>CM031608.1:93049565-93129565 GCA_018398815.1 Conus ventricosus | reverse complement strand
CTCTAAAAGTATTTGAGCAATCTTCATGAAATTTAATGACTGTCAAATACATAATTGGCTTTAGGTATGTAAAATTTTACATGTATGTATAACTTACGAATGACGTAATTGGACGCATCTTTTTAACTATCTTGAAACGATGGCGGGGGTCGCGGAAGACCCCAACTCGCTTTAGGTATAAGCACTAAAATGGCTCTTTGCCGAGTGACGCATCTTTTTAACTATCTTGAAACGATGGCGGGGGTCGCGGACGACCCCTACAATTTAAAGAGTAGAATGCCGCTTATGCCTAAAGCGATGGCGGGGGTCGCGGAAGACCCCTACTCGCTTTAGGTATAAGCACTAAAATGGCTCTTTGCCGAGTAGGGGTCGTGAGAGACCCCCGCCATCGTGTCTGTGTAGTCAAAAGCTTCATCCGGTAAAGGTTAACAGACTTCTGTGCAACCTTGCAGGACAAAAAAAAACACCTTTACACAATCTGGTCAGAGTGATATGGATGGTTTGTAGCGGGCATTAATGTAGGGAGTTAGGAAAAAAAAAAAAAGAAAGAAAGAAAGAAAAAGGGACTACCTTCATAAAAGACATGGCAGCATTTTAAACTAATTTAAGTGGTTAGCAATGATGTGTTCTGTGAAACTTGACCAAAAAAAAGTTTTGTGCCCAAATGCCAAAAAAGACAGAAAACACAGTGCAAAGAAACAAAAAGCAGCGAAGTGAATTTCCCAAGGAGTATGTGTTTTTTGTAAGATGTCACAAGAACAGTCATGACCATGCATAAAATGATCCTCTCCTGATGCTGGTCAGCAGGGGAATGAATGGTGGTGTGGAAGGTGGACGTGGAGGGGAGAAGTGAGGACAGGTCAGAAGCAAGAGAGCAGGAGCATGAAGAGAAGGGGGGAGGGAAGGGAAAGACCTGAGCTTCATCTCTTCAACTTGCAGCCGTCAGTGACTGCATTGTAGACTACAATTGATACATACACACATATAGAAGGCATGGGGAAGCAGGGATGAAGGGGAGGGGCAAAGAAGGAGGGAGAAAGGGGGCCATGTGCTTTGGGAGGAAGGCAGTGGGAAACAAAATGTCGGAGATTACACACAAAAAAAAATTTAATTCAATGAAATAATATGACACAGGGGTGAGGGAGGAGAAAGGAAAAAAAGTCAGAAGTGAGGTGAGGGTAAGTGATAAATAAGGGGGGGGGGGGGGGGGAGGAAACAAAAGAAATGTGTGGTCAGTCTGTACAGAATCTGTTTTCTTTCTGATCCTGAAGGTGTGAAATTGATGTTGTATTGATTTTGTGTCTCTCAGCTTCAGTGCAAATCACCCCCAACAAAGAGGTGTTGTCGGTCGCCGTTGGCTCAGACCTACAGATCAACTGCTCCAGCCCCAACGGTGTGCAGTGGTCGTCGGTCCCTGCCGACGTCATGAGCGCACAGAACGCACCAAGCCAGGTGGAGGGCAGTGTGGCAGGCAGCGACAACATCAGCACCCTCACCTTCAGCGGTGTCCAGAAGTCCAACCAGGGCAAATATATCTGCACTGACACCAGCACTCAGGATACTGCCAGCTTTTATCTGCGAGTGTTCTCAGGTAGTTTTGTTTTGTTTTTTGTTTTTTTTATGGAGGGGAAAAAAAAGTTGAGAAAAGAAACTGAGAATGAATTCAAGAGAAAACACATCAAGAAGGAATTCTTTTTCTTTTTTTTTCTTTTTTTTTTATCATTATCCCTGGTGTCCTGTCATTGGCGTAACTTCCAGACTTGTCATTTTGATTCACTGCATACAGCCACACCGAAGCTCATCCTGCCAATTGTCCAAAGCCAAAGCTTTCGGAAGCTCTCAGTGTAAGGTTGCCATGAGGCTACCCACCAGAGAAGAGCTGCACTTCCATGAAATCATTTCAGTGTGGTCTGTGGTTCATGACACTGCCTGCTGTGGTATTGTTAAGCTCACAGCAGACCCAAATAATCATTCAGTCAGGTTCTTCAGTGTGATGGTCTGTGGTTCAGGACACTGCCTGCTGTGGTATTGTTAAGCTCACAGCAGACCCAATAATCACTCAGTCAGGTTCTTCAGTGTGGTGGTCTGTGCTTCAGGACACTGCCTGCTGTGGTATTGTTAAGCTCACAGCAGACCAATAATCACTCGGTCAGGTTCTTCAGTGTGGTGGTCTGTGGTTCAGGACACTGCCTGCTGTGGTATTGTTAAGCTCACAGCAGACCCAATAATCACTCAGTCAGGTTCTTCAGTGTGGTGTTCTGTGCTTCAGGACACTGCCTGCTGTTGCCTGCTGGGGAGAGGGGGGGGGGGGGGGGGGTGGGGACTGGTCATGAGTAAAATCCCACAGTGTTCAGTTCAGATTGTTTTGGAAACCACAATGCCTCATGATCGGAAAGTGTAATAATTAGGCATCATTAGGTATGATTCAAAGTACCTGAATTGCACCACAACAGCTGAACACTCCACAGTTTCTCACACACCCTCTACCCCCCTTCTCCATTTCCCCAATCTGTACCCACACTATCCTACATACATCCTGCTCTAAGCTTTTAATTGCCAGCTGTTTGCCCTCGCTGTAACTACCAAATCAGTTTTTCAGAGTGCCAGATTAACTTGTGTGTGTGTGTGTGTGTGTGTGTGTATGAAGAAACAGAAACTGGGATAACTTTTAAAGTAAAAAAGACATTTAAAAATCCAAATCATGTATGATAATTTAGTAGTGACTGTAATTTGATGAGCGTGTGTCTGTATGTTTTTAAACGTTGAGACCGACCATTGTGGACACTCGCATACTTTCTGGAAATCTGGAATCAGACCATGACTTTGACGCCAACTCTCAACTTCTTGGTCATCTCACACAGGCAACTGAATTTTGTGATTGCAGATGTGCCTGTACAGTTTGCACTGCTTTCTGCTCATGTGTTTTGGATGTAGCAGGCCACAGAGTGTCCACAGTCCTGTGAAACGGACAGTTCTCTGTGACTGTTTGCCATTGTCATGCTATGAACTGGCTGGCATAGAAGCGCTTTGAAATAATGTCTATGTGTTCACTGCAGTGGACGCTGCCAAATGCAGTATTAATGCTCAAGTGTTCCCTATAACCTGTTTCGGAAGGCAGTGTAGGATCACTGTCAGGTAAGGGCAGATCAGCTGTTTACTGGTAATGATGGCCAGATAGGAAACGGTGAAAGAGTCATTGTTAAAAGGTTGATGCCTGTGCTTTTCTCTGTGTGTCTCTTGTCCTGGATCAGTGACAAAGGATGACGCCTTCTACGAGTACAAAGAAGATGTGCTGCTGAACTGCAAGGTGGAGGATGTCCAGAACCGCTCCTTCACCTACAGCTGGATGAAGGGGGAAGTGCCGGTCAGCCAGATCAAGGTGGACTCCAAGCAGGAGTTTGTCCAGCACCCCAACGGCAGCCTGGAGATCCGACGCCCTCGTAAGTACAGGGCAGTCTCTCTCTGGCAGTCCTGACAGAGCTCTGGCTTCTTTGGGGTGTACAGGTACTAGGTTGGTGAACACGGTCACATGGAGTCATTCAGGCACATGACATGGAAGCTGTCTCCTCCTTCCCCCTTCTCCAGTTCTCCTCCTCCTACATGTTCTGTGAAGGTTGCTGAGAATCTTTCAGTGTAAACTGTATCCAGACAGTTTGGACTTTCTGTGAAATGGATTTCCTCTATTTGATTACTCTCTTGGGGTTTTTTTGCCTTTCTTTAATTTTCACTTCTTTTCCTGTCATCCACTATTTTTCTTTCTCACCAGTTTACCTGTTACTCCTGCAAAAAATGAGGGTTTTTTTTTTTTTTTACATATTTTTCTTGTGGTGTTAAGTTTTATATAAGAGACAAGCCTGTCTCAGCATTACTGAAATAAAATTAACAAGAACACGAATCATCACTGAAAGTTTAAAATTTGTCATTCACTGAGGAGCAGAATTCATTGCTTTCCACAGATCCTACATTACATTGTGATTGTGTTTCTCTTTGTCGTTCTAATTTTGTCTCCGCTTTGTCGAGTCTGTGCAGTGGGACTGGCAGGTTTATTCTTGTTATTTGTTTGTCCTCACTTCATGTGCAATTAAGTTTTAAACTCTTGTGTGGTTGTATATGTGTGTGTGTGTGTGTTTATGTATCTGTGTGTGTATGCATTGACTGTGTGTGTTCATGAGTGAGTGTGTGTGTGTGCGTGCATGCATGCGTGCCTGCTTCAATGTGTATGTACACAGATGGGGTGGTGATGTGTTACTATGGGTGTGAGTGTATATATTTATATTAATAGCAAGATATATTTTTGTATGTTCTGAATTTAATCATCACTGCAAAACAAATTTTGTAGGAGAATAGTAAATTGAATTGAACCAAATTCGTTCAAGTCATGCCAGTGACCTCTAGATGTGAAGCTTTCAGTTTTCAATCTCAGTTCATAAAGGAGCAAAGAATTTCCCAAATACTCTGTTTTCTGTAAAGATATTCCCAACAGCAAATTTCAACTTCACTGGTTAGCTTATAATACTAGTTTTAAAACAGCGAGAAAACTTAAAGTGAACTATAGGTGAGTACTCTTTTCGTATGTTTCTTAGCCATTCTGTCTCTTGGGATAGCATGGATTGGAATCTGCAGTAATAGGGCAGTGGAAAAGTAAACAGCTGCCTGATCCAGGGCCAAGGTCGTGCTCTGGTTGTGAAGGGTAAAGGTGGTGGGTACTTGACATTGTTGAACCATAAACAGACCAGCATCAGACAGGCTGGGACTTGGGACAGCAAACAAGGGTTGGGTAACTCTTGGCTGCTGCTAGTTAGACGTGGCTTTGTGAAATGAATAGGAGATTATGACAATGTCCCTTATGAACCTTGGGAGCTTCAGTACTTCAGAAATGAGATGAGCTCAAGTTACTTGGATGTATAGAATGGACTGCTGTTGTTCTTGTTGTTTTTTTAATCATTTTTAACATATTTGACAAACATATATATAGATATGATTGATTTATATAAAAGATAATGGATTAATCTTAGCACACAAGGGGAAGCATTTGTTAGATTTTTCATTGAAATTAAAAAGGTCATCGATTGAAGAAAACTAATACACTGATCAGTTTTGCAAACTGTGTGTTAACTCGTACAAGATGTTTCTTTGAATGCTACCCAGCAACAGTACAGCAGAGGATGGTTTTTGTGTGTGGTGAACAAGTTATTTCATGTCATCCCTGTTCAGTATTGAGGAAGTTGGTATGAAGCCATCATCAGTATTTCACAAATGAATTTTTCTTCCTTTTTTTTTATGCGACTCTGATTTTTCATTCTTGAGTACTGAGAAGAGACTAGAAACAGTTGGGAAGAGTGAAAAATGGGTATTTGGGCACTTCAGTTGTAATATTCTTTTTTCTTTTCCTTCATTTTTGGGGGTTTGTTTTTATTCCATAAACCATTGATTAATATCTACTATCCTCTCTGCTACTGTGCTGTTTATAGATTTGTACTTTCCCTTTCCTTACATGAAAAATTTGTCAAAACTTCGACTTGAAACCACTTCACTTGGCTTGAAGTTTTATATATCTTATTTGAACTTTGAATGTTTTGTCAGCAAGAATATTTGCCAAAGTTCCAGTAATCAGTCTACCCAAACTCAGGTAGATCCTGCTGCCTGTAAGAAAAGTGTCTCCAAAAAGCGAAGATAAGAATTTGAAGGGAAAGGAAGTTTTTGGATTGAAGAACAGACTTTAATTTCTTAAGAAACTAGCTAATGGAAATGTAAAATACACTGTTAGTGTATGTTAGACATATATACAATTAAGTGAATATGTGGTGGTTGTGATTTTTCCCCCTTCATATTAAAGATTTGACGTGAAATTAAAATGATATAAAACAATATTGCCAGACATTTTCAAACAGTTGAATACTCGCTTTTTTTCTGTGTCGTGCAGTGACTTCCATTATTTCCTTTCTCACTAACCTGATCATTAATGCCATGTGAAATTGTTGATATGAAACAGCTGCAAAATGATTTAGCTGTAATATGAAAATTCTGTGTTTGTTAGCTCGAAACTTTGCTGGTGTCTACACGTGTAATGCGGAGTATGAAGAAGACGGAGTGAAGCACACCATCGCTGTTGAAGTCATCTACTTTGGTGAGTACGTGGGATGCCCTGTCCTTGACATCATATATAGAGTTCTGAGGCCTTATCACTGGGTGTATCCAGCAAAAACTGCTCCAGAGTATAATGTCTGGAAAGTTCTGTTGATTTTCCTTATTTTGTTTTTTTTGTTTTTGCTGTCTTATTTCCTGTGCCATGTAAGTGGCATTACCTCCACGCCACACATTCTGGTGCCCTGTCCACAGCCACCCTGATTTGTCCCGCTGTAATGCTGTTTCTGGCTGTTCACACCGGAGGATCAATGTGGTCAGGTCAAGCAGGTCAGACTGTCATTGGGAAAATACAACAGGTTCTTTTTTTTTTCAACTTCTGGAACTGACCTTGAAACTGTACTTAATTAATGATCAAGAACTGTGGTAAGAATCTTCTAGTGTGTACTGAAAACAGCAAAACATAGCACACGTACATGTGCATGGCGTGGTAAAAAGTTACACTTGAAAGGGGACTGAAACACTGTGCGCACTAACATTATACCCTGCACAAATCAAGATTGGCACCCGTTTTCAGGTCCTGTTTTCTTTACTTTTTATGAAAGAGGTTTTCCTTGTCATTCAATCAGTGATGCATCAAGAGATGTTGAAATGCACTACAATTTCTAGACAATGAACTGCACCATTAGGTAAGTCGGACCCACCAATGTTTTTGTTATTTTTGTGAATAAAAAATCAGAAAAAAGCCCTACATTGGCAACAACTGCAAGAAAATAACTCAACTGAAAACGAAAATGCGAAACACAGTGTAGAGAAAGCTTGTGTTTTCAGAGAGGGATAGGGCTTCTACGTACTAGCAAGTGAACAGGAAAGGTACATAAAATGACAACAACAAAAAAAGATTCTTTTCATGGCTTAACAGCACTAAAACCACTGAAATACTTGTCTTCATTGTTAGACTAGAATCTACATTTGCCATGGTGCCTGCATACTTCCAGTACCTCCGCCTGTACGCTTGTGCTCACTGCGACTTCCGTCATCTTCTGTTGACTATACCTGCATTTTTGAAACTGTTACAAGTCGTGGACTGATGTGATTTTTTGCAGTGGAAAAGTTCTGTGCTGAATATGGCCCTTCAGACTGTTGACCTGAGCTGCTTTACGGTTGCCCTTTTGATGAACTAGATTGATAGTCCAGTGGAAATCTGCATTATAATTTGTATGGTTGGCTTCTTGACTTGGTCTTGTTTGCATGATTGGTGTAGTGCAGATGAGTCACTGGTCAAGGAAAAATAACATTCAGCTATCGTTGACCATGCTTATTTTGTGATCACTCATACATGAGTCATTCATTCTGTGAAATGATGTGAAATTTGGTTTCTGCAAACATCTGGCCTGAGTTTGTCCAATCAACAGAGATCAGAGAAGATAACTCTATGGTGAGTTGAGAATGGAATTGGAAAAGTCCATGAATAGGTTGCAGGTAGCTGCTAGTGTAGTAGCGGCAGTAGTGTGAGATTAAGAAAGAAGCAGAGCAGCAGCTTTTAGCTTGAAAGGTACGATAAACACTTTAAGCTAATGATCCCTAGTAACAAATCTGTAAAATTTCTGATGAACTGTTTTCCAGTCATTTTGCAGCCAGATAAACTATAGACGCAGTATAGAGCTGAATGTTAACATTCTGCACTTTTCAGTATAAACCTAAAAATGTAACCACCTACATATATATCTCATTACAAGGAGCCCTGTCAATTTTAATGAAGATGGTTTTGAGGTTATGTAGATAAACAAGACCAAAAAAACATACTTGATGTATATATGTATACAGTTTGTCCACAATATAGAGGGGAGTGAGTCATGAGAGAGAGAGAGAGAGAGAGAGAGAGAATTGCCTTAAAGTTTTGTGTGTACACCCATACCTCTTAATGAACCTCGCAATTTGGGCAGACAAAAAAAGCACCCATTATGTTGTCCAAGACCTCACTTTAATCATTTTAGCATCTGTAGAACAACTAAACGAAGTCATGGTCAGTAATACAGTCTCTCGACACAACATGAAAAAAACCAACTGTGTCCATTCAACCCACATTGACTCCAACGCCAGCCCGTCCCTCACACCTCCTCTAAAACAAAGACAATGTCTTGTGAGATCTCAGGCTAGGTGAAGACCGCAAACAAAAAAAAAGAAAGTGCCAAACAGTTCAGCGGAAGACTATATCTGAAGTGGTTAAAAGTAGAAGAATGGCAGCTATGGCTTCAAGTGTTTCACTTGGTTTATTGCTTTGAATAGAGGTTGATTATAGTGTTAAAAGTAGAAGAACGGCAGTTAATGGCTTCAAGTGTTTCACTTGGTTTATTTGCTTTGAAAAGAGGTTGATTATAGTGTTAAAAGTAGAAGAACGGCAGCTAATGGCTTCAAGTGTTTCACTTTGTTTATTTTTTTAAAGTAGAGTTGATTATGGGGAATGGGAGTTAACATGGTACTGTGCCCGCTCCTCAAGTTCAGTCCAAATTTCATGGTGGGCATTATGTGAATGAGCTTTATAGATGATGCTTTACTGTAATCCACAAGGTGGTAACATCCTTTGCATTATCATAGCATTTCAGGCAGATCATTCAGTACAACAGTTGGGGTTCTGTAGTCCACTGTTCAGTGCATGTCATGACAGTGGCAGGGACTGCCATGACCTGCTGGGGGTGGAATGACAGCAGCATGGTGTTGATGTGCTGTGCAGCGGAGCCCAAGGTGATTCCTTTCGACAAGTCCAAGACCTGGTGCAGGATGAGCGGCTGTTTGGTGGAGTGCAAGGTGCTGGGCTACCCAAACCCGTCATCTCCTGGTTCAAGGAGGACGAACCCATAGTGGTAGGCTTTGGCCTGGGTTTTTTCCTCATCAGATCTGTTCACTTTTCTTTGTCGTCGTCTTTTGACCTATTTACTGTACTGTCTTTGTGACATACTTTCATGTTGCCTCATCTGATCTCCCCCACACAGCCACACCCACATTCACTCTTTAAAAAAAATTTTTTTTTTAATATTAAAGATTAAAGGTGTTCCATTTGCCAAATCAAATGCAGCAAATGCTGCGTGGACTTAGAGGGTGAGTCTGATTGGAAAAGTTTTGTTTTGTTTTTTTGAAAGAGATTTTTGCTTCTTTTCTCTTCATTCCACAGGTGGAACTCGGTTTGTCACTTTTTGTATGCGACCGTTTTTAATCCCACCAGTTAAGTAGCCACATTCCTCACCAGGATAATGCTTAGATATACCAGTATTTGTTTTAACTTTCATGTCTGCCCCAAGAATGGTGTGATTTTTCTGTGAAAGGTGGAATTTGAACTAAATGAAGTGTGCAAGGTGTTTTATGCATGTGTTCACTTACATGGCCTTAGATCAAGTCTCTCATCTGAGGGACCAGAGGAAATCAGAGTCTGCCAGATGTTGTCTCAGGAGAGATCATCTCTTCTAACCTGGTTGTCTTGAGTTGAAATCAAACCTCAAACCTTGGAAAAAGAGTGCTTCCTCACCACCAGGCCAAAGAGGTTCTTCTGAACAGGTTGTTATGAATGGAAAAAAAAGGACATTAAAAGAGATACTGGATTTTGCTAGCTGAAGAGTAGGGCTCTGAGGCACAAGTTCCTCAATTCTCTACCAGAGTGCATGGTTGAGTCATGGGAGAGAGATGCTGTCGGGCAGTCGAGTTAGTAGGCATGTGTCCCAAACATGACATTACCTTTTCATCGGTTCGCAACTGTTGAACAAACAATTTCGGATGTGTATCGCTGTCAGGAAATCGAATGGTTTGGTTTCAGGTTTGCTGTTGTCAAGGAGTATTATTCTGCAGATAATTTCTACTCAATACCTTAAAATCTTGAGTGCTCTGAGAAAAAAAGATTGCTACCCCCCTCCCCCCCCCCCCCCCCCCCCTGCAACCTCCCCATTCTACTATTCACCATCCTTCCCCCTCCTAACCCCCCCTTATCCTCTCTCTCAGCCACACAATGTACACACGCCTGCCACAGATAAAGATCATCAGAATTTAAACATAGGGAATAATACTTTTGCAAAAAGTATATTTGAATGGATGAGGTTATTTTACACAAACTTATGTATATATATTTAGGGAGTAGGGGTGTAAGGTATAGCAGAACAGTCTTTTGTTAGCTTGCTCCATTGGTGTATTGAAAAACATTTCAATCTCTTGCTCTCTGGTAACTGTAGGTGAACAGAAAATTAACAGTCCATGCCTTTTCTGCCAATCCTAAGAAAATCCAGGAATTTCTTTTTTATCATCTTATCTTTCTTAAAGTCATTATTGTTGAAGAACGACAAAATATTCAAGTCAAAAGTTATACTAGGATGGTGAAATGTTGCTGAATAGTCAAGTAGACTGTGTATATATATATTTTTAAAAACTTATACTAGGATGGTGAAATGTCGCTGAATAGTCAAGTTGACTGTGTATATATATATTTTTAAAAACTTATACTAGGATGGTGAAATGTCGCTGAATAGTCAAGTTGACTGTGTATATATATATTTAAAAACTTATACTAGGGTGGTGAAATGTCGCTGAATAGTCAAGTTGACTGTGTATATATATATTTAAAAAAACTTATACTAGGGTGGTGAAATGTCGCTGAATAGTCAAGTTGACTGTGTATATATATATTTTTAAAAACTATACTAGGATGGTGAAATGTCGCTGAATAGTCAAGTTGACTGTGTATATATATTTAAAAAAACTTATACTAGGATGGTGAAATGTCGCTGAATAGTCAAGTTGACATGCTGCACCATCCAGTAACTACCTGAAATGAAAGATAGGTGTGCATTTGGATCTCTTCGAAGATAGGTTGTATTTGGATCTCTTCTTAAATCAGGTCACTTAGCCCTCTCTTCGAAGATGGGTTGTATTTGGATCTCTTCTTAACCCTCTGCCTACCGCATGACTTTGTGCTATATGACTATGAGAATACCATGCCAAGAGAGGTAACTCCGCAACACATACACACTTGCCATAAAGAAACCTCAATAGAAAATTTGTTTTTAACTTATCTATTCTGTAAAGGTAATGAAAAAAATTCAAAGACATCACTCCATCCAAAAGAGCCATTTCCCCCACATATAGTGAACTGGTACACGAGGAA
Organism: Conus ventricosus; assembly: GCA_018398815.1. Classification (NCBI taxonomy): domain Eukaryota; kingdom Metazoa; phylum Mollusca; class Gastropoda; order Neogastropoda; family Conidae; genus Conus; species Conus ventricosus. The sequence goes on along the minus strand of CM031608.1, from coordinate 93,118,335 downwards.
AAAAAAAACAAACGAACAGACTAACTGTACTTCGGTGTTCTCAGTGCTAAAACAATTTTCCCTAAATTCACTGTACCCACAGAACATCATGGATTAGGAGCACAGAGTGATTTCCAAGTCTAAACAAAGTACGAAACCTTCAGGAACAAAATAAAGTCATTCTGTATAGGTATGCACACTAAATAATCAACTTTTGTTGTGAAGCAAAAAAACACCCAAACTTCAACAATTTTGTTAAACTGAAGGCATCACATACAAGAAGATTTGTCTTATAACTAACTGAGGGAAAAAATAACAAGAACAGATTACTGAATACTGGGCTTTAGATTTGTGATGGAATTCAACAAAAATGTGCTTTTGCACAAGTGCACTGAGCACCCCCCCCCCCCTTCCCCCCAAACACACACACACACACACACAACACACTGTGGTGATGATGTACCTCTTGTCCGGCTCCTCTTTGCTTTTTGATAAAACAGGCAGTTTTTATTTCAGGCCAGAGTTTATGTTCATCCTTTTCTGCTTGCTTTTGTGCAGCAAATAAATTTGTTTCTCGTTAAAAGTCTGCCAAAATTCTTCTGAAATCAAAGGCTATAAGGTGATGCTCCTACAGGCAAATCGTGGGACACACCCACTGACTGACCCGGTTTCCTGGCTATCAAAACAAGGGAAACTTTTGGGGGGCTTCACTTCTTGTAGCCAACCACTCCAGTCAAGAATTAAAGAATCTCTAGCAAGTTTTTGTTTTTCGAATTTTCTTTTTTTGGGGGGTCTGGGCCCAGCAGCAATGGGTTATTCGACGTCGTCATTATCATCGCCTGAATCATTATTGATCCGGCCTCAAAATCAGTCAGCAGTCGATCTTTATTCATAACTAGGTCAAGATTGACGTCCGAATCGTCTTGCTTCAAATCTTCAAGAGTGTAGCCCGCAAATAACGCTCTCTTCTCAATATCACTTCAGAAAATGAATTCTGCGAGTTGCATAGTTACTTGATCCGCCATTTTCCCAGAAAATCTTCGCGAAAAAAGCCGAACTTTGAAAATTCACAGCAGTGAAACTACTCCACCAAAACTCATGCAACAAAAACCAAAATGGCGTCCAGAAACGGAAGTACCGGAAGACTCTTCTGTCGCAATTGCATTCTGGGATATGCGATGGTGAAAGCGAAAGTCGTTGACCGAGTATTCAAGCGGTCGATCTCGGTCGATCCGGTATTCAGAAAGATGAAATCTCGCGGTCGATCTCGGTCGATCTGGTAGGCATTGGGTTAAATCGGGTCACTTAGCCTGTTTCAACCATGAACTCCTGTGCAGGCTGGGGACGACTCGCGCTACAGGATGAGCATGGCCAACACCTATGATGGGGCAGAGATCGAGAATGGCAAGCTGGAGGTGGACTCTGTGGACTTTGGGATGCTGCAGAATATAAATGCATGGCCACCAACGGCAGGTGGCCTGAGTTCAACTCCACTCAGACTATTCTGGTTCGTGTCAAAGTGAGTGTGATGTTTGATTTATTGTGGCTGTAGACGGTGTGAAAGCATTATTAATAATCTGGATGTTGGTGCGCAAGTATGGGGTGGTTTAAGACTGGTACCCATCGGAAATCTGGTTTGGGTTAATACCCAAAGTAGTATTGTACAGGTTTAGGATTTTTGGGGTTTTTTTTTTCGGGGGGGGGGGGGGGGGGGGTCTTATGGTTTTCAATAAGTACTTCAAGACTTTATTTTTTCCTTTTTTTTATCTCTGGGCTTACCATTTCTTGTACCTTAACCCTGGTGCTTGAATAAAGGTCAAAATTGCAATTTATGCCAAGTTTTTTGTAAATTTATTTGAAAAGGGGGGAAAAATACATGCAGGTTTAAAAATGTTCACATAAGAAGCACATATGAGCAGACTGCCATGTTGATTTAATGGTTGCCGTAATGACAGAAATTTTGTTTACTCAGCTGTTTAGTAAGTCATATGAAGCAGTGAAACATTGCACTGTTCATAACTCACTGTTGAGGACATTACGAGCAGAAGGTGGAGAAACATTCATAGTGGGAATGGTTTGTATAAAAATTGAAAAACAAAACAAGGAAAATGTGTCACATCACAGGTAACATGAGAAAATCGGTCGGGCTGGGGACTGCTGAAGTTTTCCATGTGGCCACAGCATCACTCGTGGCAGAGCCCACAAACAAGCTTTGCTGGCATATACCAACAACTGTACATGTTAAAGCATTCAAGAACACAGAATTATGGAATTACAAGATCAGCGGAGAAGCTGGTACCACTTCAGTAGAACCATGTAATGCTGACGGGACATGTGAAAGTAAAGCCTTTTAATGTGCTTTCATTGCGTCTTCTGTTTTTCTATTATACCTGTAAATCTTTATTGGGCTAAACACTTAAGCAACAGATGAAAACTTTTTGTTTTCCTTTTTTTGTTTTTTTTAGTGTGTTGTCTAGGACGGATCACTCGACTGTGTTCTAAAGTTTCTCTTGGTTAAATTTTGGAGCTGTTTTGACAAATGACAGTTGTCACTTGTGACCCCCCCCCCCCCCCCCCCCCCCCCCCCCCCCAACCCTTTTCCTTGCCTCCTTCCCCCTGCTAGTCTGTAGACTTTGGATTGTGCTGTGTAGAACAAACTGCAGCGTTGTCAGAGTCCTGTGAGTGTCCAAAACAAGGATTGAAATGCCCCCTGTGGAGGAAACCTTTCAGGTTGATTGAAGCATGGGAGCCCGAAATGCTGAAAAATGGACATCAGCTATTGAATAATTGATTGTGTGATGCCTGGTTTCACCTGTGTGATGGATGCCTAGTGCTTTGTGTGATGTACTCCATTTGCAAACAGACTGCAGTGGCTGGGGTGTTCAAACTTAAGCAGATCATGAACTCCAGAACTTTCATGCAGTTGAGAGGATATAAGGAACGCATTGTTACAGAGTAGAAATTGAGTGAGGTAACTGTGTTTCTCTGAACACTTGTTTATAAAGTGCATACTACTTCCTCCTCCTTTGGTTGTTTAGTTGGTAAGGGTACATGCATTAGATACCAGTTGATATTTTTACTTGAATGATGCACACTAACACATAATGTAGAGTGTCAAATTGAGGTCAAATTTTTTTTCATTGTGCTGGGTCTAGTTAAATTTTTCATTTAGAGTGCGAGTTTAAGGATCAGAGCTTTCCTCATTGTGCCAGATCAGGTTCAGATTTTCATCGTTGTCAGTTTAAGACTTTTAAGACCTTTGCTCACTGTCACCATTGTATGTCTGTGTGTGTGTGTGTGCACTTTCACCCTTGTATGCCTGTGTGTATTTGTGTGTGCACTTTCACCCTTGTATGCCTGTGTGTATTTGTGTGTGCACTTTCACCCTTGTATGCCTGTGTGTATTTGTGTGTGCACTTTCACCCTTGTATGTCTGTGTGTATTTGTGTGTGCACTTTCACCCTTGTATGTCTGTGTGTATTTGTGTGTGCACTTTCACCCTTGTATGTCTGTGTGTATTTGTGTGTGCACTTTCACCCTTCAATGTCTGTGTGTATTTGTGTGTGCACTTTCACCCTTGTATGTCTGTGTGTATTTGTGTGTGCACTTTCACCCTTGTATGTCTGTGTGTATTTGTGTGTGCACTTTCACCCTTGTATGTCTGTGTGTATTTGTGTGTGCACTTTCACCCTTGTATGTCTGTGTATTTGTGTGTGCACTTTCACCCTTGTATGTCTGTGTGTATTTGTGTGTGCACTGTCACCCTTGTATGTCTGTGTATTTGTGTGTGCACTGTCACTCTTGTATGCCGTGTGTGTTTGTGTGTGCACTTTCACCCTTGTATGCCTGTGTGTTTGTGTGTGCACTGTCACCCTTGTATGCCTGTGTGTATTTGTGTGTGCACTGTCACCCTTGTATGCCTGTGTGTTCACTTTCACCCTTGTATGCCTGTGTGTGTTTGTGTGTGCACTTTCACCCTTGTATGCCTGTGTGTATTTGTGTGTGCACTTTCACCCTTGTATGCCTGTGTGTATTTGTGTGTGCACTTTCACCCTTGTATGCCTGTGTGTTTTGTGTGTGCACTGTCACCCTTGTATGCCTATGTGTGTTTGTGTGTGCACTTTCACCCTTGTATGCCTGTGTGTATTTGTGTGTGCACTGTCACCCTTGTATGCCTATGTGTATTTGTGTGTGCACTTTCACCCTTGAATGCCTGTGTGTGCACTTTCACCCTTGTATGCCTATGTGTTTTGTGTGTACACTTTCACCCTTGTATGCCTATGTGTGTTTGTGTGTGCACTTTCACCCTTGTATGCCTGTGTGTGTTTGTGTGTGCACGTTCACCCTTGTATGCCTGTGTGTGTTTGTGTGTGCACTTTCACCCTTGTATGCCTGTTTGTGTGTGCACGTTCACCCTTGTATGCCTGTGTATTTGTGTGCACTTTCACCCTTGTATGCCTGTGTGTATTTGTGTGTACACTTTCACCCTTGTATGCCTATGTGTATTTGTGTGTACACTTTCACCCTTGTATGCCTGTGTGTGCACTTTCACCCTTGTATACCTGTGTGTGTTTGTGTGTGCACGTTCACACCTTGTATGCCTATGTGTATTTGTGTGTGCACTTTCACCCTTGTATGTTTGTGTGTGCACATTCACCCTTGTATACCTGTGTGTATTTGTGTGTACACTTTCACCCTTGCATGCCTGTGTGTATTTTTGTGTGCACTTTCACCCTTGTATGCCTGTGTGTATTTGTGTGTGCACTTTCGCCCTTGTATACCTGTGTGTGTTTGTGTGTGCACGTTCACCCTTGTATGCCTATGTGTATTTGTGTGTACACTTTCGCCCTTGTATACCTGTGTGTATTTGTGTGTGCACTTTCACCCTTGTATGCCTATGTGTATTTGTGTGCACATTCACCCTTGTATACCTGTGTGTATTTGTGAGTCATTCTTTGCTACTGGTAACTAAAGGAGGGACCAAGTGTCAAAATTTCAAAATGGCTGCACAAGTGTGAAAACTTGTAATTTGTCACCTCAAGGTAAGCAAAGGGATCCCCTAAAAGAAAGAAATCTGTGACATTACTTGCTGCAATGCTATGCCCATGGAAGACCCAAGGTGTTGGAACAGTAACTGCGTTACGTGTTGACACCACATCAATAGTAAAATACCTTATTTGTACAAAAATGAAAACTGGCCATAGGCAGCCTATTAGCAGACATTATTAGAAGTGTGCATGAACAGATTTGATGCTATAACCCTTCTGCCTGTGATACCAGCATTGACTGGTTTATGTGACACCGTAACACAGTTACACTTCATTAGTAATTTGCTGTTACTCATGCAAGAACAACTGCTTGCCAAATATGGTCTGTGCTCTTTCCCCCTGATCCAAAAAATGAAATGAATATGGCAAATAAAGGTTGTTCATTTTCTTTCAAGAAATATGTGACCGTTTCCATAAAGCGTAACTGCGTTACATATGACACCAACATCACTTTCAAAGTGAGCACACTGAACTTTAGCAACTAACCATCTATCATTGTCTAGGACTTTAAGTCCTTTACAAATCCTATTAACCCCCCCCCCCCCCCCCCCCCCCCCTTCCACACACCCTTGGCTTCATTCATTAGAAACAAATGAGAAATACAATTGAAATGTTGTACAAACCATATTTAATCAGCACTGTAGATTTCTTGTTCTTTACAGAAAATTAATTTGTAAGTGTTAACACACACACCACACACACACACACACACACACACACACACACATACACTGTTAATTCTGCTGGCAGTTCTTTAAAAAAAAGTAGTGGTCATGGGTGTCAACTGCTGGCGTGTCAATCTTTGTTGCGTCCTTTTTGCATACTAAGAAGGTTTGGTCTCTGTTTGGGAAAATATAGAATTTCCCAGCACAGATGAGGAATTTCACAACAAAGTCATCCTCAGGCACTTCCAATTCCATGGCCTGTGGTCCTTTCTCCGTCTGGACCTCCACTGTGAGGGCCACACAGTGTCTGCCAACTGCAAGCACCTGTAAAAAAAAAAAGAAAAAGTTGAGATTAAAACAGTTGGTAACATTGTCATTTAACATACAAATGGTCACACTTTCACAATGACACATAATCAGTAAAACTAGGAATGACCACAAATAAACAGGAAGGAAACACACAAACTGAGCTGCCAAATTAAAAAAGCTTTTCTCTAATTTACACAGAAATAACCAGAAATATACTATTAAAAAAAAAAAAAAAAAAAAAAGAATAATGTACAATGATTATTATAGTGATATTTTTGTGTGTGCAGAAATGAAGATAGATGCACTTATCTAAACTGCAACAACAGAGTTTCATGAGACACTAAGATTTTGTGTCAAGTGTAATGTAGGTGACACTACATGAATTCTGCTTACTTCAGCCACATTTAATCACTTGGCTGTGACTTTTTTTGGCACCTTGCGTAAATTAACACGTACAATTAATTTAATTATAAGTGCATCAAGTTTTACACACCTATGCAAGAATTAAAACATAATATGTTACCAGCGCTTCACACAGTTACATTGTGACACGATGATTAATCCAAATTTCGTGTCATGTGTAACAAGGTTGTGTTAAATGCGATTCTGGTATTTTATGTCATAATCATCAACTTTGACGCAACAGACACAACAATTTCTCAAATAACTGACATATCCATGCATTCAATCATAGCTACCATGCTGCGGAAACAATGATTTTGATAAAATGTCGAACTGTGTTACACTTGACGCCATGTGTTGGAGCAAACAACCGGTCGAAATTTGCCGATTATGTACAGATTGTAAAAGATCAAGACAACTATTATCTTATTCATTACAGTAAAACGAAGGAATAATGATTAAGAAAACATTAATAACTCACCTTCATGCAGTTGAAAGCAAATATTTGAGTTGAAATCGGTTCTTCCGTGATGATATTGGCCAAAACTGGAAAATCCCGCACCGGCGTCACCGCGTTTCACTCAGAGTTCGAAGCGTGACGCGTCACTTTATTTTGTGTCCCACAAGCTTTTGCGTAGCTATTTCTGTGTGAAACGTCACAGGTTTGTGCTTAATCATGAACCGTTTAGGCGACGTCATCTGTGCACTCTATTTTTAGCTTTGTTGTCGAAGGGGGCTTTCAAAGGTTGGAGCGTTACCTGCGTTTCACATGCGACGCGAAATTTTCGAATGTCTACTTTTCGACTGTTTTAGCGTTTATTTCCTGAATCATTCTTTCAATATATTCTTTTCTATCGACTACATGCGTTTACCGGTCTGCCTTTCGCTATATGATGTTACATGCTGTACTGGCGACAGCAATTGACGATCGGAATGTGTGACACGAAAGGTAACGCAGGTGACGGTTGTAAATTAATGATGTGTTATGAAAACGAAAAAAGCAGTGCGAAAATATTGACTACCATAGCGCAGAAAAAACACTTTTACCACATAGCAAACGCTCAAAAAACGTTTTAAACAGTTGTCATGCATTGTATGAAGCCATTGTTTTGGGCAACATTTCTCGGTCCCCTTTTCGGACGCCATTTTGAAGGCATTTTCAATGTTTAAATTAACATTACTAAAAATTATGGAAACTACCAAAGTTTTTCTTGATGGTGTCATTTCTTCAAAACTATAAGAACACTTTCATTTAAGAAATATAGTCTGAGAGCGACGAGGTTTTTTTTTACAGCATGAGAAATAGTCACCCCCAATAGTGACCAGAAGCAAAGAATGACTCGTGTACACTTTCACCCTTGCATGCCTGTGTGTATTTTTGTGTGCACTTTCACCCTTGTATGCCTGTGTGTATTTTTGTGTGCACTTTCACCCTTGTATACCTGTGTGTGTTTGTGTGTGCACGTTCACCCTTGTATGCCTGTGTGTATTTGTGTGTGCACTTTCACCCTTGTATGCCTATGTGTATTTGTGTGTACACTTTCACCCTTGTATGCCTATGTGTGTTTGTGTGCACATTCACCCTTGTATACCTGTGTGTGTTTGTGTGTGCACTTTCACCCTTGCATGCCTGTGTGTATTTTTGTGTGCACTTTCACCCTTGTATGCCTGTGTGTATTTGTGTGCACATTCACCCTTGTATACCTGTGTGTATTTGTGTGTACACTTTCACCCTTGTATGCCTTTGTGTATTTGTGTGCACTGTCACCCTTGTATGCCTGTGTGTGCACTTTCACCCTTGTATGCCTGTGTGTGTTTGTGTGTACACTTTCACCCTTGTATGTCTGTGTGTGTTTGTGTGTGCACTGTCACCCTTGTATGCCTGTGTGTATTTGTGTGTGCACTTTCGCCCTTGTATACCTGTGTGTGTTTGTGTGTGCACTGTCACCCTTGTATGCCTGTGTGTATTTGTGTGTGCACTTACACCCTTGTATGCCTGTGTGTTTGTGTACACTTTCACCCTTGTATGCCTATGTGTATTTGTGTACACTTTCACCCTTGTATGCCTATGTGTATTTGTGTGTGCACTGTCACCCTTGTATGCCTGTGTGTTTGTGTACACTTTCACCCTTGTATGCCTATGTGTATTTGTGTACACTTTCACCCTTGTATGCCTATGTGTATTTGTGTTCACCTTCACCCTTGTATGCCTATGTGTATTTGTGTACACCTTCACCCTTGATTGCCTGTGTGTATTTGTGTTCACTTTCACCCTTGTATGCCTGTGTGTATTTTTGTGTGCACTTTCACCCTTGCATGCCTGTGTGTATTTTTGTGTGCACATGTACAGACGGGAATTGCATGTGGTATATGTCCTTTGCACAGCTTTACATTTCCGTCCTTATTGAGACACTTAGTGAAAGGGCAAACAAACAAGGCTTTACACATTTGTAATCCAATATTTTTGTTGCTGTAGTCTGAGCAGAGGCATGTATCAAACTTGTGTACTACTTAACTATGGAAAATTAACTTCCCAGAAAGTGATGACGTCATTTTTGCACAATATTGTGTTTGTTGTCATTGTTCTAATATTGCCTGACCACTTGCGTACAAGCTTTCATGCGGCATCTATGTTATCTACAAGAAAATAAACCCAGTCGAGTTTGGTATTAAAAGAATTGTTGGGAATTCGCCAATTCAGTCATCTCAATAGTGCAGATATATTACATTTTTCATGACAATAACTAATTATCAAACCTACAGCCCCATTTGTAATGGCCGCTCAACCTTGCCGAACGCATTGCTGCCAGACCAGCTATGCACAGATGACATTCAGTTGGCCGAATACAGTGCGGTTAGCTGGCTGGTGGGGAGCGGCCTGCAGAAAACATTCCTTTCCCTAACCTGCATTCGCAGCTTGGTCTCTGCAGCTGTAAACTCCCCTGCGACTCAAAACTAAGTAACCTGCTCTGAACAGCCGTGTTTGAGTATTTCCTTTGCAAGTGCAAGCATCAGCAAGGGCAAAATCATTGTACTCTTGCTGCAACGATGGGTTTTCTACAAACCTCCGTCCCTTTACAAATGAATCCACTAGGCTTTTTCGTGTCGACCAGTTCATAGAATGTGTGCATAGAATGTGTGATTGACAGAATGAAGACAGGCAGAGTGGTAGTCTGGTGTGATTGACAGAACGAAGACAGGCAGTCTGGTGTGATTGACAGAATGAAGACGGGCAGAGTGGTAGTGTGGTGTGATTGACAGAATGGAAGACAGGCAGAGTGGTAGTGTGGTGTGAATGACAGAATTTAAGACAGGCAGAGTGGTGGTCTGGTGTGATTGACAGAATGAAGACGGGCAGAGTGGTAGTGTGGTGTGATTGACAGAATGGAAGACAGGCAGAGTGGTAGTGTGGTGTGATTGACAGAATGGAAGACGGGCAGAGTGGTAGTGTGGTGTGATTGACAGAATGAAGACGGGCAGAGTGGTAGTCTGGTGTCATTGACAGAATGAAGACAGGCAGAGTGGTAGTCTGGTGTGATTGACAGAATGGAAGACGGGAAGAGTGGTAGTCTGGTGTGATTGACAGAATGAAGACGGGCAGAGTGGTGGTGTGGTGTGATTGACAGAATGAAGACGGGCAGAGTGGTGGTGTGGTGTGATTGACAGAATGAAGACGGGCAGAGTGGTAGTCTGGTGTGATTGACAGAATGAAGACGGGCAGAGTGGTAGTCTGGTGTGATTGACAGAATGAAGACGGGCAGAGTGGTGGTGTGGTGTGATTGACAGAATGGAAGACAGGCAGAGTGGTAGTGTGGTGTGATTGACAGAATTTAAGACGGGCAGAGTGGTGGTGTGTGTGATTGACAGAACGAAGACAGGCAGAGTGGTGGTGTGGTGTGATTGACAGAACGAAGACAGGCAGAGTGGTAGTCTGGTGTGATTGACAGAACGAAGACAGGCAGTCTGGTGTGATTGACACAGGCAGAGTGGTAGTCTGGTGTGATTGACACAGGCAGAGTGGTAGTCTGGTGTGATTGACACAGGCAGAGTGGTAGTCTGGTGTGATTGACACAGGCAGAGTGGTAGTCTGGTGTGATTGACAACGACAGAGTGGTAGTCTGGTGTGATTGACACAGGCAGAGTGGTAGTCTGGTGTGATTGACACAGGCAGAGTGGTAGTCTGGTGTGATTGACAACGACAGAGTGGTAGTCTGGTGTGATTGACAGTGCAAAAGGATACAGAAACAGAAATGTTGGTGAGGGGAATGTTGTTCGAGAGGAGCAGGGGTGGAAAAAATAGTACTCCAGAAGTTGCATCTTGAAGTATATTGAAAAGCCGTGGCTGCATCTTGAAGCACATTCACAAACCCTGACTCTGTTCTGCCACCCTTTCCTGTAGTAGTCGTATTTCACTTCTCTGATTTTATCATATTTTGTTTATGATGACTTTTGAACTGTATGTTTATTTTTGTATCCACTTGTGTCTTTTTAAAAAAAAATCATTTTCTTGTGTGTTTGTTTACCTGGAACTCAAATCCAGAAGACATGTATTGTAGTGACAAGATTTTGTTTGAATGGTGAATTCTGCTCTTTCGTTCTTAGCAATGCACAGCCGTCTGGCGTAGATGGAAATCACCCTCTTTAGTGTACAGCCCACACGCACTGTGGATGACCCCACGCTGTGACCTTCAGTGCTGTGCAGCACTAGTGTGTAGCGGGGGAACAGCTCTCTGGCACTTGCAGGACTGCGAGAAATGCGTCATTCTTGTGCTCATGTTTACTTCCGTGTTTGATGCCGTTTGTGCTACACACGGAAAACCTGGATATAATTCACTCTCTGTTGTGATTTTTGTGAGTGTTCTCCTTGTGTGAGTGTTCTCCTTCATTGTGCCGTTTTATAGAACATGTACTTTCCGCGTTTGTGTTCATCGCTCAGTTTTATACTGTGAGAATTGTGCATTCTCTTCAGTTGGCCGGTAGTGGATAGCCCAGTGCTGCAGCAGTGAGAGCTGAGTGCCACGTAGTAGAGTGGGAACTGTGCCTGGTGCTTAGACTTTTTTTTCTGCACTCTCTCTCTCTGCATACAGGAGAATGAGTGTGTGCAAGTGAGTACCCAAGCGTGCCTTCATTGTATAGTGAGCCGTAATACCAGTGAGCCAGAATAGCTCAGTTGGTAGAGTGTCAGACTCGTAATCTTGGTGGTCCTGGGGTTGCGGGTTTGAATCTTTGCCGGGCCGTTTCAGTACAGGGGGATTTTTCCCTCGGAGTTAACATTGGTTCTGACTCCATTTCCCATACAGTCCTTCAAATGAGACTATAAACCGAGGTTCCGTGTGCACACACGTAAAATCCCATCGCCAACTTTCGGAAGAGAAGGCCAGTTTGGCCATTGGTATGGATGACATGTTATACATAGCATGCACTCTGCATGAGAAATGGAAAGAAGGAAGGAAGTAAGGAAATTGAGTGAACGATATTGACTGGATGACACAGGAAACGACTGAATGAAGCGCCAGCTGGCAGCTCTTCAGTCGGCACTACCCAGTTAGGCAGCCTGTTGTGTAAACGAGTGTGGATTGTAAAGCGCTTACAGCTTGGTCTCTAGCTGAGAATAGGCGCTATTTAAGTATTCGTTATAAGTAGAGCACACAGATAAACATGCAGTACATGCCTAGCCATAGTAGGAAAACTGCGGCCGTGTTCTCAGTGAAGCTGAACATTGCCAACAGCGACTGTTGGGGCCTGTGACGGTACAAAGTGTCCACAGAAACAAAGTGTCTGCACGCAGACACTTTGTACCGTGAACTGACATTCAAAGTGTCTGCAGAAATCCTGCGAACACTTTGTTCTGCGAGGTGACATATAACTTACAAAAGTGGAACAAAGTGTCCGCAGCCGTTTCAGCCTCAGCATGAGTGGGTGAATGTGCACGTACACTCCCATGCGCGTGCGTGTGTACGTGCGTATACATGCGCGCGCACGTGTGTGTGCATCTTAATTAAAAAAGAACTTTAAAATTTGTTGACTACTTTTTTGTGCAACAGCGCACAAAGTTTAGATTACGCTCACGTGCACGCACTCGCACGCAAGCATGCACGCAAGCACACACGCATGCGCATGGGAGTGTGCGTGCACATTCACCCACTCACACTGAAGCTGAAACGGCTGCGGACACTTCGTTCCGCTTTTGTAAGTTATATGTCACCTCCCGGAACAAAGTGTCCGCAGGATTTCTGTGGACACTTTGAATGTCGGTTCACGGTACAAAGTGTCCGCAGGGAACAAAGTATCTGCGTGCGGACACTTTGTTTCTGCGGACACTTTGTACCGTCACAGGGCCCTCTAGCAGCTGTCGGGTAAGTGTACCGTGACTAAATCTCTTGTCAGTTGTGAAGGAAAGATATGCATGTCCAATATGTTTGAGTTTGAGTGTGATTGAATTTAAGACTCATGCTCTCCACCGAGTTGAATTTTCATTTCACTTTGTGTGTGTTCGTCAGTCTGTTTTAATTGTTTTTTTTCGGCAACTCTTTGTGCTGCTTGCCAGCAATGCATATGACAGAAGACCCATTCATGTTTGGTATCGTTCTGTCAGTCAAAGACCCAATGATACAGTGACATCAGTCACACACAGTCCGCTGCTTTCTGGCACAAAGTGTTAATGAAGAAACACAGCATCCTGTTTCCGACACGCAATCAGCCAGATGGCAAGTATCACATTACGAGTAGGGAGGAAAGCTTGTAGAGGGTCAGCGCGAGGCAGGTGGCAGCTATGTACTGCAGTGCGCTGTTCAGTCAAAATGCCGCTTCTGCCGCTTTCCTCTCTCCTCGGGGAACAGTAGGAGGTCAGGGGCCATTTCCCTTCCCTTCTAAGTATTACTCTGCAGACAAAAGTGAATGAAGTTGTCACTGATCATTTTCTATGGTATGCAACCAGTTTATGTGTGTGTATGTTTCTTCATTTAACAGACCTAATGCTGGTACAGCAAAGCATGTAGTGAGAAGTGTTGGTTGATGTGTCTGTTTCAGACAAGCTGGCAGCCCTGTGGCCATTCCTAGGCATAGTGGCAGAGGTTGCCCTCCTCTGCACCATCATCTTCATCTATGAGAAGCAGCGCAGCAAGGATGCCGTGGTGGAGGAGGACGCCAACCAGGATGGGTGAGTAGCACTTTGTGAAAGTGTTACTTGTTGAAGTGGGTTACAGTGCATTCTTTGAAGTCTTAACCCTTTGCCCCTTGGACCGTCTGAGTGCTTACTGGTATCAAAATCTTAAGGGAAGGTAAGTAACTCCGTAAATTGGATGTACTGATGTTAAATAAAAAATCAGAAAAAATACAAACCTTGGTCATAAATATGTTTTATTTGCTCCAAAATTAAGTTAACATTTTGAAGTAAAATTCCACATGCATCAAAGCTTATATCTTTGTTGATAAAATGGTGTAAAAAAATTATGCTAAGTTCAACACTACTGACCAAACTGCATGAAATGCCATCGTAATCGGCATAGTTAATGTTAAGATTTTCGCCGAGATCGCCTCCATCAGCCACCAAAATCGACATCGGACTCCTCTCCTTTCACTATTTCTTCTAATCTAAAGCCAGTAAATAGCTCCTCATTACTGTCGCTGCCACCAAAAATGTTCGCCAACATCTCCACAGTTTCATCGTCCATCTTGCCGAAGCGAAAATCTCGATCACAAACTTGCTCTCAACTTAAAAAATCACTGCGACCGAAGTCCTCCATGAAAAAACGCACTGTTTGGACTGGAAGGAAGTTGGAAACCGGAACTACGTCACTGTATAACGCCGCAAAGCATTGTGGGAAAAATTCGTCTGCTAGGGGCAGCCAAACGGTATCGGTGTATTTCGGGCCACAGCGGGCGTTACAAGGATACGAAAGGCATCGCGTTTCGGGCCACAGTGGGCGATCCAAGGGGCAGAGGGTTAATCAACTTAACTCTTAAAAGTTTATGTCAAAGCACATAGCATGAAATGTCAGCATTGCTGAAATTCAAGCCAGGAAAAGTTTGTGTCTGTCCATGATTAATCTCCCTGCTTTTCTCGAAGGGAGTTTGCACAGATGAAACTTTGCTGGGATCAGTTGTTTGTACTCCCAGTTCTTAACTCTTGACTTCCCATAAGAAACGGTGTGTTCTCAGTCCTCTAGCCCATAAGGATTGGCTAGAAATGAGCTAAAAATGAGTATGGTCATTAAAATAATTATATCTTTCTTGTTTGTTGATTGACTGCTTTGAAATTTGGAAGTTTTATGGAAGTGATGTTATTTTTTATACTGAAGCGGTCAAATGTACCCAAAAAAAATTTTGAATGTCAGTATGGTAATTAATTACAGAATAATTAAAAAATGTCAGGTGTGTTCAATAAAGGTTGGAAAAATCAATGTGTGGTGTGTTTGTTAGTAAAACAATGCAGACAGACAGTCACACACATGACCATAGAAACAATACAAGTCAAAGAAAAATGTTAACTGACCTTTATGTAGTCTTGTAATGACGTAATATACAGGTAAGAATCCAAGCACAGAAAATATAAATTGCACAGTTCCTTGTACAGTATTTTGCACAGTTCTGTTCACAAAGTCACAGTATAACCACAGAAATAAAGTCACATGTGGTCAATGTTCATGTTCTGCACACAAGGAGTAGGATGATGAGCTTCATATTGCATAATAATGACAGCGTACACAGGTAAGCACAGGTGGCGAATCTTCATCTGAAATTTCCGATTGTACGTCAGGCAATCACTCATGTGAACTGAACTAACTCCAGTTCCGACACTCGCATCACTCTGCTGATCATCTCCAAGCCCTAGCGCATGCTGGTTGCACAAATCTTCGATAAATTCATCGAAAACATCGTTGTCGATATGTTGGAAGACGCCATCTTGACCAGAAAATCTTGGGAAAAAACCTTCGTGAAAAAACTTCTTCAAAATCGCAATGTAAACAGCTAGGCTGAAAACCGCGGGCAGAAGGCGGAAGGCGAACGCTTTCCGGATGTCGTTAAACCTTCCTCTCTGCATTAGAGAGTTCTCGCTTCCATAACAACGGCTCCAAATAAGACATGTCGGTTGTTGCGGTGTGGTGCGGTTTGGGACTGTGCGGCAGTTGCGGAACGGTGCGGTATGGGAAGTCAAGAGTTAAAGAACAGGGAGTACTTCAGAATGGGAACGAAGAAATGCTGTGTGTGTGTGTGTCTGTCTGTGTGTCCGTGGTCAAAATGTGTTCCACTCGTTCCAGACAAAACTACTGGGTTGATCTTTCTGAAAATTTGTGGGTATGTTCATTATGGGTCACAAATAATGTCCGATGTTTTAGTTTACCGTTACAGCCATTAGAAACGGCTATAACGGCCTGTAATGCTTTTTCTTCTTTATGGAATATCTCCGAAAGTACTTGGCCGAACTTTGTGAAAATTAGCAGGTATGTTCATTATGAGTCATGGATGATGCCTGATGTTTTAGTTTACCCCGTTATAGCCGTTACTAACGGCTGTAACAGCCTGTAACGGTTTTTCTCCTTTTTAGAATATATTAATAAGTACTTGGCCGATCTTTCTGAAAATTTGTAGATATGTTCATTATGGGTCACAGATGATGCCCAATGTTGTAGTTTACCATTACAGCCGTTAGTAACGGCTGTAACGGCCTGTAACGCTTTTTCTTCTTTATAGAATATCTCAGAAAGTACATGGCCGATCTTTGTGAAAATTAGCAGGTATGTTCATTATGGGTCTCGGATGATGCCCGATGTTTTAGTTTACCCCGTTATAGCCGTTACTAACGGCTGTAACAGCCTGTAACGGTTTTTCTTCTGTATAGAGCATCTCAAAAAGTACTAAGACTATCTTTCAGAAAATGTGTAGGTATGTTTATTATGGGTCACGATTAATGCCTGATGTTTTAGTTTACTGTTATAGCCATTACTAACGGCTGTAACGGTTTTTCTTCTTTATAGAATATCTCAGAAAGCACTTGGCTGATCATTCTGAAAATTTGTAGGTATGTTCATTATAGGTCACGGATGATGCCCGATGTTTTAGTTTACGGTTACAGCTGTTGCTAACGGCTGTAACAGCCTGTAACGCTTTTTCTTTATAGAATATCTCGGAAAGCACTTGGCCGATCTTTCTGAAAATTTGTAGGTATGTTCATTATAGGTCATGGATGATGCCCGATGTTTTAGTATACCGTTACAGATGTTGCTAACGGCTGTAACGGCCTGTAATGCTTTTTCGTCTTTATGGAATATCTCGGAAAGTACTTGGCTGATCTTTGTGAAAATTAGCAGGTATGTTCATTATGGGTCACGAATGATGCCTGATGTTTTAGTTTACCCCGTTATAGCCGTTACTAACGGCTGTAACGGCCTGTAACGGTTTTTCTTCTTTATAGAGTATCTCAAAAAGTATTAGGCCGATCTTTCAGGGAAATTTGTAGGTATGCTGATTATGGGACACAAATAATGTCCGATGTTTTAGTTTACCATTATACCATTACTAACGGCTGTAACGGCCTGTAACGCTTTTTCTTCTTCATGGAATATCTCAGAAAGTACTTGGCCAATCTTTGTGAACATTAGCAGGTATGTTCATTATGGGTCACGAATATTGCCCGATGTTTTAGTTTACCGTTATAGCCATTACTAACGGCTCTAACAGTTGTTTTTCTTCATGGAATATCTCGGAAAGTACTTGGCCGATCTTTGTGAAAATTAGTAGGTATGTTCATTATGGATCAAGGATGATGCCTGATGTTTTAGTTTACCGTTATAGCCATTACTAACGGCTGTAACGTTTTTTTTCCTTTATGGAATATCTCAGAAAGTACTTGGCCGATCTTTGTGAACATTAGCCAGGGTTCATACCAGCAGGGTTTGGAAAAGTCATAAAGAAAAAACCATTATGAGCCGCTAGTAATGGCTATAACGGTAAACTTAAACATCGGGCATCATCCGTGACCCATAATGAACATATCTACAAACTTTCAGAAATATCGGCCATGTACTTTCTGAGATATTCCATAAAGAAGAAAAACCGTTACAGGCCGTTAAAGCCGTTAGTAACGGTAAACTAAAACATCGGGCATCATCCGTGACCCATAATGAACATACCTGCTAATTTTCACAAAGATCGGCCAAGTACTTCTTTATGGAAAATCTCGAAGTTCTTGGCCGATCTTTAAGAAAATTTGTAAGTACGGTCATTTTAGGTCACAGATGATAGCTGATGTTCACCAGAATAGCCATTACTAACGGTTACACCAGCCCAAGACGGTTTTTCCTCTTTGTGGAATATCACACGCGTATTCAGGATAAACTGGGAGTACGTTTATATGCTTTGCATCTTGTTTGGTTTTATTTCAGTACCTCTCAGGGGCTCCATGTTGTTCCCTGAAAAGCCAAGACGACCTTGTATTCAGTGATAAAACTGCATACAACAATTACGGGCTATTGCTTTCTTGATGTAAAACTTATACCCTTGCTGCACATAGCTATGTACAGCAAGTCATTTTTGCTGTTTCCCCCCCCCCCCCCCCCCACATAAGATTCAGGCAAAAGAGCAGATGACTATGGAGAAGACATGATATGGGATGTTTGTTCTCGTTGATGCACTGCAGCCTTGGACTGGTGTAAGCATGTTTCCTGCTTGTAATGCATGTAAGACAAAGGGATGCATTAAATGGGGAGACCTGAACGCATACGCAAGCGCTCATATATATATTATGGGGAGCCCTGAACTTGCACATGCACACTTTATCTATCTATATTTGAACAAAGGAGTAATGGGGGAAAGTGGTGCAGGAAAGCAGTTTGTCCATCATTAAGACAATGGTTTGTCAAAGATTACAGAGAGTAACAAAAATGACTGGGGAGGGTGGGGGTGGAGTAGTTTGGAAGGCAAAAGAAGGAAATGGACAATAATGTGTCGTTAACTCATTGCAGACGTAACTTTCTGCCACAACCGTGACACACTGAGACGCACTATTTTCGGTATTTTTACAAAAAATATACAGACAGAACCAAACCGAATACAACAATGAATATTATGTTTTTGAAAACTTCAAATCATGTTCTTTTAGAAAAAAAATACTACAGTCCTGTGTTCAGTACACACTTCACTCGCCACTGGTTTCAAAAGTGTAGGCAAACAGCTATGAGCAAAAACTTTTTCTCCACGCAAGTATGGATGAAAAATCAATATGATCATAACTGTAGTCAACACAATGTGTAGCAAACACATAAAAACAATGTATCTTCCACACACATAGCTGTGTGCATGGTCTAAACCTCAAACAGAGAGCTGCTGTCACATATTTGAAGAAAAAATGCGAAAATTTCATCATTTGGTGGTGCAACTGACCATCGTCACTCATATCCTCTCTGTCCGATTCGGCAAGTTCGGAAAACAGTTCGGAAAAGTTCCACAAGATCGGAAAACAGTTCCAGTTCTTCCTTTGATCGTTCTTCCATTATTCTTTCAATTACTTCTTGAAATACGATGTTTCTGTTCGCTACGACTCGCTGACGCGTCGGTGCCAACAACATGATGAACACGGGCAGCCAGAGTTATCTCCAGCTATCCCATAATATGAGCGAAAAAGTAGAATCAAACGCGAGATAATATACCAAGGGAGAGTACCACCTAATAGAGGAGATCCTCAGCTTTCTGTAGATACCACGATTGTTTCCCTTAGACCGCACAGCTGCATGCGAAAATTCGAGTAGATCGTCAATCACCTGGCTGGCGACGTGTCTGTGCGAAGCACTCAACCCGTCGTCGGCCAGGTGGTCGACTAGGCGGCAATGAGTTAATGAACAGATGTTAAAGACCCTTCACTAATGACCATTACATTCTTTCTAGATATAGAAAACGGAACCATTTCTATCACTGGCCCAGACCCCATTTCCATTTCATGACCGAGACCCATCGGTGGAACTCGTCTAGTTGTGTTGGTCCATCCTTGGTAATGATGTACCACAGACAGACATGACTGGGACCCATCGGTGGTAATGATGATGTACCATGGACAGACATGACGTGAGACCCATCAGTGGTAACGGTGATGTACCATGGACAGACATGACTGAGACCCATCAGTGGTAACTGTGATGTACCATGAACAGACATGACTGAGACCCATCAGTGGTAATGATGATGTACCATGAACGGACATGACTGAGACCCATCAGTGGTAATGATGATGTACCATGGACAGACATGACTGAGATCCATCAGTGGTAATGATGTACCATGGACAGACATGACTGAGACCCATCAGTGGTTATGGTGTACCATGGACAGACATGACTGAGACCCATCAGTGGTAATGGTGATGTACCATGGACAGACATGACTGAGACCCATCAGTGGTAATGATGTACCATGGACAGATATGACTGAGACCCATCAGTGGTAATGATGTACCATGGACAGATATGACTGAGACCCATCAGTGGTAATGGTGATGTACCATGGACAGACATGACTGAGACCCATCGGTGATAATGATGTACCATGGACAGACATGACTGAGACCCATCAGTGGTAATGATGATGTACCATGGACAGACATGACTGAGACCCATCAGTGGTAATGATGTACCATGGACCTACATGACTGAGACCCATCAGTGGTAATGATGATGTACCATGGACAGACATGACTGAGACCCAGAAAAGAAAAGAAAATGAGTACTTGGAACATCAGGAAATCTTCAAAGTTGTACTTGGGTATTCAAAAAAGGATGCAAGAGAGATCAAAGCATGCCAGTGTACGTAACACAGATGGATGGATATAGATGTAAACTAGCTCTACAGCTGCCTGGGTCTGTGGAGGCTGTTGGCAGGTGCATCAGGTCATCCTGAAGATCTCCAAGTGGGATGGCTTCAGAGGAGCCACAGTGCAGCTTCCCAACAACTTGTTGAGGTTTCACTGTTTGTGAAATGCAGAATTAAGGATAAAGGTGATTTTTGGAACACTGTTGGAATTTATCACAAAGTTGTATAAAAGACTATTGAACCGAATGTTGCAGAGCCTAGAACACTGTTGGCATTGATCAAAGTTGTATAAAAGACTATTGAATTGAATGTTGCAGAGCCTCGGCTGAGAAGAAAGCGGAGGGAGTACGTCATCGTGGAAGTCCAAACAACCCCAGGGCTTGAGCCAAGAAGTATCTTTTTTTTTTCGTTAAAAAAAAGGAAAAGAAATTTAAGATTGAAATTGGATTTCTTTCTTATTATATGTGCTGTTATTTACTATCAGTTTTGGTTTTATGTTCATTGATTTTATTTTTATTTCTTTTTATGTTAAGAGTAGTATTAGCAGACATTTTTAGATGGAGAAATGAATGGCATGCTTAAAGCAGTTTTGTGCTTCTGGTCAAAAGTGATATGTTATTAGGACTGAATAAACAATTTTATACATATATATATATATGTCTATATATATTGAACAGGTTAGTATCATGAGGAGGAGGGGGGAGTGGGAGTAGTGCTAACAATTCCTCCATCATTACAATTACTTTGCAAAGATCAAAAACGAGAAGAAAAAAAACTTGGGAGGGGGGGACGGGACATAAGGAAAATGGGAATAAAACAGAGTGTTAGAAAATAATAGAAAAACATATTTTCTGTTTTCAAATCGGTCTTATTCTCTGTAAAATCAGTCGCGCAAAATCTGAAGGTTTTTCACAACTGCCATTGTGTTGTCTTGTGACCGCCCCCCCCCCCTCCCCCCCCCCCCCTCACTGTTTACATTTATACAAAGGTGGCCCTTTCCTGGGGTTACACTTTAGATTTGTATTTAACACCGATTCCATTTTACCTCAAGATATAAGATCAGTTGGTTTACTCTTGTTGGGGGTCCTGATTGACCAAGAGTAGCAGCCTCGGTCCCATTCCTGAAGATTGGTCCAGCAGATGTAAATGTTGTGATAATTTGACATGTCTCCTCATGTACAGTAGCAGTCAAGTCAGCATTTCCCCCTGTGCGTGTTGATATTTGGAGTGCAGGGAGTGTGGTGAGATGCAGCATCTGATCTCATGTGGTTGGTTGTATGAGGAGCCTGGAAGCAGCTGTGTTCAGTGTGTGGGGCTGCATGGGATCGTTGTGACCAAGTAACAATAGCGATTGGATACAAATGTGTTGGAGTGGATGTGCTTTAACTGATTTATATAGTGTATACCTTTTACTGCGCATAATTCCGTGAACTGAAAAGTGCCACTTTCCAGAAAGGCCTGGTCATGAGATGGGGGACCTGAAAGATGGCCACACTTTGTGACTAGTGCAAAATGCACTTCGTACATTTTGTTTGTATGTCAACAGTTGACCATATTGTTGTGTTTATGTGAATTTTTTGTGTGCACAAGATATGGGAAGAGTTATCCAGTCTAGCTTAGATACTGATTTTAATTGTGTCCTTGTCAGGGCATGGGATGGATTGGAACTGGATGGGTTTTTATTTTGTCTTTCAGTACGGCCATTTTACACTGGCTTTTTCTTCTCCCCATCTTCTGTGGTAATATATTGTCGCACATCTTTGGGGCTTTGTTTTTTCTTCTGAATGGTAACTTTGGTAGACATCCTGGGGTTTTGTTTCTGCTAAATAGTGATTTTGGTTCACATATCTTGTGATGATCAGCTTTAAGACAAGGCTCTTCTTCAAAGTTTCAGGTGAATTTATGAACCCCGTCTGATTTATATGTTGATGAATAAATGTGCATCTTTTTCATCGGAATGGTCTAGGGGGTCCTCTATTGCTGTGAAGAGCAGATGTCCATTGAATGTGCGCGATAGCTGTTCGCCAACTTTTAAGGCACCTTTCCTACCTGTGACATTGTACTCGTCTTTTCTCTTCTGCAGCTGTAATTATGATGTTGTTTTTTTCCCCCCTGAAGGCTCACCCAGGATACAAGTTAAGTTTTTGGTTCATGGATATATGAAAGCGTTCCTGAAAATGTTGGCCATCTGAATTCTGCCATACTGCACAGAAACCGAGTTGAGGTTTTGAATAACAAAAATATGTCAAATAGTGTACCTTTTAATCAACACCTTCAAGTCAAATGTCTGAATTTTTTTTTTTTCTGCTGGTACGCAATGGCACAACTCGCTATCCTGTCGGATGCCAATTAATATTTACTGATTTATCAAAGGATAACGGAATACAAAATTGTCTTCAAAGTCACAGAACTGAAAAGGGGTAGAATGTTCACAAACAGAAAACCCAAACAATTGTGGCTCCTGTCACATGCAGTGTAAAAATTTTTTTACAGATCTGTTCATCATGGGAATCCCTTCCAGAATTGCTTTGCGACGACCATATCCAGATGATGTAATGTGCACAGTAGATCTAGAATGGCTTTGACCATATCCAGATGAGATGCAATAGGCACAGCAGATCTAGTCCACCTTGGGGATGTCAAGAGACGAAGGAAACGATGCATGTATTGGAGAAGGAAACGATGCATGTATTGGAGTAGTCGCTGAACTTTTCATGCTCGCTGCCTCGTGTAGTGAACTTGCATGAGCAAGTTGGTAAATCACTGTACAATAGACCAGCAAATTGCTTCCATTCAGTCTCATCCCATTTATGTACACAAAGCATTGATCCACACACAAAGCTCCCTTTATGTCTATACATCTCGCTTCATTTCAACCAATCAAGACATCGCACTTCATTTCAACCATCGCACTTCATGTCAACCAGTCTAGACATCTCACTTCATTTCGGACATCTCGCTTCATTTCAGACATCACTTCATTTCAGACATCTCACTTCATTTCAGACATCTCACTTCATTTCAACCAATCTAGACATCCACTTCATGTCAACCAATCTAGACATCCACTTCATGTCAACCAATCTAGACATCCACTTCATGTCAACCAGTCTAGACATCCACTTCCTTGCACTACTGTGTCCCTTGTCCTGAAAAGCGCAAACATCGATGCAGAAACAGAAATCACAAGGTAGGAATGAATGCACATATCACATTTTCTAAATACACTGTCCTTTATATTTGCAGAAGGTTCTCATTCACCTTCTCTTGAAGGTAGTCGAGATGAACATCATGAAATACTGATCCCAACTTGTTAAACTCTTCCCCTGATTTTTTTCCCCCCCCCAAACAGGCCCATTCAGAGAAGTTTTTAAGAATCGAGCCAAGTATGGAGACGAAAAACAAAGAGATAAAGTATGGAGACGAAAAACAGATAAAGCAATCACTTTTCAAATTTAGCTTTTTTCTGCATGAAATCTGAACCTTCAATCCAGACCTCGATGCCACAGAACACTACCGACCCCAACTCCAGCAACCAGGGCAGAGAATGCATTTATCAGTCCCTCCCCTTCCTTCACCAACTCCCCCCTTCAATACTACAGACTTCAGTTTTGTTTCCAAGGGCCATCAGCAGATATGAAGTTAAACTTATCCACCAACAATTAAAAACAAGATAAATGTTCTACATAAAGGCATGTCAAAAAGAAAATGTAATTATGTTCAACTGTTCTTTTCTATTCACCAAAAATAACAACATCCTTTGATTGGTAGGAACAATCGCTGCCATATGCACTCTTTGCATCTGGAGCTTGCTCACAAACCTTCGTTTTCCCGTGTTATCTGTTCCAATTTTCCATCCATACAGACATAGGAGGGGGGGTGGGGGGGGGGGGGGGAACAAACATGTAAACCAGACATAAAAGGAGGGGGGGGGGGGGGGGGGACAAACATGTAAACAAGTGTCACGACCGACCCCTGGAGGTCTGCCCTGACAGGATCGGTCTAGGTGGGAGTGAAGGGAGTGACTGACCTCACACGCTCCGCAAGAGACCACACAATAAAGATTACGATACAACACCCCATTTATTCACACCAGCAAAATAAACATTCCAACACACGCACCATGCACGATCACAATAAAGCACTCCAACGCACACAACATGCACAATCACGATCAAGCACTCCAACGCACACAACATGCACAATCACGATCAAGTACTCCAACGCACACAACATGCACAATCACAATCAAGCACTCCCACACCCACAACATGCACGATTATAAATAAATATTTCACCATACGACGTACACAATCACAATTACAGCATTCCAGCACATATGACATGTACACAATTATAAAGAAATATTTCCAGTATTGACCCTTTCTCACACCACGGAGTGCGTCCACATCCCTGCCCCTGTCAAGTCCGCAGGGAGCACCCTGTCGCACTAGGTGCTCCGAGCCGGGTTGGTTCTCGCAGGGAGTCGCCCAAAGCCGACACCCTCGACTCCCAAGCGGCAGTGAAGGCGTGCCCCGGGGGGGGGGGGGTGGGGGGACGTAGCTGTTACTGGAGGCCCTGGACGGGGTCCAGGCCGGCCAGTCGAGACGGCGGGCTCTTCTAGCAGTCCACGGTCCGACCAAGGCGTGGCCTCGACCACCCGTGGCACCATCCCGTCCGTGTCACAGCCAGAACGTGGCCCTCGACCAGCACGTGGCACCATCCAGTTCGTGCTCCAGGTGAAGCCCCCGGGAGGGGGGAGGACGTAGCTGGGAGGAGAGTCGAGAGGAGAAAAGAAAAGGAAGGATGAAGGAAAAGGGTACTGGAACCCTGCCGTCAGTAACACGTCTGACCATTGCTGTCAAGTCTTATCAGCCACTCGCATGGGGCAGGGAAGTGTATTATAAACGCACCAGTACACCCAATGAATCAAGTCTTCTCACACATGCAGGTAAAGACTGCATTAAATCAACAGGTAAAAACAAATATGAAATTATCTCACCCTTCTCTCACTCACGCTTAACGTTTTCCCTTCCTAGGAAATAATCAACACAGCGACCATCGCTTAAATAACTGCACCACATTTGCAAATAAAATTCGATGGCACAACTGTCACATTTATAAACACATTCAAAATAACACAATCTCCAACCCGCATCCGAACGACAAAATCATGCGTACGCACGCTCGTGAACATAAAACTCGTTCTCCTTGCACACACAAACAGACGTGGCCGAAGGATAAAAGTCCGGCGAATGTGACAGGGCGCGACAGCGAGACCAAGCAAGTTCCAACCCTGAATCACCAAGGTTTCTCCCTTCCCCACCGAAACCGCATCACCAATACATAACAGAGAAAGAATTTTGGAAATATTTAGAATGGCCAGGTTAAAGATTGAATAACCAGAGAAAAGGTCTCACACCAATATTCCTCTTACAATTTCGAAACAAAAAAAATTGCGCAAAGTGAAGACTAAGCCGCTAACAACAACAAATCAAAACAAACAGACCACGAAACTGATGCTTACCAGCTACCCGTGGGTGACCCCGAAGAGGCGGTCAAAGGACTCTCTCTACCCTCTGTCCAGTCGAGAGGACAGAGGCGAAATGCGGAAACAGAAGAAACGATGTCCCTCTCCTACAGGCCACTGCAGGAATTGAAAGTACTGACTGTACTCTCGACGATAAGGTAAAGAACCAGGACTGGAGCAGCGCCCCCAGAGACATCTTCCGCTCGAGTGAAGAGCTAACCTCCCTCAGCAATGGCGCCAACAGCCATGCTGCGTCACAGAGTGAGCATACTTCAAACTAAAAGGAACGAAGCACGTGCGACAGTAAAAAGACAGGCGAGAGGCCGATAGACAGAAAGTTCGAGAGAAAGTACCGGCCACCCGTGAACTTGCAGGATGAATAAGCACGGGCGGTGGAATTAGAGAGAGAGAGAGAGAGAAAGCAAACCGAAGTTGAGCTGAACCACAACCAAGGTGCAACTGCACCACAAGCCACCCTAAGGGACGGATACACGACAACAGAAAAGACAATAAACAATAAGTAATTCCGCCACCCTAGGTGGGTCGAACGTCGTAGGCCCGCGACAAACTCGTGACAAACCCCCCTTCTAAAGCATCTGTTTCTCTGAGATACAGTGCTCCTTTGAACCTTGTCGCATGTGCAACTCACAACATGGGACGAACCCAACTCTCTGTGATCGACAGAGTACGATGAACATACAAACATTCCACGATAATCACACGGGGAAATACATAATACTACATTTATCAAACAACTAAGCAAAACCTTCCAACCATGAAAGTAACAATCCGAACCATTGGTGATTCACTACCGTTAACCTCATGAGTGACAACTGTCACTACACCTGATACAGAGACCAAAAAGGATATACCCTGTTGAGGGGAAGTGCCCTCTGACCGATTTTCCAATATGCAACTACGGAGCTCGCTAAGATAGTCAGCATCCCGTATTACGGAACCCTTTGATATGACGGAAAGTGAACGCATGACTGCAGCTCCACGCCTAACTCATGAGTCCGACGACTGACTGGCCGATCCGGTCCAGCACTGGAGAGGATGATGATCGCTCTCCAGTACAAACTTCCGGCCGTACTTCTCTTGGGCACGCCAGTGCGCGTCCAAATCTGCCTGAGAGATTCAGCAACAGTAGGGCATCGATAGTCCTAAGCGGACAGCCTCTGGGTATCGACTCGCAGATTCTACCACTACCGAAGTGTAGCGGGCCGCGATCGGAGGAGGATTAATGGGTCCCACCAGGTCGACCCCAACCATGCTGAATGCCTCCCCAACCCGTGGCACTGACCCTAGGGAACACGCTTCAAGCGACCCTTAAGGCGTTGTCCATTGCAGACATCACAACGCGGCAGTCTGCCTAACCTGTGAGTTCATCCCGCAAAAGAAGTCTGTCTTACTCGCTCGAGAGTCCGCTGGAGCCCATATGACCTGCCATGGGGGAATCGTGGGCCTGCCGAGACAGATTCCCTCAAGCTTTGGGGAACGACAAGCTGCTGGCCACACGATCTGCCTGAGTGGAAACCCTAAAGAGGATCCCCTTGTGGAGCTTGAAGCTCACCTGGCGTGTCGGGCAGACTGAGCGGGCGATCCACAATTTCGTAGGCGTTGGACATCCAAGTCCCTGGCCTGAAGACGGATAATGCTGCAGGATCGGCCTTGCCAGAACCTCGTCAGAGATCGGCTGAAGAACGGGACGCAATTCCTGTTCAGCTTCTTAGCTTGGCGCGTGTGGTGACTCCCACACAGCCTGTACGGGCAAATCCGTAGAACACGGATTGACTGCGTCCGTCTGCGAAGGTGATAGTATTCCCTATGATAAGGGAATACAGAGGTCGCTCCACCCAATTGGCCCATACTCTTGCCACAAGTAGGGGGTGGAGATAGGAATAGAGTACAGAAGGACGGGTGGAGGTAAAACCATCCTCCAACCCGCACACTCGTAACTGGCGCCCCGCCGGGCCTTAGGGAAAACTAAATCCTTATCCACAAAGAGTGTTGATGCTCCCGAATCCCTGATGTTGTCGACCAAGGAGGAACCAACAACAGAGAGAAACACTGGGCATCTGAATCAACCCGAAGCTGGATGGAACCCACGTTAGCCGAGGCACGAGGACGTTGGAGAAGACCAGCCCCACGACTAACCAGCGGCTTTAGGACAATCTTTCCTAATGGGCCAGACGACCACAAAGAAAACACAGTCGGGGCGCTGAAATCCCCGATGAACTGCCTGCCTTGCACCCCCACTAGCAGTTGTCGGCACCTTATTGCTACCAAATCCTGTGGAGGCTTCCTCTCCGTATCTGGGCATGCCCATAAGCCCTGCGAGCTCAGCAAACACCTCAGCTGTGGAATCGCAGCCGCGAAATCCTGAGGGCTGTCTCGCCTATTCCGGATCCTCAACTCTGGGGACACAGTGTTGTGAGCTGTTCAATGAGAATCAGATCCTCCAGCTCCAACTTAGCTAACTGACGCCAGTACCCTAGCGTTTTGCGCAGCCTATCACCAAACTCTGCACGAAGGTCTCGTCATTATTCTTCTTCATGGACCTAAACTTCCCTCCGTAGGTCTCTGGGTAAGGGAAACGCTACGCAAGCCAACTGCAATGTCTGCATAAGACGCACCTTCATTTAGAGTGAGCACACACTCCTTGCAGCACCAGATAATCCAGAAAAAAGGTGCATAGCCTTTTGTTCCTCAGACAATTGTATGAACAAGCAACCTTGTCGAAATGCTCTAAGAACATATCATGTCCTCACTAGGTCTGAACTCTGGAAGTTTAACTTTGGCCTCTAACTCTATCACCTGCCTGGTGATTAACCCCCTGGTTTACAGAAGCGGGAGCCTGCGAAAGAAGTTGTTCCATCTCTTCCCTGCGTAGAGCCTCCTGTCTGGCAGCCTCCTCTCTACGTTGATCCAACTCTTCCCGGGAGGGCAGCCCCTCCCTACGCTGACCTCCTGTCTAGCAGCCTCCTCCCTACGCTG
Organism: Conus ventricosus; assembly: GCA_018398815.1. NCBI lineage: Eukaryota > Metazoa > Mollusca > Gastropoda > Neogastropoda > Conidae > Conus > Conus ventricosus. The sequence goes on along the minus strand of CM031608.1, from coordinate 93,089,605 downwards.
ATCAGCTCCTCCCTACGCTGAGCCTCCGTCTAGCAGCCTCCTCCCTACGCTGAGCCTCCTGTCTAGCAGCCTCCTCCCTACCTGAGCAGCCTCCTCCCTACGCTGAGCAGCTTCTCCTTACGAAGGCCCCCTGTCGGCACCTCTTCTCTGCCAGCATAGGCCTCTTCCCTATGCAAATCTCCTGTCTGTCAGCTCCTCTCTGCGCAGGCTCCCTGTCTACGCCTCCTCTCTACCTCTTCCCTACGGAGAGCTTCCTGCCTGACGCCTCTTCCCACGCTGTCCGCTCCCAGAAACGAAGGACAGAGTGATATCCTGAGCGGGTTCACCACTCCCCCGACCCGGAGATGATCCGTCTGAACCCGTTCCTTGGGTCTCGACTTTCCCATAAGAAAGTCTTCTGGGCATGCCCCTTACGAGGGGAAGCCTGAGAGGAGAAGTTTCGGTCTCTGCGACTCAACAGAAGCCCCAGTTTGCTTCGCTATACTCTGACGCTTCCGAGCGGAAGTGCCAGTCGGGGTCTCGACAGGGAGACCCCCCAGCGAAGAGGTATAAAAGTACTCACTGGACTACCTGCTACAGCACTGGAATAGGAGAAGTTACCGAGTCGAAGTACTGGTACTAATAGTAGGGACTACAGAAACATTTTGAATACCCTTCTTTTTCGACGCCCGCGTCGCCATACCACCAGCGCCGGACGTCGCCATGACAACAATATCCTACAGTTTTCCAAATACAGGAAAAACAATTCCACTAGAGAAAAAAAAACAAATATTTTAGGGCGTGGTATATTGTGTAGTGTGGTGTGCGGTGTGCGGACAAGTTCCGGCTGCTCCCACTCTGGCAACACCGCGCTCTACAGCACGAGCAACAGTGCGGTGGGGCTCACCGAAAAAAAAAACAAAAACAAAAACTATGCCCCGGCTGCCCCACTCTGGCAACACCGCGCTCTACACAGCACGAGCAACAGTGGGTGGGGCTGGCCGGAAAAAAAAACAAAACAAAAACCTAGCAGACGGAATCCGAGAGAGGAAAAAAAAACACTAGCGTCCGATGCACCCCCCTGTACTCAACAACCCCGTAGAGAAAAAAAAACAAAAATTTGGCTAAATACAAAACAGAATGGAAACTGAGCGGCAACAGAAGGGCAAGACTTAACGGCCGGCCTGCGTGAGGTACCCGGCGAAGGAGGTCTGGAAGCGGTCGACTCCTCTTGGTCTCACCTCGCCCCGAGTCACGCCGGATGTTCCCTCAGGCCACCCAAAAAGACTCCCTTCACTCTAGAGTCACCAGCCAACCACCCCACGAACAAACACGACAAACTGACTAAACATATACAAAACAGACAAAACTAAACCGGTACTCTGCGAAACGAGAGAGAGACACCAAGCCCTTCACATCCCGGACGAGCCCCACAATTGCACGACCGACCCCTGGAGGTCTGCCCTGACAGGATCGGTCTAGGTGGATGAAGGGAGTGACTGACCTCACACGCTCCGCAAGAGACCACACAATAAAGAATTACGATACAACACCCCATTTATTCACACCAGCAAATAAACATTCCACACACGCACCATGCACGATCACAATAAAGCACTCCAACGCACACAACATGCACAATCACGATCAAGCACTCCAACGCACACAACATGCACAATCACGATCAGTACTCCAACGCACACAACATGCACAATCACAATCAAGCACTCCCACACCCACAACATGCACGATTATAAATAAATATTTCACCATACGACGTACACAATCACAATTACAGCATTCCAGCACATATGACATGTACACAATTATAAAGAAAATATTTCCAGTATTGACCCTTCTCACACCACGGAGTGCGTCCACATCCCGCCCCTGTCAAGTCCGCAGGGAGCACCCTGTCGCACTAGGTGCTCCGAGCCGGGTGGTTCTCGCAGGAGTCGCCCAAAGCCGACACCCTCGACTCCCAAGCGGGCAGTGAAGAGCGTGTCCCGGGGGGGGGGGGGTGGGGGGACGTAGCTGTTACTGGAGGTCCTGGACGGGGTCCAGGCCGGCCAGTCGAGACGGCGGGCTCTTCTAGCAGTCCACGTCCCGACCAAGGCGTGCCTCGACCAGCGCGTGGCACCATCCCGCCGTCGTGGTCTCAGGCCAGAACGTGGCCTCGACCAGCACGTGGCACCATCCAGTTCGTGCTCCAGGTGAAGCCCCCGGAGGGGGAGGACGTAGCAGTGGAGAGAGTCGGAGAGGAGGAAAGAAGAAGGAAGGAGGAAGGAAGAAGGGTACTGGAACCCTGCCGTCAGTACCGTCTGACATTGCTGTCAAGTCTTATCAGCCACTCCATGATGGGCGAGGGGAAGTGTATTAAACGCACACAGTACACCCATTGAATCAAGTCTTCTCACACATGCAGGTAAAAGACTGCATTAAATCAACAGGTTATAAAACAAATATGAATTATCTTCACCCTTCTCTCACTCACGCTTAACGTTTTCCTTCCTTAGGAAATAAATCAACACAGCGACCATCGCTTAATAACTGCCACCACATTTGCAAATAATAATTCGATGGCACAACAGTCACATTTTATAAACACATTTCAAAATAACACAAATCTCCAACCACGCATCCGAACGACAAATCATGCGTACGCCACGCTCGTGAACATAAAACTCGTTCTCCTTGCACACACAAACAGACGGTGGCCGAAGGATAAAAGTCCGGCGAATGTGACAGGGGCGGACGAGCGAGACCAAGCAAGTTCCAACCCTGAATCACCAGGTTCTCTCCCTTCCCCACCGACTACCGCATCACCAGAAACATAAACAGGAGAAAGAATTTGGAAATAATTTAGAATGGCCAGGTTAAAGATTGAATTAACCAGAGAAAAGGTCTCACACAATATTCCTCTTACAATTTCGAAACAAAAGAAAATTGCGCAAAAGTGAAGACTAAGCCGGCTAACAACAACAAATCAAAACAAACAGACCACGAAACTGATGCTTACCAGCTACCCGTGGGGACCCCGAAGAGGCGGGTCAAAGGACTCTCTCTACCCTCTGTCCAGTCGAGAGGACAGAGGCGAAGATGCGGAAACAGAAGAAACGATGTCCCTCTCCTACAGGCCGACTGCAGAAATTGAAAGTACTGACTGTACTCTCGACGATAAGGTAAAGAACCAGGGACTGGAGCAGTGCGCCCCCAGAGACATCTTCCGCTCGAGTGAAGAGCTAACCTCCCTCAGCAATGGCGGCCAACATGCCATGCTGCGTCACAGAGTGAGCATACTTCAAACTAAAAGGAACGAAGCACGTGCGACAGGTAAAAAGACAGGCGATAGGCCGATAGACAGAAAGTTCGAGAGAAAGTACCGGCCACCCGTGAACTTGCAGGATTGAATAGCACGGGCGGTGGAATTAGAGAGAGAGAGAGAGAGAAAGCAAACCGAAGTTGAGCTGAACCACACCAAGGTGCAACTGCACCACAAGCCACCCTAAGGACGGATACACACAACAGCAACGACAATAAACAAATAAGTAATTCCGCCACCCTAGGTGGGTCGAACGTCGTAGGCCTCGCGACAAAACTCGTGACAACAAGTAGAAGTATGAAAAAACGCTAATCGTGTAAACAAACAAGAAAACAAGTTGGACATACTTTACATGTAGATCAGCACACAGAACAATAAAACTTATTTGTGTCTCAATGTGCAATGCATCAACCAAAACAAAACTACCAGGCCAGCAGATAATATTGGAGAACAATGTATCAACCAAAACTACCAGGCCAGTAGACAATATTGGAGAACAATGTATCAACCAAAACAACTACCAGGCCAGTAGACAATATTGGAGAACAATGTATCGACCAAAACACAAACTACCAGGCCAGTAGACATATTGGAGAACAATGTATCAACCAAAACAACAAAACTACCAGGCCAGCAGACAATATTCAAGAACAGGCTGAAATGAACTGTACTGAGAACAGGCATGACAACTGTTCAATACACTCCCCATCACTTGCTGTGAATCGAGCTATCCTCTTCAGTTGTTCAGATCAGGAGGCGATCACCAGCACAGACCTGTCGACCCTCACAAAAGGCATATCATGCCATCAGGAGCTATATCACCAGCACAGACCTGTCGACCCTCACAAAAGGCATATCATGCCATCAGGAGCTATATCACCAGCACAGACCTGTCGACCTCACAAAAGGCATATCATGCCATCAGGAGCTGGATCACCAGCACACATCTGTCGACCCTCACAAAAGGCATATCATGCCATTGTAATGCTGTATCACAAATCTGGACATCTCAAATCAAGATGCAGTCATTTGCGGGAACTGCTACTTGAAAGGCATTTTGTGAGATCAATAGCATGTGCCACTTGGATCAACTGATGGAGAAGATTACTTTTTTTTCTATACCCAAAACCTTTGATTTTACAACTATAAGACAATGGGCACTGCTGCAAAAAACATGATTATTGTGCAAAGTCAAGATTTCTTGGGTTTTGTTTTTGGCTATACCACCTATGAATTACCTGCATTTTGAAATATCCTTGTTTGGCAGATAGTCTGCAACGATAACATAAGCAGGAAAAAGACTGAGCACTTTTGTCTGAATTTTTGGGGATCAACATGTTATGTGCCCAAATTACTAATATTTATTTGAAGTTGCTCATTTTTGTTTTCTTTATTCCTCATAAATTCTGAGGGTAAACAGATCTGCATATACCTTGTTGTTGTCGTACCCTGGCTAAAAGACCCAGGATCATCCGAACAGCCGAAGTATTTGAACACTATGGCACAAATGCATCAGCTGGGGATGAGAACATTACGTGTGCGACCGTTTTTGATTACCCCGCCACATGGGCAGCCACACTCCGACTTCGGGGATTGGGAGACTGATAATGTTATGCTAGGAGCTTGTCACGACTGAAGACAATCCCCACATAACTATGCAGAGCATAACAACATTTTGATGTAGCATACCTGTTGTGGATGCTGACAAGCTAGGAGCAAGGACACTTCATAACCCACAGAGAAAAAAACACCTTCTCTAAATAGACCTTCCAAAATGAAATGCATTCATTTTACTCCAATCTTGCACGCTACAACCTCCATTATCACTTTCTCTTCGACTTTTTAAAGCAGACTTCCCCCCCCCTCCACTTTTCACATCACTTACAGAAAAAAGTGTCATTTATTAGCAGCTGAACTGCCGCTAAATGCTGTACCACTCATACATGTGCAACGACTTCACTCTTTCACGCTTTCAGGAATGCTGTTTTCCACCAAGTATCACAGTTGCATGCTTTCTTGTCACCAACTTGTTCTCTGTCCCTGCCATTCTGCTGTCTGTCCCAGTGTCTCTCCATCATTCTCTGCCATTCTGCTGTCTGTCCCAGTGTCTCTCCATCATTCTCTGCCATTCTGCTGTCTGTCCCAGTGTCTCTCCATCATTCTCTGCCATTCTGCTGTCTGTCCTAGTGTCTCTCTATCATTCTCTGCCATTCTGCTGTCTGTCCTAGTGTCTCTCATCATTCTTGCCATTCTGCTGTCTGTCCCAGTGTCTCTCCATCATTCTTTGCCATTCTGCTGTCTGTCCTAGTGTCTATCATTCTCTGCCATTCTGCTGTCTGTCCCAGTGTCTCTCCATCATTCTTTGCCATTCTGCTGTCTGTCCCAGTGTCTCTCCATCATTCTCTGCCATTCTGCTGTCTGTCCCAGTGTCTCTCCATCATTCTCTGCCATTCTGCTGTCTGTCCTAGTGTCTCTCCATCATTCTCTGCCATTCTGCTGTCTGTCCTAGTGTCTCTCCATCATTCTCTGCCATTCTGCTGTCTGTCCCATGTTCTCTCCATCATTCTCTGCCATTCTGCTGTCTGTCCTAGTGTCTCTCCATCATTCTCTGCCATTCTGCTGTCTGTCCCAGTGTCTCTCCATCATTCTCTGCCATTCTGCTGTCTGTCCCATGTCTCTTCCATCATTCTCTGCCATTTCTGCTGTCTGTCCTAGTGTCTCTCCATCATTCTCTGCCATTCTGCTGTCTGTCCCAGTGTCTCTCCATCATTCTCTGCCATTCTGCGGTCTGTCCCAGTGTCTCTCCATCATTCTCTGCCATTCTGCTGTCTGTCCCAGTGTCTCTCCATCATTCTCTGCCATTCTGCTGTCTGTCCCAGTGTCTCTCCATCATTCTCTGCCATTCTGCTGTCTGTCCTAGTGTCTCTCCATCATTCTCTGCCATTCTGCTGTCTGTCCCAGTGTCTCTCCATCATTCTCTGCCATTCTGCTGTCTGTCCCAGTGTCTCTCCATCATTCTCTGCCATTCTGCTGTCTGTCCCCGGTCTCTCCATCATTCCCTTCTAGCTGGGAAAGGCTGTGTAGTCGTTGTCAAAAAGCCCCATGGTGACACCTTCCGCTATGGTTCTGGAAGTGTTTCCTGCACCACACAAGACCAAATAAAAACAAACAAACAAACAAACCCCTCCACAAATGGAATTGAAAATAATCTCCCCTACTCACTCTCTCCCCTCCATTTCTCGGAGCTCTCGCCTACTTCATTTCAAACATGTCTATTATTGTCGTACACAATTTTGGGATGACCTCCCTTCATTTATTTTGATTACTGTTCGGATTACAGTAACGGTATAAAACAATGATCAAAATCTCAATGAAAAAAACCTTACATGATTTTTGTTTTGTTTTGTTCTGATTCGAAAAAATTAAACCACTTGAACAACTGACCATAAAACCTTGTACATTTTGATGGAGATTTACCCAGTTACACTCACCACTCTCCTCTAGACCGATTTACTAGGCAAACACACAGGATTCTGCTCTCTGTGTGTGTAGGGTGTAGACAGTGTGCAAGTCTCATGCTGTCATCATAACAGGAAAATCACGTGTAGTTGACCATTCTGCATCAATGTGGAGAGTCCACCATTGCTCCCAATGCTCTGGGCACACAAGTATGTCAAACCCAGGTCCACACTTGTCAAAGAGGGATGATGATCAAGTTAACGGTGCATCTCCAATCACTGTGTTTCTCTCTCTCTTCTTTGCAGGTAAACAGTTTATTGAAAACAAGGCAAGTTTCCATAAAACAGATGAAGTTGAATAAATCTTTATTCTGATTTTCAGCTGGTCAGTAGAATTTGTTGGTTTGGTTGATGGAAGATGTTCAGAACAGATGCTGAAACTACCAACATTGAAAAATCATCGAACTTGCTTTAAATGAGGCGTGCTTTTTTTCCTTCTCATCTCTGGCAGAGACCATCTTATAACATGATCTTCTCTAATGAACTTGGGGGGAAAAAACAACAAAAACAGTCCAGCTCTTCACTTTCCCTTGAATTCTACCATTTACTTTAAATAACTTCAGTCTAGAAAAATAGATACAAGCCATCCCTTCCTCAATACTTTGTTGCCTCTGAATAATGTATGTCAAATCAACTTGTTTCCACTACTGACATTCAAATGATCATCTCATGCTTTACACACCAGTAAAACACTTGCTGTCAATATATTACCATAGACATAATGTATATCAAACACACAGCTTGACAAAAATACAGAATAGAACAAAACAATTTGTGACCAACCTCTGTTAACATCCTCAGATAAGCATCTTCCATGAAACTGACGACTGCTTGATGCATGGGCACGTAAGAAGTGGACACATTCTCAAACCTGCACAAAGAAAATTATTTTTCTAACACTTCTTCCCCAGTCTACTTCTTGTTCTATCCTCCTATACACCCTGAGAAGAAAGCAAACTTTTTTTTTCAGTCTTCCTCCCTCTTCTATCCATCTCTTTCACTATCCTCGTCACACATACACATGCCTGACAATTTAATGTAAATAAAGACTGCTACGTACAAAATGGATAGAATGTCAAATAACATTTCATCTCTCTGCATTAAATCCCTTAATGTCCCAACTACAATAAGCACAGGCAGCTAAACAAAGTACAATCTGCCTCTGTCGCTGCAAATGTGTAACATCTTCATGCCAAAGTAGTCTCAGGTAGCAATAAAAACTAGAAAACTGTCTTTTCTCTATGGCTTCCTTCACAAGTTTTGGGATTCCTTTACCAGGGTATCGATTTATACGCCAGACAACTTCACATAAGCACACAGAGAATACACCGACAGTAACATTACTGGAGTAAATATTGATCAGACTCTGAATTTGCTTCAAGCACAATAGCAAACATATCAGACTCTAAATACGCCTCAAACTAACATGTAATTGTCCTAAGAATCTGGTGCTGGCTCTGCAAATTGATTAGGCAGTTGAAATACTGATGTAAATAGTCCTGTGATGATTAATCATATACTTGTGTGGACGTGACTACACTCAGAGGTTTCTTTTTTATTGAGCTGTTTGATAGCCTACTCCTTACATTACATTGTAAAGTTGAGGTTTAGTAAGGTTTGTAAGTAATGGCAGTTTTGTGCAGTTTATGAATTATGCCTGCACTGTCTACTGCCTCAAAGAACTTTCATCATCAAACTCTGTTGTTATGACAGCACTTCAGTAAAACTCTTCCATCTGACAGCACTTGTAAAATCTAAATGAAATACTGCTGCTTGACAGTATTGTCATAACTTAACTCTGCTGTTAGTACATTTTTCACTGAACTCGGCTGTTTGACCATACTTTCATGACTGAACTCTGCCGTTTTACAGCTCTTTAATATTTAAAATCGATTTCTGAAATTTTTACAACACCTGTACATTTAAAACTGAACACTACCATTTCACAATACTTGTCAATTTATAACTGAACTCTGCCATTTGACGATACTTGTACATCTATAATTGAACTCTGTCATTCGAGTTGATTTTAACATGGTGACAGCCCTGATGTGGCCCTTTGCGGTCGGCTGGGCTATAAGCAACATTATCTTATCTGCCATTCGACGGTAACTGTACATTCATAACTGAACTCTGCCATCTCATGGTACTTGTTTATCACTGAACTCTTGCTGTTAACAATACTGGAACATATGAAACTGACCTCTGACATTTGACAATTTTTTTTTCAACCAGTAACTGAAATGTGCCATTTGACAGAACACGCAAATTTACGACTAAACTCTACCGTCTGAGAGTATGGCAAATCTATAACTGAACTCTGCCGATTGACATTTTTGCAAATTTATGATTGAACTTGGCTGTTCAAGTACTTGTAGATTTATAACTAAATTCTGCCATTTGACATGCTTATAGATCTATAAATGAACTCTGCCATTCGACAGTAGTTGTAAATGCACAACTGACTTCCGCAGTTTGACTGTACTTGTACATTTATAAACACACTGATGATGATGATGCCATTTGACAGTACCTGAAACTTTATAAATGAGCTGTACAGTTTGACACTACCTATTAGTTCACAACCAAACTGAGCTGTTTGACAGCATATGTAAATGAATGACTGAACTCTGGGGTTTCACAGAACTTCTACGTTTGTAACCAAACTGCTCTTTTGACAGAATTTATAAAGTTATAACTGTATTCTGACAGAACCTGTAAATTCAAAACCAATATACATTTGTTACCAAACTACTCTTTTGACAGAATTTATAGAGCTATAACTCTGTATTCTGACAGAACCTGTAAATTCAAAACCAATCTTGTTAACATGCGCGCTGGTGACCTACTCGTTTTTGAGTGAACCAGTATTTCAGGAAGAAGAATCATTGCCACAGGACAATACTTGTACAGTTATACCTGAACTCTGCATTCATCAGTCCTGGTAAACGTATAACCAAACTCTGCTGTTTGACAGAACACAAAAATAATTCATAACCAGTCGTTGCCACTGGACAGTACTTGTACAGTTACATCTAAACTCTGCAGTTTATCAGCCCTGGTAAATGTAAACTCATAAGGAATCATTATCACTGGATAGTACTTGTACATTCATACCTGAACTCTGCAGTTTATCAGCCCTGGTAAATGTAAACTCATAAGCAATCATTGTCACTGGATAGTACTTGTACATTCATACCTGAACTCTACAGTTTATCAGCCCTGGTAAATGTAAATTCACAGGCAATCATTCCCACGTGACAGTACTTGTAAATTCATACCTGAATTCTGCACTTTATCATCCCTGGTAAATGCATAAGCGAATTCTGCCGTTTGACAGTACTTCTAACTTTATAACCAAACTCTGCAGTTTGACAGCACTTCTAACTTTATAACCAAACTCTGCGGTTTGACAGCACTTCTAACTTTATAACCAAACTCTGCGGTTTGACAGCACTTCTAACTTTATAACCACACTCTGCGGTTTGACAGCACTTCTAACTTTATAACTGAACTCTGCAGTTTGACAGCACATGCAAATTTGACAGCGCTTGTAAATTCATATGACAGCCCCTTGATATGAACCTCAAGAGACAAGACAAACCTACACTACATGTCAACCAATGACCATGCTGAACGAATCAAGTGTCAAGAAGTATGCCCAGAGTCGGGACAGATGGTGTGTGAAAGCCAGACAGTCAACAAGGGAAGACAATCACAGTATTTACATTCACCTGACCAGCTTTTTTTTTTTTTTTTTTCCAATTGCACCCATAATCAATGACACAAAGCCTGGCCAAAAGATGGGGTTCAAATCTTTCCTTTTAGTATTGTTTCTTTTCCCCTTTCATTGATCTTGCATGCAGAGATCTCTAAATTTTACACACACACACACACACGCACACACACATAATCTCGCAAAGACATCCAACACATTGTGTTTAACACAAATCAACAAGCATACTTGTACACCGACATAATCAGGCACACTTGTTGACACATGCACTCATGTACACACATACACATGTACACACAAGAACAAGACTTAAGAAAGAGAAAAAAACCACATACACATGTACAAAGTAGAACAAGACTTCAGAGAGAGAAAAAACAAACAAAACAAGAACCCAAATGTGAAAAAGTCGAACCTACTCCATGCCTTCTTCCTCCATGGTGATTTCCAAAAATTCTAGTACTGCTTTGGGTACTGCTTCATATGTCACCACACCCTGAAACAACCATGTTCCACCCCTGACCAGAGTGTGTGTGTGTTCATATGTCACCACACCCTGAAACAACCATGTTCCACCCCTGACCAGAGTGTGTGTGTGTTCATATGTCACCACACCCTGAAACAACCATGTTCCACCCCTGACCAGAGTGTCACCACACCCTGAAACCACCATGTTCCACCTCTGACCAGAGTGTGTGTGTGTTCATATGTCACCACACCCTGAAACAACCATGTTCCACCTCTGACCAGAGTGTGTTTGTGTGCGCGTGCATGCGTGCGTGCATGCCCTTGCGTGCACACAGGTATCTGCTGTGTTGTTTGTCTTCATTTGGCAGGGGAAAAAATTAGGAGTGGGGGTGAGGGTAGGAGTGTGGAGCAGAGGTCGGAGGAAGAAAAAAAAGGGAGGGGAGAATGTAGGACGCGGGGGAAGGGGAGAGTGTAGGGTGTGATTGTGATAGTGTCATATAGGTGCACGAGTGTTTTCAGTTTCACAGTTCTCTGCTGATTTGACGGAAGAGAAATGGTAAAGGGGATGGGAGATGACACTGCTGTGCATCTGGGTGGTGTAGGTTAGTATGAGGTGTCCTGCATGTGCCACCCAGTGTGCATAGGGTGAGGCGGGATGTGCACTGAGTGTGCACAGGGTGAGGCGGGATGTGCCACTGAGTGTGCACAGGGTGAGGGGGGATGTGCCACCCAGTGTGCATAGGGTGAGGGGGGATGTGCCACTGAGTGTGCACAGGGTGAGGGGGGATGTGCCACTGTGTGTGCATAGGGTGAGGGGTGATGACGGGGGAGGGTTGAGGCATGATTGCTCTGGAGAAGTGCGACATGCTGTTGGGGAGTCGATGAGGGTGGAGGACAACAGCCTGTCTGTTCCTTTTCTGATTGGCTGAAAAGTATGTCTGTGTCAACACTGAGGGAATTTTTACGCCAGTAGGAGAATATGTATTTGTGCACATTTGATGGTGATGATTATGATGGTAAGATGATCATGATGGTTTTATGATGATGATATGATGGTAAGATGATCATGATGATATGATGGTAAGATGATCACGATGGTGATGATGATGATATGATGGTAAGATGATTATGATGGTGATGATGATGATATGATGGTAAGATGATCATGATGGTGATGATGATGATATGATGGTAAGATGATCATGATTGGTGATGATGATATGATGGTAAGATGATCACGATGGTAATGATCATTAGTAACAGTCATTCATTCATTTCTGTAGTAATCCAGCTTCATTATTTTTAACTCGCACAACTTTTTAGAATTATTTTCCTTTATACAGTTTTTCCATTTTCTTATTTCAAAAATCAGCTATTACTTACACCATCCTCTGAACAGCCATTTAGATATACATGCACACACACACACAAACACCTGTACATGCACTCAAATGCACAGCTGCACACTCTTACATGTGACCACCTCCCACAAAATGGTTGAAAAGTAAGGCCAGGGAAAATTACACCGAAGGCAGAAAACAATGATGGCGGTCAGTTTGGGACTAAAATGAGTTTTCTGCACCAGCTCATTTTGCAACCCATTTCAATACCTTGAACTGTTTTTGCATAAATCGAATGACACACACACACACACACACACACACACACACACACATATATATATATATATATATATATATATATATATATATATAAATAATAATGTAATAATTCTTCACACGCTCCCTTACATATCATATGACAGCACCACAGCCTTAACATACTTTTTCTCAAAATGATTTGCATACCACTGGGACACTTAGGAGCATCATTTTAATGACTTTTTTTCTAACATACAGGAAGCTTTTACAAACCACTAGAAACACCTTCGTCTTTTCATTCTAATATACTTATATCTAAATATCTGTAACTATGCAACTGAACTAAATCTTTTATAAGAGGTAGTCTGCAAGCACATGCACACTCACACAGTCGCACATAAGCAAGCACACAGACAGACAGACATAACTGCAGAAGTAGCACAGTAACTGTCAGCCAGGCATCAAAGGCCTAAGTCACTGTGCAGGTAAGGCATCTGCTATGTCTTGTCCCTACTACAATCTTTTCAATTCAGTCATTGATTCCTTTAGCCATCCAGTTGTAAATCCTCCGCACTGTTGTCTTGTGGTTTAGAAGATGCTGTGCAGCATATATGAATTAGCCCAAACTCGTTAACATCTTCATGAGGGAACAAATTCTCTGTGTGTGAGTGCGTGCATGTGTGTATGTGTGCTTTCATCACAGATAAAGTGGGTTTAGACAATGGTCAACAACCAAGAAAGTGGGGTTTTTTTGTGTGTGTTTTTTTGGTAACCCTCGTTTCATGAGCCCAGTTTGTTTTCTCATAGATTCCCAAAATTTGTACTGTCCGAAATAGTTAGAAAGTACTGGAGACCTCCTAAACAGCTGATTCATTAAAAAAAAAAAAACCCACACATTTTGAATGCAGAGTTCCAAAATATTGAATTTTTACCTTGTTGACAAAAAAATTCTTAAAGTAATAGAACAGTCCTAAATGAAAGGATTATATGTCAAAATGGCACATAAGCTTTGCATTCTTTCAATATACAAATATACTTAAACATTTGATAAACACATATCAAAGGTCATGTGTATATGAATATGTACATGTATGGGGAAGAGGGGGGGGGGGGGGGGGGGGGGCAACCACAACTGATTTCTGAAAACACCATCAACAGGCTTGGCATACTTATCATAGCACAGCCAGCAATGAATGAAAACGCACCTGTAGATAGGATTCCAGACCAAGGCGTCGATGCTCCAACACTTTGTTGTTCCACTTCAGCACCTTTTTGGGTGGAAACTCGGGTGTCTTCATCATTTTCTTTATCTGGAAGGAAAAATGTACGACAACTTTGGGACATCCATGAACATATATTTTATCCATAAATCACCGTTGCTTTTATCATCAGAAATTAGTGTGCGACCTGCTTCCAGTGAATTAAAATGACATCACTTGTCGCCCCTGTGACCTATCTACAGGATTTTTCTCCCAATTCATCAATCACAGGAGTCCGTGGTAAACTCAAAGAAATAGTCTGACACACAATATTCTTTGACATGGAATGTAACTTTCTTGTTTCACTGGTTAATATGAATGGGAGCAGCTGCTTCTTCCTGGAATTTGACCACTTTTGATGAATGAATTTTGACCAAATCTGGATGATGATGAGCTGGGAAACACTGTTCAACTCTTAACCCAATGACTGAAAATACAGTGCCGCAAACTGGGGAATCTGGGTTTCAGCTACTTCTAGTTTTTGTTTATCAGCAACAATGGCTTTTCACACTGAAGATGTACAAATATGGTGTTGCATAGAAATTGCGGAATTGTAGAAATTGTGAAACAGGCAAAGCTTTTTGCCGATTTGATGTAATGGGCTAATTATTAAATAAATGTCCACGTTCTCTGGGCGGTTCGCCAACATTTATTTAAGATTTGTTTAGATTTCCGCCTGCAGTCGTCTCGCTTTGCAACTAGGGCTAATTATTGCCTGTTCCACAAAATGTGCAATGATTTACCGAATGTGTTTAAGAACTTTGACAAGCTGCCTGTTTTAAATAACTGACAGCGAGTTCCGCGAAATTGGCTACTGGGTACATTAAATCAACAATTTTGCTAAATCAGCAAGAAGGTAAGGTAAGGTAAGGTAATGCTGCTTATAGCCCAAATCAGCAAAAGTAATTCTACATACTATGCAAGGTATGAGCCATGTTTGCTTGATTTGGAGTGTCTTTGAGTGAGTGATATCCAGAAAGAATGTTAAGTCTAGAAGTGTCTTAATTTGAACACACACACATGCACATGCACGCACACACATACACATGCAACCTTTTGTCCTATACACACACACACACACACACACACACACACACACTGCTTATCCAAATTCTCGATTTACACTTAGTGTAAGTGATTACATCAAATGTTAAATGTGATCTTCGGTGTCACTGTCCAGACCAGAACAGGAATTTCTACTGCATCAGGGACAAGTTTTGCTTATAAAGGTGCCAGAAGTGAAGAAAGACATGAATGTTAAGTTCTTGCTTACTCTCTCTCTCTGTCTTTCTCTCACATGGCAAATACATTATCTGAATAATTATTATCTCCACCGTACATAGCACATGATTCACTAAACAATCATTTTTGGCTGTGCATGCCAGAATGCATGTGTTTGTGTTGCACTATTGTAGCTGATCATGTAATAGGCAAAACTGCTGATTCTACATTTTCAGATGCTGATTTTGACAAATTTGCTGCTGATTCCATGTAAGAGGTAACTTTTCAAAGTTCTCATGTATGTTTAGCAAACTGTTGCCCATTTCATGGACTCGGTAGTCATTACATCAAACTGGCAAAAGCCTTGCTTCCTGTGCCAATCAAATTGGCAAAAGCCTTGCTTCCTGTGCCAATCAAATTGGCAAAAGCCTTGCTTCCTGTGCCAATCAAACTGGCAAAAGCTTTGCTTCCTGTGCCAATCAAACTGGCAAAAGCTTTGCTTCCTGTGCCAATCAAACTGGCAAAAGCCTTGCTTCCTGTGCCAATCAAATTGGCAAAAGCCTTGCTTCCTGTGCCAATCAAATTGGCAAAAGCCTTGCTTCCTGTGCCAATCAAATTGGCAAAAGCCTTGCTTCCTGTGCCAATCAAATTGGCAAAAGCCTTGCTTCCTGTGCCGATCAAATGGGCAAAAGCCTTGCTTCCTGTGCCAATCAAATTGGCAAAAGCCTTGCTTCCTGTGCCGATCAAATGGGCAAAAGCCTTGCTTCCTGTGCCGATCAAATGGGCAAAAGCCTTGCTTCCTGTGCCAATTTGACAATACTGTGAATTAAGCAATTCTCCTAGTTCTTACTTTTGATAAGGGAACAAAATTTTACTTTGACAAATATTTTCATGGATCAGTGAACTGTCTGACCATTAAGAAAGTATCCATACACAGTAGTCTAAAAATCTGATAAAGAATTCAACTGTTTCCAATTCACAGGACACACAAACATGAAATATTTCCTTCTGCACCAATTTTTCTTTGCTTCTCGTCTGTTCATTTCAATGCATTATCTCTTCCCTTTTTCTGGAGTGCCTTGGGGCCACTGAATTTTAGTTTTCTCCTGTGGTGGAGTTTGCCAGGGAACAGGATGTGGAATCTCTCTGTTGGCAGCAGGGGCATACCATCTATCAACAGGAGACTAGTAACACAATCAATTCACTTCAGTTCATGTTGTTTATAACACAACCAACTAAGACCGGCCAATCCCCCGCCGCCATATATTCAAAATTCTTCTTCTTCTTCTTCCTAAAATACCGGTTAGTGTTTTAGCAACAACAACAAAATAAATATACAAATAAAAATACAAATATAAACACACAAACTTGCCTTAATATTCTTCATAAAATCTTAGTTGAAAAATATCTATCTCTTTCAGGAACCCCAAAATCTACCTTTGCCAAAACATCTCTGCTCAAGGTTTTCCTGGAGTCTGCTGTGTGAAGTGTTCATGTCTGACATTGTGCATATCCCAACACTCTCTAAAACATGTTGAATGGTACATCACAAGAAATGCACCACGGAGCTTCTTCACTTTTTAAATGATACAAATGGGCAGTACACACAGTGACCAGTCTGTAATCAACACAAAACTTAATGGCTACCAGACTAAACAGTTCACTCAGTTAAAGAAGGCTACTCACTTTCGTCGGCAATCCAGCCGACTTCTTCAGCGCAACCGCTGGGTTGAAAACTGGATTCAGTGCGCACCGCCGTGAGCGAACTCACGACAATGCGACTGATTGAGTGAGGAGTACAGCGATGGCAGGTTGTGTCGGGCCCGGTCACGGTTAAGGGTGGGGTTCCAGGTGGCGATGTGGACTGCCTCCTTTACTCCCCTCTGGAACCATATTGCTTCTCTGTCGAGCACTTGCACGTTGTCCTTTTCAAACTGATGTTGGGTGTGGGTCAGATGTTCACCCACTGGGGAGGACTCACGTTTGTGTTCCTTTAGTCTCTTGTGCAGGTTGCGCTCAGTTTCACCAATGTAACTATGGTCACAGTCCCAGCAGTCTATCTTGTATATCACCCCTGATTTGTCCAATTTGTCTGTTTTGTCCTTGGGGTGGACTAACTGGCTTCTGATGGTGTTGGTGGGCTTGGCGTGGACACTGATTCCCAACTTTCTGATCTTCCTGCTGAGAGCTTCAGTGACGCCGCTGACGTATGGCACGGGGCGTGCCCTCTCGAAGGGGTCTGACATTCTGTGGAGGGATGGGGCATGATTTCCTTGCCCCCCGGGATATCCCAGGCCCACTTCTGGTATCCCGATATACTTAGCACTTTCTTGATGTGCTGCACCTCCTCTTCCCTAGC
Source organism: Conus ventricosus (assembly GCA_018398815.1). NCBI lineage: Eukaryota > Metazoa > Mollusca > Gastropoda > Neogastropoda > Conidae > Conus > Conus ventricosus. The sequence goes on along the minus strand of CM031608.1, from coordinate 93,072,145 downwards.
GGTGTCGGTGGAGCAGATGGTCTTCGCTGGGTGGGTGAGGGTGCCAATAACTCCCAGCTTGTGTTCCAGTGGCTGGTGACTGTCAAATTGCAAATACTGGTCCGTGTGGGTCGGCTTTCTGTAGACAGAGAAGGCGAGGCCCGTCTCTGTCCGGGTGATGCAGGTGTCCAACATCACGATACTGCTGTTCTCTTCTTCCTCGTAGGTGAACTTGATGGCAGGGTGTTGGTTATTGAGATGGGTCGCACACAGTGAGTAGCCTTCTTTAACTGAGTGAACTGTTTAGTCTGGTAGCCATTATGTCTACCCCTCAGCCGTTAAAACTTCCTCAACGTCCAACACAAAACTGTTTTCTTCTTTATGGCCATGACTGGCAGATAACACTTTTCATTGTGAACATCTATTATTCACGACAGTACTGCAAACTTGCTGTTAATCGACTGTGAAGAAACTTTCCTAATATTGTGACTGTACCTTTGATTTTCATTTATCGTGTGCAATCTGACAGAAGTGGGAGCCGGAATAGCTCAGTTGGTAGAGCGCCTGACTCGTAATCTTGGTGATCCTGGGGTTGCGGGTTCGAACCTCCGCCGGGGCGTTTCGGTACAGGGGGATTTTTCCCTCGGAGTTAACATTGGTTCTGACTCCATTTCCCATACAGTCCTTCGAATGAGACTATAAACCGAGGTTCCGTGTGTGAACGCATGCATAACATCTTGCACACACGTAAAATCCCATCACCAACTTTCGGAAGAGTAGGCCAGTTTGGCCGTTGGTATGGATGACACGTTACACATAGCATGCACCCTGCGTGAGAAATGGAAACAATGAAGGAAGTATGGAAAATGAGTGATCGATATTGAACGATACTGACTGGATGACACGGGAAATGACTGAATGCAGCGCCAGCTGGCAGCTCTTCAGTCGGCACTACCCAGGTAGGCAGCCCGTTGTGTAAACGAGTGTCGATTGTAATGCGCTTACAGCTTGGCCTCTAGCCGAGAATAGGCGCTATATAAGTATTCATTATTATTATTATAAGTGCCAAATGTTACTGGCTTCAAGGTGTGAGCCCTCATCTTGCTAATAAGTATGCACAAAGTAAAGCTGTTTTACAAGTCGCTATGTTGACAAGAAGTGTTGCTTGTTGCTAAGCTCTAATCAACCAGTTTCAGTTTTCTCAAGATGTTACTGCTTGCAGACTAGTCCACCATATACATGCTACACCACATCTCCTATGCTAAGAGACCACAGTAACTGGATATGCAGTTAGATAAGATAGATAAACAAATTAATAACTACAGTGAAAGCATTTAAGATGGTCTAGTGGACACCATTTAACAGATACCCTACATATGTGTTTGCCCAACGCATTCAAATCAAATTTCATATCAAGTTAAACTGCGAGTCTCAACTGAAAAGTTCTGCATTTGTTAAGTCTGTCATACATTTAAACAATGCATGCTTGCAAAGCTCAGGTCTACTCATCTAGTTTCATTATCCGTAGCTTAAACTATAACTAGTCACAAAACATACTGCAGCTGTTAGCAGATAAAATTAATCATACAGGAAAGTATGCACACCCCAGTGTGATTCCATTCACTGTTAGACGCTCCTCACCTCCACAGCTTTTTATCAATCTTTTTGAAGACCCATCTGCTTGGACAGAACTGAACTTCTGTTAAGTTCACTCATAATTTCCTCACCATCTTGCATCAAAGATGTAATTATGCATCTTGTGCATACACATACATGTCTATGTGTGGGGAGAGAGAGAATTATGGGTTGAAGGTAAGAGAGATTGTGTGTGTGTGTGTGTGTGGTGTGTGTGTGTGTGTGTGTGTGTGTGTGTGTGTGTGTGTGCATGCATGTCACACCAGTGTGCATATGTGATGTGAAGTCTTGTGAACAGTGGTTGTCTTCTGGTGAGGGGTGAAGTTCCAGTTTTTTTATCATCTGATTTCTTTTTCTGTTTACTTTTCATGTTATTTGTAGAGTGCTTTTCACTAACAGGGGGAAGAGCATTCAATTAATCTTCATATCATATTACTATCATCATAAGTGTGTGTCACAATACAAATGATACCTGCTTGTGTAGGTCCTCAAATTCTGAGTAACGCCTTTCCACCATGTGATGTCGCCCAGACACCCACACATCCACTGTAAACACCTGTACACAAATAGTGAAAACTGAAATACACATCAATGAACTTGAGATAAGAACAATCAAATTGAAAGTTCAGGATGCATTCAAAACAAAACATGCATCTATAATATTTAGATAGTAACAAGTCAGACTCAAACTAAACTTTCATGTCCAGTCAATTGTACAAGTTTTCATTTTCTGTTGATTGTACAAAGAAAATAGATTTTAATTCCATGCTCATTTACTGTCAAGTACTGAAAACAGTGAAATGCATAGTCTTAGAAATACTGAAACTGCCCTAGCAAGGTGAGTTGGGCCAGCGAGATGAGCATGCACACTGGTGTTTGCAGTTACTCAGGGAAAAGAGTCACCTTCCTCCACCAGAAGTCACGAGATATTCACTCCTCCACCATGCAATGCCTAGTCCTTGAAAACAGTTCATGGAGGAAGCTGAGCAAAATGACCCTCACACTCAAACTGCATTTATGCACTGTTTTCACAATACCAATGACAGATTTCAAATTCATAATCTGAGAAAAATGATCCACTAACTGCATCAAAATATATCAAACTGCACTGTGGACAAGAAATCCAACCAGCTCTTGTTAAGCTGATGATTTTGATAAACCAGGATACAGTGACAACAAAAAGAGGAATATGAGCATGATTTTTCTTTTTCATGGTGCATTTATACTACGCACAACAACTAAACCTGGTGAAATTTGGTGATTATGGTTGATTCAATGGAGCCCCTATATTATATCGACAATTATTTCTTCAGTTCTTTACACATATGCCTTACTCCTTTCTCTTCCAATCGGATGATATTTTCCCGCCAAACGTTCAGGAAGTCTTTATGAAGACCATTATCAGTCACAATTCAGTACACTGGATGCATGTGCAATGTGTGTACGTGTCATCCATACGATCAGTCTGGCCTATGGGACGTGCTCTATTGAAGGTGGTGATGGGGTTTCACTGTGCAAAAGATGTGTGTATTCGACCAAAGAATCTCGGTTAACCCGCTGAGTGCGATGGGCCCCGATCGTGGCTTTACCGCTTAAGTGCGTTGGGACACGATCGTGGCTCAGACGAGAACCGTTATACCACCGCCGCTAAACATCCAGATTGATCAGTTTACGTGACTTGCTAGTATCCATTGTGCACGGGCAAGCCATGTCAGTCGGTTATCTCCAAGTTTTTCGTGCGTTTTGACTGAAATAATGAGTGAATCAGCGACTGAGTTGGGCAGGAGTTGCGTGGAAGTGGCACGAGTGAAGAATCAGTTGCCGAAAGCAGTAGTAACGAAAGCAAAACAGGTGAGTTGATAAACTTTGATTATTTTGTTTGTCGAGTGATGGAACACTTGCTGTGTGCGGTTATTGGTTATTTTACATTTGTTGGCCTGCCACATGAAAGAAGAGGGGATGGAGAGGGCAGGGTACATGGTTACTTACAGGAGTGATAGACTTTGGCCTGATCAAACTAGAAGATCGTTTCTGGGTGATTATAGGTGTTTTGAAAGCACTTTAGAGATGAATAAAAGTGGTGATTTGAAGAGAACAATTTATAACTTTTGTTGTTTTTTTTTTAGTTTGGAAACAGTGTGGGCATGTCACGAGTGGGCATGCCTCCAATGAAAGCTATAGCCCTTCCCCTTCCTTATATGCTAGTGATTCAGATTTTATTCTTATTTATGATTTTATGCATGACTTCATTTTTCATACAATGAATAAATAAGTAATGCTGTTCATATTTTTTTCTTTCTGAAAATCAAACTAATTAGTGGAAACTGTGTCAAGCTCTCTGTAACAACTCTTGCACCATTATGAAACAATAAAATGGTCAGAAGACTTAGGATATGTTTTCTTGTGTGATCCAGAATCTGGAACAGTGGAAGCACTACTGCAGAGGAGAGTGATGCCGAGAGTGAAGGAGGTCAAGAAAGAGGAACTGTGCTGCTGGCCATCCTACTCGTGTGTGCTCTGGCTGGGAATGTTCTGGATGTGACATGGGACTCTGCACTGAGTGCATTTCAGCTTTCCACAGAAGACCAAGGCCCTAACTTTGTTCTGTGTCTTTCAATGACATGATCTTCTTGTTTTCTCTCGAGTTTCAAGTGTTTTGACATTCAAGCAGGAAAACTGTGGTGTTTCAAACAATGTGACTGACGTTTTGGATTACCTTTTTGCCAATGTTCTGGATTATACTGTGAAGAATATCTTCAGCTGCCATCAGGGCACTGTCTTGTAATTACTTTTTTCAGATTCCTCAGTATCTCTAGTTTACAAAATCATATAGTTTTACCTATCTAGCTTCAAGACAAGCCTGCACAAACCCCATTTCCTTACATAGTGAAATTTGATTGTCCGGATGCTGAATTATAGGTACATCATTTGTGGCACAATTCATCATACATAGCTCAAGTCAAGAGAAATTATCATCTTTCCCATGTTTCCAGCACATATTTGTCTTCATTTTATCTCCAGTCTGAAGTGTTTAGGTAGTACAGAAGAAAAACTGTGTCTCTCCTAACATTTGACTTACTTTTCAAATAACTTTTTCAGAAATTTTCTCTGCTTATATTTTGAGGTCAGTCTCCAAGCAGGTACCACCTACAGTATTTTCAGTTATTTCACTAGATTCTACAACATCTCTAGTTTCTAAAAATGTATAGGTTTGCATATCTAGTGCATATAATATGTATGCAGAAGCCAAATTCTCAAGTGTGGTGTGTGACGAGTTTCCCGTCCTTAGTAGTAGTAGTAGTAGTAGTGTAGGGACGTAATCAATACATAGGCCGTTAAGCCTTTCAATGTCCCCTCGTGTTATTTTACTTTTATGACAGGGTTGAAAATGCATGCAATATAAATTTTCCTTCTTATTCATCAAAGCTTCTAAACTGTACTTTAAATTTCAAGTCTTCATCCAGCAAATTCTTAAAAACATTAGTATTTTTAGCAAATTTAAGTGCAGTTGTCAAACTGTTCCAGTTAGTAATAACTCTGTTACTGAACTTGAATCTCCCCATGTTAGTATGAAACTGCTTAACAAAAATTTTACCTTCCGAATTTCTTGTTCTATCTGTTTTAACAGCCTCAAAAAAGTAGTCCCACTGTATGTCCGTTTGCTGGTGAAATATTTTGAACACTTCAATCAAATCCCCTCTAATACGTCTACCTTTTAAAGAGTGCAAATTTAAGTAATTTAATCTATCTGTATAAGACATGTTTGTACATTCTTGCAAGATTTTAGTAGCTCTTCTCTGTACTCTTTCAATTGCTATTGACTGTCTTTTCAAGTGTGGGTACCAAATTATATTGCCATATTCAAGATGCGGTCTAACCATAGCTTTATATAACTTTAAAAACGTTTCTTTATTTAGGTAAATAAAAGTTCTTTTTATTAATCCAATCATTTGGTTTGCTTTATTTATACATTTTTGAATGTGAATATCAAAGAGTAAATCTTTATCAAAGATTACCCCCAGATCCTTTTCTTCCTCACATTTCTGCACCAGCCTATTTCCACCATCTATTTTCATGTTGTATTCATGTTCAGGATTGTTTTTGCCAACATGCAAAACTTTACATTTTTCAACATTAAAATATAGATTCCACTTGTCTGACCAGTTTTGGAGGCAATTTAAATTTTCTTGCAGACTATTATAGTTATCTGATTTGTCATATATTTTTGTATCATCAGCAAAAATTTTACAAAAACTATTTACCTCATCTGGAAGGTCATTTATAAAAATAGTAAACAGTACAGGTCCTAAAATGCTCCCTTGGGGAATACCACTCATAACATCTTTCTCTGTCGACATACAGTTACCCACTCTTACTCTTTGTTTTCTATTTGACAAAAAGTCTCTAATCCAGTTTAGCAACTTACCTACTATACCGTATGCTTCCATTTTTTTCAATAATCTTTCATGCGGAACCGTATCAAAAGCTTTACGGAAATCAAGGTAAATTATATCAACAGAGTACTTATTCTCTAGCATGTTAACTAAATCTTCCATAACTTCAAGTAGTTGTGATATGCAAGACCTTTTTTTACGAAAGCCATGCTGGCATACTGCAAACAAATTATTATCAGTGAAGTGAGATACTATGACATCTCTTATAATGGATTCTAGCACTTTGCATGCAATGCAGGTTAAGCTTACCGGACGATAGTTGCCTGGCTCAGATTTTGACCCTTTTTTAAAAATAGCAGTAACTTCTGCCGATTTCCAGTCGAGGGGTAATTTTCCTGTCTCTAATGATTTATTATAAATCTTACTGAGCGGTACAGCTAACTCCTTACTTAATTCTTTTAGAACTTTAGGTGGTATTAAATCAGGTCCCTGCGCTTTAGACTGATTCAATTCAAACAACTTCTTCTCTACTGCATCTGAAGTAATTATTATATCTGTAACTGAAATTCCATTAGATTTACTACATTCAATAAGATCAGGTATGTTATTTGTATCTTCATTAGCAAAGACACTTGCGAAGAACTCATTTAAAACTTCAGCTTTTTCCATATCTGACTCGGCCAACCCTCCTTTACCATCATTTAGAGTATTACCCCTGTGTTTACTTTTGTACGTTCTTGCACGTATTTCCAAAAACATTTGGGAGTTTTTTTACATTGTTCTGCTATTTTACGTTCATAAGCTTTTCTTGTTGATTTGATTTCATTTTTGCTCTTATTTCGCATTCTTGCATATTTACTGTATTCTTTCCCATCTTTCGTCAATAAATACCTTTGAAAAAGATTATATTTTTTCTTAATCATTTTAAGTACTTTATCATTCATCCAAAGTGGTTTAAGCATTTTATTTTGGCTACACTTAGTCTTTGGAATACATTCATCCATACTTCTTAAAACTTCGCATTTTAAGACATTCCACATTTCCTCGACATCCTGATCATTTGTAAGCAAAGAGTTGACACTCTCTGAAAGCATTTTCCTCATTTTATTATAGTCTCCTTTCTGTAAATCAAATTTGTACTTAGGGTTTTCTTTAGTCTTTTCTTTGGGAACATACAGTTCAAATGTTAAAATCAAGTGATCACTTTTACCCAAAGGGTCACTATATTCAATATCAGAGATCAAGGATTCTTCATTAACTAAAACTAAGTCATCAATTGTTGGCTTCTGTCCTTCCCGAACACGAGTTGGGTTAGTCACTTTCTGTATTAAAAAGGCATCTCTAAAGTTTTCAATAACATCATTGCTTTTATCACTATTCCAATTTCCATCCCATTTTACATCAGGAAAATTAAAATCACCAAATATACATATTTTACTATATCTACTCATTTTTTCTGCTTTTAGCAAATTAAATAACTCATAATTGTTTTCATCATTTGAGTTTGGGCTTCTGTATATACACCCTACTAATATTGTCTCATCGTTACCACCCCTGATAATACACCATAATTGCTCTTGAAATTTGTTATTTTCAAACTCATCGCAAAGTTGTGCATTTAGCTCCTTAGCAAAATACATGGCTATACCCCTTTTAGGTTCCTTATTCAGAAACATATCAAAGCCAGCAATTTCAAATTCAACATCTTTTGCTGCATATAAAACATTTTTTGCTCTTACTTCCGTTAAGCCAATAATATCTGGCTTCTCCTCATTTATACGAATTAAAAACTCATCCTTTTTATTCAGAAGACTATCTACATTACTGTACAAAATTCTCATTGAGTCATTACCTTTAGATTTACAATTATTTTTCCCTAACACAGTCTGGGATGTAACATTTGTAAGATTGTCATTAACTTCAGAGGAATAAAGATTTTGCTTTGTACAGCTATTTACATATTGTGGTTTGCTTGACAGTCAGTGTTTCACCTCAGGGGTCTGGACCTCGTCCGGACACTGATCTGGGACAACAGCACCAGTTTGGTTCTGTTTTGGTGTGAATGTCACAATCTTGCCAGCCTTATAATCAATCTTTAAGTTTGTCTCCCCATTTGTCTTTCTTTGGTTCAGTTCAGCTTTCAACGATTTGATCTGTTCTCTTTCTTTTTTTGTGGTGTCATTATTTATGTAAATCTTGCTTTCTCCTTCCTTAACATGCTTGTTTAATCCTTGGACATTTTTCATTATTTTCTTTTTGGCTTCCTCAGTTCTGACTTCCATTCTCAGGAGTCTTGGTTTAGCATTTCTGCCAACCTGGATTCTGCCTAACCTGACTGGGTTATTGACCTCATTTCTCTGAACATCAGTGATTTTGCCCACCAAATCTCTGACTCTTTCCTGGTCTTCATTCTTCCTTTCCTCTGGAGACTCTGCTGAGCTCTCTGGTAAATTGCATATTATTATGTTGAGCTTCCTCTTTTCCCTCTCCTCACTTTCTTCCATGTAGTCTTTAACCTTTCTCTCCACCACCTCCTCTATTTTGCTCTCAACTTCTCTCAGACTTTCTTTCTGTGTACCCTCTAATCTGTCCAGTCTATCATGAACAGAGGTCAACACTCTCAAAATACTGTCCATTTTTGCCTCAAGTCTTGATTTATGCCCTTTTTCTCCATTGTCATCCTCTCTACAGTCCTCACAAAACCATTGAATGAAGTTGCCCCCATGTTTAAGACAGTTATACTGTGCTCCTGTCAACTCAGTGCATGTCTTGTGGCACCATTCTTTGCACCCATGGCACTCCATCACTTCATCACAACCTTCTTCAACTGCATTGTCGCATTTCAAACAAACCCATGGACTCCTCTGATCAACCCGTTTTGCTTTTGAATTGCCCCCCTGACCCTGGCCCTGGCCCTGTCCCTGTCCCCCCTTTCCGCTAGTACTAGTAGACGTTTTCCTGGATGATTTCATTGTGAAATCGTGAATGGGGATTTTAACCACATTTCTTTAAAGTTCAAATTGATATAGAGAGCACTGTGAGGGTTAATGGTCTCATTCGAACTCAAAGGTGTTTTTTTTCGGGAGTGGTTTCAGACCCAATGTTCATTCCGTGGGCCAACCCTATCCTTCTCCCCAAACCCTTCTCTACTCCTTCAAACGCACGGCTTTGCAAAATATCAACCAGCTTTGTCTGTCTGCATGTCATAAAAATGTAATAAGGTTATACACTTGCTCATGGCGTCAAACCCTCCGTTACACGCCAGCCTGTCGTCTTGCTAAATATAATTGCCGAAAGTTTCAATGTGACTCAACAGTTCGTCTGTGACCGTGTGAAGGGGCGGAGTCAACGGACTCAAACTATTTCAATTTTCAGATAATTAATTTGCAAGGTTACTTACAGTGTAAACGTCATCGTCTTCTTTGACTTTTCTGTGACCAGGAATAGAAACTCGAATTAACATGACGAACTCAGCAAACTCGTTCTCGCAGTAACAAACAGAAACGGCGAGTCCTTGCGCTTTGTTGACAGCCTGAAAATGCACGCTTAGCACAGAAATCGGAAGTCTGTCAATGATTTTCTCCCCTTTTTGTTGAGAGAGGTTGAGTCTAAAGCACAATGTCAAGGACAACAACGATGGTCTACCGTCTGTTGGTTGCGTTCATTAAAATTATCGAAAAATGAATTAAGATAAGTGCGCCGACGGAAAACTGTGTACGCGTGAGCGAGCACGCGTGTTTGTACACGTGTAGAAGCAATCTCTCTCTCTTCTCTCTCTCTCTCTCTCTTACAGATCAATCAATCTCTCTCTCTCTCTCTTTCTCTCTCTCTCTCTCTCTCTCTCTCTCTCTCTCAATTGCGCGTCATATCTTACATTGTACCTTCTAAGTATTTTCATGCCGTATCAAATTAATGATCACATTTTGTACTTTGTTACTTCTTCCCATTTCTCATGTTCTCCTTTCCCAACCTCCTCCTCCTCCTCTCTCGCTCTCTCTCTCTTAATCGCACGTCACGATCTACCTGCACCTCTTACGTATTTTCAAACCATTTTAAGAATGATTACAACTGTATGCTTTGCTACTTCTTCCATTTCTCATGTTCTTCCGCTCCCTTACTTCCCCCCCTCTCTCCCTCCGCCCACCCCACCACCCCCCTTTTCTCTCTCCTTTTCCCTATCTCTATGTGCTCCAAATTTTGTGTGTACTCGTTCATTTTCCTTTTATTGTCTGTTTTATACATAATAACTGTTATCCATTACAGTCCCTTTCTATGTGCCCCCCCCCCCCCCCACACACACACACACACACACACTCCTCTTCTTCCCCCTATATTTTTCTCTCTCTCTTCTCTTCATTTGATACTCCATTATCATTGCATGACCAAATTCTTCAGTTCATACGTTATTTTCATGTCACTGCATACTGTAGTCCCTACTCAGGGCGAGGACTGGATGTAAACAAAATCGCTTCAGTGCTTATCTGTTATCCTCGTAAATAAAGAATTTTATCTTCTCTTTATCTTCACACACACACAACACACACACACACACACACACACACACACACACACACACACACACAGAGGTTTGGGCGATACATTAATCTTTAACGGCATTCATCACGCTGCCTTCTTTTTTGGTGGGGGAATGTGGGGAAACGAGAGTACGGAGGAGGAGGTGGGGGGGGGGGGGGGCATGATTTCAAAAGACCTTCAAGGCCTCTGCACCAATTACCTTCACGCTACCTTCTTGAAGTTACTTCCCTTCACACTGGCCTTCACGCTACCTTCTCGAAGTTGCTTACCTTTACACTGGCCTTCACGCTACCTTCTCGAAGTTGCTTACCTTTACACTGGCCTTTTCGGGTCACTGCATCCTTCTTTGGGTCGCTTACGTTTCGGCAATGTCTTGTGTGAGTTGTCTACCTTCAAGCAGCGCAGCCCTCCTTAGACACTTTCTGGGACCGCTTTCAGTTTACTTACCATCATTAGGTGACTGATGCCATGATCGCGCGAACCCGTAAATGCCGGTAATAAAATACCATGTGAAAATGTCGGACACCGATCTTTCTATTTCAAGCTGTCGGTCCAAGGGACCTGTTTATGTTGCTGGGGCCTGCAGCTACATAAAAACAATGGCTGCGTCAGAAAAAGGGGGAAATTTATACATTAATCTTCCTCCAGAGTTGTGCATCATGGTCGTCAAATCAAATTTCAGATACTGTACATCGCTTTTGGTGTGTAGCGGCTGCTTTAATCAACACATGACGTCACGTTAAGTCTATAGGTCTCGCTCCTGTGGTTCCGACTCCGGAAAGAAGACGCCCACTCTTCGTTCTGTTACACAGAGGGCGCTGCAGTCAGCCTTCAGGGAATCTTTCGTGGTCTTACATTTGAGCCTGCTACCATGGAGGGGAGAACCAACAATAATCAATATTTTCCTCTTCAACCGACGAGCAAAATCAGATTCTGACGGTGATGGATAATGTGCAAAGTTCAAGTCTTGCGATAAAAGTGTTTCCCAGAGCCCCGTGGTTTCAATGTACTTGTATCATATGTTATCACCTGTTAGCGGAACAGCGATGAGCGAGGCTACGGGATGCACACGGCAGTTGCTTGACGGTGGCGTATTTTTGCCGATGGGCTCTGCAGCCATTGAAGATGGGCTGGTACACCCATGGGAACGCTCCCATTGAAGTTCTGTCGTGTCAGTGTCGGTGGCCATTAGGCCTACACAATGGTATCTGCCAGGGAGCAATGATGTCCCTTCACGTGTTAATGAAATGCCCTGTGCGTGCCTGCACCCTATGTGAACACAGCGCAGGTTTCCTAGGGTGGTGCAGGATTGCTCCCAGCTGGTTTGTTCGGGTTGAGGACAGTACTTCTCTGGGTCCTACACGCACCTTCGGGTGTATCTTTTTCTTTTCTCATGTACCTGTATCGTATGTTGTCACGGGTTTTGTTTTCTCTGGGACCGGTTCTGGCACTGGTTGCGGAGTGACAGTGCAGGATATAGTCAGTGTTGAACGGTTTTCAACATTCTTGGCACTGTCACTGCTGATAATCCTTATACTGCCGGAGTTAAGGAACATAGGTTCCTTCTTCCTTCTTTCGTTCACCAGTTATCTTCGTGCTGCTGCCGACTTAGGCATCTGCTTTTATGCTGTCTTGATTCTTTGGGTCACTAATATTCACACGGCGGACTTTTGTTTGTTTGTTTGACAGGAGGTGGAGGGTGGAGGGTGAAAGGGCTGTGGATGTCACTGCTGCTTTCTGTGGGTCATTGACTCTTTACACTGCCTTCTCCGTTTGGGTTCCTTACCTTCAGAAACTTCCTTATATGGATCACTGACTTGCATTAACACACACACACACACACACACACACACACACACACACACACACACACACACACCACACACACAGCGAGCGAGCGAGCGAGAGAGAGAGAGAGAGAGAGAGAGAGAGAGAGAGAGAGAGAGAGAGAGAGAGAGAGGGAGAGAGAAAGAGATAGAGAGAGACAGAGACAGAGACAGACAGAGAGAAAGAACACCATAACGTTTCTGTCTCACTTACCATCCCAGCCCTTAACATGATACTTTTGCTGTGAGACAAACACAGACGTTTACATACCTGCTTCAGTTTCATGGGTCTGGTATGGATACTGCTTCTTTGGGTCTGACGGACAGGGTCACTTCACACTGCCTTTTCGGGTCACTTATCTTCACACTGCCTTTTTGGGGTCACCTACCTTCACACTGCCTTCTTTGAGTTCACCTACCTTCACACTGCCTTTTTTGGGTCACCTACCTTCACACTGCCTTTTTTGGGGTCACCTACCTTCACACTGCCTTTTTTGGGTCACCTACCTTCCCACTGCCTTTTTTGAGTCACCTACCTTCACACTGCCTTGTTTGGGTCACCTACCTTCACACTGCCTTTTTTGGGTCACCTACCTTCACACTGCCTTTTTTGGGTCACCTACCTTCACACTGCCTTTTTTGGGGTCACCTACCTTCACACTGCCTTTTTTGGGGTCACCTACCTGCACACTGCCTTTTTTGGGTTCACCTACCTTCACACTGCCTTTTTTGGGTCACCTACCTTCACACTGCCTTTTCTGGGTCACCTACCTTCACACTGCCTTTTTTGGGTCACCTATCTTCACACTGCCTTTTTTGGGTGCCCTACCTTCACACTGGTTTTTGGGGTCACCTACCTTCACACTGCCTTCTTTGGGTCACCTACCTTCACATTGCCTTTTTTTGGGTCACCTATCTTCACACTGGTTTTTTGGGTCACCTACCTTCACACTGCCTTTTTGGGGTCACCTATCTTCACACTGACTTTTTGGGGTCACCTATCTTCACACTGCCTTTTCTTGGGTCACCTATCTTCACACTGATGTTTTGGGTCACCTACCTTCACACTGCCTTTTTGGGGTCACCTATCTTCATACTGCCTTTTTCGGGTCACCTATCTTCACACTGCCTTTTTTGGGTCACCTATCTTCACACTGCCTTTTTTTGGGTCACCTACCTTCACACTGCTTTCTTTGGGTTACCCATCTTAACACTGCCTTTTTGGGTCACCTATCTTCACACTGCCTTTTTTGGGTCACCTACCTTCACACTGCTTTTTTGGGGGTCACCTATCTTAACACTGCCTTTTTGGGGGCACCTATCTTCACACTGCCTTTTGTGGGTCACCTATCTTCACACTGCCTTTTTGGGTCACCTACCTTCACACTGCCTTTTTGGGGTCACCTATCTTCACACTGCCTTTTTGGGTCACCTACCTTCACACTGGGTTTTTTTGGGTCACCTACCTTCACACTGCCTTCTTTGGATCACCTACCTTCACACTGCCTTCTTTGGATCACCTACCTTCACACTGCCTTCTTTGGGTCACTTACCGTCACACTGCCTTCTTTGGGTCACTTACAGTCACACTGGGGGTTTTGGGGTCACCTACCTTCACACTGTTTTTTTGGGGGGTCACCTACCTTCACACTGCCTTCTTTGGCTCGCCTACCTCCACACTGCCTTCTTTGGGCCGCCTACCTTCACATCCCCTTCTTTGGGTCACTTACCTTCACACTGCCTTCTTTGGGCCATCTATCTGTCAATCTACGGGCACGTGTGTGTGTGTGTGTGTGTGTGTGTGTGGTGTGTGTGGTGTGTGTGTGTGTGTGTGTGTGTGTGTGTGGTGACTCTGTGTGTGTGTGTGTGTGTCATTTACTTAACGTCTTTCCACTAATCGTGATATTAGACGATACTCTGTGTGTGTGTGTGGGTGTGTGGGGTGTGTGGAAGGGTGTGTGTGTAGGGGGTGTGTGTGTGTGTGTGTGTGTGTGTGTGTGTGTGTGTGTGTGTGTGTGTGTGTTGTCTATTATTGCCTTAATTGTTTATATATATGGAGTTTGTAATGGGCCGCGTGCTCTGTTCAACAGAGAAGAGTGCACATAAAAATGTTCATTATTATTTTTATTATATTATTACCTTCACACTGCTTTCTTTGGGTCACCTACCTCCATACTGCCTTCTTTGGGTCACTTACATCCACACTGCCTTCTTTGGGTCACTTACCTTCACACTGCCTTCTTTGGGTCACTTACCTTCACACTGCCTTATTTGGGTCACTTACCTTCACACTGCCTTCTTTGGGTCACTTACCTTCACACTGCCTTCTTTGGGTCACTTACCCCTTTCACACTGCCTTCTTTGGGTCACTTACCTTCACACTGCCTTATTTGGGTCACTTACCTTCACACTGCCTTCTTTGGGTCACTTACCTCCACACTGCCTTCTTTGGGTCACTTACCTTCACACTGCCCTCTTTGGGTCACTTACCTTCACACTGCCTTCTTTGGGTCACTTACCTTCACACTGCCTTCTTTGGGTCACTTACCTTCACACTGCCTTCTTTGGGTCACTTACCTCCACACTGCCCTCTTTGAGTCGCCTAACTCCACACTGCCTTCTTTGGGTCGCTTACCTTCACACTGCCTTCTTTGGGTCACTTACCTCCACACTGCCCTCTTTGAGTCACTTACCTCCACACTGCCTTCTTTGGGTCACTTACCTTCATACTGCCTTCTTTGAGTCGCCTAACTCCACACTGCCTTCTTTGGGTCGCTTACCTTCACACTGCCTTCTTTGGGTCGAACACAGACACTATCGGGTCGAGGTCCTCTCCCGTTGGAAGCGGGCGAGGTCTTGACCGCTCGCCCCACGGGATACATGATGGTTCGGATCTTTCCTGTAGGCCTGTCTCTTCACCTCGCCTGTTCGACCATGAATAAATGAATGAAAGAAGGAAAGAAAGAAAGAAAGAGACAAAGAAAGAAAGAAAGAGGAAGGAAGGGAGAAGAAAGAAAGAAAGAGAAAAAAAGAAAGAAAGAAAGAAGGAAGGGGAAAAGAAGAGACAAAGAAAGATAGAAGGAAGGAATGAAGGTGAGAAAGAAAGAAACAGAAAAAGAAGGAAAGAAGGAAGGAAGGAGAGAAAGAAAGAAACAGAAAAAGAAGAAGGAAGGAAGGAAGGAAAGAAAGAAAGAAAGAAAGAGAGAAAGAAAGAAACAGAAAAAAGAAAGAAAGAAAGACAGACAGATAGAAAGAAAGAAAGAAAAACAGAGAGAGAGAGAGAGAGAGAGAGAGAGAGAGAGAGAGAGAGAGAGAGAGAGAGAGAGAGAGAGAAAGGAAAAGAACCAGTCAATCGGCCAATCAGTCGGTTGTCGACCCATCCATATGTCCGTCCATCCATCCATCCACCCATCCATTCAAGCAACGTACCAGCCAGTCAACTCAACATGACAGCCAACAAATAACGTGCCCACCTCTGAACATACGCGATGCCAAAATGAGTTCTGCAATGATCATCAATTCAGTTCAGCCCATCGACTTTCCAACATGTCTGTGCTTTAGCCCTCCGCCATCACTCTCAGCAACACTTGGGAACTCCGTATGACTGAATTCACAGGCTTTGTGTACACTAGCAATGTCGATGTTCAATGTCGATGCAGCTGTACAACGGATAACTACAGTGTACGGTTCGTCGCTGTTGTTTTCCGTTCAAAGGGGGGGGGGGGGGGGGGGGGGGGGGGGGGGGGGGGGGGGGGGGTACACAGATGGAATGCGGGATAAGGCGTTTACGAGACACACACAGAGAGAGAGAGAGAGAGAGAGAGAGAGAGAGGAGAGGAGAGGAGGAGAGAGAGAGAGAGAGAGAGAGAGAGGAGAGAGAGACAGACAGACAGACAGACAGACAGACAGGCAGACAGAGACAGAGAGAGACAGAGACAGACGCATTTACTTTAAGATTTTTTGCAGGTACGTTGTAGGGATGTTTAGAGGGACATTTATATGCACTTAGATAAACACATTATGCATACATAGTCACAGACATTTATGCATCTCTCTCTCCCTCTCTCTCTCCCTCTCTCTCTCTCTCTCTCCCTCCCTCTCTCTCTCGCTGTCTTTCTTTCTTTCTGTCTTTCTTTCTTTCTTTCTTCGTCTAATATCACATTTTGTGAACAGACGTAAAACTGAAGCACTACTACTACTACTACTACAGACAGACAGACAGACAGACACAGAGAGGAGAGAGAGAGAGAGAGAGATGAGAGAGAGAGAGGAGAGAGAGAGAGAGAGAGAGAGAGAGGAGAAAAGAAAAGAAAGACAGAAAGATAGAAAGGGAGACAGAAAAGAAGAAGGAAAACAAACACCCACTAACCATTGCTTCACCAGCTTACAAAGACAAGTCAATATCAGTTTGACAAATCCTAAATCGACTGTTGGAATTTTGTCAGTGACGTAAGCGTTGACGCCGAGCGATAAAACCCATCCCCTACCCCTGCCTCCGCTTGTGCGTGCACGCGCGCGCGCGCGCGCGTGTCTGTGTATGCGTGTGTGTTTTCTTTCTTTGCTGTCTCTTTTGAAAATCATTTCTCTATACGATCTTTTCATTTGCTTTTTCGTCTGTTAAATTGAAATCTGCTTTTTGTCTGCCTGTCTCTCTGTCCGTCGATTTATCTATCCATCTTCAATCTATCTATCTACAAAGAAATAACACGACCATGAACTTATTTCACTTTTGTAATGAGTTCTTGTTTTTTTTCCTTTAAAAAAAAAAAAAAATTCTGAGGCGTGGAAATCACGATTCTCTTCTTTTGACACAAAGCTAACACCATCGCCCAAGAAATCATTCATAGCCATCACGTGAGCACCCAGTGACCGAGGCCCTGTCAAGGATTTTTTCCACTAATTACAGTCCTTCAGAACTCCACCAGAGACTTGTTCAACACGCCCCTTTCCCCCTGCCCTCTCCTGTATGAATAATGGGCCAAGACACAATGACAATGACAGGCAAGACTGTCCTCTCCTGTCTAAATAATGGGCCAAGACACAATGACAATGACAGGCAAGACTTGTCTGAATAATGGGCCAAGACACGATGACAATGACAGGCAAGACTGTCCTCTCCTGTCTGAATAATGGGGCAAGACACAATGACAATGACAGGCAAGACTGTCCTCTCCTGTCTGAATAATGGGCCAAGACACAATGACAATGACAGGCAAGAATTGTCTGAATAATGGGCCAAGACACGATGACAATGACAGGCAAGACTGTCCTCTCCTGTCTGAATAATGGGCCAAGACACAATGACAATGACAGGCAAGACTTGTCTGAATAATGGGGCAAGACACAATGACAATGACAGGCAAGATTTGTCTGAATAATGGGCCAAGACACAATGACAATGACAGGCAAGACTTGTCCTCTCCTGTCTGAATAATGGGCCAAGACACGATGACAATGACAGGCAAGACTTGTCTGAATAATGGGCCAAGACACGATGACAATGACAGGCAAGACTTGTCCTCTCCTGTCTGAATAATGGGCCAAGACACGATGACAATGACAGGCAAGACTTGTCTGAATAATGGGCCAAGACACGACGACGATGACAGGCAAGACTTGTCTGAATAATGGGCCAAGACACGATGACAATGACAGGCAAGACCTGTCCTCTCCTGTCTTAATAATGGGCCAAGACACGATGACAATGACAGGCAAGACTGTCCTCTCCTGTCTGAATAATGGGCCAAGACACGATGACAATGACAGGCAAGACTGTCCTCTCCTGTCTGAATAATGAGCCAAGACACGATGACAATGACAGGCAAGACTTGTCTGAATAATGGGCCAAGACACGATGACAATGACAGGCAAGACTTGTCTGAATAATGGGCCAAGACACGATGCCAATGACAGGCAAGACTTGTCTGAATAATGGGCCAAGACACGATGACAATGACAAGCAAGACTGTCCTCTCCTGTCTGAATAATGGGCCAAGACACAATGACAACGACAGGCAAGACTGTCCTCTCCTGTCTGAATAATGAGCCAAGACACAATGACAACGACAGGCAAGACTTGTCCTCTCCTGTCTGAATAATGGGCCAAGACACAATGACAATGACAGGCAAAACTTGTCCTTTCACCATCATATTTAATCTAGACCCCTCATGGACTGGATGGCTGTCAGGGATTGGCCGGTGGCCACTGCGATGCTTTCGCCGCCTGTGAAAATGCCGCCGTGTTCTGGACCTCTGACAGACCAAGGTACACTGCGATTCTGTTTGGCTACTAGCTTTTTGACCCGGCCCCGCCCGGCCCCTTACCCTCCCCACA
The DNA here is from genome assembly GCA_018398815.1 of Conus ventricosus. NCBI lineage: Eukaryota > Metazoa > Mollusca > Gastropoda > Neogastropoda > Conidae > Conus > Conus ventricosus. The sequence goes on along the minus strand of CM031608.1, from coordinate 93,053,441 downwards.
ACCTGCCCGCTTCCCCCCCCCCTCCCCCCCTTCCTGAATGAATTCCTCATCCCCTACCCCTGTTCATAGCTACATTTGTTTTCACCGTTAGTACCGCAATGCAGTTCTGAAAAGGAATGCAAAAAAATCCCACTCTCATGAGCACGCAGAGAGAGGAGAGAGAGAGAGAGAGAGAGAGAGAGAGAGAGGAGAGAGAGAGAGAGAGAGAGAGAGAGAGAGAGAGAGAGAGAGAGAGACAGACAGACAGAGAGACAGAGAGAGAGAGAGAGAGAGAGAGAGAGAGAGTTCTTTATTTACGAGAACAGAGAGAGAGAGAGAGAGAGAGAGAGAGAGAGAGAGAGAGAGAGAGAGAGCGAGAGCGAGAGAGAGAGAGAGAGACAGAGACAGAGAGAGAGAGAGAGACACACACACTCACACACACACACACACACAAGAACGAATGAATCTTCTGTAACGAGGGTTAAGAAGCTCGCCACAGGCTTTTTAAAATATTGCCCTCAATGAAGTAAAAAAAAACAACAACAACAAACAAACAAACAAACAAAAAAACCAACCAACCAAACAAACCAACAAAAAGCGGCGTAAAAAGTGAAAGAACAATCTAAACAATAAAAGGAACACTACACTGAAATGCAAATGGCAATCAGCAAATAACGCAAGCAACTTTTCGGGGAAAAAAAAAACTTTGCCAAAACGTTTTTTATTTAATCCCCCCCCCCCCCCCCCCTTTTTTTAATGAGAAGGCAGGATGTCAATATCAGGTGGAAATGTGAAAAAGATGTCGACTCTGAAGAGACAGAGAAGGAGAGCACACACACACACCACACACACACACACACACACACACACACACACACACACACACACACACAAATTCACATAAAGTTTTACAAAGATTGCTGCACTCGAATCCACACACACAAATTCTGAAATGTATTGACAAAAAAAAAAAAAAAAAAAAAAAAAAAATCAAATATTGTTATTATCAATCATCACTATCTGGAAAGTTTTAGTGTCTTTTGAAAACGTCTAGACTAGTATTTACATTAAATGAAGACAGCTGGATATAGCGCAACCAACCAACAGAACACATCAGGCTAGATTTAAAAAGATTAATTCTTGGTAGGGGTATTTTAATCCTGTTGACTTTGAGAATCGGATTCGTTTCAAATGTATTTTTTTCATTTTCAAGAGTTGGTGAAGCATGTTTGGACATGATCTTAGTAGATAGGTAGTGTTGGCTGAACGAAAAAGGCAGTTTAAACAATCAAAAAAGAGGGGTGTGGGGGGTGGGAGAGGGGGCACAGCGGGCAATGGGGAGGGAGAGGGGAGAAGGGAGAGGGAGGTGGGGCTGAGGGGAAGGGGAAAGAGGAACAATGATGCTGGCTGCCGCATGTGATATGCAAACGAGAAAACAAACTTTACTGACTTACCGACAGACCTATAGTGGGAAAAAAACAAACATTCTTTTTAATGGAGAAAACAATTCTGCTACTGTCCAACACGTGCAGTTAACATATAAAAACAATATGCAAAGCATATAAACGTACTCCCAGTACAGTGACAGACAGGGGAGACAATTTCCAGTTAGTGGAAGAAAAAACTCGAGAGTGCGGTTATTTCCCTTTTTGGACTTGGGTTTTTTTTTTAAATATTTTTTTAAAAATCATCATTTATAGCCGTTAGCATTTCTTCGTTCCCATTGTAAAGTACTCGCTGTTCTACAAGAACTGGGAGTACAGAAAGGGAACAGTTCTGTTGGTTTAATGTCACGTGTCATGTTGTTTTTCAAAAAGGTTACAAAGAGTGCTGGGAGGGGAAGGACAGTGGTGCTCTGTGAACGTCACATATGGTTAAGAGAGACTCAGAGAGAGAGAGAGAGAGAGAGAGAGGATAGGGCGGAAACAGTTTCGCTAATGGAACGACACATGCAAGTGAAAAAAAAAATTAAAATAACGAAGAAGAAAAAAAACGAAATGGGTTTGCTGACTGCACATGCTGGGAAATCAAAGAAAGGACCTGTCTGCACCCCTCCATCTGTCTGTCTGTCTGTCTGTCTGTCTGTCTGTCTCTCTCTCTCTCTCTCTCTCTCTCTCTCTCTCTTCTCTCTCTCTCTCTCTCTCTCTCTCTCTCATGAACAAACCGTCCTAAAAACGAAAACAAGAAAAAAAAAAAAAAAAACAAGGAAAAAAAAAAACCTACAAGAATAACTACAATAACAACAGCCTGTAACAGGTGTGCTGGCTGAACCACACACGGAATAAAAATGAAATCTGAAAAGGAGGAAAGAAACCTGCGAGAAAAAAGAAAAAAGAAAAAAAGAGGAAGTGGCACATGTGATTCAAATCAGAAAAAAAAATCCATACAAACAATCCGTATGGAAAAAAAGACCAAAAAAAAAAAAAAAAAGAAGAAGAAAAAAAGCCATCTAGTTCTTCGGCAAAACGACATGTATACAACGAAAAAACAAACAAAGTCAACAGACAAACAAACTGACTGAAATACGAGGGAGGAAACAGTCGGGGTGTCTAAACAAAACATAACAATGGTGAACACTGTTTGCCGGGTGAACGACCACTGTGGTCTGCAGTTGGGAACACTAGTAGCGTGGACTGAATTGTACCACCAGCTCCGACAACATCTCCCTCCCTCTCGCTGTTCACTTCCCGGACGGAGGTGAGGTGAATACACACACACACACACACACACACACACACATTATGCATGCATGTACACGGCCCCTCGGTTTGTCATTACCAGCATGTATGTAGAGACCTCCCAGTTTGTTATTACCAGACTCGGGGAACGAACAAGACACAATAATTAGCCTGTACCACAACAGCGCCGAAATGCAACTGGAAGCGGTCCAGTTGTGAAAATTGCACGTGTTCACCAAGTCAAGCAGTACTGCGGTATGGTAGCACACTATTCTCAAAAGCCCATGACAGCTGCTTAGCAGGGAAAACGGTTATTATCCCTTTTAGGAAAACGGGGTAAAGCTGTTATACCTGAAGATCGCAACCATTTGCCCCGGGATAATAGCGGTTTTATCCTGTTTTACTATGGACCACAAGAGCTTTCCTTGTTTTTCTCCTGGAAGAGATATTTGTCGATATCACCCCTGAAGATTACAACGGTTTCACCTATTTTCACGGGGAAAGTCTTGTTGTCCTCAAAGGAAACAAACAAAGCAACAAAACAAACAAAGCAACAAAACAAACAAAGCAACAAAAAAAAGCAAACCAACAGGAGAACAGCGATGCCCCTCGGGATCACGAACCATTTTCTCTATGTTACACACCCAATTTGTGCTTGTCCTGGTGAATAGCGATCGTAGCTATTTTCACCCTGTTAACAGCGTTTTCCCTCGCGATAATCATCTCTGTTTTCCTCAGGGAAAAAAAAAAAACCCCAGCAAAGACAACTGTCATCATACCAGGAAAAATAAAGAAAACAATGGTAATCCTCAGGGAAAACATCCTCAGCGAAATATGCAACATAGTTGTGATCCCTGGGAAAATAGATCTAGTTGATATTCAACACAGCTGGGATCCCTAGAAAAAAATAGATCTAGTTGATATGCAACACAGTTGGGATCCCTTGAAAAATAGATCTAGCTGATATGCAACATAGTTGGGATAGATCGTTGATATGCAACATAGTTGGGATCTCCCTATGAAAATAGATTGTTGATATGCAACATAGTTTGGATCTCTATGAAAATAGATCGTTGATATGCAACATAGTTGGGATCCCTCGGAAAATAGATCTAGTTGATATGCAACATAGCTGGGATCCCTAGGAAAATTGAAGGGAAAAGAATGAAGGAAGCAAGGAAATTAAGTGAACGAAATTGACGGGGTTTGACACGGGAAA
>CM031608.1:93037065-93039565 GCA_018398815.1 Conus ventricosus | reverse complement strand
ACTTAGAGTAGAGGAGAGAGAGAGAGAGAGAGAGAGAGAGAGAGAGAGAGAGAGAGAGAGAGTCACATGATGGCAAGCAAGAGATTTCCAAGCGCACCACCAGAGGCCACGAACAAAATCATTATCATTATGGATACTTACATAGCGCCTATCCTCGGCTAGAGACCAAGCTCTAAGCGCTTTACAATCCACACTCGTTTACACAACCGGCTGCCTACCTGGGTAGTGCCGACTGAAGAGACTGCTAGCTGGCGCTTCATTCAGTCGTTTCTTGGATAGATACTTTCTTTATACCACCCCGTTCACAAACTCTTTATTAACTGGTTTAAAGCTGAATGAATCCTCAAAGATTACCATGTGTAATGTTTTTGATGTGGACCGATCTGGAAGAAAGTCTTGGGCTTCTCAGACAAGGCGACGTCTATGTGGAACAGGATTCAGTGGATCGTGGCTTGAACGAATTGCTGGGATGGGTAAAACCTTACTGACACACTGCCTTCAGGATTTTCTTTGAAATTCGGGAATGGTCTGCATCGCTTTGAGATCGATCCAGATTGGTGTGATCGTTACATATCTTTTAAAACTACATTTGAAAATGAAAACTGTATGAACAGTATGGAGTCAGTGCTTTCGAGTTGCTATTTCACAAAGAACATCAAATGCTTTGCCACTGAACAGCAATGTCCATTGATATAGTAAGAAAAAAAAAAGCAAAATCAAGGTAGGATTTGTCCATTTTACGAGACCGTAATTGAAGATCAATCCATTTTTGTTTGAGTGCTTTTTGTAAATGACCGTAGGTGCTTTCAAGTTTTTGCAAGACTGTATCTTTTTACCATTACCTGAAGAGAACATAGTTTTTGAAAGACTGTATCTTTTTACCACGACCTCATGAGAACATAGTTTTTGAAAGACTGTCTTTTTACTGTTACCTGAACACTTGAAAGTAAGTAACATCACTCCAAGGTATGCTTTGTCTTGATCTGTTTTTCATGTGACCAATAGCAGGAAGAAACGACTATTCTAGACTGGGTATTAACAAGAATTCACATTCACTTTCAGTGTCATCAAGTAGGCGTCACTGCATGCGGACTAGTCCCTATACACTACACCACATCCGCTAAGTTTTGAGACCACACTGCGCATGATTTACAGCAGATGGATAAATGAATTAATGACTAAGATGAGAGAACGAAGAAGAGGGTCTCGTTGCTACGACTGAACAGATGTCTGACCTACGCATTAGGCCAACGCGCTGGTCAGACACTCACATTCAGTTAATTTGGTGTTTCATGTTACCCCAGTTAAATACTGATATATTGTTTGAGGCCACTCAGTATTTATGATGTTATGAATCGCGTACTTTCTGGAATTGCATGACAGCGCAGGCGACACACCCACATGCATTACTGTCGAACCATTTGTACTGGAGTTCAGAAGCTTAAAGTTCCATTGTCACACTTCCGCTTTCAGGATGTGGACAATTAGGATCCTCCTTCTTCGTCCATCGTACCATCCACCCCCACCATCTCCTCCTTCCGATCGCACTGTGGTGTGGCCCGAAGCCGAGGTGCTTTCAAGTACTTCCAGTTACGCCCCCCCCCTCTCTCTCTCTCTCTCGCTCTCTCTTTCTCCTTCCCCCTCTCTCACCTCCCTCTCTTCAAATCACCTTCCCCCATCTCTCTCTCACCCTCTCTCTGTCTCTCTCTCTCTCTGACTTGCGTAGAAAGAGAATCTAAACGCGGCATTTCGTTTGGAGTTATGGGCGTATAATTCATCTCATGTTTGGAGTTATGGGCGTATAATTCATCTCATCGTGGGAGGAAGAATGATCCCACCTGCACGTTATCTAACACGGAAATTTCCCGGATAAAACTGGGCACGCTCCGTTGTCAGAACCACTCACTACCTGCTCATAATTCACAGGGCGACAAAGTTATCTCGGCATCCCTGAAAAAACCGAAAGAAATACCCTGTGATGGATAGACATCCTATTGAAAAGAAATACCCTGTGATGGATAGACATCCCAACGAAAAGAAATACCCTGTGATGGATAGACATCCTAACGAAAAGAAATACCTGTGATGGATAGACATCCTAACGAAAGAAATACCCTGTGATGGATAGACATCCTATCGAAAAGAAATACCCTGTGATGGATAGACATCCCAACAGAGAACTGTAATATGCCGCTTTTGGCTCACCGCTCTCAACCGGCCTTGGCCGGTCTCGGGCGGGCGACTCAAAAGCGGCATATTACAGTTCTCTACTAAGCATGACTTCAATAACCAAAAAATAACGACCCTACAAACATACATACTGTGTAGGGTTATCTGTTTTCAATACTAATTTACTAAACTTTTTAGATTTTTAGTTTTTGCTTAATCCTATGTTTTTCTGATATTTTCAATAACATCATTTTCGCGCAAACATTCATCTAATGAGTCTCTGTCTTTCATGTGAAATAAAAACTACAGTCTTTAACTGCTCTCAAAGTCT
>CM031608.1:93019939-93036065 GCA_018398815.1 Conus ventricosus | reverse complement strand
TGTGAAGTGCGGTGTTTAATGTTCATCATTATGTGAAGCGAGGTGTTTAATGTTCATCATTATGTGAAGTGCCGTGTTTAATGTTCATCATTATGTGGCGTGCGATGTTTAATGTTCATCATTATGTGGAGTGCGGTGTTTAATGTTCATCATTATGTGAAGTGCGGTGTTTAATGTTCATCATTATGTGAAGTGCGGTGTTTAATGTTCATCATTATGTGGAGTGTGGTGTTTAATGTTCATCATTATGTGAAGTGCGGTGTTTAATGTTCATCATTATGTGAAGTGCGGTGTTTAAGGTTCATCATTATGTGAAGTGCGGTGTTTAATGTTCATCATTATGTGAAGCGCTGTGTTTAATGTTCATCATTATGTGAAGTGCGGTGTTTAATGTTCATCATTATGTGAAGTGCGGTGTTTAATGTTCATCATTATGTGAAGTGCGGTGTTTAATGTTCATCATAATGTGAAGTGCTGTGTTTAATGTTCATCATTATGTGAAGCGCGGTGTTTAATGTTCATCATTATGTGAAGTGTGGTGTTTAATGTTCATCATTATGTGAAGCGCGTGTTTAATGTTCATCATTATGTGAAGCGCGGTGTTTAATGTTCATCATTATGTGAAGTGCGGTGTTTAATGTTCATCATTATGTGAAGTGCGGTGTTTAATGTTCATCATAATGTGAAGTGCTGTGTTTAATGTTCATCATTATGTGAAGCGCGGTGTTTAATGTTCATCATTATGTGAAGCGCGGTGTTTAATGTTCATCATTTCAATGGATGTGAAGTGCGGTGTTTAATGTTCATCATTATGTGAAGCGCGTTGTTTAATGTTCATCATTTCAATGGATGTGAAGTGCGGTGTTTAATATTCATCATTATGTGAAGCGCGGTGTTTAATGTTCATCATTTCAATGGATGTGAATTGCGGTTTTAATGTTCATCATTATGTGGAGTGCGGTGTTTAATCTTCATCATTATGTGAAGTGCGGTGTTTAATGTTCATCATTATGTGAAGTGCGGTGTTTAATGTTCATCATTATGTGAAGTGCGGTGTTTATTGTTCATCATTATGTGAAGTGCAGTGTTTAATGTTCATCATTATGTGAAGTGCGGTGTTTAATGTCCATCATTATGTGAAGTGCTGTGTTTAATGTTCATCATTATGTGAAGTGCGGTGTTTAATGTTCATCATTATGTGAAGCGCGGTGTTTAATGTTCATCATTATGTGGAGTGCGGTGTTTAATGTTCATCATTATGTGAAGCGCGGTGTTTAATGTTCATCATTTCAATGGATGTGAAGTGCGGTGTTTAATGTTCATCATTATGTGGAGTGCGGTGTTTAATGGTCATCATTATGTGAAGCTCAGTGTTTAATGTTCATCATTTCAATGGATGTGAAGTGCGGTGTTTAATGTTCATCATTATGTGGAGTGCGGTGTTTAATGTTCATCATTATGTGGCGTGCGGTGTTTAATGTTCATCATTTCAATGGATGTGAAGTGCTGTGTTTAATGTTCATCATAATGTGAAGCGCAGTGTTTAATGTTCATCATTTCAATGGATGTGAAGTGCGGTGTTTAATGTTCATCATTATGTGAAGCGCGGTGTTTAATGTTCATCATTTCAATGGATGTGAAGTGCGGTGTTTAATGTTCATCATTATGTGGAATGCAGTGTTTAATGTTCATCATTATGTGGAGCGCGGTGTTTAATGTTCATCATTTCAATTCGAGGAGATCCATGATTGTTCCTTTTCTGTCTTCATTTTCTTGATTGTCGTTTGTCTTGCCTGACGAAGACCAAAGAGGTCGAAACGCGTCGTGTTTTGTCTTGTTATTCGTTTGTCTCTTTCGTTGGGCGGGACGGTAAATGTTCTGTAAGAACTATGTCGTCATGAAGAGGTAGAGGTTTAACGTAGATGTTAACACGGAAATTTTTGCACATTATACTGACTTCCATAAAAAAACGCGAAAGCAAAACAAGCTGAAGGTTAGGGGCGAATTTTATTGGTCACAATTGTACAGAGTGGAAACGAGAATTCAACGTGATTTGATTCATTACACCGGTAATGTGTGAAAATGTCATCAGCAATATGTCTTTGTGTGGAAAATCCAAGGTCACGTGACAAACCAGCTTGAAGTCCTAATACCGTGTGTGGCCACCATTTGCATGGACAACTGCTTGACACCTGCGGCTCATTGAGTGGACCAGGTGGTTGATGCGTCCCCTTGGCACACACCAGCCCACACATGGACGATGGCCTGGTGAAGTTGAGCCGCTGTTGCTGGTCGTGGATGCAGGAGGTCCAACCGTCTGCCAAGTTCATCCCAAAATTGTTCTATTGGGTTTAAATCGGGACTGAGGCTGGCCAGTGCAGCACATTGACGTTGTTATGCTGAAGAAATTGCTGGGTGGCCCTGGCGGTGTGTGGTCTTGCATTGTCCTGTTGGAATGTCCAGTTTGGGTGTTGCGCAAAAAAAGGAATGACATGGGGTCTGAGCACCTGGTGGATGTAGCGCTGTGCATTGACACCCTGTCCACGACCAGGACCAATGTTCTGAAAGATGACTGGTCCTATGGCGTGGTTAATGCCAATTGCACCCCATATCATAACGTTCAGGCCTCCCCAGGGGGTCCGCTCTACCACACAGGAGTCAGCATAGCGTTCACCAGGTCGACGCCATATTCTGACACGACCGTCAGCCATGTCAATGCAAAAACGGCTCTCATCTGAGAACAGTATGCGTCCCCACTGCTGCCTGCGCCAGTTGATTCAGGCTTGTGCCCACTGCAGCCTGTCCTGCCGGTGTCTTAGTGTCAGTACCGGACCTCTGTGAGGATGCCTACATGCCAGCCCGTTCTCCTGAAGACGCCGCTGCACAGTGTTGAGGCTGATTCGTTGCTGGAGATTCCCAGGCACCTGTCGAGCAGTGTTAGCGGCTGTTTGTCGCCTGTCCCGCAGATGGGTTCGAACAAAATGGCGATCCTCTCTTGGTGTGGTGACCCAAGGACAGCCTGGCCAGGACGATCATCAGTGGTACCAGTGATTAGCATGCAGTGCTGCAGACGATAGATGGTTGAGATGTGGACGTTAAAGATGTTGGCGACCTGCCTGGCATCCACACCAGCCTCCAGATGGCCTAGGGCACGATTGCGTTCCTCTGCTCGTAGTTTTGGCATCTCTGTAGCGCTCAGACGGCAAGTCGTTATCTGAACCTTGCAGCGCGGCTTTATAAAGGCTGCATGCCTGCGTACTTGTCGCTGATTAACTTTGCTCTGCATGGTGTGCACGTGCCTCACATGCAGCAACCAGTTTGCCATTTTTGTTGACCCTCCAATGCCGGGAATGGTGTGTTGCTCACACAATTTTTTCACTGCACGTGAGTCTTGGACCCAAACAACTTGCCACAATGGTTCAATATTGTATATTCACCCCTTTTCACCCGAAAAATAGCCTTTCAATTTTTCGCGTTTTTTATGGAAGTCAGTATATGTTGAAACGTTACTTATTTTTCCATGCAACGAAATACACACCTCCTCTGACTAGTGGCGGAGACGCCGGAAATTTTTTACTCCTGGGAAAGGGGAAAGGGGCTGGGAGGGAGGGAGGGGGCAGGGGACGAAGGAGCGGGGTGGGGTGGTAGTGGTGCCGGGGCTGGTGTGAAAGAGAAGGGGGGGGGGGGGGGGGGGCGGGAGGGGAGGAGGTGATATCGAATACATCATACTAACGAGCGAGCGCGAGATGAGTGGTGAAGGAAGTTTGCATTCATTAAACGGATCTCGTGACTTGTTCTACAAGCGACGAACCCGAACCCCCACTCCACTCTCCCCCCCCCCCCCCCCCCCCCCCCCTCCTCCCCTGCCTCCTCCTCTCCTCCATCCCGCCATTTCCTGTTTCAATTCACCAGCAGGGGCCTTATCACGCGCTCGGGAATTCAAGTGAAAAGCTGTGTACAGACGCTTTTGAGCGCGCGCGTTCTGTGGTCAGTTGACTGGAAAGTAGCGCCCTTATTCTCACTGTGTCTGTTGTGTTTGTGAGGGCCGCCCTGTGTTGTGACTGTCGCTTCAGTCGGGGTTCCCGTTCGGCAGGCAGTCTGGGCTTTGACACCACAAGGCGAATGAATAAACTGCGTGCAACAACATTTTCGCCTCCGTTGAGAGTTGTGTTGACATTTTGTTTTGCTTTACTTGGAGGGGGTTTTCGTGTTCGTTTATTCGAGGTAAGATCGTTTCCTTCATTTTCTCTTTTTGTTTCTGTAAGAGAGAGAGAGAGAGAGAGAGAGAGAGAGAGAGAGAGAGAGAGAGAGAGAGTTACAGAGAGAGAGTTACAGAGAGAGAGAGAGAGTTACAGAGAGAGGAGTGAGTGGAGATCAGATTGAGCACTATCCCTTCGGCTCATTTTTAGATTTTGAATGAGTGGCGCGCGTGCACACACACACACACACACACACACACACACACACACACACTCTCTCTCTATCTCTCTCTCTCTCTCTCTCTCTCTCTCTCTCTCTCTCTCTCTCTCTCAAGCATGCACGATCCACGCACACACACATTATATATATATATATATATATATATATATATATATATATATATATATAAAATATAATTGTTATCTTACACTTGTTTTCCCCCACTACTTAATTGTTCATCATTATATATATATATATATATATATATATATATATATATATATATATATATATATATATATATATATCTGTGTGTGTTTTTAGAAAAATACAGAGAGAGTGAGGGAGAGAGAGAGAGAGAGAGAGAGAGAGAGAGAGAGAGAGAAGAGAGAGAGAGAGAGAGAGAGCTAGAGGGCTGTTTCACAAAATCCCAAAAGGATGATGGCCACTCGAAAGATAATGATGATGATGATAATGAATACTTATATAGCGCCTATTCTCGGCAAGAGACCAAGATAACCTTGTATTTCAACCTTTTCTATCATGCCTTGCCTGAAACTGATTGACGATGGCTTTGCCTCTTTTCCCCTTGTCTCTCATAAAGAACTAGACAACGGAAACAACGCAGGGGGAAAAACACCAAAGTAAACTGAACGTAAACTTAAAATGAATTGATAATGTAGTGGTAGTCAGTAGTAGTCGTGGTGATAGTAGAAGCACAAACAGCAGCGGTGCTAGTAGTAGCAGTAAACACAGTGGGAACAGCAGCAGCAGTAGGAATAGTAGAAGCATCAGTAGTTGCAGCAGCAGCAGCAACAGTATTAGTAGTAGTAATGCCGGCAGCAGCGGCAGCAGCAGCAGCTTTCTTCTTTTCTTTTCTTTCTGCGTACACAGGCTGATACTCCTTCGGACACAGCCTGTATAGACAGGCACTCGAGTTTTGTGTGTATGACCGTTTTTTTATCCCGCCATTAAGGCAGCCATACTCCATCTTCGGGAAGGTGCATGCTATGTGTAACGTGTCATCCATACCAACAGCCAAACTGGCCTTCTCTTCCGAAAGTTGGTGATGGGATTTTACGTGTGTGCAAGATGTTGTGCGTGCGTTCACACACGGAACCTCGGTTTATAGTCTCATTCGAAGGACTGTATGGGGAATGGAGTCAGAACCAATGTCAACCCCGAGGGGAAAATCCCCCTGTATCGAAATTCGAACTCGCAACCCCAGGATCACGAGTCCGGCGCTCTACCAACCGAGCTATTCCGCCCCCCCCCCCCCCCCCCCCCTCCCCCAGTCGCAGCTGGAAAGGGATAGGATGACGCATGTCCCCGATTTTAAAACAGAGCAAAATGAAACCAACTTAAAACATTCGCCAGCTGCATCTGTGCAGTTTGATGTGATCGTTTATTGATCGGATCACTAAAAAAAAAACAACAACAACATTATGCTGAAATGTGTGCATGTGACCAGATTGGTTGGTTTTTTTTTTTAATATGTCAGTACATGGCGCTGTTTTTCAATTCAGATGGCGGTGGGTTTCAAGACTTGAACAATTCAATGACCAGGACAACTTTAACGCTTGTTAGCATTGTCACGCTGAAGATCTTCTTTACCCACCTAATTCCTGCTTTTCTCCGGGAATGCTGATAAAACGAATGGCTCAAACTAATGTCTTAAAGGTTGTTGAACATTTTATAGGTATCAGTCCGATCTGTTCTCTTTTAAATTATCGTAAATTCTGTAAATTTAGTCTGTAGTAATCTCCCGTATCTTTCCATTTTCTTGCTATCGTGAGTCCTCTCCCCTCCATATCCTCGGTAGATGATAAAGACAGGCATTTATAAAATGAATACCAGATTACATTCACATCGTCTATATGCTGTCTAACCATTGATTCATACAATAAGAAGAATGTTTCCTTATCTGAGTAAGTAAACGTTTGCGTAATCCTACCCAACATCCCGTTTGCCTGGTTCATTGTCCTGTTGACATGCCGTTTGCCTGGTTCATTGTCCTGTTGACATCCCGTTTGCCTGGTTCATTGTCCTGTTGACATGCCGTTTGCCTGGTTCATTGTCCTGTTGACATGCCGTTTGCCTGGTTCATTGTCCTGTTGACATCCCGTTTGCCTGGTTCATTGTCCTGTTGACATGACGTTTGCCTGGTTCATTGTCCTGTTGACATGCCGTTTGCCTGGTTCATTGTCCTGTTGACATGCCGTTTGCCTGGTTCATTGTCCTGTTGACATGCCGTTTGCCTGGTTCATTGTCCTGTTGACATGCCGTTTGCCTGGTTCATTGTCCTGTTGACATGCCGTTTGCCTGGTTCATTGTCCTGTTGACATGCCATTTGCCTGGTTCATTGTCCTGTTGACATGCCGTTTGCCTGGTTCATTGTCCTGTTGACATGCCGTTTGCCTGGTTCATTGTCCTGTTGACATGCTGTTTGCCTGGTTCATTGTCCTGTTGATATGCCGTTTGCCTGGTTCATTGTCCTGTTGACATGCCGTTTGCCTGGTTCATTGTCCTGTTGACATGCCGTTTGCCTGGTTCATTGTCCTGTTGACATGCCGTTTGCCTGGTTCATTGTCCTGTTGACATGCCGTTTGCCTGGTTCATTGTCCTGTTGACAGTGCCGTTTGCCTGGTTCATTGTCCTGTTGACATGCCGTTTGCCTGGTTCATTGTCCTGTTGACATGCCGTTTGCCTGGTTCATTGTCCTGTTGACATGCCGTTTGCCTGGTTCATTGTCCTGTTGACATGCCGTTTGCCTGGTTCATTGTCCTGTTGACATGCCGTTTGCCTGGTTCATTGTCCTGTTGACATGCCGTTTGCCTGGTTCATTGTCCTGTTGACATGCCGTTTGCCTGGTTCATTGTCCTGTTGACATGCCGTTTGCCTGGTTCATTGTCCTGTTGACATGCCGTTTGCCTGGTTCATTGTCCTGTTGACATGCCGTCTGCCTGGTTCATTGTCCTGTTGACATGCGTGCTAAATGGAAACACCCAGATCTACTGCTGCACTGTGTAGTTGGGTTCTTTCACACACCCTTTTCCTCTTCCACTGTCTAGTCACTGGAGGGTTGTGTTCGGCATAACTTTGCATTTCACCATGATACAGAATGAAAAGGTTCCAGTCATCTGACCACTTATGTAGATTATTCAAGTTATTTTGGATGACGTTATGTTCTGACTAAATCTGTATCTGTGTGCCGGCATATATTTTGCATATGCTTTTGACGTGGTGTGGTAGATCATTTACAGAGATAGTCACTCACACACACACACACACACACACACACACACACACACATACATATGCACATATAGACGCGCGCGTGAACACCTGGTCCAAAGGCAGTACCCTGAGGCGTTCCACTGTGTACAAGCCGTACCCAGACCCCGGGCGACACAACAAGTGTGTGTACAAGTGTTCCACCTGGTTTTTGCGTGTATGACATGTCGTTTTGCCTCGGCCTGCTTTCGGTGTGTTTGTTTGTTCGCTTGTTTACAAAAAAACAAACAAACAAAACAAACCCACGTGGATATGGAAGAAGAGGTGGAAAGGAGGGAACGTTAAGGGATGGGTGTGGTGTTTGGGGAGACGGGACGCATCTCCCCCCCCCCCCCCCCCCCCCTCTCTCTCTCTCTCTGTTTAAATTTGTGTATGTTCGGTGCATGGGAATCATGATTGTTGTGTAGATTGCCTGTTTGCATCGCTGTTAGATTCTTCTGATCTGTTCTATCTTTTTTCCTGTCTTTTAATTTAAATTAAGATTTTCTACAAATTTCCCTTATGATATTTAGCATTTTTCTTTCTCTCTTACGTAAAAATTTTGGTTAGCATCCGCCTGTGTTTATTGTTCAAAATTTTCCGTCACTGACACATCAAAAGCATTTGTTATTTTGCTTCGTTCAGTAGTTTTTTATGTCACATCTTTTAAAAAAGAATTCAAAAAAAAAAAAAAAAGGGGGGGGGGGGGGGTGAATAGGAAAACGGAAAGAACGGAAGGGGGATGAAGAAAGGGAACCAAGAGGATCACTTTTGGTTGGTTGGTTTGGGTCTTCTTCCCGTGGTCTTCCACCGAATCTCGAAAGGCTCAGGATTGCCCGGGTTTAAGGGTCACGGGTTTTTCTTTTGTTAAATTTCCTATCCATCACGGGTATTTTTTTTGTTAGGATGTCTATCCATAAAGGGGTATTTTTTTCGTTGGATGTTATCCATCACAGGTATTTCTTTCTTAAATTTCTATCCACACAGGTATTTTTTTTCCCTTTGGGGAGTCACCATCCTGTCTATCCATCCGGGTATTTCTTTTTTTTGGGGATTTATCCATACATATTTCTTTTGTTGGTGTTATCCATAAAGGGGTATTTCTTTTCTTGAGAAACGTAATATCCCGTTTGGCTCACCCGCCTCAACCCCCTTGGCCGTCTCGGGGGGCGACTCCAAAACGGCTAAATTCCTACTAGCTGACTTCAATAACCAAAAATAACGACCCAAAAAACAAAAATACTTTTGGGGTTACTGTTTAATCAAATTTTTACAAAATTTTTCAGATTTCTTTTTTTGTTTAATCCGTTTTTTCCCCGTCTTCCCCATAACATCTTTTTTCACGCAAAACATCTCAATGCATCTCTTCTTTCATGTAAAAAAAACTACAGTCTTTAAAACTCCCTCTAAAGTCTTTAAAACTGAGTTATATTTTGACAAAAAATCCCACACTTATCCCGCGGGTCTTCCACGAAACTAGTGTATCACACCCCATGCACAACACGATGCGCAAAGTAAAACCAAACCTCCCCCTTGCCGCGGGGGAATTTCAATACTTTAAAAACCTTTTAAAAATTTGAAAAAACCTTATCACAGCAACAATACTCTAACTTTTTCACTGGGCATGCGTTTCGGGGCTTTTACTCTAACCCCGGCTTTCTACTCTCTAGGGTGCAGTTTTTAATTTGCGACGTTTTCATTGCCTCTTTCTGAATACGGATTTCTATAAGGGGCTGAAAGGTTTTTGCTAGCATCCCGCCGGGGTAAAACATATAAACATTTTCTTACATTCCCTACAAAAGAAAGTTTTAAATCATGTATAGTAAAAACTCACACCGCCCATAATTATTTTTTGACAAGGGCCTTGATTACTCGTCATTTGGCCCAGTTAACCGACCTTATTCCCCTCTAACTCCACGGGCATGCTAAAAACGATTTCAACCGCAACAGGGCCCCGCGGCCACCGCCCGCCGCGCAGCTCATAAACCAGCCCGTGTTTTCACAGTTTGCAGTTTTATTAGTACCCAAAGCGAAGTTTTTGGGGATCTAGGGCAAATGTGATGATGTAGACGAACTTATTGCGGCTGTCATTTGCGTGTCTGTTCTGGTCTGGTGTGTGTGTGTCTCAATGTCGCTGCTTCGGTGTGCGTGCAAACGTTTGTTTATATTTGTTTTTGTTTTTTTGTTTTTTTTTTGGGTGTTTTATGAAATAAAAAATTTTTAAATTCTAAAACATTCGTTTTTATAAAAATTTAAAAGGCGCACGAAACACCTCCCACCCCCTCCCACCCTGCGCATGACACACTAAAGTCACCCAAAAGTTCTATTAAGTATCCTCAAGTCATCTTAAAGTCATCCCAATTTTTTTACTTAAGTCTCCTTAATCACCCAAATCCCTAAGTCTTACTTAAGTCACCCTCAAGTCTTCCTTTAAAAGTCATCCAAAAGTTCTTATTAAGATCCTTAAATCATCCTAAGTATCCCAATCATCCTCAAGTTCTTCTTAAGTCACCTTAAGTTCCCTCAATCATCCTAAAGTCTCCACAATTTTCTTATTTAATCACCTTAATTCATCCTCAATTTTTATCAGTCACCCAAGTCTCCACAAGTTTTTATTATTCATCCTCAAGTCACCCTTTTAAAGTCCCCCCAAATTTTTCTTACTTAATTCTCCTTAATCATCCCAAGCCCCCCAAGTTTTAACTTAAGTCATCCTTAAGCATCCTAAAGAACCCTCAATTCTATTTTAAGCTCCAAAGTCCCTTAATCCCACAAGTTCTTATTTAAGCACCTTTAGTCACCCTAAAGTCACCCCCAAAGCACCCTCAGTTCTTACTTAAGTCATCTTAAGTCATCCTCGTCACCACAATTTTACTTAAGTCATCCTTATTTCTCCTAAAGTTCTCCCAAAGTCACCCCAAGTCATCCACAAGTTTTACTAATTTCACCCTTAAGTTCCCTTTTTCTTACTTAATTGTCCTCAATCACCTCAAGTTGTCCTAAAGTCTTCCAAAGTCATCCCAATTTTTTCTCAATCATCCTCAAGTCATCCTCAAGTATCCTAAATTTCTTACTAAATTTTTTTACCAATTCTTACTTAAGTCATCCCAAATAAACCAAGTTCTTTTTAAAGTTATTTTAAAATTTTTAAAAAAAAAAACAATCTATGTTTTTATTTTAAAAAAAATGAAATAATACACCACGCCCAAAAAAAGGGTCATCGTCGAGGAGTCTGCTCGGGGTTTTTCTGCGCAAAATCGGTCAGCATAGATCTTAAAGAAAATTTACTCCAACAACCGCATTTTTACAATTCGGGCTATGGAAATTTTTTTTATAGACTCCATGTCTTTTTTATTGACACCATCTTTTATAATCGCCATGACTTTTTTTTCAAAAAAATTTTAAATAAGTTTTTAAAATATTATTTCATTATAAAATGGACAAAATGATCTTTTGTTGTTTGGGTTTTCCGGTGGTTTTGTTCGTCTTTTTTTATTTAGGGTTTTGATTGTTTGGGGCTTTGGGTTTTGGTGTTGGTTTATATAAATTTTTTAACCGTAAAACCCCCCCCAACAGCACAAGGGGGCCCAAAAAAGGCAACGTTTTTTGTTTAATATCCATGAAACTTTTTCGTGTAGGCTTGAATCAAATGGAGTTTTTATAGTGGGAGAATCAACTGTTTTCGTTGGCGGGCGTTTGTTTTCATTTTGGTTATATTTTTTGATTGAAAAGTAAATTTTTTTTTTTGTTCCATCACAAAAATTTTTTTCCCGCCGCAATGCGTCCAGGATGAGGGGTTTTAGTGCCCCCTTTTACCGTTTAGTTTTTTTTTGATTCTTCTGATTTTCTGTCGTTCTTTTGAAGGGAAATAAAATCAATGATTTTAAAAAAATTTAAACCCCTGATTGCACACAACAAAGTTCCAAATCGTAGAAAAATCACACCTAAATCTAAAACTTTGTTAAAAGTCTTTCTTAAACTACGTAAAACTTGTTCAAAACAATGGGAGCAAAAATTTCTGACTAGTTTTGTGTACAAAACAAGAACCTTTTTTCCCACACTTTTTTCCATTTTTGATCCAAGTTTCCTTCATACCCCGTTTTGTCTTTATAATGTCTTGTGGCGACATCTGTTGAATCTGTTAAGCTGAATTCGTTCCCCAGGAACTGTTTTGTTTTCCCCCCATCCGCCAAAGAATTAAGTCTTTCTTTTTGGGGGTTTTTAACTTGTATCAACCTGGGCCCCTTTGAATCAAATTCAGGAAGGTTTTAAAAGATATCGTGTTATGTTTATTTAAATTTTAAATTTTTTTATTTTTTAAAATGGGTAAAAAAAAGTTTGCCAACCTTTTATAAACCCTTCTCTTTTCCGGGGGCCTAAGTGTAATACACAAGCTTGGAAAAACCTTAAAAAAAAAACCGGCAGATCTTTGGGAACTAGGGTTTTTAGGATTCAGCAAAAATAAATTCTACATTGCAGCTTCGTTTGCCACGAAAAATTTTTATCAAGAAGGAATATCCCCAAAAGTATTATATTAAAAAAAAAAAACCGTTTAAAAATGGCTTTACTCGTAAAGAGATAGGGGCGCTGTGGGGAATGCGCTGCTTTAGCGAAGTAAAATTTTGGTTTTTAAAAACACGGACACGGCAAGAAAAAAAAAAAACAAGCTTGGGCAACAGCTGGCCAAACGCTATGAAACGAGAATTGAGCATTTTGATTTTAAATAACACACTAAAAAAAGGGGGATGCAGCTTACACATTTTAAAAAATTTTATCAAACGATAAAAAAAAAAAATTTTCTTTTAACGGGAAACCATCGAAACATGCCCCCCCAAATTTTAAACTTTTTTTCAACCATCAGAAAAACAAAAAATGCAAGAAATTGTTTGTTATCTTTGGTATGACCATGTGTATTTTGTTGCGCTTTAATTTTGGCTGAAAAAAAAGAAAAAATCATTATTCGCCAAAAGAATTTGGAAGGAAACCGGAATAAAAAAGCTAACCAAGCAGCTGGAGTCAGTGAAAAAAGCAAAAAAAATGGTTATCTAAACAAGGATTTGGCAAATTATTTACCTGGCCTAAAGAAAAACAGAGACCACACTTTTTTAATACAATACCCAACACACCCACAAATGGACCCTAATTTACCCTCGAAACATTCGAAAAAATTTAAAGTACCACTTACAGTCATTGACATGGCTTCAAGATACAAAGATGCGGAACCATTAACACAAAAGAGTGCTTCTGCTGTTGCTGTCGCTATACAACTGATATACCAACGAGGCCCCTTAACTTATCCTCGCATTGATTCAAGTCGATGATGGAAAAGAATTTAAAGGCCAAGTGAATCAATTATTGTTAAAACATAGAGTTACCATTAGAAGAGGCATTCCGGGAGTTCATAGATCACAGGCTTTAGTCGAAAACTTTAACAAACAGTTAGCTGAAAGACTTTTCTCCTACCAGTATCACAGAGAGCTTATTGACAATTCTCGCAACACAGAATGGTTAGAAGATTGCCCTCAGTTTTGCGCGCAATGAATAATGAAGAATTTAAAGGGCTAAACCAGTACAAGCAATCAAAAGAAAAACAATAAATGTTGTTGAAGGAGAGACTTCATCCAGCAAACTATTACCATTTGGTTTGAAAGTAAGGTACCTTTATTTACCGGGGGAAGCAGAAGGGGACACTCGCATCAGGGCAACAGATCCAGTTTGGAGTGTTGATCCATATGAAATAAAAAGAATTGTAAAATGAATCCGCCCGTATATTATTTACGAGAAACTGACACAACAAAACAACCAGCCCTCAAAGATCTTTTGTGAAAGAAGAACTGCAGATAATCCCACCGACACAGTTCCGCTTTAATTAATTTACGTAAATATATTTGAGTTTAAAATGGAAGCTCAGAAGGAAGTGCAGAACGAAACAAGATTGGTAAAGGAAGAGACCTTGAAAATGATACGGGAATCATTTGATGAGTGTAATGCTATTAGGGTAACATTTGTGAAGATTAATCAATGCATGCTAAATCATCCAGATCACCTGCAACTCAAACCCCAAATTGGGAAAAGAATATCTTGAAATAATAAAAAAAATTCGAACGCATCAAGCAAACATGAGAAAAGATTTAAATGAATTGGATGAGCTATGATTGATCTTATAATAAAGTTGATGAAAAATATAAACCCGAAGAATGTATACAATTATGCAGCCCTCCAGTGCCCTATTGCATATGAAAACTCTGGATTAACAAACACACGTTTTGTGTTTGTTCTATCTAATGACTTCTTTGTTACAACCGTTGTGTTGATCTCATGTAGATTAGATCGCAGTTTTACGTTGTCATGATGAAAGTCTTATTGCCAAACAATGCTTCTTTATAGTTGTCATGTGATATGTTTGACTGCACAACACTGCGAGATATTCCTTTTGCTTTCTTAATGATTTTCTCCTGGCTCGAAATACTGTACATTTTCGACCTTAACCCCACATACTCCTTGATCACCTTTCCAGATAATTCATCCTTCCATCTTTCCTAAAACCTTTTTGTTAACGGGTGAATGTAAAGCGACTCTTTAGGGTAATCGGATGTGTCGTACCATCCACTCGCTTCTTTAGCTACTTCTATTTCCATGTCTTTATAGATGTCTTCAGTAGGGAATTCTATAACAAAACTATCTGTATCTGTGTAAAGTACTCTGGACTCAGGATACAAGGGCTTAAGTAGTCATAAAGAAATTCTAACATTAAAAGCTTTGATAATTCTAAAACAGTAAACCCAATAAATACAGGTTTGTCTAATTTGACTTTCTTTTTTTTCATCATTATACCAAAAAGCTGATCATGAAATCTTCTAAAGTCCTGATAATTTGGTTTTGAAGTCAGCTTAATTGCTTCGTTTTCTCTGGTGACTAATCTAACATCTTTGCGCTTGTGCGGATTCTCCATAGTCTTTCCGAAACAACTGTTGTTCATCAGCTTGAAAAAGTCTTTTTCTGAAGCATCTGTGGATTTAGTTCTGAGATCGGTGTTCTTCATGATGTATGGTTTCATGAACTGTTCTTGATCGAAAGCAATTATGCGATGAATTGCTGTCAACTTCAACCCATGTCTTAAATAAAATTGCAGAAGTCTGTAATGGCAGACATAATTTTTTTTGCCTCGAAGATTGGGCACAAGTTTAGGCGGCTCTCTTGGATTCATCTTTAGACTTTCTGCTGCTAATGGATAGTCATTATGCAGGTCATGGAGTTCATGAGGATATTCTAAGTCAACTTCTAGAATAAGACCTCTTTTACGATCAGCTGTAAGAGTATGCAGATGTTCTACAAATTCTTGAATGTTTTAATACCACCAGTGTACATTTTAAAGTTGCGTATGGAAGCGATTGCGCCATAGCCCAACCATACAGATTGTTTGCGTCTAAATACATGAGATAGTTAAGACCTTTTACTCGGATCATAGTCGTCCAAGTATTTGTTGTTTGCTTTACAGTAATGGTGCGACGCCATACTAATTCTCCACGCAATCCGTTTTCAATCATCTGAAGCATTGGTAAATCTGACAACAAATCAATCTGTACTCCAGTAAACTTTAAGAAGCATCCCAACTCATCCCGGGCGCAGAAATGTAATGCGCGGGATCCAGGCTATAATGTTTCATGCAGGTCTTTCTATAATTTTCAAAGACGTCCGCCAACAAACATACATCAGCCATTAAGTAGGAGTCATGATAGTCTCCCATCGTTTTACACTTTAACTTCTGCCACGCTTCTTGAGCATGCTGGTAATCTGAATCACTGATGTCCTTTCCTCTATAGACTAGAAAAGAACGCGCCTTTAGGAGGAAGTGTGTCTTCGTCCAAACCTTTCCCAACTGTTCATGTACTCATAAGGTAAACGCCCTTTCTAACAAGAGTTGGGTCAAAATATTCTTCCGTATTGGGCAGGACTTTAAGGACTAGCCAGTGACTCTAATGATCCCATCATGTGCTGCATAGAGTCATAAAAAGACATGTTATTTAAAGTGAAACACATGTGCTTTTCTGATGACTGTGCAATGCATGACACCTGAAGGAGTCGGTTACTGCTTTCATTATAAGATGAGAGTCATAACCTCGCAAGTTGTGAAAGAAGATGGGCAGCTTCCATGTCTTTGTTCAAACTTTAGTTGAAGATTGCATTTGTTATGCGCCGCCCTCTAACTTCACTAATGTGACATGGTCTCTTACTGTGATTTGTTCTCCATGGTCTACGCAATCAACATGTGGTGAGTCTCTGTTCTTGTCTCAGGCGTCTTTGATTTCGATAAATTCAGATATTGAACAATCATTACGCACTTCTGCATGTGCTTAAAAATCTTCTAGCCGCATCTCATAATGTGTGGCTGAGTCATCTGTTCTTGAGTCGTCAGCTCATCTATGATGATTCG
>CM031608.1:93015963-93019839 GCA_018398815.1 Conus ventricosus | reverse complement strand
CAAGCTAATATTATCATTCATAGGATTGTGCTATTACGTCACTCCTGTCAGTAACCACCAGTTTGGCTGTCGTAGTAATAAAATCTTGTTAAAAAAAAAAAAAAAAGAGATATAATGGCGGAAGAAAAGAACACCCCTATTGAACAACTTGTGAGCGTCGCTCGTGATCTAGGTTACTCAGGAGATGAGTTGCGTGCATTCGCTGAAAACCAACAAAAGATGGAAAGAGATGAACGCGCGGAAAGACGCCGTGTCGCATTGGAAATAGCAGAGCAGGAAAAGGCTAAAGAAGAGCAGGAAACAGAAAGAAATAAGGATTCAGGCTAATGATAATCAGGCAACGCAGGAAACAGAGAGAATAAGGGAAGCGCAGGAAACAGAAAGAATGAAGCAGGAAACAGAAAGAATAAGGGAAGCGCAGGAAACAGAAAGAATGAAGCAGGAAACAGAAAGAATAAGGAAGCGCAGGAAACGGAAAGATTAAAGGTTCAATTAGAGTTAGAGAGAGTGAGAATACAAAGGGAGACTACCGATGATGGTAGCTCAGTTTCCAGTAACCCTGTGCACAGTTATGCCTCCCAACCAAAGTTGCCGAAATTCTCTGAAGGAACAGATTCGATTGATGCATAAAATCAGTCGTTTCGAAACTTTTGCTACCATTTTTCCGGGGGTTGGGCCCCAGAAGAGGGGCAGTCATTTTGTCAGCGCAATTGACGGAAAGGGGCATTACAGATTTTCACCTGCTTTTCCCAGCAAAACCAAAAATTTTTTAATTTTTGGCGCTGGAAAGGGAAAACTTTTATAAAAAGGTTTTGACCTCCAGAGGGGGGTTTTCGGGAAAAAATTTTTCGTTCAGCTAGATTGCAAGCAGGGGAGACGTCCACCATTTTGGGTGCACGTTTAGATCACTTTTTTTGAAAAAGGGTTAGGGGTTGAGGGGTACGAAAAAGGGTTCGCTGAATTGCAAGAGCTAGTTATGAAAGAACAAAATTTTTCGGGTTTGCGGCCCTGATTAACCATACATTTGAAAGAGAGCGCCAAGCCCAGAAAGGAGAGTTTTGAAGTTCGCAGAAGGGGTATGAGAGGCACTTTGGGCACAAAGGGTGCGGGAGAAACAGGTGAAAGGCACAGGGGAAAAGAGTGCAAGGAGACAAAGGAGATTTTCCGCAAAGTCTGAAAACCCCCTTGGTGGGGCCAAAAGGGAAAGGGGAAAAGGGGACATTAGGTGTTTCATTTGCACAAGAAGGGACATGTGGCGGGGGATTGTCGCAGGGGGTTCCAGAAGGCGCACCCTTTGCAAAGGGGGTTTTAAGGGTCCCAAAAGGAAACGACCTGCAGGGGAACCCCAAAGGGGGTTTAAAACAGAAGAGGGGGGGAGTGCAGCCAAAGGCTAGCACGGGACAGCAGTCAGTGCCCCGGGGAAGGGGGGCACTAGGCGGGGGTTTTCGTTTACCAGGGGAAGAAGGGTGGTTTGGGCCAAAGCAGAGGGGAAAGTTTTTACAAACACTGGTTTATTGTGGTGTAGTTAAACAACGCTGGTCGAAAAAGGGGATTTGAAAGGCAAACCCCAGACCTTACTCTAATGGGATGGCCCCGGTGGGGGAAATTTTTAAATTGCTAAGATAAAGTACCCCCCTTTAAACTTCTCAGGCTTTTTGGGCTGCGTTGGTGATGGAAAAACCCCCCCTTAAAGATTTGATCAGGGAAATATTCCAGGTGCAAGGGATCCGGGGGAATCCTGAGTTTTTGACTGCTACAGGGGCAGCATTCAAACACGGACAAAAGGGGGAAAAAAGGCCCTGAAAACCGTTAGCCCGTTCCAGAAAGGGAAGTCAGGCATAAAGGTCCCCTTATTTTTTAGGGCACGCGGGAAACAAACCCTTCGCTCATGAATTCTTGGGGTTTGGGCAAGGGTGGAGAGAAAAAAGGAGGTTAAAAGGAGGTGAGACAAAATTTTCTTTGTGAAAGGCGGGCTGTGTACCGAGGGGTTCCCCCGGGGGAAACAGGTAAGGACCACCCCATTTAAGGGGGAACCAGCAGGATTAAACCCCCTGTCATGTCAGGGGGTTTCACGAGTCGTTTCATGGCGGGTCACTGGGCACCAGAAAAAACAGGGACCAAAACTTTGATGTTTTTTAAATTGGGCCGGGAGAAAGGGCGACTCAAGCGTTTCTGCATGCCCGGGTGACGTGGTCAAAGGTCACCCCACAAGAGGGGTAAAGAGGAAGGCCCCCTCTTAAACACCCCCCTTTAAATTGACATTTCCATTCGGAGGGTGCTGTTGAAACCCGATTGGCCCAATCGCGCCCTTTTCCAAAGGCGGGCACAGGGATGGTTTTCCTCGGGACTACGCGACCCCGATACCCAAACATTGCATTGAAAGGGGTGATACGCAACAGGGGCGCCCGAAGGGCTGGGGGACAAAAATTTTTCCCGCTAGGTGTGCCAGCACAAATTCTCAAGGGCAGGGGGGCACAGTTCCCCCTCAGGCGTGATGAAGGGGGTCCCAAAAGGGGCAAAAGGGGCACACAGCTTTTCACTACCCCCCTAACCCCCCCCACAATGCAATGGTTGGTGGGGAATTCAATGGTGTGCTGGGAAAGGGGTTTTTAAAAAAAGCCTTTTGTGAGGAAAAAGGGCCCGCAGATTGGGACCCGCAAAATTCCAGCGGCACTGTTTTGCCTAAAAGGGAAGCCCCTCAGGGAAAACACAGGCTTTTCGGGCCCTTTGAGCTGCTGTAGGGGGGACAGGGTTTTGGGGGCCAGTGGGCAAACCCCCAAAGAGCTGTGGGTCCGGAGAACAGAAAAAGAAGTCCAAAAAACCCCTTTTTCAGTTTTGGGGGTGGACCACGCCCCTAGCAAGAGGGGGGACATGTAAGGGCGCAAGGGAGAGTTTTTCAGGGGGGCCCAGGGTCGTTCCAAAAAAGCAATAACAGGAAGGTGAGGAAGCAAAATTTCCCAAAGGGGGAGATCAAATCCCCGTTTTCCCGCTTCCCACGGATCACAACAACTCTGATGCAAAGGGAAAGGGGCCCCCTTCCCCATCCCTTGAAAGGGAGAAACAGGGCTAAACCCAAACCATGTGAATGGGGAAAAAAAAAAATTTTTTCCCTGGGGAAATTTGCCCCGCAAATAAATTCCCGCGTGGCCACTCACATAGCCAGCAAACAATCAATTTATGGGGGTTAAGGAGACCCAGCAAAAAAAGGGGGGATTTTGTTTCCTGATTTTCCAGGGGGAAAAGTCTTTCAGGGTGGTCCCCTGTATGAAGGGCTAACATAGGGGACCGGAGGAAATTAGGGGGGCCCCAGAACAGTAAAGGGGGTCCCTGACTGAAAACCAGGCAGGACAACTCTGAGACTGTACGGTTTGGGGTTAACCTCGAAAAACCCCGGGACATTTTGAAAGCCTACCCGATCCCCTAAAGCCCCCAAGCAAGGAAACCCAGGAGGAGGAAAAAGATTTTTGGAAACCCTTGGGGGGATTGAACCGTTTCCCAAAACATCGTATAGTTTCAAACCCCTTTGTCTTTGTGAGGAAAACGTCAGGTGGCATCGATTCCCGTGTTTACTAAGACGTCCGAAAAAGTGTCAAACCCAAAGGGCGATCAGGGTCATACCGAACATGGAAAACCGTTCGCTCAAAATCGCCACAAGCAAGAGCCAGTTTTCACCAGGGGATCTACAAGGGGGTTTCCCGGCAGATAGCCCCTTTAGTGAGGACTCAAAGGAAGTCCAGCATTCTCCCCCCCTATGGGGCTATCCCGTGGCGATTTAACCCTTTCCCTTTTTGGGGTGGGCAACGCACCTGCAGTCTTCTCTCGGGTGGGGTGAGGAAGTTTTTTGACGGATTGGAAGGGTTTTTTAAATTTTATGGA
>CM031608.1:93005963-93008463 GCA_018398815.1 Conus ventricosus | reverse complement strand
GAATAAAGTAATGTGTGAGTGAGAGAGAGGGCTAGGGGAGACGAAGAGAGAGACAGAGAGAGGAAGAGGTTCTAGGTCTGCTCGAGAAAGAAGCAGAGAGATGAGGGGAGGAGAGAAGAGAACCAAGTTGAGAGATTAGCAGGAGATAGTCTGCAGAGGAAGGACTAAGGAGAGATGTGGAGAGAGAGAGTTGCTAACTAATGAAGAGGAAAAGAAAGAAAAGAAAAAGAAAAGAAAAGCAACCATGTCCATTTGATAGAGCAGACTAGAAGAGAGAGAGAGAGAGTGCAATGCGTTAATGCATGAAGAGAAGAAAGGAGAACAGATCGATGTTGATAGTCACTGTTCCATCTTAACCGGGGTTCGACCTCATACCTGGCAGCGTCACTTCGTCAAGCAGAACCACAGACCAACGCCAGTGCCAGCAGTCTAACCTGACCAGCGCCAGCAGACCAAGACCAGTGCCAGCAGTTGTGTCGTGCTTGTGAAAGTGACAGTGAAAAGAAAAAAAAAAGAAAAGAAAAGACAGTGATTCGTGAATAGTTAAGATCACCTGCCAGGTAAAGTAGAAATCTATTATACCCGGGTTAGTTAATGATGTTTTAGATAAATGATTTTGTGAAGTTCAGGAAAGAGAGAATGTTTTATTTTGTTTGATTCCATAAAGCATTGACGTTTCGTTCTATGATCATGTGTAGTAAAGTTATAGACTTTACTAGTGGTTTGATGTGACGAATGCATGATATATGAATGAGATCGTAAGCAAGCTGTGAGTGTGTTTGGGCTGTGCGCTAGTCCTTCCTCCATCGACATCACCCGAGGTTGACACACAGCCACACAGATTGATAAAGGCACACACACAGCCACACAGACTGACAAAGCACACACACAGCCACACAGACTGATAAAGGCACACACACAGCCACACAGATTGATAAAGGCACACACACACAGCCACACAGACTGATAAAGGCACACACACAGCCACACAGACTGATAAAGGCACACACACAGCCACACAGATTGATAAAGGCACACAAACAGCCACACAGACAGATAAAGGCACACACACAGCCACACAGATTGATAAAGGCACACACACAGCCACACAGATTGATAAAGGCACACACACACAGCGACACAGACTGATAAAGGCACACACACAGCCACACAGATTGATAAAGGCACACACACAGCCACACAAATTGATAAAGGCACAAACAGCCACACAGATTGATAAAGGCACACACACAGCCACACAGATTGATAAAGGCACACACACAGCCACACAAATTGATAAAGACACAAACACCACACAGATTGAAAAGGCACACACACAGCCACACAGACTGATAAAGGCACACACACAGCCACACAGATTGATAAAGGCACAAACAGCCACACAGATTGATAAAGGTACAAACAGCCACACAGATTGATAAAGGCACAACACAGCCACACAGATTGATAAAGGCACAAACAGCCACACAGATGATAAAGGCACAAACAGCCACACAAATTGATAAACGCACACACACAGCCACACAGATTGATAAAGGCACACACACACAGCCACACAGATTGATAAAGGCACACACACAGCCACACAGATTGATAAAGGCACACACGCAGCCACACAAATTGATAAAGGCACACACACAGCCACACAGATTGATAAAGGCACAAACACAGCCACACAGATTGATAAAGGCACACACACAGCCACACAGATTGATAAAGGCACACACACAGCCACACAGATTGATAAAGGCACAAACAGCCACACAGATTGATAAAGGCACACACACAGCCACACAGATTGATAAATGCACAAACACAGCCACACAGATTGATAAAGGCACAAACACAGCCACACAAATTGATAAAGGCACACACACAGCCACACAGATTGATAAAGGCACAAACACAGCCACACAAATTGATAAAGGCACACACACAGCCACACAGACTGATAAAGGCACACACACAGCCACACAGACTGATAAAGGCACACACACACAGCCACACAGACTGATAAAGGGCCCAACACACACAGCCACACAGACTGATAAAGGCACACACACAGCCACACAGACTGATAAAGGCACACACACAGCCACACAGACTGATAAAGGCACACACACAGCCACACAGATTGATAAAGGCACACACACAGCCACACAGATTGATAAAGGCACAAACACAGCCACACAGATTGATAAAGGCACACACACAGCCACACAGACTGATAAAGGCACACACACAGCCACACAGATTGATAAAGGCACACACACAGCCACACAGACTGATAAAGGCACACACACAGCCACACAGATTGATAAAGGCACACACACAGCCACACAGATTGATAAAGGTGATAAAGGCACACACACAGCCACACAGATTGATAAAGGCACACACACAGCCACACAGACTGATAAAGGCACACACACAGCCACACAGACTGATAAAGGCACACACACAGCCACACAAATTGATA
>CM031608.1:92993463-92995963 GCA_018398815.1 Conus ventricosus | reverse complement strand
TTATTTTCTCCTTTAACCTTTAACCTCCATGCAAAAAAATAATAAATAAATAAATAAATAAAACCAAAAACATCCATGCCAATTTTTTCACGAATCCAACATAAGTAAGAATGTAAATACTGTCTCCAATCCCTCCCTTTGGAGGTGACTGTCTTCTTCCACATCAACCCCTCCCCTCTCCGATTACAATCACACACACGCCGCCCCCCCCCCCCCCCCCCCCCCCCCTTCTTCTTCTTCTTCTTCTTCTTCTTCTTCTTCTTCTTCTTTTCCTCCTCCTCCCCCCCCCTCCTCCTCCTCCCATTTCTCGTTCTTGTTCTTGTTCTTCTTAGTCTTCTTCTCCTTCTGCTCTTCTTCCTCACCCTACCCCCAATGTTTATTTCTCTTCCTCCTTTCTCCTCTTTCAACCCTGAAATCTTCTTCAACTATTCCTGTCTCTAACGCTTCTCCTCCCTGTCTGTGGAATCCCAGACAGCCTATTTCACGAAGGGACGGTTGGAGCACATGGCCATGCTCTGAGCCCACAAAGCTTAATGGATAAGCGCTCTAGATGTCTGCTGCAGTGACATCTGTCTGGCATCAAGATCTGAATGTTGGAGTGTAGCGGTGGGACTGAGTAAACGTTCTTCTGCATCAGACTGGACGAGAAGTTCTTCCTTCTTAACAATGACCAGGGCTTCAAACTTCTAGAAGATAACATGTCGATCAATTTGTGCTATTGGAAAGGCAGACAGGCATCAGAGACATGAACAGAAAGGGAAGGTCAGGCCTCCTCACCTCACTGCTCCACCACAGGCTGTAGGCCTAATCACAGTCACAATCAGACACTGGTGTATGCCAGAGAGGGAAACGTTCACCTCTCCTATTCTGATATCCCATGTCAAGTCTCACTGATCAACCTGGGAAGAAGCACCTGGGTCCGTGGACTCCCTGCAACTGGCCCAGCACAGGATCAAGAATCAAAGCTTCCCCATGGCTAAGCAGCAATTGACCAGCCTGTCCCCCGGACAGGTGGGCCAATCACCACCACCAGAGACAGATTCACACCACTCTCCTACTGGAAACCTACGTGTCAGAGAACTCACTGGACACCAGCTCAAGTCATCAACACATTCCACCCCTTCATAATGAGGAGAACCAACTGGACACCAGCTCACGTCATCAACACATTCCACCCCTTCATAATGAGGAGAACCAACTGGACACCAGCTCAAGTCATCAACACATTCCACCCCTTCATAATGAGGAGAACCAACTGGACACCAGCTCACGTCATCAAAATATTCCACCCCTTCATAATGAGGAGAACCAACTGGACACCAGCTCAAGTCATCAACACATTCCACCCCTTCATGATGAGGAGAACCAACTGGACACCAGCTCAAGTTATCAAAATATTCCACCCCTTCATAATGAGGAGAACCAACTGGACACCAGCTCACGTCATCAAAATATTCCACCCCTTCATAATGAGGAGAACCAACTGGACACCAGCTCACGTCATCAAAATATTCCACCCCTTCATAATGAGGAGAACCAGCTGGACACCAGCTCAAGTCATCAAAATATTCCACCCCTTCATAATGAGGAGAACCAACTGGACACCAGCTCACGTCATCAAAATATTCCACCCCTTCATAATGAGGAGAACCAACTGGACACCAACTCAAGTCATCAAAATATTCCATTCCTTCATAATGAGGAGAACCAACTGGACACCAGCTCACGTCATCAAAATATTCCACCCTTCATGATGAGGAGAACCAACTGGACACCAGCTCACGTCATCAAAATATTCCACCCCTTTATGATGAGGAGAACCAACTGGACACCAGCTCACGTCATCAAAATATTCCACCCCTTAATGATGAGGAGAACCAACTGGACACCGGCTCACGTCATCAAAATATTCCACCCCTTAATGATGAGGAGAACCAACTGGACACCGGCTCACGTCATCAAAATATTCCACCCCTTCTTGATGAGGAGAACTCACTGGACACCAGCTCAAGTCATCAAAGCATTCCACCCCTTCATGATGAGATGAAATGAGAAGCTAGCCTAAGCACTTAGAGTCTGGTTCAATTGAACTTGTTTTATTTATTTGAATATTTAATTCTTGTACACACAAGTACAGTTAGTGTGTTTAATTGCACTTAACTGATGTCAATAATTTGTTGTTCATACATTACTGCAGGTTTGAACTTACTTCTAATTCTGTCACTCAGAGCACATGCACTTGCGTAGTGCATAAGCCCAAGGAGAAGTATGCATGCGCCATTCTTAAGTATTTTTAACAGTCTCAAGAAAAAGATTTCTTTCCATGGTTCGTACCTGAAAGTTGCTTCTTCCGCCTCTAGTAAGAGAGAGGGTGGACCTGTAATTCTGATATGAAAACTACTCTATTTCTAACGGAGAAAACATTCTGAATCCTTTCCCTATAGCACCACATCTCCCACCCCATCTCGTCACAGCACTGAGCAATAAACAGGTATCTGAC
>CM031608.1:92950963-92985963 GCA_018398815.1 Conus ventricosus | reverse complement strand
ACCGCAGAAACGCTTTACATATCAAGGACCGCTTCCGTCACAGATGATGTAGGGAACGCTGTGACATGTCCGAGGAGCCATACCACTGGATTTCTGCCATCCACTTTCAATGAGTTGACCGCAAGAAGCTCTTGCACTGGAGGGAACCGATTGAGCGTCGGAGAATTTACACGACATGGAGTCAGGTGATTCACATGGAACGGGTGTGTTGTGTTGAAAAACTAGGTCGGCGCTTTTTGCCATTGAAAGTTTGCGCTCTTTGCTGTTTGTCCTTCCCGTTTTTCGGAATTAAAGTCGTCTTGCTCGTTGTTCTTGTTGTTATTGCTTTCCTTTCTTTGTTGTTGTTGCTGTTGTTGTTGTTGAACAATTCATCGTACCTTTTTTTTTTACTGTATTTGGATGGACTTGAACATGTTTGGGTCAAATTCATCTACGATGGCCGTTCATCAGTGGATGTAAGCAATCGAAGTGATCCTGAAATTTAGTATTAATTTCGAGCACAGTCGTTCTTCCTTTCCAATTCCTGAATGTTGTTGAATCTCAACTGGCAGCACCTGATGACCCAATGGGATATTACAAAACTCCTCGGGCAACATTACTCACGAAAAGACGAGTTGGGCTCATAGAAAATACATTTGGGAATAACTGGGGTGAGTGGGAAGAGGAAGATATGACGGATATTTGAATAGCTGTCCTTCAAACTTTAGGAAAAAAATAAGAGCTGAGACGACCCCCTTGTTACACTGACAGTGTATTGGAGAAGGCAGAAAGAATTGGGCGTCAAGTCTACAGGGTCCCGGATCCCTTTCAGTGTCAACGTGCTGGGGGTCCGAATGAAAAGATGAAGCTGTCGCCTTTCTCTGGTTATGTTTTATTCTGTTGTT
Organism: Conus ventricosus; assembly: GCA_018398815.1. Classification (NCBI taxonomy): domain Eukaryota; kingdom Metazoa; phylum Mollusca; class Gastropoda; order Neogastropoda; family Conidae; genus Conus; species Conus ventricosus. Next base: position 92,985,079 of record CM031608.1, on the reverse strand, counting down.
GTTTTGTTTGTTTGTTGGCTGGTTGTTTTTTTCTTCTTTTTATTTGTTTGTTTGTTTTTGTTTCGCAAATATGAATCCATGAGCCAGACATTAGAGCAAGGGTGGTGACATCTGTCCTACCTGCTGTCTCTAACTCTCTGTTTAAGACTTTCTTTGTCAGTTGGAAATTTGCCTCCAAAAGGAAAAGTTCAGCATTAAATGGAAACACACACTAAAGGAGAATCTTCTTCAAGGTTGAAGTGACGTTTGTTCAGAGAGTTAAAGTGACGTTTGTTCAGAGAGTTAAAGTGACGTTTGTTCAGAGAGTTAACGTGAATCAGAGACAAGAACAGAGACGTCTCTGCGTGGATGTATGCCTTGGAAAACTTCCTGTGGGTTTTGATTTCTCCCGCGCGCTGAGTGCTTCAGGCGTGTTTAAAGTATACTCACCGGTCCTGCCATTTGGGTCACTGCCCACTCCTCTCTCTGCCCGTATTCAGTTACTTCAGACAGCTGTCGCGTAAATCCGCTGGTTCCCTCCAGAATCACACTTCGGAATGAATGTTAAGGAAGGCTGCACTGACTTATAGTGACAACCAGCTCTCAGAAGTGTGTTTTGTGTTAACGGCTTTAAGGTTTTGCTCATCCCATAATAGTCTGTGTCCTTTTAATGCCATCATTAACGTCCGATTATTTTTTTCTTGGTAGTGCTTCATTTCGTTTTCTTCGTCGTTCGCTATTCAGCTTCTTCTTTTTGTGCTTTTCTTGAAAGAGACGAAAGGGAGTTTATGGCATCTTAAGAAAACAGATAATTCCTTCCCTTGTGGGCCGTTTTTCTTCCCATGTCTGTCACATGTTGCCTTCCTTTACTCAACCTTTTTTGGTCGTGCCTTCTATCTTTTTTCACATTCTCTCATTCTTTTTCCCCTCTCTACGGACTCTTTTTCACGCGTTATCTGTGTTTACCACTACCAATGGACATTTGAATGCTTATTCTAATGTGTTTGCATCTGGTACAAATGGCCTGGGGTTTTTGTTTCAATCTTTTGGTCTGTTTACACTGCCGTAGTGTGATATCTAATGTTTTACCAAACCAAGATGCAGACAGCAGTACTAACAACATCATGTATCATTTTTTAGCTACTTTTATATAGAGCACATCCTTAGTTAGAGGCTAAGCTCTAAGCGCTCTATAATCCACGCTCAAAGGACTTCCCGCTTGGGTACAGCCGACTGCAGACCTGTCTTTTGGTGCTATGTTTAGTCGATTGCTGTGTCACTGCCTTAAAAGTCAGTCACTCAGTTTTTCTACTCATTCTTTCGATTTTTCAGGGAAGACTGATGTTATGCGGAAACGTATAATTCTTACCATCGGCTACACTGTCTTCTGCCGATGGTGATGGGATTTGTATGCATGACACTACGTGAGCGTTAACGCATGTTGCCTCGATTTCTAGTTCTATTCGAAGTACTTTTCACGATGGGTAGTCGGAACCAATGTGAATTCCAAGGGGGCAAAAACTTGCCGTAACGGCCTTGCGGGGATTCAAACCTGCAACTCCACGATCACCACGATCACTTGTCCAACGCTTTACTTATTTAGCTTTTCCGATTCCACGCAGTTTGTACGTATATGTACCGATGAGTGAAGGACAGTGAGAGAGAGAAACAGAGACAGAGACAGACAGACAGACAGACAGACAGACAGACAGACAGACAGACAGACAGACAGACAGACACACACACACACAACACACACACACACACACACACACACACACACACACACACACACACACACACAGAGGCAGAGAGACAGAGTGAGAAAATGTGTGTGTGCGCACGCACGCACGTGTGTGTGTGTGTGCATGTGTGTCTGTTTATGAGAGAGAGAGAGAGAGAGAGAGAGAGAGAGAGAGAGAGAGAGAGAGAGAGGAGGGGGAGGAGGAGAGAGAGAGAGAGAGAGAGAGAGAGAGAGAGAGAGAGAGAGAGAGAGAGAGAGAGAGAGAGAGAGAGAGAGAGAGAGAGGCATGCAATTAGTACGGATGGATGATAATTTTCATAGAGACAGAGAGGAAAATTCTTTATGAGCGGCTTTTTTTCTGGTTGAAATGTCTAAAGGATATATTCTCACTTGAAAGTAGCATTAACGTCTGTTCACTAGATTACCTTTAACTTTGCGATGAATTATTAATATCAGCACGCTATACACAATCATGGTTAGCGTATTTTACTATTCATAGATCAAGATCTAAGTGTGAATTATCTATCATAAATAGGTTGCATAGGCAATGATGACTCAGATTTTTTTTATGTTTTAGCACATTTTGCCTGCATTTATAATGTCCTTTAAGGCATTCCGAGTTGTGCACACCGAACCATATGTCAGTAAATGACATTAATCAGAAGAGTATCTTTGAATAAAACAGATCTTCGATGAAGGTCCAGGATCTATTTATCATGGGACATTTACTGAAATGTTTGATTAAATCCACCGTTTTGCCACAAAACGACCGTGTGTCGTTTTCTTTCGCATTGCTCACAAGGACATCATTCCTTTTGATGAACTCGAAGACTAGTCTCTTAAGTGGTTTCTCTTGCCCTGAATTATATTGGTCTGCTCAAATCATTTCATAGTTTCCTAACCAAAGACAAGAGACATAAGAAATGAGAGAGGCTTCAAAATCAGGCAAGATTCTTTTCTACTAGCGTCGGGTTTTGTGTTGAATTATCTGACCTCGCAGGGCATGGTCCCTCTCTCCACTTTCCCCTCTGTATCCGCTTCATCCACTTAGTAGGCATGGCGTTAACTATGGCGTTATATTCAAGAACTACATTCATCTTGTTTTGACATGTCACACTTTGTATTTCTTCTTTTTTCTATGTGCAATTCGGGGGTATTAGTATCCAGTTTTGTTTGTTCAATGGCTTTGAAACTGTTTCTACCCACCGTGCGCATTTTTGAGGATTGGTCCTTATTTGTCATCGTCATTGCCCAGCCTTCCGAATCAGTTTCCATTATCTATCGTTTTACATTCTTTCCCAATGCTTTGCTATTGGTGTGGCTTCTTCCCGCAACTGAGCCTTGAACAACCTGTTTATTTTGGACAGGACATTTTGTGGCAGACCAACAGCCTGCATTCTTTGATCAGAGAGTACATTTGATCTAATCTGTAAATTTAGCTAGCTTTCTTTTCCCACTTTCAAGTAAATGCAAATTCTTAATATTCTCATTTTCACTTCAATAAACGGATTGTCTTCATCAACATCTTGTCTGCTCAATTTCAGAGCCTTTGTTTTACGTGTATTTAACTCAAGATGACACAAATCTTTCAAATGTCTTTAGTATTTCTCAATATATGAGCATGTAATCTCTGGTTGTTGTTGTTTTTTCATAAATTTGTATTGTCTGCCATTTGTTTTTTTAAGTCCATACTGCCTGGATCTGTGGCAATACAGGTGGGCATTTTATTGCCCTCGATCAAACTATGCATATTGTGATAGTAGACACGTTTACTTTTAGAATAAAGGCATTATGAGAAAAGGTATATCCTTGTCTAATACCACATAACATTTCATATGATTCACAGAGCCATAATACATGGTTGATACAACTGAAACTACCACTCTCTGGGTCATTAACCCATCTTTGCAAGTCTGTTCCAAAAGCACAGACATTAAACAAAACAAACATGAACGATTTCGACGCTGAAGTAAAATCAACAGCTAATAGATATTATACTTTGCTATTATTGTTCTGTTAATGAACCAGACCATCTACTGACTTTACATGCATACATACATACATACATACATGCATACATGCATACATACATACATACATACATACATACATACATACAAACACACATACATACATACATACATACATACATACATACATACATACATACATACATAAATATACATACATTCATTCATTCATTCAATCATACATACACACATACCTAAACAGACGTTTACTTCGTTTTCTATACTTCCATACTTTACCTAAATAGCAATTATTGCTCATTTTTACTCACGTGCGTTTGTTTTATAATAGTACAAACTGGTTCTTCAGAAGTTCAAATTTACCGCCATGTCCAGTATGGAAGAATGTTCACCTAATCCTGAGTCTACTTTTCAAACTAAGACTTTGATGGCAGATAGCCACCGCTAAAGGAAACCTGCGTAGCGCTAATCCATACAGAAGGTCAGGGTTAACCATTGTGCTGCAGCTGTCTGTTCGTGGGGCAGCCATCTAGGATCCTGAGGGACAATAACAGCAGGAGAAGCAGGAGGAAGAGGAGGAGATGGAAGAGATCTTGGCACTGAATGAAGGAGCAGGGAGGAAAATAGCCACCACATAAAAAGAAGAACAAGAAGAAGACGAAGACCTGCTGTGAAGGAAAACCACGTTGGAGGAGCAAATTGTCCAGATAATCTTGTTTCAAAGACCGCCTATGGACGTTGGAGCACGAAAGTCTAAACATTTTGCAGCACATCTTTCATAGGAAGAAGACGAATAAGCAGAAGAAAAAGAGGAACCAGAAGAAGGAGGAGGGGGAGGAGGAGGAGGAGGAGGAGAAGAAGAAAAAGAAGCAGAAGAAGAAGGAGAAATGGAAACAGAAGAAGAAGAAGAAGCAGGAGGAGGAGGAGGAGAAGGAGGTGGAGGAGGAGGAGGAGAGAGAGAGAGAGAGAGAGAGAGAGAGAGAGAGAGAGAGAGAGAGAGAGAGAGAGAGAGAGAGAGAGAGAAGACAAGACAAGACAAGACACTGACGTCCTTTTTTACATCCAGACCTCGCTCTGAGTAGGTCAACAATGCAAAATAAGATGAGGCAACAAAAAAGAATGCAGAGAGAGAGAGAGAGAGAGAGAGAGAGAGAGAGAGAGAGAGAGAGAGAGAGAGAGAGAGAGAGGAGAGAGAGAGAGAGAAGAAGAGAGAGCGAGAGGAGGGGGCGCTGAAACAAAGTGGCCGATAGAAACTCCTGCACAGCACTGTCATAAACTCCGATCGACTGTCCCTTTCCCTGAATGCTTTCTCTCACCCCACTTCACAGTCAGACCGACGTCTGCCAACAACAAATTAACTCCCCTGACTTCAGCCTGTCTCTCCACCAATCTCTTGTTAACTCCCCTGACTTCAGCCTTCTCTCCGCCAATCTCTCGTTAACTCCCCTGACTTCAGCCTGTCCTCTCCACCAATCTCTTGTTAACTCCCCTGACGTCAGCTTGTCTCTCTGCCAATCTCTCGTTAACTCCCCTGACGTCAGCCTGTCTCTCTGCCAATCTCTCGTTAACTCCCCTGACGTCAGCCTGTCTCTCTCCCCATCTCTCGTTAACTCCCCTGACGTCAGCCTTTCTGTCTGCCCATCTCTCGTTAAGTCCCCTGACGTCAGCCTGTCTCTCTGCCCATCTCTTGTTAACTCCCCTGACTTCAGCCTGTCTCTCCACCAATCTCTTGTAACTCCCCTGACATCAGCCTGTCTCTCTGCCAATCTCTCGTTAACTCCCCTGACGTCAGCCTGTCTCTCTGCCAATCTCTCGTTAACTCCCCTGACGTCAGTCTGTCTCTCTCCCCATCTCTCATTAACTCCCCTGACGTCAGCCTGTCTCTCTCCCCATCTCTCGTTAACTCCCCTGACGTCAGCCTGTCTCACTGCCCATCTCTCGTTAACTCCCCTGACGTCAGCCTGTCTCTCTGCCCATCTCTTGTTAAGTCCCCTGACGTCAGCCTGTCTCTCTCCCCATCTCTTGTTAACTCCCCTAACGTCAGCCTGTCTGTCTACCCATCTCTTAACTCCCAACACTTCAGCCTGTCTCTATCCCCATCTCCTGTTATCTCCCCTGACATCAGCCTGTCTCTCTCCCCATCTCTTGTTATCTCCCCTGATTTCAGCCTGTCTCTCTACCCATCTCTTGTTAATTCCCCTGACTTCAGCCTGTCTCTCTCCCCATCTCTTGTTAACTCCCCTGACTTCAGCCTGTCTCTCTCCCCATCTCTTGTTAACTCCCCTGACTTCAGCCTGTCTCTCTGCCCATCTCTTGTTAACTCCCCTGACTTCAGCCTGTCTCTCTACCCATCTCCTGTTAACCTCCCCTGACTTCAGCCTGTCTCTCTGCCCATCTCTTGTTAACTCCCCTGACTTCAGCCTGTCTCTCTACCAACCTCTTGTTAACTCCCCTGACGTCAGCCTGTCTCTCTATCCCCATCTCTTGTTATCTCCCTGATTTCAGCCTGTCTCTCTACCCATCCCTTGTTAACCCCCCTGACGTCAGCCTGTCTCTCTCCCCATCTCTTGTTAACTCCCCCTGACTTCAGCCTGTCTCTCTACCCATCTCTTGTTAACTCCCAACACTTCAGCCTGTCTCTCTCCCCATCTCTTGTTAACTCCCCTGACTTCAGCCTGTCTCTCTCCCCATCTCTTGTTAACTCTCCTGACTTCAGCCTGTCTCTCTACCCATCTCTTGTTGACTCCCAACACTTCAGCCTGTCTCTCTACCCATCTCTTGTTAACTCCCCTGACTTCATCCTGTCTCTCTACCAATCTCTTGTTAACTCCCCTTACGTCAGCCAGTCTCTCTACCCATCTCCTGTTAACTCCCCTAACGTCAGCCGTCTCTCTACCCATCTCTTGTTAACTCCCCTAACGTCAGCCGGTCTCTCTACCCATCTCTTAACTCCCAACACTTCAGCCTGTCTCTCTACCCATCTCTTGTTAACTCCCCTGACTTCAGCCTGTCTCTCTACCCATCTCTTGTTAACTCCCCTGACTTCACCTGTCTCTCTACCCATCTCTTGTTAACTCCCCTGACTTCAGCCTGTCTCTCTACCCATCTCTTGTTAACTCCCCTAACGTCAGCCTGTCTCTCTACCAATCTCTTGTTAACTCCAAACACTTCAGCCTGTCTGTCTACCCATCTCTTAACTCACAACACTTCAGCCTGTCTCTATCCCCATCTCTTGTTATCTCCCCTGACTTCAGCCTGTCTCTCTCCCCATCTCTTGTGATCTCCCCTGACATCAGCCTGTCTCTCTCCCCCCTCTGTTGTTAACTCCCCTGACCTCAGCCTGTCTCTCCCCATCTCTTGTTAACTCCCCTGACATCAGCCTGTCTCTCTCTCCCTCTCTTGTTAACTCCCCTGACTTCAGCCTGTCTCTCTCCCCATCTCTTGTGATCTCCCCTGACATCAGCCTGTCTCTCTCCCCCTCGTTGTTAACTCCCCTGACATCAGCTCCTGTCCTCTCTCCCCATCTCTTGTTAACTCCCCTGACTTCAGCCTGCTCTCTCCCCATCTCTTGTTAACTCCCCTGACCTCAGCCTGTCTGTCTACCCATCTCTTGTTAACTCCCCTGACTTCAGCCTGTCTCTCTCCCCATCTCTTGTTAACTCCCCTCACTTCCACATGTCTCTCTCCCCATCTCTTGTTAACTCCCCTGACGCCAGCCTGTCTCTCTACCCATCTCTTGTTAACTCCCCTCACTTCAACATGTCTCTCTCCCCATCTCTTGTTAACTCCCCTGACTTCAGCCTGTCTCTCTCCACATCTCTTGTTATCTCCCCTGACTTCAGCCTGTCTCTATCCCCCATCTCTTGTTAACTCCCCTGACGTCAGCCATGTCTCTCTCCCCATCTCTTGTTAACTCCCCTGACTTCATCCTGTCTCTCTCCCCATCTCTTGTTAACTCCCCTCACTTCAACATGTCTCTCTCCCCATCTCTTGTTAACTCCCCTGACTCAGCCTGTCTCTCTCCCCATCTCTTGTTAACTCCCCTGACTTCAGCCTGTCTCCCTACCAATCTCCTGTCTGTCTGCGTGCCTGAAATTAACTCCCCTGACTTCAGCGTGTCTCTCTCCCCATCTCTTGTTAACTCCCCTGACTTCAGCCTGTCTCTCTCCCCATCTCTTGTTAACTCCCCTGACTTCAGCGTGTCTCTCTACCAATCTTTTGTCTGTCTGCCTGCCTGCGCTGTGTGAAAAGAGCTTGCGTCGTCCGGTGTGATGCCACATGACCGCCATATCAAATACTGACATGGCGGCGTGTTCTGCTCTTCTCTTAAACAACCACCACCTCACGGATTGCTCACGGCAAACTATTCTGTTTCTTTAAGTTCCGTTTTCCAGCTGATCAATTTAATCTTCGTTTAATTGCTGTTTTCTTCACTTCATGTCTCATAGCTCTCTGTTGTCAGGCTGTCCAAGAGAAATAAAACTTTAGCCTATCAAGGCAGTGATGTTAAAAGTCCACTACAAAGCCGAACGTTTTCTTCTCCCACCCAACTATTTCTCTTCTGATTTTACCCAAAGGATTGCATACAATGAATAACAATTCTATTTCCCAATTACGGATCAGAATGGGAGGAGAAAGGGAAGATGAAGAGAAAGGAGGGGCTGAAAGAGTGGAGGTTACAGTGAACATTTATACTGCTTCTCTCTTTTTCCCCTCCCTCTTCACTGCACACCGTGAACTTTGTGTTTTTAATACATGAGCAAAAACCATCTCACCATCACACATACCCATATTTTCAGTTTTATTTCCATGGTTTTTCATAATCAACAAAAATGCGTTACTTCCCACGCTTTGTTACACATTGTGACAAAGTGTGTGAGGGCCCCGGTGTTTTCTCACAATTCCACATTAATTTTTTCTCACATTTAGCAACAAAGCGTGGACCCCCGATCCTTGTAGCAAGTTAAAAGAAAGCGTGGGACATAGAGAAAGGTTGGGACTTCAGGTAAGCGTGAGTTAACGCTCTCTTCCATCTCCTCATAGAGAAAGGCTGGGACTTCAGGTAAGCGTGAGTTAACGCTCTCTTCCATCTCCTCATAGAGAAAGGCTAGGACTTCAGGTAAGCGTGGGACATAGAGAAAGGCTGGGACTTCAGGTAAGCGTGAGTTAACGCTCTCTTCCATCTCCTCATAGAGAAAGGCTGGGACTTCAGGTAAGCGTGAGTTAACGCTCTCTTCCATCTCCTCATAGAGAAAGGCTGGGACTTCAGGTAAGCGTGGGACATAGAGAAAGGCTGGGACTTCAGGTAAGCGTGGGACATAGAGAAAGGCTGGGACTTCAGGTAAGCGTGAGTTAACGCTCTCTTCCATCTCCTCTCTTCTGTTGTGATGGTCCTGGATTTCTTTCTTTTTCTTTTTTTTGACATCACCTCACTCCCCCACTCATTCTCACCACACCCTTTCTAAATCATCACTGTCTCTGCAATGTGTTCGAGAATTTACACTCCCTGTAAAAACAAATCCTGTAACCCCTCTCTCCCCTTTTCTACAGGAACTGATCCACCTAAATTTTCCTGATAGACATAACTCATCCTAACATATTTTCCTCCATGAAATCTTTGAAAGGACGTTTAAAAGCAGGTTTACCTCAAATTGTAAACATAAATGCACACATTGAAAAACCTAAGAGGGATACTTTACTTGCCGCTTGTGGGAATCCACAAACTTATGACAATCGTGTTAAGATATCATGGATAGACAATCGTGTTAAGATATCATGGATAGACAATCGTGTTAAGATATCATGGATAGACAATCGTGTTAAGATATCATGGACAGACAATCGTGTTAAGATATCATGGATAGACAATCGTGTTAAGATATCATGGATAGACAATCGTGTTAAGATATCATGGATAGACAATCGTGTTAAGATATCATGGATAGACAATCGTGTTAAGATATCATGGATAGACAAACGTGTTAAGATATCATGGATAGACAATCGTGTTAAGATATCATGGATAGACAAACGTGTTAAGATATCATGGATAGACAATCGTGTTAAGATATCATGGATAGACAATCGTGTTAAGATATCATGGATAGACAATCGTGTTAAGATATCATGGATAGACAATCGTGTTAAGATATCATGGATAGACAAACGTGTTAAGATATCATGGATAGACAATCGTGTTAAGATATCATGGACAGACAATCGTGTTAAGATATCATGGATAGACAAACGTGTTAAGATATCATGGATAGACAATCGTGTTAAGATATCATGGATAGACAATCGTGTTAAGATATCATGGACAGACAATCGTGTTAAGATATCATGGATAGACAATCGTGTTAAGATATCATGGATAGACAATCGTGTTAAGATATCATGGATAGACAATCGTGTTAAGATATCATGGATAGACAATCGTGTTAAGATATCATGGACAGACAAACGCAACCAAGCAAAATCCAACCGATGTGGTTCACCCAGGAGAAAACAGTGGATTCTGGGAAAGCATGACTATTTGGTCTACAAGACAAAATTCGATTCGTATTCTATGCTGTCAGTGAAAAGCAGAATATTCATGCTGTCTCAAACACTACTTCACCACTTTATTTGCCCCCACTGTTTTCTTCCCTTTGTCTCAATTATTGCCATGTGATATTGATACTAATGGAGCACTTGTTTGCCTGCACTTTGTTTCCCTGTGTGTGTGTGTGTGTGTGTGTGTGTGTGTGTGGTGTGTGTGTGTGTGTTTGGAAGATGTCCATTATGCTTTTCAGTATTGTTAGATTGCACTGGTGTTTGTTTGTTTGTTTGTTTGTTTAATCTATTTCTTCAATCAGTTGATACTGGACTTGAATAACCCCCTTGACAGCAGAGCTTATTGGCTGACGGGGAATAAACTGTGTCAGTTTCAGGGGGAACATGAACTATAAAAAAAACACGAGAGAGAGAGAGAGAGAGAGAGGAGAGAGAGAGAGAGAGAGAGAGAGAGAGTTCAGTTCTTTTTGGAATACAGAGCAGGAATAAAATAGGCCCAAAAATTTTAACTGGAAATTCAAGGGCAAAACATATGAACAAAACATGCACAGAATAAAGGAAGGGCTTAATTGTTTTTATGTTATGTCTCTGTCGGTCTCTCTTTCTTTCTTTCTCTCTTTCTTTCTTTCTTTCTTTAGTCGATTCTTAACAAAGCTCTCCCCCTCTGTCTGTCTGTCTGTCTGTCTGTCTCTGTCTCTCTCTCTCTCTCTCTCTCTCTCTCTCTCTCTAACACACACACAATCAGCAACAACAACAACAACACACTTCTCGTCTCAGAGGAGATGACTTTATGCTTGTTATAAGCGGGTTGCGGGAGAAATATGAAGGGATTTATTTCTGAACTGTAACGGCACATTGTGCGTGGAACGCAATCGACTGCCACATTTCGGAGTAAGAGTTCTTCAAAGGACTTGGGTCAATTGATACCATCACAATAAAAAAAAGTGTTTACTGCCAATGAAGAATAACCTGAGTTTGACGTGCTCTTTTACACACACACACACACACACACTTGTGTATATTACATAGTGTGTGGTGTTACACAATTTATATATAATATATATATATATATATATATATATATATACATACATACATATATATACATACATATATATATATATATATATATATATATATATACAACAAACTAATAAATTCCAAGGATAAGTACCGCACCGTTCCAGCAACTTACAGAGCAGCTTGGTGTTGCAATGACTGCAAGAAATACTGAATTATAAACAAAGCTTGCTCTTATGTCTTAGATTGAAGAAATAGGGGGAGATAAGCATTCATATCTGCAGTGGTAGATGATTCTGCCTAACTAACAGTATGTGCTTGAGTGGGTGAATGGGGAAGAGAAAAAAAATTGCTTCTCACAATGAACCTTCAGCAAGCTTATAGTCTCCAAGGGGGAGACACCCTCCAATAGAAGGGAAACTCACTAACATATAACTCCTGGTCATATACCGATATTTCGAAACTTGGTTGTTTCTCCTCAGTGACCGCGGAAAGTGGTAATTTGACTCCTCTGCCTTTTCAGTTTTAAGAAGAATGCAATCCCAGAAAAGGTTGGTGTGCAATACCGTAGTATGTTTGTTGAGTTTTCAAAAAACCAACCAAAGGTGCCATCTAAGAAGCAAAAGAAAATCATAAAAGAGCAAAACAAGCTACATTTTCTTGTGAAAAGTAGAAAATATAAAAAGATATCCTCTAAGACACAAGTGCTGAGGGCTAGTTCTTGGAATGAATCCGCAAGGGACTAAAATGCAACAAACTAATAAATTCCAAGGATAAGTACCGCACCGTTCCAGCAACTTACAGAGCAGCTTGGTGTTGCAATGACTGCAAGAAATACTGAATTATAAACAAAGCTTGCTCTTATGTCTTAGATTGAAGAAATAGGGGGAGATAAGCATTCATATCTGCAGTGGTAGATGATTCTGCCTAACTAACAGTATGTGCTTGAGTGGGTGAATGGGGAAGAGAAAAAAAATTGCTTCTCACAATGAACCTTCAGCAAGCTTATAGTCTCCAAGGGGGAGACACCCTCCAATAGGAAGGGAAACTCACTAACATATAACTCCTTTTTATTTTTCTACTTTTCACAAGAAAATGTAGCTTGTTTTGCTCTTTTATGATTTTCTTTTGCTTCTTAGATGGCACCTTTGGTTGGTTTTTTGAAAACTCAACAAACATACTACGGTATTGCACACCAACCTTTTCTGGGATTGCATTCTTCTTAAAACTGAAAAGGCAGAGGAGTCAAATTACCACTTTCCGCGGTCACTGAGGAGAAACAACCAAGTTTCGAAATATCGGTATATGACCAGGAGTTATATGTTAGTGAGTTTCCCTTCCTATTGGAGGGTGTCTCCCCCTTGGAGACTATAAGCTTGCTGAAGGTTCATTGTGAGAAGCAATTTTTTTTTCTCTTCCCCATTCACCCACATATATATATGTGTGTGTGTGTGTGTGTGTGCTTGCGTGCGCACGCGCGCGGACACACACACACACACACACACACACACACACACACACACACACACACACACACACACTATTTTGTTTGTTATAACACACACACACACACACACACACACACACACATACATAGATAGTGTGTGAGTGTGCGTGCGTGCGTGCGTGCGTGCGTGCGTGCGTGCGTGCGTGTGTGTGTGTGTGTGTGTGTGTGTAACAAACAAAATAGTGGGGGGAAACCAGGGCATGCTTCCATTTCCTCTCTCAACAGAATAATAATTTGGCAAAAAATTTATTAAAAAAAAAAGGGGGGGGGGGATGGAATATGTGAGAAACAAAACGGGAATGAAAAAGCGGGCGCTTCATTATAAATATAAACTGCTTTACCAGCACCATTTGGGAACCATCAAAACAGAACCGTTTATATCGTCTGCCCAGAGGACTGTGGTCCCCTGATTCAAACATATCAGAGGAATCTGGCCGGTTGTGCAACCTTCCCTTAGCATCCAATGGAGCTACAGCACGGTCTACAATTCTGTGGTCTTTTCATCTCCAAGAGCGTTGAAAACAGAATCAGCTAGCGGAGGTCAGAAAAGTAAAATGAAGAAAAAGCACTGTCATAAAGTAAGTTGCCGAAACACTAAGATCGTTGTGTACAGAGTAACAGATATAGAGATCGTTATGTACAGAGTAATAGATATAGAGATCGTTATGTACAGAGTAATAGATATAGAGATCGTTGTGTACAGGGTAACAGATATAGAGATCGTTGTGTACAGAGTAACAGATATAGAGATCGTTATGTACAGAGTAATAGATATAGAGATCGTTGTGTACAGAGTAACAGATATAGAGATCGTTGTGTACAGAGTAATAGATATAGAGATCGTTGTGTACAGAGTAATAGATATAGAGATCGTTGTGTACAGAGTAACAGATATAGAGATCGTTGTGTACAGAGTAACAGATATAGAGATCGTTGTGTACAGAGTAACAGATATAGAGATCGTTGTGTACAGAGTAAAAGATATAGAGATCGTTGTGTACAGAGTAATAGATATAGAGATCGTTGTGTACAGAGTAACAGATATAGAGATCGTTGTGTACAGGGTAACAGATATAGAGATCGTTGTGTACAGAGTAACAGATATAGAGATCGTTGTGTACAGAGTAACAGATATAGAGATCGTTATGTACAGAGTAATAGATATAGAGATCGTTATGTACAGAGTAACAGATATAGAGATCGTTGTGTACAGAGTAATAGATATAGAGATCGTTGTGTACAGAGTAATAGATATAGAGATCGTTGTGTATAGAGTAATAGATATAGAGATCGTTGTGTACAGAGTAACAGATATAGAGATCGTTGTGTACAGAGTAATAGATATAGAGATCGTTGTGTACAGAGTAACAGATATAGAGATCGTTGTGTACAGAGTAACAGATATAGAGATCGTTGTGTACAGAGTAAAAGATATAGAGATCGTTGTGTACAGAGTAATAGATATAGAGATCGTTGTGTACAGAGTAACAGATATAGAGATAGTTGTGTACAGAGTAACAGATATAGAGATCGTTGTGTACAGGGTAACAGATATAGAGATCGTTGTGTACAGAGTAATAGATATAGAGATCGTTGTGTACAGAGTAACAGATATAGAGATCGTTATGTACAGAGTAATAGATATAGAGATCGTTATGTACAGAGTAATAGATATAGAGATCGTTGTGTACAGGGTAACAGATATAGAGATCGTTGTGTACAGAGTAACAGATATAGAGATCGTTATGTACAGAGTAACAGATATAGAGATCGTTATGTACAGAGTAACAGATATAGAGATCGTTGTGTACAGAGTAACAGATATAGAGATCGTTGTGTACAGAGTAACAGATATAGAGACCGTTGTGTACAGAGTAATAGATATAGAGATCGTTGTGTACAGAGTAACAGATATAGAGATCGTTGTGTACAGAGTAACAGATATAGAGATCGTTGTGTACAGAGTAACAGATATAGAGATCGTTGTGTACAGAGTAACAGATATAGAGATCGTTGTGTACAGAGTAATAGATATAGAGATCGTTGTGTACAGAGTAATAGATATAGAGATCGTTGTGTACAGAGTAACAGATATAGAGATCGTTGTGTACAGAGTAACAGAAATAGAGATCGTTGTGTACAGGGTAACAGATATAGAGATCGTTGTGTACAGAGTAACAGATATAGAGATCGTTGTGTACAGAGTAATAGATATAGAGATCGTTGTGTAGAGAGTAATAGATATAGAGATCGTTGTGTACAGAGTAACAGATAGAGAGATCGTTGTGTACAGAGTAACAGATATAGAGATCGTTGTGTACAGAGTAACAGATATAGAGATCATTGTGTACAGAGTAACAGATATAGAGCTGGGGGTGGGTGGGGTTGAGCCTGAGCTCCAGGATCCATTCAAGGATACAAGGACGGTCAAAAGGTGTCAACGGTCCGAGTGGTCTGCTTTAGCATTCAGTAACCCAGCGTTGCCAGTCACAGAAGTGCAGAGAGCAACTACAAATAAAGCTAAGCAGCCTTTACTTGGATCTCCATCCGCCACCGACTGACCAAGCAACTACATGTTAAGAAATAAGTAGTGGGGGGGGGGGGGGAACATTTTATATGTAAATTTTACATGTGAGTAAGCATGCGCATGTGCATGCGTTTGTGCATGCATGGAAGCGCCGCCACACATAACCCCCGTTAACTCGTGTTTCCATGAGGGCAAAGAACCCTCTGATCGCCGACCATTGACTGCGTACGACCAGGACTGCCGGCAATGTCAACGAGAGACCAATATAGATCAGCCCCTCCTCACTACTCTTTCCCGCTTTGCACTCGTGTCCCTCCTGGCCTCTCCCCCAACCCCCATCCACTTCGCCCGTCCTACCCCGCTCCTTCCTTCCGCTGTCTCTTGACGACCCATGTAGCTCCGTGGCTCCTATCTCATCTTCAGCCTAGTGGTCTCCTGATGGGCGCCGGTAATGGCCGATAATGAGCATATCCACACCACCACAATCCGCCAGGTTCTTCTCCCCTGTCCTACTTACACCTTCTACCCCCTCCCAAATACGCAGTCTGCTTTCCCCCTCGTGCACTCAGACGCGCGCGCGCGCGCACACACACACACACACACGCGCGCGCGCGCGCACGCACGCACGCACGCACCACGCACGCACGCACGCACACACACACGCGCACACACACACACACACACACACACACACACACACACACACACACACACACATACAGCATAACTCCTTACTACAACCACATCCACTCCTGTCGTTGCCAGTCTTCACTGAGAGACAAGAGGAGTGTCAGCCATAGTTCTATGGTCAGCCCCATGCATCTGATCAATGTTCACGATTATCCCCCCCCCCTACCCTACCCCAAACTGCCCCACCCCTTCTGTCCCTATCTCGTTTTCTTCCTCCCCCTGCCATTCCTTCAGTAAACTCCTTCCCTGCTTCGTCCTTGCTCCTGTCTGTCTGTGTGTCTGTCTGTCTGTCTGTGTTTCTGTCTGTGCATCTCTCTCTGTAAATGTGTCAGTGTGTGCGCGCGCGCGCATGCTTTCCAAAGCATCTCCATTCATAGCTTCATCATTCATTCATATCTCTCTCTCTCTCTCTCTCTCTCTCTCTCTCTCTCTCTCTCTCCTCTCTCTCTCTCTCTCTCTCTCTCTCTCTCTCATGGTCCCTCAGCTTATGTCTGACATGGTTTGATCATGTCGCCTCTTCCATATCTCGACAATCGATTGCGGCTTGTCCGAGTCTATCAATCTCCTTCTCATGAATATTCACAACCCCATATTGCTGCTCTCCCTTTCAACAAACCTACTTATTCCAGCCAACGTTTTTCACGTTTCAGGCCTAAAACCTTGGTATCCAAACTGATCAGTGTACGGCACTATACAAACAAATCGTCATGACCCCCAAATATCTGTTATATTCGTGATAGATTAAAATGGGGAAAAAATTAGAGAAACAGAAAAAATTGAATGAATGAATGATTAAATGAGCAAAGGAAGGAACGAGTTTAAAGCATCTGAACGGCAACATAACCCCAATACTTCTAATGACTGGAAAACATCAGGTGTCACCAAGATAGAACAAATGTATAAATGAATAATGGAATGCATGCAAGAATGACAGGCACACCTTCTCATTGACGATCTCCGAATCCTGGTTCCATGGCTGTTAGTCATACACCAGACATTTCCCACCAACCAAGTTGATTTTCTGCCTCTTCATGAAATTCATTTTCAACAGCAAGAAACATCTCAACAGATGACAATGACATCCCCCCTCCCCCCCCCCCCCCCCCCCCCCCCCTCCCCCAATGCCCTTCTTCAGTGACTGTTAGAAAATGAACAGATCCTGCAATTTGATACCAGTTTCATGCACTGTCATGCCTACCTTCAAATGTCTGAATGTTGTTGATTCTCAGCTAACAGCTCCCTTCAAATGTCTGAATGTTGTTGATTCTCAGCTAACAGCTCCCTTCAAATGTCTGAATGTTGTTGATTCTCAGCTAACAGCTCCCTTCAAATGTCTGAATGTTGTTGATTCTCAGCTAACAGCTCCCTTCAAATGTCTGAATGTTGTTGATTCTCAGCTAACAGCTCCCTTCAAATGTCTGAATGTTGTTGATTCTCAGCTAACAGCTCCCTTCAAATGTCTGAATGTTGTTGATTCTCAGCTAACAGCTCCCTTCAAATGTCTGAATGTTGTTGATTCTCAGCTGACAGCGCATGATAATTCAGTTTGATATTACAAACTTCATCGGCTAATATTTTCTTACGAAAGAGGCTTTTAAGAACTATAAGATATGGAAATCAAATAATTCTCCTTCGCACTTTGGGAGTAAAAAAAAAATCTGAGACGATTCTCCCCCCCCCCCCCCCGTTACACTGACAGTGTATTGAAAAATGCACAAAGAGACTGACGTCACCTCTGCTCGTCCCCATTCAATGGCAAGCATGCTTTAGGTCAAAATGAAAAAAAAATGAAGCCGTTTCACCTCTCTCTGATAATGTTTTATTCTGTTGTTTGCAAAAAATGATCCAAGAGCCTGACCCTAGAGCAACAGTGACGACGCTTGTCCAGCATGATGTCTCCAACTCTCTGCACAGACGTTCTTTGTCAGATGGACAACGTGCCTCTGAACAGAAAACGTTTGCATTCAATGCGAACATACACAAATGGAGAATCATCTTAAAGGTTGATGTTTGTTCAAAACGTTGACGCGAGTCGGAAACAAAACCAGGGTTGTCTCTCTGTGTGCACGTATGTCATTGAAAACTTCCCGTGGGTTTTGCTTTCTCTTGCACGCCAAGTGCTTACAGCGCTTTTAAGGGGATACCCAATGGTCCTGCCATTTGGGTCACTGCCCACTCCTCTCTCTGCCCGTATTCAGATACTTCAGACAGCTGTCGCGTAAATCCGCTGGTTCCCTCCAGAATCTCATTTCAGAATGAATGTTAAGGAAGGATCCGCTGACTTATTGTGACAACCAGCTCTCAGAAGTGCGTTTTCTGTTAACGGCATTGGGATTTTGCTCTCCCCAAATAGTGTGTGTGTCCTTTTAATGTAATCATTAACGTCCTGTTCTTTTTTCTTGGTTGTGCTTCTCTTGGTTTTCTGTGTCGTTTGTTCTTCATCTTCTCCTTTGATGCTTCTGAACGAGATGAAAAGGGATTTACAGCATCTTGCAACAAATCTGATAAGTCCCTTTCTTGTAGGTCTACCTCCCTTGTTTAACACGTTATTTTTTTTCCCTCTTGTATTCAACTGTTTTCGGTCTTGCCTCCCGCCTGTTTTCCATTCTTTCTCATCCTTCTCCCCCTCTTTATGGACTATTTCTCATCATGCATCAATACGTTACACAGGATTGTGATTTGAAAACACAGCCCTTGGCTTTCACTTAGTGAAATTAGTCTGTTAAATTATCGTATTTCACATTATTGGGTGTCGTTGTTTGTTGTTTGTTGTTGTCGTACCCTGGCTAAAAGACTCCAAGGATCATCCAAACAGCCGAAGTACTTGAACACTATGGTACAAATGCATCAGCTGGGGATGAGAACATTACGTGTGTGACCGTTTTTGATGATTACCCCGCCACGTGGGCAGCCACACTCCGACTTCGGGGATTTTGGAGACTGATAATGTTATGCTATGAGCTTGTCACAACTGAAGACAATCCCCGCATAACTATGCAGAGCATAACAATATTTTGATGTAGCCTTGGTGTTCTAGCCTATGTCCATTGGCCTGACACAGCCTTAAGCCAAGGCGGTATTGGGTATCAAAACCCATTACCCACCAAAGTAATGTCTTATCTACAGTTGGTAACTGAAATATGCCACCGTTATCTTTACCAGGGCATCTCACCCCTTTAAATCATAAGGTTATGCGTGAAAATAAAATGAAGTAGACATCAGTATACAACAGATAGATGTTTCCTTTGTTACAAATCTGTCTGTTAAGAAATATTGTATAAACGGATTTATCAACGCTAAAGTTTTTATTAAAAAAAAAACCACACACACAGACAAACAACACAAGCCCAAAGAAAAACGAAAACGTTTCGTTTGGCAGCAAATATGAAAAAAGCTACCCACTTCCTCTTTGAAAATGATACAAGGAAATTCACTAGATACACAAATGTAAAGATTGCTTCCTTGGTTCTTTATTGTTTTTTCCGTTCTTTTAATCCCAGAAATGAACCATACAGACAACAGCAAGAACCAAATCACGATGGCAAAGCATCCTCTTACATCCCACTCTCCATCCCCTACCCATAACCTCCACACCTCCCTTCTTCCCTCCCACCCCACGATCTTTAGAGACAATCACGTCAAGTCAGTGTGCCGTTAACTTTTCACAGACAAGGTGTAAAAAGAAATGACTAAGCACTAGTGTCGATTGTAAACCCTTTTTGCCACCTAAAGCAACAATATCGAATCTGCCAGCTTTACAACAAACAAACAAACTAAAAACGATCAAATAAAAGGTCCAAGAACAACATATTTTAAAACTAATCAATCGATAGCTTAGAATCCAATAGTTGTCAATAATGCTATTGATGTTTACAATTCTAGCTCCACTTAGGCTTTCCTTTTCCAGATGTTTTATACCATGTGCAAAAATGAATCAATGAATGAATGAACAAACAAAGAAAATGGATTTTACTTGATTGTCTGTACTTCCTGGTCGGAAATTTCTTGCTTATTTTTAGTTAAATGTGTATATTTTACAATTGTATAGACTGGTTACAATGCGTTCCTCAGAAGTTCACATTTACCGTTATGTCTAACACGGAATGATGTTAATTCAATCCTGAGACTACTCTGCAAAACTGAATCTTCGCTGCCTGACATCCATCACTAAGGAAAACTTGCATAGCGCATGTCTGTTAAGAAGGTCAAGGTAAACCCTTGTGCTGCATTTGTCCGTTTGTGAAACACTCCATCCAGGATTCTGAGAGTCAGCAGCAGCAGGAGAAGCATGAGGAAGAAGGGTTGCAAAGAACTCGATGCTTATAGAATGAGAAGGACAGGAAATTAACCAGAAAGAGTAAAAAAAGAATAGCAAGAAGAAGACCTGCTGTTAATGGAAAACCACGTTTGAGGAGCAAATTGTCCAGAAAATCTTGTTTCAAAGACCGCCTATGGACGTTGGAGCACGTAAGTCTAAACGCGGCATATTTTTAATAGAAAGAAGACAAAAAACGTTATGGAGAAGAAGAAGAAGAAGAAGAAGAAGAAGAAGAAGAAGAAGAAGAAGAAGAAGGAGAGGAGGAGGAGGAGGAGGAGGAGGAGGAGGAGGAGGAGAAGGAGGAGGAGGAGGAGAAGAAGAAGAAGGAGAAGAAGAAGTGAGAGAGAGAGAGAGAGAGAAGAGAGAGAGAGAGAAGAGAGAGAGAGAGGGGGGGGGCTGACCTAAAGGGCCAAAAGGAAGCTCCTCTAAACCACGGTCATAACCCCCAATCGACTGTCCCTTTCACTGCCTGCTTTCTCTCACCCACTTCTCAGTCAGGCCTGACGTCTGCCAACAACAAAGTAGGCCTAATTCCCCTGACCTCAGCCTGACCCGGCTCCAATCCCTTGTCTGCCTGCCTGCCGCCAATGTGCAAAATGAGCTTGCATTGTCCACTGCGAAGCCACCTGACCGTCATTTCAAATATTGACATGTTTGCGCATTCTGCTCTTCCCTCAAAGCAGATGCCACTTCATTGATTTGCTCACTGGAGTCTTCTTTATCCTCACATTTCATTTTCCCTTTACTAGCAGGTCTTTTCAATCTGCTTTCGATTGACGTTTTTTCACTTGATGTCTCAACAGTTCTCTGTTGTCAGGATGCCCGAGATAAACTAAGCATCAGCCTACCAGGGCGGTGATTTTAAAAGTCCACTACAGGGCAGAACCTTTTCTCCACCCATCCAAAACATTCCTTGCCTGATTTTGCCCGAAGTCTTACATGAAAATGAATAACGTTTCTATTTTTTAGTTTGTGACTGGGTGGGTGCAGAAGTGGAAAGGGAAAGGGGGTGAGGGAGTGGACGGTTAGAGTGAATCCGTTACCTGCTTCTCTACCTTTACCCTAGCTCTTCACCCTACGCTAATTACTGTTGTGTTTGTAATACACATACGAAAAAACGTGTCACATTCACACAACCCATGTTTTCAGTGTTACTTGCTTGGCATTTCAGTATTACAAAAAAAAAAAACATTAGTTACAGTTTGTTACACATTGTTAGTTTCAAAACGAAGACTGAGGGCGGAAAATGAAGCAAAATCTAGAAAGACAAAGGGTTAGATAGCGCCAAGGACACAGACGAACAGAGTACAGGACAAAATACAATGTATTTCGACCTCTTGGGTCTTCCTCATGTAAAAACAAATAACATTTAGGACAGTGAAAACGAAGAACGAGAAACCACTGATCTTCTCATATTCGGCGCAAAATCAAAATGGCTGACTGTGACAAATTGTGACAAACTTAGTGAGGGCTCCGTGCTTCTTGCAATTCCGCACTTTCTCACATATTTGCAAGACAGTGTGGACACCCAATCCTATCAGCAAGTCTTGAGAAAATATGGGGCAGGCAGAAAGCTTGAGTGAACCATCTCTGTTTACCAACTGTCTCCTCTCTCCTGTTTTGACGTTCCTGCCTCTCTGTGTTGACACCACCCACGTCCCCTGCCTACGCCCATAACATACTTTCCCAATCATGACTGTCTCTGTCATTGGTTATCAGCTAACATCTCCTGTACCTCCTCCCCCACCCCCTTTCTAGAGGAAACGATCCACCCAACAGCTCCTGACAAACACAACTCTTTCAGACAACTATTCCTCCATCAATTCGTCTTCTTTGAAAGCAGGTTTAAAAGCAAGTTCATTTCAGTTTGTCAACGTAGATACATAAATCAAATTCTAAGAGGGATATGTTATTCTACGAAGTGAGAAAAGCACAGAATCCTTTGTGGTAAATCTCGCTTACATGCCACGGATGCGCAAACACAAGCAGGCTAAATCCCAAGGATGTGTCTTACCCAGTAGACCACAAAGGCCATTGGGCAGGCGTAACAAACAGTTCTCTTCAACAGACAGCATTCATTGGCCTCCGTATGCTGTCTGAGAAAGGCTGAACATTGACACTGTAGTACCCACTGCTTCACTACTTCCATCCACCCACTACTTTCTTGTCTTTAACCAAATTCTTGCTCCGCCACATTCATAGTAACAGAGGATTGCTGCCAGAGCTTGTTTCCCCCTACAACTTACCTGTTTATGTACACACGTGCTCTCTCTCTCTCTCTCTCTCTCTCTCTCTCTCTCTCTCTCTCTCTCTCTCTCTCTCTCTCTCTCTCTCTCTCTTCCTCTCTTGCTGTCGCTGTCCTCTCTCTCTCTCTCTCCTCTCTCTCTCTCTCTCTCTCTCTCTCTCTCTGACGGACAAAGAAAATGGTTTGAAGTGGCTTGTCTTCATGTGTGTGCGTTTCTTTTTTTCCTTCTCCCTAAGACGATTCTCTCTCTCTCCCTCCCTCTCTCTCTCTCTCTCTCTCTCTCCTCTCTCTCTCTCTCTCTCTCTCACACACACACACACACACACACACACACACACACACACACACACACACACACACACACACACACACACACATACACACACACACACACACACGTGCGCGCACACGCACCCACAAATGCTCCTTGACTCAGAGCAGTTGAGTTTATGCTCCCTGCAAGCAGTTCGAGCGAGAAACTTTCTGAGATTCATTTCTGAGCTGTAAGGGCACCGTGTGTGGCAGAGTGAGATAGAGTCTGCCACATCTGGGTGTAAGAGTTCTTCAAAGGACTCCGGTCATCTGCTCCCATCACGATAAAAACTGTTTATTGACAATGAAGAATATACTGGCCATCACACACACACACACACACAACTTTTGTTAAGGGAGAGAGGGAGACTTGGGAGTCGGGTTGACGATGATGATGATGGGATCGTGAAAAGAGTATTTAGCAGGGATTGAGACGGACAGACAGACAGACAAACTACAATTAGACAGTCAGACACACAGACAGACTGTGATAATATATAGACAGACAGTCAGACACACACACACACACACACAAACACACACGCACGCACGCACACACACACACACGCACGCACGCATGCACGCACACTCACACGCACACGCACACGCACACACACACACACACACACACACGATCTCTGGGCAGGCAGCACACAGAGAACATAGTGCTCCATCTTGAAAACAGAATCGTTCGTGCCACCTACCCAGAGATCTGTTACTTCGGACCCATCAGTGGACACAGCGACTTGTGTTTGTCTTCCCTTGGCATTCAATGGAGAGATTCCAAAGTCTATAATTCTGTTGTATTTTCAATTCAAAAACAGAATCCAATCACACCTCAGTGCAGCCAGTCAAGGGTAGAAAAGGGGAATGCGAAGAAAGCACTGTAGAACATAAGTTGCTGAAAAACTATGACCGCTCCGTAATGAATAATAAACGTAGGAGGAGATTTTTTAGCTTGTGCTTGAGGACGCATTTAAGGATACAAGAAAGGTCAAAAGGTGTCAACAGTCACAGTGGTCATCTCCAGCATTCAATACTCCAGTACTGTCAGTCACATAAGGTGCTGACAGCAGCGAAGAATGATGCAAATCAGCCTTCACTTGGATCTCATGAGCAATGTAGTCTACCACGGATTGATCAAACAGTAATATGTTGAGGGAAAACATGTATATGCATAAATGTATACAAACGTGTGTGTGTTTATATGCTCACACATGCATGTGCGTGTGCATGGAAGCGCCGCCACACATAACCCCCGTTAATTCGTGTTTCCTGGAGGGCAAAGAACCCTCTGATCGCCGACTATTGACTGCGTACGACCAGGACTCCCGCTAATGTCAACGAGAGACCAATATAGATCAGACCCTCCCCACTACTCTTTCTCGCTTTGCACTCGTCTCTCTCCTTGCCTCTCCCCAACACCCACCAATCCTGTCACTCCTATTCTCCACCCCAACCCCTCTCCAACCCCCTAGCCACCCGCCCCCCCCCCCCCCCCCCCCCCCGATTTTTCCCCGACGACTCATGTAGCTCCGTGGCTCCTATCTCATCTTCAGCTTAGCGGTCTCCTGATGGCGCCGGTAATGACCGATAATGATCATATCCACACCACCACCATCTGCCGTGCAATTCTCCCCTATTCCTACCAACATCTCCTCCCACAAAACATACCAGCACGCTATTCCCCTTAAGTACACACACATTCATGTGCAAATGCACATGCGCACACACACACACACCACATACATACACAAGCTGGCAGGTAGGCAGACAGGTACACACACACACACACTCTCTCTCTCTCTCTCTCTCTCTCTCTCTCTCTCTCTCTCTCTCTCTCTCTCACACACACACACACACACACACACACACACACACACACACACACACACACACTACCACTCTTCAACAACCTCATCCACTTCAGTCTTCTCTGCCCATCTTCACTGATGAACTAAACCAGTGTCGTTCGAGGTCATATCTCTGGCCCCCATGCTTCCAATCAATGTTCACGATCATCTTCTCCGCCGCCACCACCACCACCACCCCACCACCTCCACCCCCACTGCCCTGTCCCTTGGCTCGCCATCTTGTTTTCTTCCTGACTCTGGCATCCCTCCAATAAACTCCCTCCTTGTCCCCTCTCTCTCTCTCTCTCTCTCTCTCTCTCTCTCTCTCTCTCTCTCTGCATATGTCTGACAGCGTTTGATCGTTGTCCCCTTTTCTATATCTCGACAATCGACTGTGGCTTGTCTAGGTCTATCAATCTCCTTTTCATGAATATTCACAACCTCAACTTCCCATCGTGATGCTCTCTCTTTCAACAAGTCTATTCCAACCTCCCACGCCAAGGCTAGCGTTTTTCATGTTACATGCCTAAAAAACGCTGTATCCACACTGAATAGTCTATGATGCCAGACAAACAAATCGACATGACTCAAAATGCCTGTAACGATTGAAAACAAAAGTTACGTCAGTGACAGATTGAAAATAAAATAAATATTACAGAAACAAAAAAGTGAATAAATGAATGATTGAATGAATAAGGAAAGCAAATAGTTTAAGGTAACTGGAATAGCAACATAATGAATAAGGAAAGCAAATAGTTTAAGGTAACTGGAATAGCAACATAATGAATAAGGAAAGCAAATAGTTTAAGGTAACTGGAATAGCAACATAATCCCAATACATGTAATGATCGAAAAACATCAAGTGTCCCCAAACCAGAACAAATAAATTAATGATGGAATAAATAAAATGTGACCCGCACACTTTATCACTGACAATCACCAACTCCTAGCAGGGAAGGCTGTTAGTTATGAACCGGAAATTCCCTACCAACCATTTTGATTTCCTCCCTCCCCATGAAATTCATTTTCCACCACAAGAAACATCGCAGCAGATTACAACGACCCTCCTCTTCATACCATTTGATGTGGAAAAATGTTGGATGCACGGCCCAAAATAACCACAAATGTGGGAGGGGTTGAAAAGGAAACTGACACTGCGATAGTCAGTCTAGATTCCAATGTTCAGTGTTTAGTCGTCCGAACACATTCTGTCTTAGATCTCTCAGTACATACTTTTCAGACAAATTTTCAGGTAAAGAAATCCAGTTTTCATTTCGCTGTCAGTTAAGACAATTTTCTAAAACTTCTACAGGGGCTGTGTTCTCGTGAATCCTCACAGTGCCAGATTTTTTTTCTCTCTGAAATCCCGCATCTCCCGTTATCAGGCACTTTCACAGTCACTCTCTTTGGAATGCTTGTAAACATTGTCATTTCTGCTGAACCTACTGCTTGACTACTTTTGTATCATAAAAGAAAAATATGAGTTTCTTCAGTGAGTATCTTCAAAGTCTGTAAGGGTGCCAATTATTTAGTCATTTTTCCATGATTGACAAATATAAAAAGTAAACAGAGACAAAAAAAAATACTTTACTAATCAATCGGGCCAGTATATCTATGTGACATAAGCACAGATTAGTTGGTGCGTTAAAACTCTAACATGAAGGTACCCCCACTCCTACACCCCTACACCCTTCCGCCATCCTGAAACAGTGGAACTCCCTTTCTTGCTTGGACGACTTGATCCGCCCCTGTTATGAATTAATTTCTGCATGACATAGGCACTTGACTTGTGGTCCTCCTGGTACAGAATGTTCAGAAGCCGCCTGAAACAGCTCATTTCAAGCGCCTGCATGTTTCGCTCTGTCTTTGAACATACGTCCTGCCATCCTTATAGAAGCAGTCATCGGCATCACGCTGTACAAGGACAGAAATTGGAAGCGGCAGAGAATTTCAAAACCCCTGGTTCCATTTCAAAGTTCAGCAGAGGAGATCAAGACGAGGTTTTGTCTGGCTATGGCTGCCATGACAAGACTTCAACGGTCTCTGGAAAACTTGCAGTGGGGATTCACGTTGAGCCGACAGCAGACTTACAGCCAGTGGGTGCATGTAGAAGGCGCAAACAACTGTGATTTCCAGACTGAACGCATGTCAACTTAACGCCAGTCTGAAATCGCCTAAAAAACAGTTCAAATCCAGGGTCAAGTGTGCTGACGGTCCAAGTGTGTTAATCTGTTCTGTGAGTCATTCAATCCAAAAGCCTACTTTACAGTGCAATGGCAGTATTTTGCCAGCATTCTAGTTGCATCTCTCTGTTCAAACTTGCTTTAGTTACATGGGAAAATTAAATCTCCCATGGAAAGAAAGATTTGCTTTCGGTGGAAACACACTCAAAAGGAATGACGTCTTTAGGATAAAAACAAAATACAAAAAAAAACAATTCTAACGTGAATCAGAGACAAAAACGGTGATGTAGCTGCGTGAGTGTGTCTTGAAAAACTTCCTGTGGGCGAGTTGAGTGCTTAAGGCCTGTTTAAGGTGATGCTCACGGCTCCTGCCATATGGGTAACTGACCACTCCTCTCTCTGGCTGCCATGTCAATCCATTGGTTTCCTTCAGAAGCGCACTTCTGAATGAATCCTGAGGACTAACATGGGAATTTCCACCACTCTTCCTTCCAGTCACAACGAACCTAACAGACTTTGGCGAATCACGTAAGCCGACGCGTATATCTGTATTGGTAAATAAAAGAGGGAGAGATAAAAAAAAAATTAAAAAGATGAAGAAGTATAAACAGTATAGTTTGTCGTTCAGCATCTTTCTGTCTTAACTCAACTTCAACTTCAATACAAACCAGACAAAAGAGAACATTGAGGGTTCGATGTAAAGAGAGAGACAGACAGAGAGAGACAGACAGAGACAGACAGACAGACAGACAGACAGGCAGATAGGCATACGGACAGACAGACAAAAACAGTCCGAGAGACAGGCAGACAGTCAGACAGACAGGCAGACAGAAAGACGGAACTCAGTGTCCTTGTTTTCTGTGGTCAGCCTCCATTTCTTTATTGCTCCCTCATTCACCAAAACTAGGAGCGTCCTATGCCTGGACAGAACAGCCGACACACGGTGCACTGTGGGAATGGTCGTCAGATTGATCGTGACTACCAGCTCTGACGCACGGCACACTGTGGGAATGGTCTTCAGACTGATCGTGACTACCAGCTCTGACGCACGGTGTACTGTGGGAATGGTCTTCAGACTGATCGTGACTATCAGCTCTGACGCACGGCG
The DNA here is from genome assembly GCA_018398815.1 of Conus ventricosus. Classification (NCBI taxonomy): domain Eukaryota; kingdom Metazoa; phylum Mollusca; class Gastropoda; order Neogastropoda; family Conidae; genus Conus; species Conus ventricosus. The sequence goes on along the minus strand of CM031608.1, from coordinate 92,957,050 downwards.
CACTGTGGGAATGGTCTTCAGATTGATCGTGACTACCAGCTCTGACGCACGGCACACTGTGGGAATGGTCTTCAGACTGATCGTGACTACCAGCTCTGACGCACGGCACACAGTGGGAATGGTCTTCAGACTGATCGTGACTACCAGCTCTGACGCACGGTGCACTGTGGGAATGGTCTTCAGACTGATCGTGACTACCAGCTCTGACGCACGGCACACTGTGGGAATGGTCTTCAGACTGATCGTGACTACCAGCTCTGACGCACGGTGCACTGTGGGAATGGTCTTCAGACTGATCGGGACTACCAGCTCTGACGCACGGTACACTGTGGGAATGGTCTTCAGATTGATCGTGACTACCAGCTCTGACGCACGGCACACTGTGGGAATGGTCTTCAGACTGATCGGGACTACCAGCTCTGACGCACGGCACACTGTGGGAATGGTCTTCAGACTGATCGGGACTACCAGCTCTGACGCACGGCACACTGTGGGAATGGTCTTCAGACTGATCGTGACTACCAGCTCTGACGCACGGCGCACTGTGGGAATGGTCTTCTGACTGATCGTGACTACCAGCTCTGACGCACGGCGCACTGTGGGAATGGTCTTCAGACTGATCGTGACTACCAGCTCTGACGCACGGCGCACTGTGGGAATGGTCTTCAGACTGATCGTGACTACCAGCTCTGACAGGTGTGCTGTGTACATTCTGGCCTGGAAATAGTCTGGCTCCTTCTATATAATCATGAAGATCAGCTAATCTGTTCTCTTTATGTCTGACATGAAAGTGGATTACGAATTCTTAAATGAAAGTCGGATAGTGCAGGCGTCTTCCATATGCTAATTAAATCAACATTAACTGGACCTTGCTGTTCCTCCAAAGTTAGCAATCCTGCAAAAGTCAGTGTACTTCGTTCATAACTTTGAGAGATAAAAAAGAAAAAAAAGAACACCGGTTGCGAGCTATTTTCGGACTGTTCGAACGGTCTTCAGGTTGCACAGATGGCATCCTCCCCCCCCCCCCCCCCTCCTCTCTCTCTCTCTCTCTCTCTCTCCTCTCTCTCTCTCTCTCTCTCTCTCTCTCTCTCTCTCTCTCTCTCTCTCTATCTCTCTCTCTCTTCATGAAAGACAAAATCCACAGGTAATGGAGAAACAGTTTTTGTGTCTCCTATCTCTCATACATCAATGTGGTCTGAACACACGGGTCTCCGTTTTCATTTAAGTTGCCTGTCATTTGGTCTATTGAATTTAGAATCATGTTTTACATTACTGTGTTTCACGCCCAGTGACCCACCAAAATGCTCTGTTACCGTCAGTCTATACCTGAAAGATGCAACCGCATCTCCACAAAGATGTCTGACACCTTCAAATACGGATGTTGGCCATGAAATCCATGTCAAAAATACATCACAACACATCAGACAGATATTTCGTATTTCACATCAGAACCCCAAAATGAAAAAAAAAAAAAGAAATACAGATGACATACCACAAAAAAGAACTGAAAATATCAGCAACTACCAAAAATAAATGTTCACGTCCTACGTGAAAACAATAGCAGAAAATAACAGACACACGGATACAGAATTTTTCAAGCATCAACATGAATTGGGCGGATGACAGAAAGACCCGAATCATGAAGGTAGAAAACCTTTGACACGAGGCTAAAATAAAAAACATTGGAAAGGAAAATGATTAAACTGTGTTGATTGCAATATTCGTTCTGCCCCGCACGACAATTCCGCACATTATCCAAAAAATGGAATCTGACGGAATAAGAACAACATATTTTAAAACTAGCAGGAAAGGTATCTCTAAGAATCCAACAGATTTCAATAGTACAATTGTATTGTGAAATTCTCAGTTCATTTACACTTTCAAACTAACACTGTTTGTGACTATGTTTGCTGATCGTGACTACCAGCTCTGACGCACGGCACACTGTGGGAATGGTCTTCAGACTGATCGTGACTACCAGCTCTGACGCACGGTGCACTGTGGGAATGGTCTTCAGACTGATCGTGACTACCAGCTCTGACGCACGGTGCACTGTGGGAATGGTCTTCAGACTGATCGTGACAAAACAAAAAGAAAAAAACGGCTTTTATTTGGTTGCTTTTTGTACTTTCATACTTTACGTGGTCAGCAATTATTCGCTCGTTTTCGACTTCATGCTTATGTTTTATAATTGTTCAAACTGGTTAAGATGTGCTCTTCAGAAGTTCAAATTTGTCGTCACTCTTAAGAAGTGTAAATTTCTGATCATGTCCCATACGGAAGAATGTTTATTAAATCTCAGTACCATGCACCAAAAAATCAGGCTTCCATGGTGACAACCGTCACTGTAGCAAACGTCTATATCACGTATCCATGGGGCTCGTTAGCATTAACCCTTGTGCTGTGGCTATTGCTTAGTAAAACATGCAATCAAGGATTCTGAGGGAGAACATCAGGAGCAGCAGCATGAGGATGAGGAAGAGTCCGAGAACATCTGACAGCTGAAAGAAGAAGGAGCAGGAATGGGGAAACATTAGCACCAAAGGAAGAACTACGAAAGGAAGAAGACGTGGAGTTCACGAAAAGCCACGTATGGGGTACAATTTGTCTCAATAATCTTATTTCCAAAATCGCCCGAGGACGTTGGAGAACAAACTCTTTGCAGCACAATTTAAAGAAGAAGAAGAAGAAGAACAGAGAGAGAGAGAGAGAGAGAGAGAGAGAGAGAGAGAGAGAGAGAGAGAGAGAGAGAGGAGAGAGAGAGAGAGAGAGAGAGAGAGACACGCTGGCGTAAATGGGCCACAAGGAAGTTCCTTCTTAAAATTGTCATAACTGCCAGTTGCCTGTTACTTCGCCTTACCACCATCCACCCACCACCCACCCCCTCAGGCTCTCTCATCCCACTCTGGAACATGTCTGCCAACAACAAATTAACTCCCCTGACTTCCGTCCGCCTCACTTCTAATCTCCTGTCTGTTTGCTTGCGCTGTGTAAATGAACGTTGTCCAGTCTGAAGCCATCTGACCTCCCTGTCAAAAATTGACATGTTTGCAAGTTCTGCTCTTCTCTTAAACAACCGACACCTCACTGGTTCGCTCATTCTGTCTTCTCGTTCTCTACTTTCAGCAGGGTCCTTTCAATCATCTTTTCACTGAAGGTTTTTTCATTTGATGCTTATATGGTTGCCCATTCTTCGCCTGCCAAGGAAAACAAATTTTCGAAGCACAGGTCATTGATTGCAGTCTTACATCATAAAGATTCCGTCTCCCAATCCCAACAACTGTGTTAAGTATTGCTAATCAGTTATTTCAGAGATCCACCATCATGAAGATTTTGTTAACCCTGCCAAACATGAAACGTGCAACGTTGCTGTTCCCCAGGGTTGGATTTTGAGTATGTGTGTCTGTGTGTGGCGGGATGAGGAGGAGGAGAACGGGAGGGAGACACAGGTTACAGTGAGTCTAGACCTACTTCTCTCTCTTTGCATTCCCTCTTCATCACATGCTGATTAGTGTAGTGTTCATGGTAGAGTGAGGGGAAGTGCTGATTTTCACATCATCTCTATTAGCAATGCATTTTTTCTTTGATAAATGCGCCATCTTCCCAAGTTAACTATATTCTGTTCTGGCGTTTTCTGCAATTCAAGTTACAGTAACATCTCTTTAAAAAAAAAATCCCATAACCCTTTCACTCAAAGGAACCCTTTAACTCAAAGCTCCTCTGGGACTTGACTAGTTCTATCAGCATTTCATACCAGATTATGATCAGGATATCCCTAATCAAGTCATATCCTTTAAAGGAAAGTTTATTAACTATAAAAGTTTTTTTTCACCTGTCATGATAATGAATAACAGGTCAGACTTTCATGTAAAAGTGGTGAAATTGTAACAATGTATGGATAACCTATTAATTTAATCAACCTTTCTTTACTTCTGGAAAACGGGAGGACAAACGTCAATTGTCAATATGATCAACAAAGTATGTTTCAGATCATTACAAATGTGAAACAGTGAAACAAGTCAGGAAATGAAGGACGAAAAGCGAGTGACAAAGCATGCAAGTGAGCAGGAAAGAGAGACAGAGGCAGACAGAATGAGAAAAGGAAAGAGAGACAGAGGCAGACAGAATTAGAAAAGGGCAGACAGAGACAGAGGCAGACAGAATGAGAAAAGGACAGACAGAGACAGAGGCAGACAGAATGAGGAAAGAATAGACAGAGACAGACAGGACAGACAGAATGAGAAACGGACAGACAGAGACAGACAGACAAGAATGAGGAAAGAACAGACAGAGACAGACAGACAGACAGAATGAGAAAAGGACAGACAGAGACAGACAGAATGAGAAAAGGACAGACAGAGACAGAGGCAGACAGAATGAGAAAAGGACAGACAGAGACAGACAGAATGAGAAAAGGACAGACGAGGACAGACAGACAGACAGAATGAGAAAATAACAGACAGAGACAGAGGCAGACAGAATGAGAAAAGGACAGAGACAGACAGACAGATTGAGAAAGAACAGACCGAGACAGACAGACAGAATGAGAAAAGGACAGACAGAGACAGACAGACAGACAGAATGAGAAAAGAACAGACAGAGACAGACAGACAGAATGAGAAACGGACAGACAGAGACAGACAGACAGAATGAGAAAACAGACAGAGACAGACAGACAGACAGACAGAATGAGAAAAGAACATACAGAGACAGAGGCAGACAGAATGAGAAAAGGACAGACAGAGACAGACAGACAGACAGACAGAATGAGAAAAGGACAGACAGAGACAGACAGACAGAATGAGAAAAGGACAGACCGAGACAGACAGACAGACAGACAGAATGAGAAAAGGACAGACAGAGACAGACAGACAGAATGAGAAAAGGACAGACAGAGACAGACAGACAGACAGAATGAGAAAAGGACAGACCGAGACAGACAGACAGACAGAATGAGAAAAGGACAGACCGAGACAGAAAGAAGCTGCCGGAACAGAAGGACCAAACAGAACTCTTCCTCAACTCCCCTCATGACTCCTGTCCCCTGTCCCTTCCTTGATGCCTCTAAAACCCTTCCTCCTCTCCCAACATCCACGACCTCTAATTGCCTTCCTCTGACTCTCAGTCCAACCCCTGTCTGCTTACCATTATCTACAGTGAGCCTGCCACTAACGACTCTGATGCCGCTTGATCGCCCTGTCAATGGTTTAAATGCTGGCGCGGCATGTCCGCTGTCTGCTTGCACAGCGGTCTCATTGATTTGTTGGCAGCTGTCTCTGAGTTGTGTTTCCTTTGATGCGTCTTAGCTTTTCAGCGTGTGTGTATGTGTGTGTGTGTGTGTGTGTGTGTGTGTGTGTGTGTGTGTGTGTGTGTGTGTGTGTGTGTGTGTGTGTCTGTGTGTGTCTGTGTAGGGGGAGGTGGGAGTGAGGGCTGGGAGTAGGAAGGAGAGGCTCCTATACTGACATGCTGCTCAAAGTTCATGCTCCAAAGATCATACGTTATTGGGCTGCAGAGAAAACAAATGTACCAGACACAAGACAGTAAGGAAGACAGAGTGAAACACAGTCATCTAAACAGACTAAGATCATAACACAGAGGCAGATGGAACTGGCAGAATATTAAAAAAAAAAAAAAAGAAAAGCTCTTTCACAAATCCTGTCATAACACCCATTTGCCTTGGCACCCTCCCTGGGATTCTCTGCCCCCTTCTCAAGTCTGACACCTACCAATTACCTCCCTTCGTCTTGATCGTGTCCCGCCCAATCTCGCCTGTGTTGTGTCTTGACTGAGCCCGCCATGACGATTCCAACGCCCACCCTTCTCCCTGTCCATGTTGGCGTGTTTCTGCTGGGCTCTGTAAGAGGCCTCTCATCGATCAGCTGCTGCTCACATTTCCCTGCTTCCACATGCAGTTCTCCAGAGATTCTTCCCTTTCCATTTCGCTGACTTTGTTGTTGTTGGTGGTGGTGGTTTTTGCTTTTTGTTTGTTTGTTTGTTATTGTAAAATTTGATGGACCCTGTGATGGTTGTACATTTGGGTCACAATTTTAGATATCAGTTAAGCTTAGATTTAAGGCAACCCCTCAC
>CM031608.1:92930963-92945963 GCA_018398815.1 Conus ventricosus | reverse complement strand
CCGAGATCGAAACTTTGGCGCCTAACAGCCCCCCTTCTACTGACAGTGCATGTCTATAGAGCATGTTGTGTTTATCTCGCGTGCTGCAGCTGTCCATTCGCAACACATGCCTTCTTCGATTCTGGCAGACAGGTGGTGGACGAGAAGCATGAGAAAGGGGAGTAGGTAGCAAAGTTCTCACTGCAGCACTTGGGAACGAGGCAGAAGGGAAATATACAGCAGATTAAAAAAGAAAGATAAAAAGTAAATAAATAAAAACAAGAGAAGGAAGAAAAAGAAGACGTCCGATTAGTGGAAAACCACGTCTGAGGAACAATTTGCTTGAATACTGCTATTTTCAAAATTTTCCAAGGCGTTAAAGCATAAAATTCTAAATGTTTTGCTGCGCGTATTTCAAAAGAAGAGAGAGAGAGAGAGAGAGAGAGAGAGAGAGAGAGAGAGAGAGAGAGAGACAGAGAGGGAGAGAGAGAGGGGGGGGGGGGCCTGAAATAAAAGGGCCAAAAGGAAGCTCCTCTGACACACTGTCGTAACCCTCAAACGCCTGCTCCTTTCCCCCAAGGCTCTCTCTCATCCCACTCTCAGACCTGACGTCTGCCAACAACAAATTAACTCCCCTGACTTCAGCCTGCCTTACTTCCCTTCCCTTTTGTTTTTCTTCACCTACACACGCTGTGTAAAATGAGCTTGCATTGCCCAGTGTGATGCCACCTGACCGCCCTGTCAAATATTAATATGCACTGTTTTTTTCTTAAACAGCCCATACCTCATTTATTGCTTCTACAGTGGTCTCACTGATTTCCTTGCACATATCTCTTGGTTGTGTTTTTTTTTGTTTCATGTTAGCTATACAATGCGCGCGCGCGCGTGCGTGTGTTCCAATGGTTACCATATGGTCAGATGCCCTTGGAAAAATAAAATACCAGACTACCAAGTGAATGATTTGTCCCTTTCTTCATTTTTCCAGCGCCATTTCTCAGCTCTCACGTTCCCCAGCGCCAAACTGTCTTCCTCTGACTTCCAGTCCAGTCCCCGTCTTTCTGCCAGCGGGATGCTGTATCTGGAATCTGATCTATATCTAGCCTGCTTTGACCAGTTTGACCCCGCTGGATCGCCCCGTCAATGTTTGCGTTGTTAGCGTGGCATGCTCGTCGCCTGCTTCTGGTGCGGTCTCACTAATTTCCTTGCACATATCTCTTGGTTGTGTTTCTTTCGTTTCATGTTAGCTATACACTGCGCGCGCGCGCGCGTGTGTGCGTGCGTGCGCGTGTGTGTGTGTGTGTGTGTGTGTGTGTGTGTGTGTGTGTGTGTGTGTGTGTGTGTGTGTGTGTGTGGAGGGAGGAGACGTGTGGATGAGGGCAGGGGATGGGCAGGACAGGTTTTACTGGCATGTTCCTCAAACTTGATGTTTCAAAACTTATGTGTCATAAAGCTGCAGAGGAAACAAATCTATCAGACACAAGACAGAAAAAGACAGCCATACAAAGTATGAGACAGCCATACAAAGTAAGAGGCAGCCATACAAACAGACTGAGACAGTCACACAGAAGAAGGTGGAACTTCCAAAATGGAAAAAGGAAAGACAAGCTCGTTCACAAATCCTGTCGTAACACCCAGTGGCCTGATTATATCTCCAGCATTCTCCGTCTCCTTCTCAACTCTCACACACACCAACATCTAACTACCTCCCTTTGTCTTTAACTTGTCCCGCCCAATCTTGCCTGTGCTGTGTCTAAAGTGAGCCTGTATTGGCCAGTCTGACGCCGACTCTTCTCCCTGTCCATGTTGGCTTGTTTCTGCTGGGCTCTGTAAGAGGCCTCTCATCGATCAGCTGCTGCTCACATTTCCCTGTTTCCACATGCAGTTCTCCAGAGATTCTTCCATTTCCATTTCCGTTTCACTGACTTTTTTTCTAATACTTGATGGACGATGCAATGGTCGTCCATTTGGGTCACCGTTTTCAATTGTCAAACTGATCATGCAAAAACACAGAATGTCTGCTTTTACGTTTAGATAACCCTTCACTGAGATTAAATGGTGGTGTTATCTAACTATCAACTGCATTGATGACGAATTCCAGTTGGCCACCCTGTCAATATTTCAATGAGTGCAATTTCTGCTCCCCTTTTGTACAGTCATATCAGTGATTTGCTTACAACCTGCCATGCTTTGATTTTTCATGTTCGCCTTGTATATAATTTACTTGTTTCAGGGAAGAGGGGTATGTAAGTGCCTATACACGTTTCTTTTCATTGCTCCTCAAATTTGGTCAGCAATTATTCGCTCGTTTTCAATTGCGTAAAATGTTTTCTTTAGAAGCTCAATTTTCTCATCATTATAAAAAAAAATTAACTTTCTTATTCTGTATGAAAGAATATTTGCTAAATCTTGGTACTATGCTCCAAAATTCACGCTTCGATTCCTGAAAGCTGTCACTATAGGAAACTTCTATGGTGCGTATCCGTAATGCTTGTCAGCCCTAACGTTTATGCTGTGCACTTCAGGAAACACGCCATCTAGGATTCTGAGGGAGACCAGCACGGGGAGAAGAATGAGGACAAGGAGGAGGAGTTGTTGAAGATCTGGGAGCTGAAGGAAGAAGGAGCAGAAGATGAAAGAGAAACACTAGGGTGAAGGGGATGACGTACAAGAGGAACAAGACGTGGAATCAATGGAAAACTAAGTATGAGGAACAATTTGTCTCAATAATTTTATGTCAAAATCGACCGAGGACGTTGCAGCATTTCAAACATTTTTCAGTGCATATCGAAGAAGAGGAAGAAGAAGAAGAAGAAGAAGAAGAAGAAGAAGAAGGGGGAGAGAGACACACACACACACACACACACACACACACACACACACACACACACACACACACACACACAGACAGACGCACGCATACAAACACGCACACGCGCGCGCACACACACACACACACACACACACACACACACACACACACACACACACACACACACACACACACATGCTGGCATAAAGGGGCCACAAGGAAGTTCGTGTTTAAAGCTGTCATAACCCCCAGTCGCCTTTTCCTTTGCCCTTACCCTCTCCCACCACCACCCACCACCTCAGGCTCCCTCATCCCACTCCAAGACATGATGTCTGCCAACAACAAATCAACTCCCCTCACTTCCGTCCGCCTCACTTCCAATCTCCTGCCTGCCTGCCTGCCTGCCTGCCTGCTTGCTTACGCTGTGTAAAATGAGCTGGCGTTGTCCAGTCTGAAGCACCTGACCCGTCATGTCACATACAGACAGGTTTGCATGTTCTGCTGCTCTCTAAGACAACCCCCACCTTAAAGATGCACTCGCTCTGTTTACTTTTTCTTTTTTTTATGTTCAGTCAGGTCCTTTCAATTTCTCTTTTCACTGACGTTTTCTTCCCTGGATGTTTCCATTTAGAGTTGCCCATTCTTACACTGCCAAGGCAAAAAAATATTTGACGACCTGGCCAGTGATTCAGAAGTCCAGCATCCAAAAAACATTCTGTCCAACAAGCCCAGCAGTGGTGCTAAGGATCACTAGTAAGTGATTTCATAGGCCCACAGTCCTAAGGACCCAACAAAACTCAAATCCTCTCCTCCTATTGCGGCCAGTTCCCTGCACCTTTCTTGACGCCTCCGATGGCCTTCCACACTGCCACACTCACCGATGTACAGTTGCCTTCCTCTGACTTTCAGTTCAACCCCTGTCTTCCTACCCACGTTATGCTGGATCTACAGTGAGCCAGCATTGACGAGTTCTGTTGCTGCTTGGCCGCCCTGTCAATGTTTGCAGGTCGGCATGGCATGTTCGCTGATGGCTTGCAGAGCAGCCTCGTTGATCTGCTTGCAACTGTGTCTTGGTTGTGTTTCCTATGTTTCATGTTAGCTTTTTCGAGTGTGCGTGCGTGCGTGCATGCTTGTGTGCGTGCGTGCGTGCGTCTGTCCGTGCGTGCGTGCGTGCGCGCGCGCGCGATTGCGCGTGTGTGTGTATGTGTGCGTGCGTGTGTGTGTGTGTGTGTGTGTGTGTGTGTGTGTGTGTGTGTGTGTGTGTGTGTGTGTGTGTGTGTGTGTTTTCGTGAGTGTATATGTGTGTATGCATGCATGCGTGCTTGTGTATGTATGTGTATGTGTTTTCTGCACATTTGTGTGTGTGTGTGTGTGTGTGTGTGTGTGTGTGTGTGTGTGTGTGTGTTGTCTGTCTGTCTGTCTGTCTGTCGCTGTGTCTGTGTGTCTGTGTCTGTGTGTGTGTCTGTGTGTCTGTCTGTCTGTGTCTGTCTGTGTATGTCTCTCTGTCTGTCTGTGTCTGTCTGTCTGTGTCTGTGTCTGTCTCTGTCTGTGTCTGTGCCTGTGTGCCTGTGTGTCTGTGTCTGTGTGTCTGTGCCTGTGTGTCTGTGTCTGTGTGTGTGTGTGTGTGACGGTGGATGCTGAGGGCAGGGAGTGGGAAGGGGATGGTCCTTCAGTGACTTTTTCGTCAAACTTTATGCTTCAAAGGTCATGCATTGTAAGGCTGCACAGGATAGTAATCAGCTAAACACAAGGTAGAAAGTGCGAAAGAGCAAGACAGAGTCATATGAACAGACCGAGAGATTAACACAGAAGCAGATGGAACTGCCAATATTGGGAAGAAAAAAACAAACAAAGAAAAGCTCTTTCACAAATCCTGTCATAACACCCAGCTGCCTGCTCTCTCCCCAAGATTCTCTACCCCTTTCCCAGAGCCTGACACCTGCCAACAACTAATTACCTCCCTTTGTTTTCGTTTTCTTGCCCCGCTCACTCTCGTTTGTGCTGTGTCTAAACAGTGCCCTGTATTGGCGGGTCCGACAGCAGACTCCATGCCGGCGTGTTCCGATTGTGCTCGGTAATAGGCCTCTTATCGATCAGCTGCTGCTCACACTTCTCTGTTTTTATGTGCAGTGCTCGGGAGATTCTCCCCTTTCTATTTCACACTGACTTTGTTTCGTCGTCAATTGTGTGTCCAGTCCTTGGGAGGTTCTTTTGTCACCCCACCCCCACCCCCAACCATTCCACTGACTTATTTTTCGTCTAAAAGTTCAACCACGCCCCCAATGCAGTGGTATTGGTAGATATTTTGTCGAGGAGGAGATGGACGGTGGAGGCCAGCCTAAACTGACTATTTTTCACCAAAAAAAAAAAACCCAGATCATTTCTGTCTTTACACAGACATGTTTTTCGTGGATGGAGGAGCGGACCTCATATTCCAGACTTTCATTTCTATTTAAAATGTGTGTGTGTGTGTGTGTGTGTGTGTGTGTGTGTGTGTGTGTGTGTGTGTGTGTGTGTGTGTGTGTGTGTGAGACAGACAGACAGACAGACAGACAGACAGACAGACAGACAGACAAAGAGGGAAGGGAAAGACAGAGAAGTCCAAGAATAGAGACAGAGACAGAAGAAAGACCAAATAGAGATATAGAACTTAATCAACATTTTCAACATCTATCATTCTGCGCCCAAAGAACGAAAGAACGGTAGTACTTTCCGTCCTGATGGTTTGTTTGCTTTCCCATTCGTCAGTCTGTCTGCTAGGTAACTGGATCTTTGGGATGTTTCCAAAGATTGTTTGCAGGGTCCCAGTCTATCTTGATCTCTCCTGGCGCAACACACACACACACACACACACACCACACACACACACACACACACACACACACACACACACAACCACTCCAGTAAAACACTTCTGATGCTGCAGCGTATTTGTTCGTTAGTTCAGGGAATGGCCATAGCGCGCAAGATTTGCGTCCTGTTCTCAGAGACAGTACAGACATCACTGCTGAGTTATGGCTATTCTTGACCGAAACCTCAACAGTGTCCGTGTTCTCATGAACCCCTTACTAGCCTTGGAGGTGGTCCGATCTTCAGATGATCTGATAGTCGCCTTCTTCAATTCTTGTAGCTGTGTCTTTCCTGAACCAATGTCCATGCAATTGTTTAAGTATAGTATGATATTGGAAAATAATTGTGTGGTCAAAATTGGCTCTAGCCCGCACCCCCCCCCCCCCCCCCCCCCCCGCCCACTCCTTTCCAAGATAGAAATTAAATTTAAAAAAATAACGTGCTGACTAGTCACTTCCGCTGGTGAATCACTATGACGTCAGGGCAGAATCTAGCTGGATTGTTACCGACGCTTTAGCTCTGAAAGACATACCATGGTGGGCCGCGGAGGCGCAGCGTTCTGCAGCAAGTTTGGCGCTCTGTGGAGGCAGCAGCCTGTTTACTGTGAGCGCTTGCAACGTTCTCTAGCGCCATCATAGCTCGTTTGCACATGGCCCCAGAACATGGCGGCGATTGGAGTGGGATTACACTTTCGTGTTGTCTTTTTTTAATCGCTTTTTGTTTAACGACTACCGGATTTAAACAGGTCACTCAGTTTGGTTGTGTGTCTAATATTTGTGGCATTTCTTCAGCTACAGTAATTCCACTGTCTAACTCATCATATTGAGATCCGTTTCTTTCAAACCATCGTCTTGAATCGAACAGAGCGGAAAAGAATGATCGACGAGTGAAACACAAGAGTTACCTCTCTTTGGAAAGCGCTTTGCTGTGGCGGGCACAGCATTCTTGCCGAACAACTTTAGCAAAGCGTTTGGTGTGGGTGACCCACGGCAGGTTCCAAAATTAGGAATTAGATGGTCGGATTCAGAAGAAGAGGGTGGGCTGGGGAGAGAAGGAGGTAGGGCCACCACTCCCCGTCTGGATTTTTAAGCGGGGAGAGAGGTCACGGGATTCGTTAACCTATGGCGATGGGCTTTGTAAACTGATTTAGGCCACATTTTTCTTCTTCGTTCTTCCTCTTCTCCTTCATGCGTTGACATTTTCATGCATTTATTTCTCGCGTGAGCGCCAACAGAAAATGCAACTGAATGAAAACTTGCCTTAAAAATTTGGAATGGACCACTCTCTCTCCTCTCTCTCTCTCTCTCTCTCTCTCTCTCTCTCTCTCTCTCTCTCTCTCTCTCTTAGAAAAACACACACACACACAAAAAGACAAACACACCCAAAGATAACGGAAACCTCACTATTCTGTCTCCTACCTTTAACACATGAATGTGACTTGAATCCAGGGCACCTGTCTGTTCTGTAAGAAGGCTTGCCTGTTGAATTTCATGTTTTTATTTCAAGTACTGCGTATTAAGCTCCTTTGATTGCCCATTAAAATATTCTGTTACCTATATCTGTAATTGAAAGACACCTCCACCATCTTTACAAAATGCCGTGCGTAACAGGCATGTAAAACAGACATCAGTGTAAAGCAGAAAGACAGTTCTTGTGTTCGTCAAAGTGGACCTAACAACCCCAGAATTACCAGAAGGAGAATACATAATTATAACAATATCCCTTTCAGAAAAATTCAACGTCAAAGAGGCGGCGACCACAAGGGAAAAAACCCTCTCAGTCCTGTTTGAGAACGACAGCAGACACTAAACAGAAGCACAATTGCACAAAATGATTGTTTCATTGTTGTTGTTGCTGCTGCTGCTCTTGTTGGTGTTCCTTTTCTGTTTTACCATGAAAATGGGTCGTTAATACGATAGCAAGAAATGAAACACCACAAAGACCACACACACACACACACACACACACACACACACACAACACACACACACACACACACCTATACCCCTTTCTCCCTCCCTCTCCCACCATCCCCACCACTACCTTCCTCCCTACCGCCCCCGGATGTTAAAAGAGAATCACGCCGTAAAGCAGCACGCCTTAAACCTAACAATGCATGGATCTCTTTGAAGACAATAGGATTGTCAATGCATTTCAACTTTTCTTATCAATCTGTTATCCTCCTACGATTGTATGAAGAAACTATACAGGATTGCCCGGTTGGTCTCTGTACTACCATCTTTACGGTAGTCAGCAATCACTAGCTCATTTTCAACATGTGCAAGGTTTATGATTGCGTGTGAACTGGTCAGTTTAATTTTCTGGTCACTCCTAATAAGTGTAGATTTCTTGTCTTGACAGATATAGAAGAATGTTTACTCAATCGCGAGGCAAGGTTCCGAGATCGAAGTTTCAATGCCACACGGCCCTATTTTTGGGAGGGATACGTATAAAGCGTGTCTGAAAAGTACGTTGTGCTTATCTCAGAGCTTTAGTCGTCCCTTCATAACACATGCCTTCTTGAATTCTGACGGAGAAGAGGTGGAGGAGAAGCGTTAGAATGGGAAACAGACAAAGCAGGCATCAGAGTTAAACGAAGAACAAGAAGGAAGGGAACAAGAACGAGAAAAAGATAAAAGAAGAAAAAGGAGAACGGAGAGAGAGGAGGTGAGGGGGTCGAAAGGAAGCACCTCTACAACACCCTTACTACCTGTCCCTTTCCCCCAAGGCTCTCTCTCACCCCACACTCAGACCGACAACAAATTAATTCCCCTGACTGACACCCATCCCACATCACTTCCAGTCCTTTCTCTGTCCATCCACCCTGTGTAAAGGGAGCTCGCATTGTCCAGTGTGAAGCCACCTGACCGTCCTGTCAAATATTGACATGTGTGCATGCTCTGCTCTCCTGTTAAACAGCCTCCACCTCACTCTGATCCACTGACTGCTGTTTTCTTTTCCCTTCATGTTCCGTTTTCCCGCAGGCTTCTTACTCTCTCTCCTTTTCAATGACGTGTTCTTCAGACTTGGTGTTTCAATGGCTGCCAGTGATCAGGCGCTAACGGAAATTTAAAATAATAATTAAAAAAAATAAGTAGACTACCAAGCCAATGATTGTGAAAGTCCACTAGCTTGCAGAATGTTTCCTCTACCAGCCCTTCAGTACGTCTTGTGTGCACAATGTATCAAAACACGTAAAGCGGTGCTGTTCATCGGGCTGGGTAGGGGAAGAGGAGGTGTGTGCACAACGTATCAAAACACGTAAAGCGGTGCTGTTCATCGGGGCTGGGTAGGGGAAGAGTAGGTGTGTGCACAATGTATCAAAACACGTAAAGCGGTGCTGTTCATCGGGGCTGGGTAGGGGAAGAGGAGGTGTGTGCACAATGTATCAAAACACGTAAAGCGGTGCTGTTCATCGGGGCTGGGTAGGGGAAGAGGAGGTGTGTGGGGTTACAAAGTCTGGACCTGCTTCTCCCCATTTGCCCTCTCTCCCTAACATATGCTGATTATTGTGGTGTTCATCACAGATTGTAATGTTCTCTCCATTGGCCCTCTCTCCCTAACATATGCTGATTATTGTGGTGTTCATCACAGATTGTAATGTTCTCTCCATTTGCCCTCTCTCCCTAACATCTGCTGATTATTGTGGTGTTCATCACAGATTGTAATGTTCTCTCCATTTGCCCTCTCTCCCTAACATCTGCTGATTATTGTGGTGTTCATCACAGATTGTAATGTTCTCTCCATTTGCCCTCTCTCCCTAACATATGCTGATTATTGTGGTGTTCATCACAGATTGTAATGTTCTCTCCATTTGCCCTCTCTCCCTAACATATGCTGATTATTGTGGTGTTCATCACAGATTGTAATGTTCTCTCCATTTGCCCTCTCTCCCTAACATATGCTGGTTATTGTGGTGTTTCATGACAGACTGTAATGTTCTCTCCATTGCCCTCTCTCCCTAACATATGCTGATTATTGTAGTGTTCATCACAGATTGTAATGTTCTCTCCATTTGTCCTTTCTCCGTAACATATGCTGATTATTATAGTGTTCATCACAGATTGTAATGTTCTCTCCATTTGTCCTTTCTCCGTGACATATGCTGATTATTGTAGTGTTCATCACAGACTGTAATGTTCTCTCCATTTGTCCTCTCTCCCTAACATATGCTGATTATTGGGAAGATGAAAAATAGAAGCCACAAAACACCCATGAGATAATGGCAATATTTCGGTTTATTTCAACCTTTCTCAAGCCACACTGATTATTGTAGTGTTCATGACAGATGTGAGAAAAAAAATCATTACAGTGTGGTTTACTTCAATCTTTCTCAAGCCACACTGATTATTGTAGTGTTCATGACAGATGTGAGAAAAAAATCATTACAGTGTGGTTTACTTCAATCTTTCTCAAGCCACACTGATTATTGTAGTGTTCATGACAGATGTGAGAAAAAAAATCATTACAGTGTGGTTTACTTCAATCTTTCTCAAGCCACACTGATTATTGTAGTGTTCATGACAGATGTGAGAAAAAAAATCATTACAGTGTGGTTTACTTCAATCTTTCTCAAGCCACACTGATTATTGTAGTGTTCATGACAGATGTGAGAAAAAAAATCATTACAGTGTGGTTTACGTCGTTTGTACTAAAGATCATCAATAAGGGGACACCCTGCGTTTTCTACTAAAGATCATCAATAAGGGACACCTGCGTTTTCTACTAAAGATCATCAATAAGGGGACACCCTGCGTTTTCTCATACACTGCCATAAATCGTGGGATGATCCCAGGGCCTTCTCAGGATCCGATGTTTTCTCGCAAAGTGCGAAAGATATGTGTGAATGTGATGATGGGTGTGTGTACAGGGTGGGGGTGGGGGTGGGGGGGTGATAGTGGAAGGGGACAGGTGGGGGGGGGGGGGGGGGGGGGCATGGAAGTGGGTCACTTTCCCGTACTGTGTGAGAAAGTGTGGGACTATAAGAAACTAGGGCTAACTTACCGGTTTTTCCCCAATCATCTGTTCTGTTCCGTTTTGGCGCTCCTGTGTTTCCTGTTGTTTTTGGGTTTTTTACTAAATGACGTACGCACAAATTGAGTAGTGATCCTGACGTGTCTTTTAAAGTGTCAGAGTAAGGCATTATTTCTGGAACGTTCCGAGCATTTTGATCAATCGTAGCATGTAATGACCCCCACTGAGGTGTCCAAGCACAAGAGATTGACTCTTCTTCTATCGTAACAATATTATATACCCCCCACCCCCACCCTCCACCCCCACCCCACCCCCACACACACACAAATCAACCTCATGTCACGTTAATTGAAGGCACATGTATAACAAACGTAACTGAAACAGTGTACGAGAAAAAAAATATGTTGAGGCCATAAAATGGAAAACTGGCCAAGTGGTCATAAACCATCTGGAAAGTCGGTGTGTTTTAAGGTACGGTTTATTGATGGTTGTTTGTGTGTGTGTGTGTGTGGTGTGTGTGTGTGTGTGTGTGTGTGTGTGTGTGTGCGTGCGTGCGTGCGTGCGTGCGTGCGTGTGTTGTACGTGGAAAACATGGGAAGAACAACTAACGATTATTGTTATTGGTAAAACATACTACTGGTCACAAAAATACAACTACTGTGAGAGAGTCAAAGGGAATAAGTAAGTGAGAGAGTTAAGGGAATAAGTAAGTGGAGAGTTAAGGGAATAAGTAAGTGAGTGAGTCAAAGGGAATAAGTAAGTGAGTGAGTCAAAGGGAATAAGTAAGTGAGTGAGTCAAAGGGAATAAGTAAGTGAGGAGTCAAAGGGAATAAGTAAGTGAGTGAGTCAAAGGGAATAAGTAAGTGAGTGAGTCAAAGGGAATAAGTAAGTGAGTGAGTCAAGAGAGACGACAGACAAGGGAAGAGTGGGGAAGAGAGAGAGAAGAGAGAGAGAGAGAGGAGAGGACGACAGGCAGACAGAGACAAAACGAATGAGGAAGAGAGAGAGAGAGAGAGAGAGGCCGACAGGCAGACAGAGACAAAACGAATGAGGAAGAGAGAGAGAGAGAGGCCGACAGGCAGACAGAGACAAAACGAATGAGGAAGAGAGAGAGAGAGAGAGAGAGAGAGGCCGACAGCAGACAGAGACAAAACGAATGAGGAAGAGAGAGAGAGAGAGAGAGAGAGAGAAGAGAGAGAGAGAGAGAGAGAGAGAGAGAGAGAAAGCAAATGAGTAAGTGAGAGACAGACAGGGGCGGACGGGCGGACGGACGGACAAGAGAGAGAGAAGAGAGAGAGAGAGAGAGAGAGAGAGAGAGAGAGAGAGAGAGAGAAAGAGAAGAGAGAGAGAGAAGAGAGAGGAGAGAGGCAGACGGGCAGACAGGCAGACAGACAGAGACAGAACGAATGAGGAAGAGAGAGAGAAAGTAAATGAGTACGTGAGAGATAGACAGACAGGCGGACGGACGGACGGACAGAGAGAGAGAGAGAGAGAGAGAGAGAGAGAGAGGAGAGAGAGAGAGAGAGAGAGAGAGAGAGAGAGAGAGAGAGAGAGAGAGAAAACGGCCGCTGGAACAGAAGGACAAAAACCAAACAAACCAACCAAAAAGCATCCTCTACAAATTGTCATCACTCCCAAGTTCCGTGTCCCTCTCCTAACGTCTCCCAACGTCTCCGAGGTTCCTTTCTCAGCCCCTCCCATCCATCCCCCATCTCATTCCCTTCCTGTGACTTGCTGTCCACTTCCTGTTCTGCCTGCCTGCCCGCGCTGTGTCTAAAGGGAGCACGCATGGACGAGTCTGACGCCGGCACTCGGATCGCCCTGTCAATGTTTACGAGCCGGCATATTCTGCCCTCCTCTCCTCTCTTGTACAGCCGTTTCATTGATTTGCTTGCAGCTGCCAATTGCTTTTTTTCGTTTCATGTTCGGTTTTTAGTCTGTGTGTGTGTGTGTGTGTGTGTGTGTGTGTGTGTGTGTGTGTGTGGTGTGTGTGTGTGTGTGTGTGTGATGTGTGCGTGAGCGAGTGTGTGTGTGTGAGTGAGTGCCTGTGTGCGTGTGTGTGTGTGTGTGTGTGTGTGTGTGTGTGTGTGTGTGTGTGTGTGTGTGTGTGTGTGTGCGTGCGTGTCTATGTGTGTGTCCTTCTGTCTGTCTGTCGGTGTCTGTGTGTGAGTGCGTGCGTGCGTGCGTGTATGCGTGTGTGCGCGCACGTTTTGTGTGTGTGTGTGTGTGTGCGTGTGCGTGCGTGCGTGTGCGTGTGCGCGCGCGTGCGCGCGCGCGTGCGTGTGTGTGTGTGTTGTGTGTGTGTGTGTGTGTGTGTGTGTGTGTGTGTGTGTGGTGTGTGTGTGTGTGTGCATGCGTGTGTGTGTGTGTGTGTGTGTGTGTGTGTGTGTGCGTGTGTGCGTGTGTGTGTGTGTGTGTGTGTGTGTGTGGTCGGCGGATGAGAAGGGGTGGAAGTGGGGAGGAAGGCATCTTTCAAGGTTTGTTTTAGTGATGTGTTCATTTACCTTGACCCCATCACACACTGTATGTCATCAAGCGACAGAAGACAGAAATCGGCTTCATGGAAGACAGCAAGAGAGACTGTGCCGTATACCTGCAGACAGACAGATCAAGACAACGAACACAGAGACAGAAATGCCAAAACAGACAGCAAGACAGACTGTGACACAGACATGCAGACAGACAGATCAAGACAAGAACACAGAGACAGAAATGCCAGAACTGAATGGACAAAGAAAGCCTATTCTCCACGGAACTCTATCCACAGTTCGTGAAAAAAGGATTCTTTGCCCATTCTCCTCGCAGAACTTACCCGCCCCTTTTATCAGCTCCCTCATCTACCGACAACTAATTACCTCCCTTCGCCTTCCACATCTACCGACAACTGATTACCTCCCTTCGCCTTCCACATCTACCGACAACTAATTACCTCCCTTCGCCTTCCACATCTACCGACAACTAATTACCTCCCTTCGCCTTCCACATCTACCGACAACTAATTACCTCCCTTCGCCTTCCACATCTACCGACAACTAATTACCTCCCTTCGCCTTCCACATCTACCGACATCTGATTACCTCCCTTCGCCTTCCACATCTACCGACAACTGATTACCTCCCTTCGCCTTCCACATCTACCGACAACTAATTACCTCCCTTCGCCTTCCACGTCGACCGACATCTAATTACCTCCCTTCGCCTTCCACATCTACCGACAACTAATGACCTCCCTTCGCCTTCTATATCTACCGACAACTGATTACCTCCCTTCGCCTTCCACATCTACCGACAACTGATTACCTCCCTTCGCCTTCTATATCTACCGACAACTAATTACCTCCCTTCGCCTTCCACATCTACCAACAACTGATTACCTCCCTTCGCCTTCTATATCTACCGACAACTAATTACCTCCCTTCGCCTTTCAACCTCCTCCCCTCCACATCCTCGTCTGGCAGACTGCGCTGTGTAAAAAATGAGCCTGCATTGACTGACTGGTTTAACGCCGTCTGGTCACCTTCGTCCACACTGGCGCGTTTCTGCTGCGCTCTGTAACGGGCCTTTCATCGATCAGGTGGTGCCCACATTTCCCTGGTTTCATATTCGGTTCTCAACACGTTCTTCCAATGTCCATGTCGTTGATTTTGCTTTTTCAAAAAAAAAAAATTGATGGATGCTGCTGGGGTTCCCCATGGAGTTACTGCTTAATTGTCGGTTCGCTGATGCTTAATATGGATGTTGATGCTTTTCGTGTGGATTTCAGGCATCCCTTTAGTGAGGTTCTGTTTCGGTTCTGTGTTGTGGTATTGTGTCGCGTCGTGTTGTCTTGGGCTGAGGCAAACATTGCAGGTGTCTTGTCGTGCTCGGTGGAAAATTCTCATCTGCGGTTTTTGTTAGCCATTTCTCACTCCACCGGTACTTCTTCTATTCACACTGGTGTCCAGGAGACATACTGAGTTGAGGAAAGTTTCACACACACACACACACACACACACACACACACACACACACACACACACACACACACACACACACACTGACGGAAACCAATTTATTGTCAGATTAACCCATGGGTGTATTCACTCACACACACACACACACACACACACACACACACACACACACACACACACACACACACACCCACACACACACATACACTGACTGACGGAAACCAATTTATTGTCAGATTAACCCATGGGTGTATTCACATACACACACACACACACACACACACACACACACACACACACACACACACACACACACACGCCCACGCAGGCATTCACAGAGAGGGGAGAGAAGGAGAGGGAGGAGGGAAATACGGACAGACAGACGACACAGAGGCAAACAATCACAAAGATAGAAAGAGACAGGCAGACAAGAGAG
>CM031608.1:92868463-92928463 GCA_018398815.1 Conus ventricosus | reverse complement strand
TGGGCAGCGGTTATCATGGGTCCTTTTCATTGACGTGTCCCTCAGACTTGATGCCAGAAAGGCTTTGAGTAATCACGCTGCGAGAAGAAAGAACGCTACCACGACAGAAGCGAGACGGCAGCAGTGGGCGAGACACAGGCTTACAGACAGACAGATCAAGACAAACAACAAAGAGACAGAAAGGATGACCCGAACGGAATAGGCACACGCACACCCTCTTCCGCAAATCCTGTCATGACGCCCAATTGCCTGGCTCTGTCCTCGGGATTACCCGCCCCTTTCTCAGCTCTGACATCTACCGACAACTAATTACCTCCCCTCAGCTTTCAGTTCCCCACCCCCCACCCCACCCCATCCCACCCCCCTCCCCACCCCAATCTTTGTCCGTCTGTCTCTCTGACTGTGGCCGCTATGAACGTGAGCCGACAGTGACGGAGTCTAACACCGCCTGTGTTCACCCCTGTCCCCAGCGCTGTGTGTATCAGCTGAGCTCTGTCACAGGCCGGTCATCGATCAGCTGGCGCCCACGCTTCCCCATTTTGTTTTTGACCCCCCCCCCCCCCCCCACCCCCACCCACCCCCCCACTCCCGCACCCCTCCCTCCCCCAATTCTCGGGAGGTTCTTTTAATCTCTATCTCTCCGACTTTTTTATTTTTCATTTCTATTCTAAATCTTCAAGGACGCTGCCGATGGCTGTCCATTTGGGTTTCTGCCGCCAATGTTTTTTTTTCTTTGATGCTGAAGGTCTACATGTGGATTTTCAGGGTAGTTTTTTTTTGTCTTTGTATCTTGTATTACTTTTTCTTTTGGAATTGTTCCGGTTTTTGTTTTTTGTTGTTGTTCTTGTTCTTTTGTTTGTTTTTTGTGTTGTTTTTTTCGTTTTCGATTTGTGGAATCCCTTTTGAGACATTGTGTTGTGATCTTCGCTTTCTTTCTTAGTCTAAGCGGCCAGTGTCAACACACTGACGAATTTCATGCGATTGTGTGGTGTGTCGTATTAATGCTAAATGGTATTGTAGGGGGTGTTGTGTGGTGTGTCGTATTAATGCTAAATGGTATTGTAGGGGGTGTTGTGTGGTGTGTCGTATTAATGCTAAATGGTATTGTAGGGGGTGTTGCCAGTGGTATGATGCACTGTTGTGCGGTGCTATGTCTGATGACGTCATGTTAATTTAGGCACATCAACTACGCATGGACGAAAGTCTGTCTTTCTTGATACACTGAGTATCGTCTATAACTGTCTGTCAACACTGGACTGTGTGTGACCGCTGTCGTTTCATTTTCTGCGAAGTTCAGGACGATGACTGTCTGTTCTAGGTTATCATACTCTACATCTGAGGTGAAAGGAAATGAACAATGTGTGTTTTACGCCTGTGTTGTGAAGTACTGTGTCATGTTGTACTGTGCTACACTGTGTTGTACTGTGCAATACTGTGTTGTACTGTGCTATACTGTGTTTTACTGTGCTATATGTGTTGTACTATTGTGCACCGCTGTGCAGTGTTGTATCCCACTGTTATGTCCTGTTATGCTGTGCTGCGGTGTACTGTTATGCTGTGCTGTGGTGTACTGTTATGCTGTGCTGTGCCGTGTTGCATAATGATGTACAGCTATGCCGTGTTGTATTGCACGGTTATGTTGTTCCATGGCGTGTTGTATTGCACGGTTATGTTGTTCCATGGGTTACCTCTGTTCAGGAGCAGTTATGTCCCTTGATATCTTAATGGAGTGTCCTGCGCGTGCCTGTACCCATCGTCAACACAGCGCAGGCCTCCAAGGGTGGTACAGGACTGCTCTAAAGGGCAGGTGAAGACGGTGCTTCTCTGGGTCCTCCCCAGCATCTTCGGGTGTTTCTTTTTCTTTTTTGGGCCTTAACTAGGCTGACCCTGGAGAAAGGTCCAGTGACGGTGAGGAAAGACCCACTGACCACAGGGAAAGTCCTGTTGACAGTGGGAAAGACTACAACTTTGGATTCTCTCTTGAGAGCACATAAGACCGAAATGGCGAAAGCTTGGCTGTGTCTGGAGTGGCACTGTCTTCATCTGTCCGTGGGCAGGGTGGTTGGTCTGTGGGGTGTGCTCGGCAGCTGGAGGTGGTTTTTTTTCGCCGGTGGGCTCTGCAGTCATGAAATACGGGCTGGTACACCCATGGGGATGCTACTTTAAGGCTGTTATGACTGCATCCTGTAGTCTGGGTTACCTCTGTTCAGGAGCAGTTATGTCCCTTGATATCTTAATGGAGTGTCCTGCGCGTGCCTGTACCCATCGTCAACACAGCGCAGGCCTCCAAGGGTGGTACAGGACTGCTCTAAAGGCAGGTGAATGACGGTGCTTCTCTGGTCCTCCCCAGCATCTTCGGGTGTTTCTTTTTCTTCTTTGCCTTAACTAGGCTGACCCTGGAAAGGTCCAGTGACGGTGAGGAAAGACCCACTGACCACAGGGAAAGTCCTGTTGACAGTGGGAAAGACTACAACTTTGGATTCTCTCTTGAGGGCACATAAGACCGTATGGCGAAAGCTTGGCTGTGTCTGGAGTGGCACTGTCCTTCATCTGTCCGTGGGCAGGGGTGGTGGGTCTGTGGGGTGTGCTCGGCAGCGGAGGGTTTTCACCGGTGGGCTCTGCAGTCATGAAATTCGGGCTGGTCACCCATGGGGATGCTACTTTAAGGCTGTTATGAGCTGCATCCTGTAGTCTGGGTTACCTCTGTTCAGGAGCAGTTATGTCCCTTGATATCTTAATGGAGTGTCCTGGCGCGTGCCTGTACCCATCGTCAACACAGCGCAGGCCTCCAAGGGTGGTACAGGACTGCTCTAAAGGGCAGGTGAGACGGTGCTTCTCTGGGTCCTCCCCAGCATCTTTCGGTGTTTCTTTTTCTTCTTTGCCTTAACTAGGCTGACCCTGGAGAAAGGTCCAGTGACGGTGAGGAAAGACCCACTGACCACAGGGAAAGTCCCTGTTGACAGTGGGAAAGACTACAACTTTGGATTCTCTCTTGAGGGCACATAAGACCGTATGGCGAAAGCTTGGCTGTGTCTGGAGTGGCACTGTCTTCATCTGTCCGTGGGCAGGGGTGGTTGGGTCTGTGGGGTGTGCTCGGCAGCTGGAGGGTTTTTCGCCGGTGGGCTCTGCAGTCATGAAATACGGGCTGGTACACCCATGGGGATGCTACTTTAAGGCTGTTATGAGCTGCATCCTGTAGGGTTACCTCTGTTCAGGAGCAGTTATGTCCCTTGATATCTTAATGGAGTGTCCTGCGCGTGCCTGTACCCATCGTCAACACAGCGCAGGCCTCCAAGGGTGGTTACAGGACTGCTCTAAAGGCAGGTGAAGACGGTGCTTCTCTGGGTCCTCCCCAGCATCTTCGGGTGTTTTTTTTTCTTATGCTGTGCTGTGCCGTGTGCATAATGATGTACACTTGCCGTGTTGTATTGCACGGTTATGTTGGTTCCATGGCGTGTTGTATTGCACGGTTATGTTGTTCCATGGCGTGTTGTATTGCCGGATATGTTGTTCCATGCGTGTTGTATTGCCACGGTTATGTTGTTCCATGGCGTGTTGTATTGCAACGGATATGTTGTTCCATGGCGTGTGTATTGCACGGTTATGTTGTTCCATGGCGTGTGTATTGCACGGTTATGTTGTTCCATGGCGTGTTGTATGCACGGTTAATGTGTTCCATGGCGTGTTGTGTCATGTACCATTCTGTACTGCTGCACTGGTGCTGTATTGTCGTTATGTTGTGCTCTGGTTATGTGTGTGTGTGTTGTGTGCGTGTGCGTGTGCGTGTGCGTGTCAGTGTGCGTGTGTGTGTGCGTGTGTTGTGTGGCGTGGTGTTGTGGTGTGTGTGTGTGTGTGTGTGTTGTTTGTGGTGTGTGTGTGGTGTGTGTGTGGTGTGTGTGTGTTGCATGCGTGCGTGGGTGCGTTCCTCCGATCTACTATTTGTTTTTCCTGTTCCCTCGTGCCCCCTCTCCCTGCTCCCTCCCGTCTCATCCCGCCCCAATTTATCTTCCACCCCCCCCCCCCCCTCTTTTTTATCCCCCGTACCCTCCTCCCCTTCCCCTCCCCTTCGCTCCCCCCCGCCCCTCTCCTCAAATACTTCCGCTCCCCCCCCCCCCTCCCCCTCGTCAATCCTTCACATCTCCCTCTCCCCCCCCCCCTCCCCCTCCCCCTTCCTTAGGTATCCCGCCTACCCTTTTCACCCGAGACCCACCTTGAATCCCTCCAGAAAGAAAAGGGTGTCAGTACGTGAGGTAAAGTTGGGAACTCGATGCAATTGCTCTCCCACCTTTTGTTGTTCTGCCTGACAGTGAGCACGGTGTTATTATTGTCAACCGCAAGGCATGTTTGACACTCTTCAAAATCTGACATCGCTTCGCTTCACTATCAAATCGCATTGCGAATGCGACTAATACGACAT
This sequence comes from Conus ventricosus, assembly GCA_018398815.1. Classification (NCBI taxonomy): domain Eukaryota; kingdom Metazoa; phylum Mollusca; class Gastropoda; order Neogastropoda; family Conidae; genus Conus; species Conus ventricosus. The sequence continues at coordinate 92,924,046 of CM031608.1, read as the reverse complement.
TTCTAGAATGAAAGTAAATTTGATTTTACTTCTAGACAATATGCCAACGTGTCAAGCAGCATCATTTGGAGACGATCAGACGAAACTGTGAATTTATGTTGAGAACAACAAAGACCCAACATCACACAGACGGACAGACAGACAACCCGACTGACCGAGTCTCCTCTATATATTAGATTCTCTCTCTCTCTCCTCTCTCTCCTCTCTCTCTCTCTCTCTCTCTCTCTCTTCTCCTCTCTGTGTGTGTGTGTGTGTGTGTGTGTGTGTGTGTGTGTGTGTGTGTGTGGCGCGCGCGCGCGCGCGCGTGCGCGCGTGTGTGTGTATATGTGTGCGCGTGTGTGTGCCTGTGTGTGTGTTAGAGAGAGAGAGAGAGAGAGAGAGAGAGAGAGAGTGTGTGTGTGTGTGTGTGTGTGTGTTTGTGTGTGTGTGTGTGTGCGCGCGCGCGTGTGTGTATGTGTGTGCGTGTGTGTGTGCCTGTGTGTTTGTATTAGAGAGAGAGAGAGAGAGAGAGAGAGAGAGAGAGAGAGAGTGTGTGTGCGTGCGTGCGTGCGTGCGTGCGTGCGTGCGTGCGTGCGCGTGCGTGCGTGTGTGCGTGCGTGTGTGCGTGCGTGCGTGTGTGTGTGTGTGTGCGCGCGTGTATGTGCGTGCGTATGTGTTCTATTAGTTGTGTTTTGACGTCATAAGAACTCTGTGTACGTGCATGTGTGCGTGCGCGCGCGTGTGAGTGAGCGTGGGGGGGAGGGGGTGGAGAGAGAGAGAGAGAGAGAGAGAGAGAGAGAGAGAGAGAGAGAGAGAGAGAGAGTTCTGTAGCAGGTATTTTAGGTCTATGTGGACAATGCGTTTGCAACATTCTGTGCTAGTCCTGTGAGTTCGTTCGCGGATGGTTTGCAACTGGAGGCAAATTCCGGTGTTTGGTTGTTGTTGCTGTTGTTTTTCTCGTGTTTGTGTTTGTGTCCACGATTTCATTACTTTACGGTATTTGTCCGGTTACAATAACACTTACAATCTCATAGATCACTTGAGCACATGTTTTGATGGCACCATGATCATAGCCTCGTTAAATAAGGGAAACAATCGTCGTGTAACGAGAGCACACGAGTTACGCCTCTTTTGAAAGCGCTTGGCTATGAGGCAATGTATTTTATAGCCCAGCCGACCGCAAAGGGCCACATCAGGGCTGAGAAATACTGTTGCGAGAACAAGTAGACCGTTCCTGCCAAGCCAAGCAGTTCCGGCTCTCTCTGGGACATTTCCATTTTCTGGAACAAAATAAAGAATTACATCGAAACGTTCGAAATGGGGTAAAGGAGAGGGGTGTGGGGCGAGTGGAGGGGGGGGAGGTGAAGGTAGGGAGGTGGGGGACGAGGGGAGGGGAGAAGGTGAAGGAGGGGCCACAGCCTCTCCCTCCTGAATTTTAAACCGGGGAGACGGGTCACGGGATTCATTAACCCATGGCGATGGGCTTTGTAAACTGATTTGAGTCGAGGGTTCCCCCACCACGTGTTTACGAAGATCGTTGGAATACCGTTTCCTCACTGGTGTGCCTCCGCGTGGGCAACATGAAAAAGCAACTTCAGTCAAATCTGCATCAACCATTTGGAATCGACAGTCCGTTCTGTGTGTGTGTGGGGGGGGGGGGGGGGGGGGTGGAGGGGGGTGCGTGTGTGTATGTGCGCGTGCGTGCGTGCGTGCGTGCGTGTGTGCGTGCGTGCGTGCGCGCGCCCATACATGTGTGTCGGCATGTGAATGTATGTACATGTGTGAGGGCAGACGCGAACACATACGAGCACGCGTGCGTGCGTGGTGCGTGCATGTGTGTGTGTGTGTGTGTGTGTGTGTGTGTGTGTGTGTGTGTGTGTGTGTGGGTGGGTGGGTGGGTGCGTGCGTGCGTGCGTGCGTGCGTGCGTGCGTGCGTGTGTGTGTGTGTCTGTGTGTCTGTGTGTGTGTGTGTGTTGTGTGTGTGTGTGTCTGCTTGTCTGTCTGTCTGTCTGTGTGCGTGCGTGCGTGCGTGCGTGCGTGCGTGTCTCTCTGTGTGTGTGTGTGTGTGTGTGTGTGGTGCGTGCGTGCGTGCGTGCGTGCGTGCGTGCGTGCGTGCGTGTGTGTGTGTGTGTGTGTGTGTGTGTGTGTGTGTGTGTGTGTGTGTGTGTGTGTGTGTGTGTGTGCTTGTCTGTCTGTCTGTCTGTCTGTCTGTCTGTGTGCGTGCGTGCGTGCGTGCGTGCGTGTCTGTGTGTGTGTGTGTGTGTGTGTGTGTGTGTGTGTGTGTGTGTGTGTGTGTGTGTGTGTGTGTGTGCATACGTTAGCACGCTCGTGCCACGCCATTTTCAAGAATTCAATAACCTCGAGATGTTTTTGAACAGTGTAGATCATTGGTTGTCTCCCTTTGTAACTGAAGGTGTAATACAGCTAGAACTATCATTACTACAGGAGCATTCAGGAGAGCGAAGACCACCACCAACGTCAACCCGATCCTGCATCTGCTCGTTGATGCAAAAACTCGTTCATTTATTCCTGTTGTTTTAAAGTCCAGCCACCCAACCACTAGGAACCATATTAGGGCTGTCATCGTGCTGAAGTCAATTCCTCACTCATCTGATGGGAGGGGAACACACTTTCATTGAACCATGATTGTGTAGTAAGAAACAAACAAACAAAAACAGCAACCAAAAACGTTTAAACTCTTCCTTTCGTAAGCACTTACATCATATGGAAAAAACAACAACTATTTCTTTCTTTCACGAACTCAAAAATCACATCAGATGGGACATCTATCGACAAGGTTTTCTCGGAGTACGCTGGAAAGGGTTTACGTCTGAAGGGTTTAGTGTCGACACACGATGAGAACATCTTTTATTGCGAGTGCTACATCACATGGAATTCAACATGGCATCCAAGATGCGGAGGGGTGTAATATGAGCGGCCTGTAACATAAAATAGCAGGTTTGCCTTCCTGTGGAAGAACATACGATAAGTCGGCGGTAGGGTGGGGGTGGGGGGCGGGGGGTGCTGGAGCTTCAATTTGTTCTGTTCTTTTTTCTGACTTCTATGAACAACTCAGTTTATGAATGAAAACAAACTGCACTTTTCCTGCCAGATGAACGGATGATTGGTACAGACTGAAAATAGTTCATCTTGTTTTTCAAAGGATATGGAATTCATGCCATACCATGTCGGATCTCCTCACGACAGCTGCCAACAAACGAGCCTGGAGAGAAACGGCGGCTGCTCATCACGCCCCCCCCCCCCCCCCCCCCCCCCCCCCCCACCGCCCCACGACCCCAGCGGTCAGGGGAATGAGTGAGTGTGTGATGGAATTCACAAACTGTGAATGTTTAGATCCCCAGAATTTTTTTTTTTTTTCATATTCGCAGACATTTGTCTCCTCGTAAGCAGCGAACAGAGATACTTCACAGGGTTCGTGGTCAGAGGTAAAATCGGTCCTACTCTCGATGAACAGATCCTGGATCTGTCCTTTCATCCGGATCCGTTCCACAGATCTGCACCAAAAATTAATGGCATCGCTTTGGGGGAGGGAGACAAGCTCCATCTTTCCACCGAATTTGGTCGAAATCGGTTTAGCAGTTTTTGCGTCATCTTGCAGACAGACAGACAAACGAACAAACAAACAAACGGACATGAAATACAACCTCCACGGAGGTGGAAGCATTCTCCCATTTTGCAATGGTTGTGCCGCTGCCCGTATGTCTGATGGTTCAGACGTCAGTGCGCGTGTCCTCTTCTTGGGTTTTGTTTGTTTGTTCGTTTGCTTGTTTCAATTGTCGCCGGTCTCTATGGCAACTACTGCCTGAAGCCAGACTCGAGTGTCTTGGCGAGTGTGATAATGAGCTGGTGATTTTCCCTCGGAGGGGACGTGTTTGCGTGACCCTTCCTGTTCGCTTCCTGGGAGCTTTTTTATCGGCCTACCGCAAGACGTTCATTTCAGTCTGGTGGGTTTCAGCGTTCGCATACACTGTGAACAACGTTTAGTATGCCCAGCTGGTTTCTCTCTTCTGTGACACTCAGACACGGCTACATGTGAACAATGTTTAGTATGCCCAGCTGGTTTCTCTCTTCTGTGACACAGAGACAAGGCTACATGTGAACAACGTTTAGTATGCCCAGCTGGTTTCTCTCTTCTGTGACACTCAGACACGGCTACATGTGAACAATGTTTAGTATGCCCAGCTGGTTTCTCTCTTCTGTGACACAGAGACAAGGCTACATGTGAACAATGTTTAGTATGCCCAGCTGGTTTCTCTCTTCTGTGACACAGAGACAAGGCTACATGTGAACAATGTTTAGTATGCCCAGCTGGTTTCTCTCTTCTGTGACACAGAGACAAGGCTACATGTGAACAATGTTTAGTATGCCCATCTGATTCTCTCTTCTGTGACACAGAGACACGGCTACATGTGAACAATGTTTAGTATGCCCAGCTGGTTTTTCTGTTCTGTGACACAGAGACAAGGCTACATGTGAACAATGTTTAGTATGCCCAGCTGGTTTCTCTGTTCTGTGACACAGACACGGCTACATGTGAACAATGTTTAGTATGCCCAGCTGGTTTCTCTGTTCTATGACACAGACACGGCTACATGTTCGCATCATCGTGTATGATTGATGACACGCAATGCAAGCAAATCATCCCAAATACTGATCTGCTGACATCCATGCCAGTGGTGGATCGGTGTCAGAGTTGTTGAGAAGAAGAAGAAGAAGAGGAGAAGAAGAAGAAGAAGAAGAAGAAGAAGAAGAAGAAGAAGAAGAGAAGAAGAAGAAGAGAAGAAGAAGAGAAGAGAAGAAAAAGAAAAGAAGAAGAAGAAGAAGAAGAAGAAGAAGAAGAAGAAGAAGAAGAAGAAGAAGAAGAAGAAGAGAAATGATGATTGATGATGATGATGATGATGATGATGATGATGATGATGATGATGATGATGATGATGATGGAGAAGGAGAAGGAGAAGGAGATGATGATGATGATGATGATGATGATGATGATGATGATGATGATGATGATTGATGATGATGAAGAAGAAGAAGAAGAAGAAGAAGAAGAAGAAGAAGAAGAAGAAGAAGAAGAAGAAAAGAAGAAGAAGAAGAAGAGAAGAAGAAGAAGAAGAGAAGAAGAAGAAAGAAGAAGAAGAAGAAAGAAGAAGAAGAAGAAGAGCGAGCTGGTAAGAAGAAGAAGAAGAAGAAGCAGAAGAAGAAGAAGAAGAAGAGAAGAAGAAGAAGAAGAAGAAGAAGAAGAAGAAGAGGCCAGTTGTTAAGAAGAAGAAGAAGAAAGGAGGAGGAGGAGGAGGAAGAGGAGGAGGAGAAGAAGGAGAGGAGGAGAGTTGTTCAGAAGAAGAAGAGGAGGAGGGGAGGAGGAACAAGAAGAAGTTGATGATGATGATGATGATGATGATGATGATGATGATGATGATGATGATGATGTGATGATGAGAAAGAAGAAGAATGAATGAATGAAGTGCGGAGTGGAGAAGAAGAAGTAGAAGTAGAGGGGAAGGTGTGTGAACGAAAGACAAGTCAGCGATTTAAAAAAATTAAAAAAAATAACCTGCTAGGTCGAAAGAAAAAAACACTTCACGTTCACCAACCAGTCTTGTATGGGAATGGAACCTGGAATCTTCCGAAAAGAAGACCGAGGTACAAACCTCTCAGACCACTGTGCGCCAGAGTATATCGTCAACAGCAGGATCCCATGTAGCCTTTCGAACTGTCCCTTCCTAGGCTTATTGTCTAAGGCGGCTGCTGCCATCAGGCCTGCTCTGCAGGACATGCCATCGTTCCGTCACAACACACTTCCACCACTCATGTGTCTTAACCCCTTTGATGCCATCTGTCCTGCTCTGCAGGACATGCCATCACTCCGTCACAACACACTTCCACCACTCATGTGTCTTAACCCCTTTGATGCCATCTGTCCTGGAATCTCAGTCTTTCTCAGTGCCAGAGGCTTGACAGTCGCTCGCCTTCAGTGCTGGTAACGTTGTCAGTTCTAATGCCATTCTTTCCACTTGTGTACAACGGAAACCAAAAATTATTGTAGTTTAAATTTACAATGTAGTCTGTGCTGCTTCTACTTCTGGAAGGTATATGCTCTCTCTCTCTCTCTCTCTCTCTCTCTCTCTCTCTCTCTCTCTCTCTCTCTCCCTCTCTCTCTCTCTCTCTCTCTCTCTCTCTCTCTTCACTACCTCATTGCAGATAGATCGGTAGCCTTTGCAGTTAAACTGTTTGAGTTTGAGTCTCTCTGTGTGGACTCTTTGACTCTGTTTCTGATTCACTTCTGTCTTCACAGTCGGCTACTATTTTTCTGCCTTCAGTCGACCATCTTTTGTCTTTGTTCTGGAAACTCTTTTACACTCCGTGTGTGTGTGTGTGCGTGGGGGGGGGGGGGAGGGGGGTCAGTACAACCTTGAGTTAATCTGACAATAAATTGGTTTCAGTCAGTCAGTGTGTGTGTCGGGGGGGAGGGGGGGAGGGGAGAGGAGGGGAATCACAATTTATTACATGCCAGCTTCTTTGAAGCAATCTAGCGACTACACAGCGAAAATTGCATTCGCTGTCTATAGTGGAAACATTGGCTGTCTATAGTGGAAACATTGGCTGTCTATAGTGGAAACATTCGCTGTCTATAGTGGAAACATTCGCTGTCTATAGTGGAAACATTCGCTGTCTATAGTGGAAACTGTCTGCCTGTTCTAGCGTGTGTATTCACCCGTACGTCCTTTTTGTTAAGTTTAATATTTTTGTTTACTTTTTCCTGCTTTTCTTTTAAACTCTGAGAGTGACATATCAAGGTATTTTTTTTAACTTGCACTTTTAGATATAAAACTTCGCAAAAGATGTATTGTTCTTCTACAGCCGTCGAAAGACAAAAAGAAAAACAGGACAATGTTGCGAGATATGTCGGTCGACATCACACATACAGTTTCACATTTGTCGTTCAACAGGTTCTCCACAGATCCCCATGACGTCGGGCAAACAAGCAATGCCGCAACAAGTGGTCTGTCAACCTTTTTAACCAGCGCGTTGTGGCAGCGTCATTTCCCTGGTGGCACTTAAAGGGTTAATCTATTCCACGCCAAGATGTTCTGCAATCTCTTCAGAATTCTCCTCGCTGGGTTTCAGGCTCAGACTCTCGGGCAGCGACTGGCCTCTGGCTATATTTGGATGTTCTAGTTTTCGATCTGAATACACGCCGCTGTGATTGATTATCTTTTGGTCCTTATCCACTATTCTCAGGCTGTCTTGACTGATAGTTCTCGTAGCTTGGGGCACTGGCTGGGGGGGGGGGGGGGGGGGATGTTCCTTTTACTGATATCTGATTGGTTTCCCACCGTTCCTGCTGCACTGGATATTTGAACGTTGGATTTTGTCTTCGAAAGTGTAGTTCTGTTTTAATGTTTGTGCTTTCAGCAATTTCACTTTTTCAAAAAAAGTGAACTGTTAGAATTCTACCTGCCTGAGTACAAGGTAGAAAGTAAAGACTACAGACGACAAGGGAGGCGAGGGAGGTGGGGGGGGGGGGGGGGGGGGGGGGGGGCTCAGGGAGATTCAGGCATGTGCGCGCTTGTGTGTGTGTGGTGTGTGTGTGTGTGTGTGTGTGTGGTGTGTGTGTGTGTGTGTGTGGTTCGTGCGTGTGTATGTGTGTGTACATGTGTGTGTGTGTGTGTGTGTGTGTGTGTGTGTGTGTGTGTGTGTGTGTGTGTGTGTGTGTGTGTGGCTGTGGGTGTAGGTGTGTGCATGTGCGTGTACATGTGTGTAAAGAGAGAGAGACCAGAGAGAGAGAGAGAGACCACAGAGAGAGAGACCCACAGAGAGAGAGAGAGAGACCCAAAGAGAGAGAGAGAGAGAGAGAGAGAGAGAGAGAGAGAGAGGAGAGGAAGAGAGAGAGAGAAGAGAGAGAGAGAGAGAGAGAGAGAGAGAGAGAGAGAGAGAGAGAGAGAGAATAAGGCAGTGAATGAGGAAAGGGTAGTATGATCTACAGACAGACAGGCTTCACGCGCACGCCCACGCACGCGCACAACACACACACACACACACACACACACACACACACACACACACACACACGCAAGCGCGCGCACGCACGCACGCACGCACGCACGCACGCACACATACCACACAGCGCATACACATACGCACACACACACGCGCACGCACGCACGCACGCACACAGAACATGATTTTATTCAATGATGCTAAAGACCAATTTGAAGGGGTGTGAACATTCACGATCAATATAACAAGACAAATTCAAATGATAGTGTCAATCCATCATCTGCTTCAAAAGTAGATCAAAAGACAACAAGGAAACGTTTCACCAACTTACAGAGCAAACAAAGAGAAAATGAAGAGAGAGAGAGAGGAGAGAGGAGAGGAGAGAGAGAGAGAGAGAGAGATGAGAGAGAGAGAGAGAGAGAGAGAGGAGACAGACAGACAGACAGACAGACAGACAGACAGACAGAGGATGATGAAAAAAATGCTACGGGCTACATTTCAGTTCTCAGATTGCATGCTATGGATATAGTCTACGCTTTCCTTCACAATATGTATCCCTGCGTTAACCAGGCCCCCCAAAAAATACACACACCTGCAGTCTTGGTCCTGAGAATTGAGCAACACTCTCAGAGACGAATGCATTAAGTGGCAGAAACTCGACTTGGTGGTCCAGAGTCTTCCGGGTTTATTCCATAGCAAACTCAGCTATGGGTGCCAATCGGTCGGGGCAGGACAAATCCCACAAAACAAACGGCTCTAACGGGAATCGAACCTACAACCTCCCAGCCGGGAGCCCGCGATGCTAACACTTCGCCATGGTGGTTCGAATGCGTTAAAAGATCTTGTCTAAATGTCTTAGAGGTGGCGAAGTAATAAAACAGGTACAGAGGGGGAGAGTGGAGAGGGAGACAGACAGACAGACAGGATGTTAAAATATGGACAGTGGGTTTTTTTCTGATACGTGAAACTTGCCGTTACTAACAAGACAGGGATTGGAACATATAGCGCTAGTACATTTTTATGCGAAACACATTCATTCCTCTACTTGACGGTTCCATAAGCCAGAAAAAATAAACTTATGGAAACGACTTCACATGGAAATCGCTTGCTTCAGTGTTTCAGAGATATGTGTAATAAAAGCATTGTTCTGTTTTCTTTCTTTCTTTCTTTTTTTTCTTTCTTTCTGCGTACGCAGGCTGATACTCTTCTGTTTCATCGAAGTCATTATTACAGATAAAAGGTCTTAAGAGCACATCCATAAGTAAGCAAGCAAGCAAGCGCACGCACACGCACCACACACACACACACACACACACAACACACATACACACACGCACACACACGCGCGCGCGCACACACACGCATATGCACACGTGCGCGCACACACACACACACACGCGCGCGCGCGCGCAGCACACAAACACAGACACAGACAGACAGACACACACACACACACACACACACACAACACACACACACACAACACACACACACACACACACACACACACCAAGCACGTATGCATGACACATTGTTTGGAGCCCTACATGGTATCGTGCATTGATCACGAAGACCCAAAGTGATGGAAGCTGACCAGGCACAGACCTCCAACGACAGCGGTGATTCCCACGGTCATGGCATCTCCTCTAGCAGCCTCCACAGTCTGGCACGACAGTCTTGGACTGATTATCTCGACCTACAGAGGACAGTTACTCGTTGTTATGGCAGGAGTGGGCGGGACGGAGGGAGGGGGGGGGGGGGGGGGGCAGCGCAATATCGGGGTACGTGGCCGTATAAATAATCCGGGGACGAGAAGAAGGTTAGCACAATATCAGACGACACTGCCGTATAAATGAGTTTGACGGTTCCCGTTGAGGTTTTGATACGATGATTGATTTGACAATAAATGGTTTTGATGTGAGAATTGATTTGACAATAAGTGGTTTTGATATGATAATTGATTTCACAATAAATGGTTTTGATGTGATAACTGATTTGACAATCAATGGTTTTGACATGATAATTGATTTCACAATAAATGGTTTTGATCTGATAACTGATTTCACAATAAATGGTTTTGATGTGATAACTGATTTGACAATAAGTGGTTTTGATGTGGAGAATTGATTTGACAATTAATGGTTTTGATGTGATAATTGATTTGACAATAAATGGTTTTGATGTGATGATTTGACAGTAAATGGTTTTGATATGATAATTGATTTGACAATAAATTGTTTTGATGTGATAATTGATTTGACGATAAATGGTTTGATACGATGATTGATTTGACGATAAAATTTTGATGTGATAATTGATTTGACAATAAATGCTTTTGATGTGATAACTGATTTGACAATAAATGCTTTTGATGTGATAACTGATTTGACAATAAATGCTTTTGATGTGATAACTGATTTGACAATCAATGGTTTTGATGTGATACTGATTTGACAATAAACGGTTTTGATGTGATAACTGATTTGACAATAAACGGTATGGAAGAGTAGGGACACGACGGGTGATGAGAACGAATCGTACAAAATGGGTGTGAAAGAAGTCTGGACTCAGAATGGCCACTGAACCGTTTAAAAAAAGGGGGGAGGGGCCACACATCAAACGTTTCGACTCTCCCTCTTCTTCTTTCAGCTGTAATCTTCCTGAACTGAAGAGATAGATGAGATACATTTGGTAGTATCCGAATTTTAATGTATGGGTGCGGCAGTTGAGTATTTCCAACTGTTTACTTCTAAGCTAAGGGGGGCGGATTTGATAGCTGGGTTAGCGTAATAGGCGAAATGAAAAGACAGTGTGTTGCAATCTCTAGCGTAATAGGCCAAATGAAAAGACAGTGTGTTGCAATCTCTAGCGTAATAGGCGAAATGAAAAGACAGTGTGTTGCAATCTCTAGCGTAATAGGCGAAATGAAAAGACAGTGTGTTGTAATCTCTAGCGTAATAGGTGAAATGAAAGGACAGTGTGTTGCAATTTCTAGCGTAATAGGTGAAATGAAAAAGCAGTGTGTTGCAATCTCTAACGTAATAGGCGAAATGAAAAGACAGTGTGCTGCAATCTCCCAGTCTCAACATGTCTGAAAATAAAACCAAAAGTCTTCTCACGTGCATACCAAGACAAAAGATCCTGCAATTCCTGTAAATGTTCCTTAAGTTATGCAGTCACGGAAAACCGCAGAATCCTTGCGCTATCTGGAGAGGAGATGGACAGTATCCTTTGCGCTATGTTGAGAGGAGATGGACAGTATCCTTTGCGCTATGTGGAGGAGATGGACAGTATCCTTTGCGCTATGTTGAGAGGAGATGAACAGTATCATTTGCGCTATCTAGAGAGGAGATGGACAGTATCCTTTGCGCTATCTGGAGAGGAGATGGACAGTATCCTTTGCGCTATCTGGAGAGGAGATGGACAGTATCCTTTGCGCTATGTGGAGAGGAGATAGACAGCATCCTTTGTGCTATCTGGAGAGGAGATGGACAGCATCCTTTGCGCTATGTGGAGAGGAGATAGACAGCATCCTTTGCGCTATGTGGAGAGGAGATGGACAGTATCCTTTGCGCTATCTGGAGAGGAGATGGACAGTATCCTTTGCGCTATGTGGAGAGGAGATGGACAGTATCCTTTGCGCTATGTGGAGGAGATGGACAGTATCCTTTGCGCTATCTGGAGAGGAGATGGACAGTATCCTTTGCGCTATGTGGAGAGGAGATGGACAGTGTCCTTTGCGCTATGTGGAGAGGAGATGGACAGTATCCTTTGCGCTATGTGGAGAGGAGATGGACAGTATCCTTTGCGCTATCTGGAGAGGAGATGGACAGTATCCTTTGCGCTATGTGGAGAGGAGATGGACAGTATCCTTTGCGCTATGTGGAGAGGAGATGGACAGTATCCTTTGCGCTATGTGGAGAGGAGATGGACAGTATCCTTTGCGCTATGTGGAGAGGAGATGGACAGTATCCTTTGCGCTATGTGGAGAGATGGACAGTATCCTTTGCGCTGTGTGGAGAGTAGATGGACAGTGTCCTTTGCGCTATGTGGAGGAGATGGACAGTGTCCTTTGCGCTGTGTGGAGAGGAGATGAACAGTATCCTTTGCGCTGTGTGGAGAGGAGATGGACAGGACCAGGCATTTCCTGATGCCCAGTAACATGCAATGGACTCTCAGAACGGATCACACTTTACTCAGGGCTGCGCGTGTTCCACTGTGGGTACCTCAGATTAACACGAAGAGAGTCGCCAGGTCCGCCCGCACTAAAAACTCTTTTGCGCGGGAGTCCAGAATGAGAGGATACGTGAGAGGATGGCTAAATTCGTGGGTGGTCAAGATAACTACGCATTATTTCTTCTTATCATGTGAACAGTTCAACGGCATGAGGTCAATTCACAATCGCCTGCCTCGAACTTGCTTCAAAAACACTGCTTCCTATTGCTAAGCTAAGCCTGCTTCTCCCATGGCACAGCCTGCCAGACCTGCCCATATGTTGCCTGTTTGTTTGCTTTTTGAGATCTCCAGCAACAACGTAGCTTCATACAAAAGTCCACGTGATTTCAGCGGTGTCAACTCTTTGGCAACTGCCCTATTGGTTTCGGGATTATGGAATACCATTGCCTGCAAAGACGCCCCCATCTTTTCAAAGTTCTGCTTTCTCGGATCAGAATTTTGCAGATGCTATTACGGTTTTCGCCTGTGATCAGTATAAGGCTGGGTGCTTAGTAGACTGGCTGTGTACCTGCTTACCTGTCAGTCTGCCTATATTTCGACTGGAGGGGTATGTCTCTGTGTGTGTGTGTGTGTGTGTGTGTGTGTGTGTGTGTGTGTGTGTGTGTGTGTGTGTGTGTGTTGTTGTTGTTGTTGTTGTTGTTGTTGTTGTTGTTGTTCTTGTTTGGAATAGACCTGCTACTATTCATGCACACCCCCTACAGAGATTGAATAGAAGAATGGAAACGCTGATAAGAAAGTTCCCTTCCCACGACATGAACCGTGCGAAGGGCGAAGGGTACTACGACGAGGAAAAGAGCGGGAGGGAGGAGGTGGGATGTGCGTGTTTGCTTGTACCAAGCATCTTTTTGTTTTCATCTTATCTTCTCGTAATGTTTTTTTAATTAAGGTCGATTTTCTGCAGGTTTGTTTTCATATACGCTTCGGTGAATTGTGTATTGACCACAGTAAATGTCAGTTTTCGGCGCATCACATCGTGTGTGCACAGGTCAGTGGTGGGCGGGATGCCAGTTCACCTAAGTTATGTCTGGTAGAGCGACGTGCGGTCAAACCAGTCCGGTTATGCGACATTCCACATCGTCGACGTCCCATTACGCACGCACGCACGCGCGCACACACACACACACACACACACACACACACACACACACACACACACACACACACACACACACACACACATACACACACACACACACATACACACACACACTCGCTTAAGTGGACGTCGCTTTACCGGACTAGCTCCTGTGGAAGTCACTCTGCTGGAGGTCTCTTCAGTGGGATGACGCTGGATGGGGACGGTTGAGGGGAGGCAATGGTGTGAGGGACTAAATGAAGACCATTACGGTGCTCTGAAGTGGAATCCATGTAACTGAGAAAGGCGTGTTCAGGGAATTAAAAGATAGAGCAGAAGGGTCAGACAAAGACAGAAAATGAAATATGTTTTCACATTGAAATCAACTGTGGCATTTCATGAATCTTATGCCTATGTTCCTGTACTTTCTAATTCATCCACGCTACCACAACAAGTTATCTTCAAAACAAAGGAGACAAAATGAAACACTAGAATCTCTAGTCTTACGCAAAGTTTGTGTCCTTTTGAAATGATCCAAGAAAGTTATCACTTTTCACTCAGATTCGCAGTCATGCACGCACTCACACACACACACACACACACACACACACACACACACACACACACACACACACACACACACACACACATATTCGTGCGCGCGCGCGCGCGCGCGTGTGTTCACAGAAGACCGAAAAATCGAAAAGCCAACTGACGGAAAAGATCCCTTCCGATGCCAGCGATTCCCGCAGTGACGGAATTTCATATCGCAGCAGCCGCCGTCTGGCACGACAGTCCAGGACTGATTATCTCTTCCTCCAGCTGACAGCTGCACCACTCTTATTGCCAGCAGTGGGCGGCCGGGGAGGGGGTGTGTGGGGGAGGATGAAAGCGGGCCGAGTGCAGTATCGAACTCCGTAACCTTATCGATGAAGTGAGTGGGAGGGCGGAGAGGTAAGGAGAAAAAAACCACTGTGTCAGTAACCTGGCTCATGTAAATCAGTTCGCTGTCTTGTTAAGGTTTTGATCGGAGAACTGATCTGACTTTAAATGGTAGACGAGAATGGAAGAATTTGATGGATATGGCAATGACGAGAACAGATCGGACCTGGGGGGGGGGGGGGGGGGGGGGGATAGCGCCCAGTTGTCAGAGATGAAAGGGACAGCAGAACGTTTCAAGTCCGCCTTTTCTTTTCAGCTCAGGACTTAAACTGAAGAAGACCTGAGCTGGATCGATATATAATTATGCTATCTTGTTTCTTTTCTGAAACTTAAACGTATGGACCCTTCTCGCAAGCGTTTTAAAGCTGTGAACTTTTAATCTGCAGCCCGCTGGTTTGCATCTTGGCAAAGCTTGAGAAGGTGACCAGGCGCCATGGTGTGGTGGTTAGTGTCATAAGCTGCAGGCTGCAAGGTCATGGGATCTAGCCCCATCATAGTCCCTTATTAGTAATAGTGGCACCAGTGGGCTCAATCTCTCTCTCTCTCTCTCTCTCTCTCTCTCTCTCTCTCTCTCTCTCTCTCTCTCTCTCTTCTCTCTGTGTGTGTGTGTGTGTGTGTGTGTGTGTGTGTGTGTGTGTGTGTGTGTGTGTGTGTGTGTGTGTGTGTGTGACACACGCACACACACACACCTTATCTGCGAGGCTGAAGGGTAGTAGTGCACATCAGTAACAAAACATCACACTGACGGACTGGACCCCTCACGACGGCAGCGATTCCCATGGCGATGGAACCTCATATCGCGCGCAGCAGCCGTTGTCTGGCACCAAAGTCCCGGACTGATTATCTCCCCCTTCAGCCGGCAGCTGCACCATCGTTACTGCCCGCAGTGGGCGGGAGAGGAAAGGAGGGGGGGGGGGGGGGGAGATGGGGTGCAGTAACGGACTGCATGTCCATATATACGAACAGGGAGGACGGAGGTGGCCGGGTGCAGGGCCGCGCTCAGGTGGTTGAAGCAGCGAACTCGCAATCAAATCTGTCAGCTGGAATCACGCGGACATGCAACATAAAACTTGCCGGGGTTTTTTTTTCCTGTTTTTGTTTGTTTTGTTTTGTTTTTGCTACCTGTCTTGATATGTTCTCGTTCTGTTGGTGCAGTTTAGGTCCCCCCCCCCCCCACTTGCCTACAATCTTTATCAACCCCATCCAAGCCCGCCCCCACCCACCCCCACCCACCCCCGTCTTGCATATGACTACTGGTCTGAGTGGACTTTACAAACTTGAACTTTAACTAAGAGAGGTAGTACAATACCAGACCGTAACACCACATAAAGAACCATACCTAAGAGAGGTATAGCACAATACCAGACCGTAACAGCACATAAAGAACCATACCTAAGAGAGGTATAGCACAATACCAGACCGTAACATCACATAAAGAACCATAACTAAGAGAGTTATAGCACAATACCAGACCGTAACACCACATAAAGAACCATAACTAAGAGAGTTATAGCACAATACCAGACCGTAACACCACATAAAGAACCATAACTAAGAGAGTTATAGCACAATACCAGACCATAACACCACATAAAGAACCCTAACTAAGAGAGGTAGCACAATACCACACCGTAACACCACATAAAGAACCCTAACTAAGAGAGGTATAGCACAATACCAGACCGTAACACCACATAAAGAACCATAACTAAGAGAGGTAGCACAATACCACACCGTAACACCACATAAAGAACCATAACTAAGAGAGGTATAGCACAATACCAGACCGTAACACCACATAAAAGAACCATATTACTAAGAGAGGTAGTACAATACCAGACCGTAACACCACATAAAGAACCCTAACTAAGAGAGGTATAGCACAATACCAGACCGTAACACCACATAAAGAACCATAACTAAGAGAGGTATAGTACAATACCAGACCGTAACACCACATAAAGAACCCTAACTAAGAGAGGTATAGTACAATACCAGACCGTAACACCACATAAAGAACCCTAACTAAGAGAGGTATAGCACAATACCAGACCGTAACACCACATAAAGAACCATAACTAAGAGAGGTATAGCACAATACCAAACCGTAACACCACATAAAGAACCATAACTAAGAGAGGTGTAGCACAATACCACACCGTAACACCACATAAAAAGAACCATGCAGGTAACAGGTAGCACAACATCAGACTTCATGGCCACATTAGTGATAATGGGGACGGGGTGGGGATGGGGGGGGGGGGGAGAGGTTGCTCAGTATCAGACCACGTGGCCATACAAACAACTGTGGAAAGGGAGGGACGGGAGGGGAACACAAATCCCAGACTAAGTGGCCATATAAATAATGGAATTGTCGGGGGGGGGGGGGGGGGGGGGGGGGGTGAGGTAGAGGGGTGCAGCTAAATATATCAGACCACAGCTGAATAGCTCAGACTGTTTCGCTGTGTAAATGAACGTAATGTGTCTGGGCCAGGGGTACGCCCTTGGCCCTGTGGTACTGCTAACGAGTTGGAGGTCAGAATCGGGCTTGGACCCCGCAAACACATGTGGTCAGAGGATAACTTGTGATCACAGTCACTGCCCTTCTTGTGCATGATGTCCATCTTAATGTAAGGCAGCCCCCCCCCCCCCCCCCCCCCCCCCCCCCCCCCCCCCTTCACTCCCAATCCTCCTGGAATGGTCATCTTCTTCTGCCGTATCACTATGAATGGGAATTTTCTCACTGAATTTTGCCACGAATAATTGCGATGTTGTTGTGGGTTCTTTTACGTGTGTTCAGTGCATGTTGCAGTCGATTTATCGTCTGGTCCGAAAGACTAGCGCTCAGACCAACCATTCAAAGTATTGGTACAAAGGCGAGAGAGAGACACTTGGCACTTTGAGAGAGAGAGAGAGAGAGAGAGAGAGAGAGAGAGAGAGGAGAGAGAGAGAGAGAGAGAGAGAGAGAGAGGGAGGGAGGGAGGAGAGAAGAAGAAGAAGAAGAAGAAGAAGAAGAAGAAGAAGAAGAAGAAGAAGAAAAATGCCTCAAACGACACTTGAACCAAGAACCCGAAATCCTTCATTTTCTAAGGCGAGTGTGTTACCCACAAGGTCAGCTCTCCAGCCTGGATGTCAGCATTTGAGCGAAGAGGATTGCTGGAATGTTTTGAAATGGGGTTGATTCTGCCTGCTGGATGTCAGCATTTGAGCGAAGAGGATTGCTGGAATGTTTTGAAATGGGGTTGATTCTGCCTGCTGGATGTCAGCATTTGAGCGAAGAGGATTGCTGGAATGTTTTGAAATGGGGTTGATTCTGCCTGCGTTCAAACGGAACAAACAAGAGTACATGGAAGCCTTGTGTTGGATACAATGAGGAATGCATGGTGCGCTTCATTAGACAGACAGACAGACAGACAGACAGACAGACACATAGATAGATAGATAGATAGATAGATAGATAGATAGATAGATAGATAGATAGATATGCAGGTAGACAGGTAGATAGATAGGTAGATAGATAAATAGACAGATAGGTAGGCAGGTAGGTAACAGCACAGAGAGACAGACTGGTTGATTGACTAATTGATTGATTGATGAACTGATTGATAGATATGTATCTATACACATAGAACATAGATAGATAGATAGATAGATAGATAGATAGACAGACAGACAGATAGACTGATCAATAAACTGATTTACTGATTAATTAATTGATTGATATATATGTATACACACAGATAGATAGACACACAGATAGATAGACAGACAGATAGATAGATAGATAAACAGACAGATAGATAGAGATAGATAGATAAGATAGATAGATAGATAGATAGATAGATAGATAGATAGATAGATAGATAGATAGATAGATAAACAGACAGATAGATAGATAGCCAGATATACATAGAGATAGATAGATAGATAGATAGATAGATAGATAGACAGACAGACAGACAGACAGACAGACAGATAGATAGATAGATAGATAGATGCAGAAAATTCATATATACTAGCTGTCACCATGACAGTTCCTTCCGGGCTAGCTAGTACATATGAATTCTTTGCATAATAAAGTTGTCTTCCTGGCACACATCTGGAAGGGGTCGTAGGGTGAGGTGCCCTGCTTTCCTGGAGGACTGAACGTTGCTGATCACACACACACACACACACACACACACACAACACACACACACACACACACCACGCACACACACACACACACACACACACACACACACACACACACACACACACACACACACACCACGCACGCACACACACACACACACACACACACACACACACACATACACACACACACACCACGCGCGCACACAACACACACACACACACACACACACACACCACACACACACACACACCACACCACACACACACACACACCACACACAGACACACACACACACACACACACACACACACACACACACACACACACACAGTGTTCTTTTGGAGATCATCCAGTGTAACAGCATTGTTCTACAGAGTACGCATACATGCAACCATACACAGAGAGAAGGGGGGGAGGCAGAGACAGAAGAAACACTCGCACACACATGCGCACGTGCGCTCACACGTACACGCACCCAAACGCGTGCGCGTGCGTACAGAGAGAGAGAGAGAGAGAGAGAGAGAGAGAGAGAGAGAGAGAGAGAGAGAGAGAGAGAGAGAGAGAGGCGGTGACAGACAGACAGACAGACAGACAAAGAGACAGTCAGACAGAGAGAGTGAGAGACTCGCGCGCACAAACGCACGCGCGCACGCTCGCACGCACGCACGTAGGCACGCACGCAGGCACGCACGCATGCTCCATTAGGAACGGTGAAGAGTGATACACATCAATAATGAAGACTGGCAGGGCGAATAAAAGTTCGGAGAGCAGCGATTCCCATGGTAATGGCACCTCCTACTGCAATATCCATAGTCTGACACGTCAGTCTTGGACTGATTCTCTCTCCTTTCAGATGACAGTTTACACCGTTGTTCTCACTACTTGTAGGCGACAGGGGGGGGGGGGGGGGTTGGAGTGGGGGGAGGGGGGAAGAAGGAGGGAGAGATGGAGATGGAGAGGGAAGCGATGAGGGGAGGGGAGGGTGAAGAAGGAAGAGAAGAGTACAAGATGATAGTGCAGGGCCACATAAATGAGTTGGGTTTTTCATGTAGAGGTCACTTATTCTTCCTGTCTGCTCTGCGCGTGTTTCTGATGACCTATCGAAGTGAATTTTCCTCCAGTTTTATTTTTCCCCAGAGAAAAATCCTTTTCTTGCAGTGGGATCTTTCACGTACGCAGAAATCATGATGTACACAGAACCTCGGTTTATCGTCTTATCTGAAGAACTATTTAAAAAAAAATTAAAAGCTAGCATGCAGAACACCCCTTTAGGTCTAGAGGCGTGAGAATACACACACACACACACACACACACACGCGCGCGCGCGCGCGTGCGCTCGCGCAAGCGCAAGCGCAAGCGCCCGCACGCACACACACATACACACGCACGCACGCACGCACGCACGCTCGCACGTGCAAGTCTCCAACCGTCAATGTGGCAGTGCGTGCGAGTCAGACACTACGTACTATTAGACTTTCCTGCCAATCAACAGAGGTGATCTATTTCGGTGTACGGCAGAGAAAATTCTGGCTGAACATAACAGGGAAAAGATACCTCTCTGACCTCCGGCCGTCAAAGGCAACGTGTTTCTCGCTTGTCACGAAGAGGAAGGGGATTTTCAAAGCGATAAAAGCTGAACAGACGATGTTCGGACAACTGCAAGGGAGGTAATCTGTGGTTACGGCTCGCGTTCAGCGACAGTGACCCGCCGTTTTCATGGGACAGAGGCCGCAGGTGGACAAATCATTCTCCCCATCAGTTAGTTCAACGTTTCAATCAGACAGAAATCGCCAAAACATGGATGTGAAACTATGCGCCTATAACATAAACAGCTAATGTCCCGATCATCATCCTAGCGGGCGCTTGAATAAAATAGTTGACTCTGTAGATCTAGTGCATAAACTGAGAAGAGTGAAGTCTATTTGCAATGGAAAGGCAGGCATTAACGTTTGCTCCAGCACAGGCCTATTGGAGAGCAGACTGTTTCGATTTCGTATTTGTTTTTGGTCTATATCTCATATCATATAGGTAGGTTGGAAGACATATTAGACTTGGTGATCCAGCGAGTTCTGTACACCTTCTTTTGACTGATGGGTAACCCCATCGGAATTCACCTGCTGAGAGACACCATGTGAAGGAAAAGGTTGACACTGATTAGTCTGAGAGATGCAGACTTGGACTACAGGATCCTCGAATATTAAAAAAAAAAAAAAAAAAAACAATGCCAGGAAAGCCGCCGCCGCCGCAGCAACAGCAGCAGCAGCAGCAAAAATTGCAATACTCACACTAAACCCTAAGCCCAGAACGACAACACGTTGAACCTGGCAGCAACAACTGCTAATTTTGAATTTGGGACGCCCTACGGAGCAGGAAGGGCTGGGACTGGAGGGGTGAGAGGAGGTAGGGAGAGGAGATAACCGTGAAGGGAGGATAGGGGTCGACAGGGGGTGGGGAGGGTACTTGCAACTTCCGACTGCGACGTGGAGTCTGTGTGGACTAAGCTAGGCAAGCTGTCCTGCACTCCATCTTCGCACTTGGCTCCTTCTATGCAGATGGGAGAACTCCCGTAGGGATATGTAGCGGCTCTGTCAGGATAAATGATGTCCCCAGCCCTTCGCAAATTCTCTGTGAGGAATGTCCTCTTTCTGACCTTTTAACCCTTTCATTGCTTCTGCTTTTTTCAACGTCTATTTTCTTTCCTTTTTGTTTACAACAGTTCTACCTCCCTCCCTCCCTTCCTCCCTCTCTCTCTCTCTCTCTCTGTCTCTCCCGCCCATCCTCCTTTCCCCCTCTCTCTTTCTACCCTCCCTCCCATCTCTCTCTCTCTCTTTCTCTCTCTCCATCCCTCCCCTCCCCCTCTCTCTCTTCCTGGAACTATAATTATAGTGTGTGCCCTAGAAAACTCAAGCTGGGTGTATCTGCCTGTCATGTTGCATGCACTTACTGGTGTAATATACATGCTGTCGAACGCGTCATGTTGATGATAAACTAACGAGTTGACATGCTGTCGAACGCGTCATGTTGATGATAAACTAACGAGTTGACATGCTGTCGAACGCGTCATGTTGATGATAAACTAACGAGTTGACATGCTGTCGAACGCGTCATGTTGATGATAAACTAACGAGTTGACATGCTGTCGAACGCGTCATGTTGATGATAAACTAACGAGTTGACATGCTGTCGAACGCGTCATGTTGATGATAAACTAACGAGTTGACATGCTGTCGAACGCGTCATGTTGATGATAAACTAACGAGTTGACATGCTGTCGAATGCGTCATGTTGATGATAAACTAACGAGTTGACATGCTGTCGAACGCGTCATGTTGGTGATAAACTAACGAGTTGACATGCTGTCGAACGCGTCATGTTGGTGATAAACTGGCAAGTTGACATGCTGTCGAACGCGTCATGTTGATGACATAAACTAACGAGTTGACATGATATGGAACGCGTCATGTTGATGATAAACTAACGAGTTGACATGCTATCGAACGCGTCATGTTGATGACATAAACTAAACGAGTTGACATGATATGGAACGCGTCATGTTGATGATATCAACTAACAAGTTGACATGCTGTCGAACGCGTCATGTTGGTGATAAAGTGGCAAGTTGACATGCTGTCGAACGCGTCATGTTGATGACATAAACTAACGAGTTGACATGATATGGAACGCGTCATGTTGATGATAAACTAACGAGTTGACATGATATGGAACGCGTCATGTTGATGATAAACTAACGAGTTGACATGCTGTCGAACGCGTCATGTTGATGACATAAACTAACGAGTTGACATGATATGGAACACGTCATGTTGATGATATAAACTAACGAGTTGACATGCTGTCGAACGCGTCATGTTGGTGATAAAGTGGCAAGTTGACATGCTGTCGAACGCGTCATGTTGATGACATAAACTAACGAGTTGACATGATATGGAACGCGTCATGTTGATGACATAAACTAACGAGTTGACATGATATGGAACGCGTCATGTTGATGACATAAACTAACGAGTTGACATGATATGGAACGCGTCATGTTGATGATAGAAACTAACGAGTTGACATGATATGGAACGCGTCATGTTGATGATATAAACTAACGAGTTGACATGCGGTCGAATGCATAATGTTAGTGAGAAACTGACGAGCTGATCAACGTCAAAGGCCTAGTCTGGGTCAAGCACCTGCTGATGTTTTCTTTAACGACGTTTCATTTTCTTTCGACTTGTATAAGGTTAGAGGTGACCTGCGACAATGAAGACCTGTATAAGGTCAGACTTGACCTGCGACAATGACGACCTGTATAAGGTTAGAGTTGACCTGCGACAATGACAGCCTGTTTAAGGTTAGAGTTGACCGGCGACAATGACGACCTGTATAAGGTTAGACTTGACCTGCGACAATGACAGCCTGTATAAGGTTAGAGTTGACCGGCGACAATGACGACCTGTATAAGGTTAGACTTGACCTGCGACAATGACAGCCTGTATAAGGTCAGAGGTGACCGGCGACAATGACGACCTGTATAAGGTTAGACTTGACCTGCGACAATGACGGCCTGTACAAGGTTAGAGCTGACTTACGACAATGACGACCTGTATAAGGTTAGAGTGACCTGCGACAATGACAGCCTGTATAAGGTGAGAGTTGACCTGCGACAATGACAGCCTGTATAAGGTCAGATGGTGACCTGCGACAATGACAGCCTGTATAAGGTTAGAGGTGACCTGCGACAATGACGACCTGTATAAGGTCAGAGGTGACCTGCGACAATGACGACCTGTATAAGGTTAGACGTGACCTGCGACAATGACGACCTGTATAAGGTTAGACTTGACCTGCGACAATGACAGCCTGTATAAGGTTAGACTTGACCTGCGACAATGACGCCTGTATAAGGTTAGACTTGACCTGCGACAATGACAGCCTGTATAAGGTTAGAGGTGACCTGCGACAATGACAGCCTGTATAAGGTTAGACTTGATCTGCGACAATGACGACCTGTATAAGGTTAGACTTGACTGCGACAATGACGACCTGTATAAGGTTAGAGGTGACCTGCGACAATGACGACCTGTATAAGGTTAGAGGTGACCTGCGACAATGACGACCTGTATAAGGTAGACTTGACCTGCGACACTGACGCCTGTATAAGGTTACAGTTGACCTGCGACAATGACGACCTGTATAAGGTTAGATTGACCTGCGACAATGACGACCTGTATAAGGTTAGAGGTGACTGCGACAATGACGACCTGTATAAGGTTAGAGGTGACCTGCGACAATGACGACCTGTATAAGGTTAGACTTGACCTGCGACAATGACGACCTGTATAAGGT
This sequence comes from Conus ventricosus, assembly GCA_018398815.1. Classification (NCBI taxonomy): domain Eukaryota; kingdom Metazoa; phylum Mollusca; class Gastropoda; order Neogastropoda; family Conidae; genus Conus; species Conus ventricosus. Next base: position 92,900,302 of record CM031608.1, on the reverse strand, counting down.
TAGACTTGACCTGCGACAATGACGACCTGTATAAGGTCAGAGGTGACCTGCGACAATGACGACCTGTATAAGGTTAGAGGTGACCTGCGACAATGACGACCTGTATAAGGTTAGAGGTGACCTGCGACAATGACGACCTGTATAAGGTTAGAGGTGACCCGCGACAATGACAGCCTGTATAAGGTTAGGTGACCTGCGACAATGACGACCTGTATAAGGTTAGAGCTGACCTGCGACAATGACGACCTGTATAAGGTTAGAGGTGACCTGCGACAATGACGACCTTATAAGGTTAGAGGTGACCTGCGACAATGACGACCTGTATAAGGTTAGAGGTGACCTGCGACAATGACGACCTGTATAAGGTTAGAGGTGACCTGCGACAATGACAGCCTGTATAAGGTTAGAGGTGACCTGCGACAATGACGACCGTATAAGGTCAGAGGTGACCTGCGACAATGACGACGTGTATAAGGTTAGAGGTAACCTGCGACAATGACGACCTGTATAAGGTTAGAGGTGACCTGCGACAATGACGACGTGTATAAGGTTAGAGGTGACCTGCGACAATGACGGCCTGTATAAGGTTACAGTTGACCTGCGACAATGACGACGTGTATAAGGTTAGACTTGACCTGCGACACTGACGGCAGTGAGTTTCAACGACACATGGGGTCAGATCTTTTTCTTCTTTCTTTTTTTTTTCCTTTTTTTTTTTTTTGTCTCTTAATAGCCCTCTCTGTCCTCCCAGGAGAAAATGGGTACCTGATTCCAGTCAGGTCATGTTAAAGGCGGAAGAAGGACAGGGATCGGCTCCGCCTTCCATCATGCCTTGCCTAACACACTGTGAACCTCTGACAGTCTGCTGCCCTTAAAGCCATGATGTATGATGTTTTCAACTTTAACCTTTCATCTTTTTCTTTTTCCGGGTTCATAAATTTCCAGGTTTCGTAGAACTTAATGTGATAAGAGGTTTGTTCATGTGTGTGTGTGTGTGTGTGTGTGTGTGTGTGTGTGTGTGTGTGTGTGTGTGTGTGTGTGTGTGTGCGCGCGCGCACTTGCGTGCGTGTGCGTGTGTATGTGCGTGTGTGTATGTGTGTGTGTGTTTGTGTGATTGTGTGTGTGTGCGCGCGCGCGTGCGTGTGCGTGTGCGCGTGCGTGTGCGCGTGCGTGTGCGCGCGCACGCGCGCCTTTGTGTGTCTATGCGTGCGTATGTGTGCGCGTGCGTGTGTGTATGTTTATTGCTCCTTTGTTCGATTTTGGGACGGGATTGGTTTTTATTTCACTTATGACCGTTTGGTCTAAACTCTCAACAGCACTCGGTACCACTGGTTAGGTTTGAAACCCAACGAACAGAGCACGTGATAACCGTAGCTCAGCTCTTGACATCACTATTTCGCCGTCCTCTTTTATCTCCAAGAATCCAACGCTCGCTGCCATGTTGCCCGGGGTAACGACTTTCTCTTTACGATCTTGCAGTCGTCATAATGGCGCGTGTTTCTGCTACTTTTTTATTTTTCTTCATCGCTGATTAGAGTGAGGTCGTGAGTCTACCAGCGTAACACTTTCTAGCGTAATACCCACCCACTTCCACCCTCGGATTGTACGCTCTGTACAATAACATGTTCTCCCTACCTCCATGGATACCCCCACCTTCCTCCTGCAATAAATGCCTGCCACCCAGACCATACTTCCCCCTCCCTCCCAGCCACCCACCCCCCGCCTCCTATTTGCCAGGTTGATACCCCCCCCCCTCCCCCCTCTCTTGGTGATAATACGTCTGTCCAGTCAGTGCTGTCAAAAGTCATCTGTCATCAACGATAACAGCGCATGCCGCCTCAATTTAGAAGACGAATTGGCATGGAAAAAAAGTAATAAATAAAAGCAAGCACATTGGATTCATACATACAGATAAACAACAGCCTGGAATATGGTGACTTTTTTAACACCTTTTTTTTTTCTTCATCACGGACTGTTCATGATAAATGAGTAATGAGTCTATGAAGTAATGAGAGAAGAATTATCGTTGGCATGGTGCTACAAGACCGTTAGCGATCTGAGTCAGAATGATGTCTGTGAGGAGTTAACTGAGTGTGTAGAATTAGTGCTTTGCATGCACGTGTGCCTGTCTGTCTGTGTTTCAGTTTGTTCACGTGCGTTAGTGTGCTGCATTTGTGCATGTCAGTGACCTTTGGAACTGAGGTGGGGTTGGGTGGGTGGTTTGTCCGAGATAGGGGAGGTGGGGAGTGACCAACTGGGGCGTGGAGAAATTGTCCGAGTGTGGGTCTCCTCCCTCAGTGGGTATTGAGGGAAGGGGAAGGGGGGGGGTGTCTTTGCTGAGGGATGGATAACTGACCAGGGGCAGGCTACTGACCTGTTTTCTTTGCCGGAACGTCCACACGCCTCCTGTCCTTGCTGCGTTCCGTGTCTGCATGGGTTTCTCCACTATCTACGGGTGGGTCTGCTGCTGGTTGCCAGTGGTGACTGTGGTCATGCGTGTTCAAGTGTGCAAGGCACGGTTTTTGGCAGGGTTTTAGGCACGGTATATGGCACGGTACAAGGCACGGTATATGGCACGGTGTATGGCACGGTATATGGCACGCAACCAGGCACGGTATGTGGCACAGTGTATGGCACGGTGTATGGCACGGTGTGTGGCACGGTATATGGCACGGTACAAGGCACGGTATGTGGCACGGTGTGTGGCACGGTATGTGGCACGGTGTGTGGCATGGTATGTGGCACGGTACCAGGCACGGTGTGTGGCACGGTATGTGGCACGGTGTATGGCATGGTGTATGGCACGGTACCAGGCACGGTATGTGGCATGGTGTATGGCACGGTATATGGCACAGTATGTGGCATGGTATATGGCACGGAACAAGGCACGGAACAAGGCACGGTATGTGGCACGGTGTATGGCACGGTATGTGGCACGGTGTATGGCACGGTATGTGATACGGTGTATGGCACGGTATGTGATACGGTGTATGGCACGGTATGTGGTACAGTGTATGGCACGGTATGTGGCAAGGTGTATGGCATGGTGCCAGGCACGGTATATGGCACGGTATGTGGCACGGTATGTGGCACGGTATGTGGCACGATGTATGGCACGGTGTATGGCATGGTGTATGGCACGGTATATGGCACAGTGTATGGCATGGTGTATGGCATGGTGTATGGCACGGTGTATGGCACGGTATGTGGCACGGTATGTGCATGGTACGTGGCACGGTATGTGGCACGGTATGTGGCACGGTATGTGGCACAGTATGTGGCACGGTATGTGGCACAGAATATGGCATGGTATGTGGCACGGTATGTGGCACAGTATGTGGCATGGTATGTGGCGTGGTATGTGGTAGGGTGCATGGCACGGTGTATGGCACGACCTGTGACACGGTATGTGGCATGGTATGTGGCTCGGTATATGGCACGGTATGTGGCATGGCATGTGGCACGGTATATGGCACGGTGTATGGCACGGTGTATGGCATGGTATATGGCACAGTACAAGGCATGGAACAAGGCACGGTGTATGGCACGGTATGTGACACGGTGTATGGCACGGTATATGGCATGGTATGTGGCATGGCATGTGGCACGGTGTATGGCACGATGAATGGCACAGTATATGGCACGGTATATAGCTTGGTATGTGACATGGTATGTGGCATGGTATATGGCATGGTATGTGGCACAGTATATGGCACGGTGTATGGCACGGTATGTGGCACGGTATGTGGCACGTATGTGGCATGGTATGTTGCACAGTATGTGGCACGGTATGTGGCATGGTATGTGGCATGGTATGTGGCAAGGTATGTGGCACGGTATATGGCACGGTATGTGGCACGGTATGTTGCATGGTATGTGGTATGGTATGTGGCACGGTATATGGCACGGTATGTGACACGGTATGTTGCATAGTATATGGCACGGTATGTGGCACGGTATGTGGCATGGTGTATGGCACGGTGTATGGCATGGTATGTGGCACTGTATATGGCACGGTATGTGGCACGGTATATAGGCACGGTGTATGGCATGGTATGTGGCACGGCATATGGCACGGTATATGGCACGGTATGTGGCACGGTATGTGGCACGGTATGCAGCATGGTATGTGGCATGGTATGTGGCATGGTATGTGGCACGGTGTGTGGCACGGTGTGTGTCACAGTATGTAGCAAGGTATGTGGCAAGGTGTGTGGCAAGGTGTGTGGCACGGTGCGATGCACGGTGTATCGCACGGTGTATGGCACAGTGAATGGCACGGTGTGTGACACGGTGTGTGGCACGGTGTGTGGCACGGTGTGTGGCACGAAGTATGGCACTGTGTATGGCACGATGAATGGCACGGTGTATGGCACGGTGTATGGCATGGTGTATGGCATGGTGAATATGGCACGGTATGTGGCATTGTATGTGGCATGGTATGTGGCATGGTGAATATGGCATGGTATGTGGCACGGTGTGTGGCATGGTATGTGGCATGGTATGTTGCATGGTATGTGGCACGGTATGTGACACAGTATATGGCACGGTATGCGGCATGGTATGTGGCATGGTATGTGGCATGGTGTGTGGCACGGTGAGTGGCGCGGTATGTAGCATGGTATGTGGCAAGGTGTGTGGCACGGTGAATGGCACGGTGCGTAGCACGGTGAATGGCACTGTGCGTGCCTGTACCCATCGTCAACACAGCGCAGGCCTCCAAGGGTGGTACAGGACTGCTCTAAAGGCAGGTGGAGACAGTGCTTCTCTGGGTCCTCCCCAGCACCTTCGGGTGTTTTCTTTTCTTCATCAAGATTTTGCATCATCGGCTGTTCACAGATAGCAAAGAATACCTCGTCACCATCAGGTAACCTATCAGATGAGACGCTGCAAAACCGCCAGGCCATTTCGGCAGTGTTCACTGACGCTTTAATCTGAAGCAACATGTCCAGGACCTCACGTAAGACACCTCCCACTGTTGACACTTGTTGCTAAGCCACAGAGCCAGCAGACAAAAAAAGGCTTCTCTCTCCAGAGGGAACCAGCACGTCCACCCAGTGAAGTCCCCAGGAATCACCAGCAACCTTGACCTGAACCTCACGGACACGGAAGTCGACAGGGAATAATTCTGAGAAATGAAAACAGAATTTGATCATTTTCTTTAATGGATATCACTAGGGATGAAGCTGATGACGGAGGATGCTATGGAGGTCCGTACTGGTCAGAGACTCCATACTAGAACTGCACTCTACGCTTTATGGGATGGGCTCATTCTGGATGCTGTAGCTGGTAGTTCAGAGTGCCGCCTCCACCTTCCTGCTGTTTGCCTGCCAAAGGCCCGACACCCCCTGGTCTAGTTATTGTCTTCTTCTTTTACTGGATCTCGGCTTGGACATTTTCCAACAGGACCACTAGATCTGACCCTCCAGTGTCGTGGTCCTGCCTTCGAGGGTCCTCGCCGGTCTCTGCGTTTGAAACCCTCTCACCATCCCACCGCTGGCGAAGCTGAATCTGGCCAAAACCGTTTAACATTTTCATGCTGTATTGCTTTGTTTTTGTTTTCAAATACTGACTGAACGTAATGTGCATTGAGCGAGAATGATGTATCCAAAATCATTGAAATATGACATCTACATTAGGAAAAATCCGGGACTGTTACACACAGTCATATGACAATCATGCGCGTGCAGCATTGTGGCGCAGGGTGATATTTTTAGTTGTGTCTCTGTTTGCATGTATCGATCTATTCCGCAGTGGAATATCACCAAAGCTGGGTAAATCTTCACCTCCATTTAGTATGATTATTTGAAGAATCAGTATGCACATGCAATTAGTGTTTCAAATCTCCAAATTCAAAATAAAACTGAAAACACACGCACGCGCGCACACACACACACACACACACACACACACACACACACACACCACACACACACACACACACACATTAGGATGCATTGTGTTGCAGTTTGACGGTGTTGAGTTATCATGCTCTTTATGCAAACGTGATTCACTTTTAAGGTTTGCACGTTAAAACTGGCCCTAATTCTCGAGGAAAGCCTGCTCGCAAACGTGTAAGACCTGTCTTAGAAGGGAGTTAACTTTCACTCATGGATATTAGAGCACAACAATTGTCTCTTTGACAAACGCTATATAACGCTATATTTTTTTAATGCTACCATTACGTAATACACATAGAACCCACTTGCACATAAGTTAATTGACTGAAAACTGGTATTACACTTTGTTTCAGATGAACTGCTTGTGTTTTTATTTCAATGATTTAATAAGTCGTGAATTTGTTTAGGATCCAGATTTTGAATGCGTTGTAAGTGCCTGTAAAACAAATACGCACGCACACAAACACACACACCCGCACACGCGCGCGCGCACACACACTGTCTCTCTCTCTCTCTCTCTCTCTCTCTCTCTCTCTCGCTCTCTCTCTCTCTCTCTCTCTCTCTCTCTCTGTCACACACACACACACACACACACACACACACACACACACACACACACACACACACACACACACACTCACACAGACACACACACATATACGCACACGCACACACACACACACACACACACACACACACACACACACACACACACACACACGCACGCATGCACGCACGCACGCACGTACGCACGCACGCACGCACGCACACAGACACAGGGACACACTCACACACACACACAGACACACACACACGCACGCGCGCGCGCGCACTTAACTTATGTAACTCAAACTATCAAGGCATGAAAAGTCGGTCGGATCAATACATGCTAAAGTGCAGCTGTTCCAATATATATATACACACAACTTTGAACAAGACATCTCGTATCTACGTAGGCATTTTTTTTTTGTTCTGTAGCTAAGAAGCCGGTGTTAACACTAGCATATCTCCTCCTTCGCTGTGCTCGATCAGTCGACAAAAGAAAGGCTTACGATTCGGAACATGAGCAGCCTGCCTTCAATTCAGATTTCACACTGACACCCACAGGAGACAATATGGTCTGTCCTGTAACAATCCCCAGTGTTCTGTCTCGCATTAGTTCCCTTTGCGAGATGTTTCGCAACATCTAGAACAATGCGCTCATAGACAACTGAAACGATGCCTGTGAGATCATAGACGTCCCCTCGCTGAAGCACCAAGCGAAAGTAATTACCGTTTACTTCAAACACGGTCAGAGTATGTACAGTTGTAAAGAAGGCGTACATGGGAACATTATACTGACAGATGGTTATCAGCTGGGGGTTTTGTTTTTTGTTTTGTTTTGTTTTGTTTCTATCTTCAGTTCGCCGGGGGTTTTTTTCTTTGGGTTAAGCACCAGAATCTTATTCTGAAGTCAGCAAGAAGACTCTGCTACCACCAGTGTGTGTGTCTTTGTGTGTGTGTGTGTGTGTGTGTGTGGTGCGTGCGTGCGTGCGTGCGTGCGTGCGTGCGTGCGTGCGTGCGTGCGTGCGTGTGTGTGTGTGTGTGTGTGTGTGTGTGTGTGTGTGTGTGTGTGTGTGCGTGCGTGCGTGCGTGTGTGTGTGTGTGTCTTTGTGTGTGTGTGTGTGTGTGTGTATGTGTGTGTGTGTGTCTGTGTGTGTGTGTGTGTGTGTGTGTGTGTGTGTGTGTGTGTGTGTGTGTGTGTGTCTGTGTCTGTGTGTCTGTGTGTGTGCGTGGAGAGACACAGAGAGTATTGAAAGCAATGCATCCAGCCCAAAAATGTTCTCTCACAGAAGAAGATTGATGGTTAATTAATAATTGCAAATGAATCTGGATTTACAATGACACATTTGAGAGACAGACAGACAGACAGAGGGGGGAAGATGGAAGGCAGTCAAAAGAGAGAAAGGGACCAAAAATGGGAAATACAGACACAACCCCATCCCCTTCCCACCTCACTCTCCCACATCTGCCTCTTCCCCTCTCGCCCTCCATCGCGTTTGCTGCCAAGTTGAAACGGGGCGGGATGGGAGGGAAGGGGAGAGAGGGGAGGTGGGTGGGGTGTCTGTCCATGTCCACGACGAGAGCTCTTCGTCAGAATACCCAGTGCTTCTCTCACCCCAACAACTGAAGCCAGGCGCAGACTTGCTAATTATGCTTCCTACGACCACCAAGTCTTAAGCCCCTGCCACACAAGGTGCGTCTCTCGCTCCAGTACTCGCTCTTCCGCTCACACTTTAACCACCGTGAGCTGAACAGGTTCAACCTTTCAGGCATAACGCTCGCACCTCGAAGGTGATCGTCCAGTCTGAACAAAGACGAAGGCCAGCCGTATGCTCCATAACGCGCTCAGCTGGCAGAGCGCCGGACTCAGGACCTTGGTGATCCTGGGATTTCGGGTTCGAAACTCCGCCGGGCCGTTTCGTTACAGAGAGACGTTTTCCCTCGAAACTGAAATTGGTTTTGAATCCATTTCCCGAAAAGTCATTTGAAAGAGACTATAAAATTAAGGTTCCATGTGTGAAGGCACTCATAACATGTGTGACACACGTTAAGTCCAATCACTAATTTTCGGAAGAGAAGGCCAGTTCGGCCCTTGGTACGGACGACACGTATACATCCAACATGCATTCTCCCTAAAAAAAAAAAAAAAGAAAGAATGAGCGGCAGGTGTCAACAGGCAGTTCTTCAGTCGACTTTACCCAGGTAGGCAGCCCAGTGTGTAAATGAGGGTGGATTGTAAAGCGCTTAGAGCTTGGTCTTTTATAGAGGATAAGCTTCATACTCCCAGGCCAACTATTACTAATCATCATCATCATCATCATCACCATCATCATCATCATCGTCATCATCACCATCATCATCATCATCATCACCATCATCATCATCATCATCATCATCGTCATCATCATCATCATCATCATCATTCATCACCATCATCATCATCATCGTCATCATCATCATCACCATCACCATCATCATCATCACCATCATCATCATCATCATCATCGTCATCATCATCATCATCATCATCATCATCATCATCACCATCATCATCATCATCATCATCGTCATCATCATCATCATCATCATCGTTATCATCATCATCATCGTCATCATCATCATCATCATCATCATCGTCATCATCATCATCACCATCATCATCATCATTTATGATAATAGTAATAATGATACAGATGATAACAAACAACATCTCTGAGCGCGATCTTTTTTTCTTTGAACGCAGTTACAGACAAGACCAAGAATTAGTCCATGCTTTCAGATTCTTGTAATAATGATAATGATAATAATAATGATTATTATCATTATCCTCATCATTATTGATACTACTATTCTTATCATCATAATAATTTAATATAATTTATATAATTTAGTACTCTATTATAATAAAGTCATGAATTTAGAACACTTCCACATGTCCTGAATAAAAAAGAAGAGAACGAACCGCCAAAGCGACAAATGAGTCTCTAAGTCACGTCATCAGTCAATCTCCATATCGCTATCATGGGGGCCCGCTGAGTGTGACCACACAACGACATGGCGAGAGTAAAAGCGAGGGCAAGGACAACGTCTCGCTCTTGCACTCGAATGAGGGACTCGTCTAATGTGGCAAGAGCTTTAGTTCCCACCCTTTACCCCTTCTCTCCCCATCCTATCCCCCCCCCCCCTCCCCCCAACCTTCCCTCTTCTCTTGCCTTTCCCCAATCACTTCCACCACCACACCCCTCCACCACCCCCTCCCATTCTTCTCCCCACCCCTTATTGCTCAAATCCCTTTGCCGCGTGCGTCTTCCTCCTCCGCCTCATACCCCCTTCCGTCTCCTTCTCATCCAATCTGAATTATGAGTAGCTAAATGGCAAGCTCAGCTGTTTATTCTATTCACATGCTCATTTTTTCGAGCTGTGTTATTTACGGGGCATTTATGAGGATTGCAGGCTTAATAAAACATTCTCTCACACAGACACACACACTCGTTTACACGCACATTCACACACACACCACACACACCACACACACACACACACACACACACACACACACACACACACACACACACTCGTTTACACGCACACACACACACACACACACACACACACACACACACACACACACACACACCACACACACACACACACACGCCCCGCGCGCGCGCACACAACGTACACACTCAAAGACAGACAGATAGACAGGCATACAGATGTGTGCAAGCACACACCCACACATGGGTTGTGTACACAAACACAAACACAGAGAGAGAGAAGAGAGAGAGAGAGGAGAGAGAGAGAGAGAGAGAGAGAGAGAGAGAGAGAAGAGAGAGAGAGAGAGAGAGAGAGAGCAGACAGACAGACAGTTAAACAAACAGAGACAAAGGGAGAAACAGAGGGAGTCAGACAGAGACAGAGAAGACAAATCCAGAGACAGACAGACAGAGAGACAGACAGGAAAACAGAGAAAAGTGGCGGGAGAGATATAGGCAAAAAGGCACGGAGACAGCCACAAAGAGAGCCACAGAGACACAGAGAGTCAGGAAGACGAAGAGACAGAAAGAGAAAGGAAGAGGGACAAATAGTCAGACAGACAGACAGACAAATGGACAAAGAGAATGGAGAAGGGAAACAGGTGAACAGACAGACAGTCAGACCTACAGACAGACAGGTAAACAGACAAACAGAGAGGGAGAAAACGAAGAGGGAAGCAGGTCAAAACAGAGATCAGAAAGAGCGACAACCCTGACGACTGCACTTAAAACTCTTAGACTATTTTCCCCTTCTGTTTATTCTGTGATCACCACCACAACATTGGTTTCTCGCCTAACACAACGATCACATTTGCCATCACGATGCTCTGCTGAAAGCCGGAGCTTCTGAAAAAAAAAAAAGCTTAAAAGTGCCATCTTCCCGCACATAAAACAAGTGTCGCCAACTTTCTCCGAGTGACAACAAGTCACGCCATTCTGATACCAAATCCCGCCCCCGCCCTCACCTCACTACCCCACACGTGATGTCTTTCATTTCCGGTCTCCAGGACCCCTTGGCCATGGCGCCAGTGGCTGGCTAATCACGTGAGGCACGCGAAAGGACCGGCGCCTCACGCTATCTTGTTTTTCTGCAGCAAACGCCGCCAGTTGTATCAGAGTTATGAATGAGATGTGACGGTCGGAGCGTCGAGCTGGACTTGGCTGGAACACAACGGGGAGCTGAGCTCGCGCTTTTTTGTACTCCTCTGTGATTCCATCAGGAACATTGAGCACACCAGCTTCCCAAGCAGCGCGTTTGTCTGTAGTACATGAAGTGAAACAAACAAGAGCGCAGTAAAACCTCGAAGAGGATGTTGGCTACTTCAGTGACTGTGCAGACCCTGACTTTATATGAAAAGAATGTCGTTATGGTTGTGCCAACATGTGTCTTCCAATCGCCTCTATCCCCTGAGCACTGTCCTTACCAAGAGAGAGAGAGAGATGGGGGGGGGGAGAGACAGACAGACAGAGACAGAGACAGAGACAAAGACATTGTCACCAATGGGCAGTACTAGATCAGCCGTCCATGTTTTTGGGAGAAAATGGTAGTTCAGAAATAGAGAGCGTGTGCATGTGTGTATATGTGTGTGTGCGAGCGTGCGTGTGTAAGATTTGGGGTTTGGTTTTAAGGTGGAAGGTTAAGCTAGGTAGGGGGCTGGAGAAATAAGACATACAATATTTTTGAGTTCCAATCTTGACTTGTTGAGGGGTGGAAGCGGGAGGTTGGTTTCGTTTCCCGACTGTTACCCTTTTGTTACTTTGGTTCTACACCAGAGAAGGCGGGCAGGGTATCGGCTGTTGTATTTCTAGTCTGTGAGTTGTTGTGGTAAATTGTCGTGTGGTTGCCCCGAGCAACAACTAGTCCGTTGGTCCGGCGTGTCAGCTCTGCGGAGGGATACGCTGCTCTGACCAATCGCTGTTTTGTGTTGTGAGTAGAGTTCGCTTGAGTCCGACCAGGGTGGAATGCGTTGGGGTAGCTTCACTTCGGTCCCTGGTGTTCGTCGGAGTGGACGTGCCTTGTAGTTGCGGCGGGAGCGCCGTTAGTTGAGCTGAGTGACTTCGAGTCATAGTTAGGGCCAGGTCCTCGTCGGGTCTGGTGTGCCCTTGCCTGTGCCGGGGTTTTGTGTCGTCTCTGTTGGGAGCCACTTCAGCCCGTTGCAGAACTGGTGTGGTTGAACGTCTGTCCCGTCCAGTTGTGTCAGCTGGTATCCTGCTTCCGTCCTGAGGCTGGGTCAGACCACCGCAGGGTACTGCCGCGTGCCGGCAGGTGAGCGGCGGTGCCCCGTTGCCTGCTGCTTTTTCCCGGGAGAGGGAGACCATCCAGGCCGTCTGCCGTCTGTGGGCAGCTCTCCTCCGCTACCGGAGTTTCTTCCGGGAGTCCTCCAGCCACCTGTTGCTCTTCCCTGTTTGGGCGTCCTGTGAGAGGGCGCCGCACCAGGCTTTCCCTCACCCTCAGTGTCTGGCGGGGCCTTCAGAGGAGGAGGCGTCCTTCGAGCCCCGGACTCGTCGAGAGGGCACTGCACCAGGCCTTCCCTCACCTTTTGTGTCCGGCGGGGCCGTCAGAGGTGTTGTGCCACGCGGGGGGAGGCGTCAGACTGAGGAGCCACGGTCGGGGCCGGGGTGTAGAGTCTCGGGGTGTCAGCCTGCGTGAGGCCACGACAGCGCTGGGAGCGAGTCCCTGGGGGAGTCAGCTGTGAGGCCACGGACACGCTGAGGAGCGGGGTCATCCGTGGAGGAGTCAGCCTGCAGGTCCGGACAGCGAGGGACCCGCCCACCTTTGTAATAATTTGCCATACTTCATGGTCATCACCCCATCATCATCATCATCTCTACCTCAACACACGTCATCATCATCATCTCTCATCACCTCATCATCATCATCCATCATCGTCATCATCATCATCATCATCATCATTCTCACCATCATCACATCATCCACATCATCATCACATCACCATCATCACATCCCATCATCCATCATCATCATCGCCATCAATCATCATCATTCATCATCATCATCATCACCATCACATCATCATCACATCGTCATCCATCATCATCATCATCGTTATCATCATCATCATCGTCATTCATCACCCATCATCATCAGTCACGCTCATCATCATCACCATCATCATCATCATTTATGATAATAGAAATTTAAAGATACGATGATAAACAAACAACATCTCTGAGCGCGATCTTTTTTTCTTTGAACGCAGTTACAGACAAGACCAAGAATTAGTCCATGCTTTCAGATTCTTGTAATAATGATAATGATAATAATAATGATTATTATCATTATCCTCATCATTATTGATACTACTATTCTTATCATCATAATAATTTAAATAATTTATATAATTTAGTACTCTTTTTAAATAAAGTCATGAATTTAGAACACTTCCACATGTCCTGAATAAACAAGAAGAGAACGAACCGCCAAAGCGACAAATGAGTCTCTAAGTCACGTCATCAGTCAATCTCCATATCGCTATCAGGGGGCCCGCTGAGTGTGACCACACAACGACAGGGCGAGAGTAAAGCGAGGCAAGGACAACGTCTCCCTCTTGCACTCGAATGAGGGACTCGCCCTAATTGGCAAGAGCTTTAGTTCCCCCCCTTTTACCCTTCTCTCCCCATCCTATCCCCCCCCCCCCCCCCCCAACCTTCCCTTTTCTCTTGCCTTTCCCCAATCACTTCCACCACCACCCCTCCACCCTCCCATTCTTCTCCCCACCCTTAAATTGCCAAATCCCTTTGCCGCGTGCGTCTTCCTCCTCCGTCCTCATACCCCCTTCCGTTCTCCTCTCATCCAATCTGAATTATGAGTAGCTAAATGGAAAGGGCTCAGGCTGTTTATTCTATTCACATGCTCATTTTTTCGAGCGTGTTATTTACGGGGCATTTATGGGGATTGCAGGCTTAAAAAAACATTCTCTCACACAAAACACACACACTCGTTTACACGCACATTCCACCACACACACACCACACACACACACACACACACACACACACACACACACACACACACACACACACCGTTTACACGCACACACACACACACCACACACACACACCCCACACCACACACACACACACAACACCACACACACACCGCCCCCGCGCGCGCGCACACACGTACACACACCAAAGACAGACAGATAGACAGGCATACAGATGTGTGAAAGCACACACCCACACAGGGGTTTTGTGTACACAAACACAAACACAGAGAGAGAGAAGAAGAGAGAAGAGAGAGATGAGAGAGAGAGAGAAGAGAGAGAGAGAGAGAGAGAGAGAGGGGAAGAGAGAGAGGGGCAGACAGACAAAACAGTTAAACAAACAGAGACAAAGGGAAAACGGGGGAGGAGTCAACAGAGACAGAGAAGACAAACCCAAAGAGACAGACAAAGAGAGACAGACAGGAAAACGAGAAAAGGGGGGGGAGAGATATGGGCAAAAAGGCACGGAGACAGCCAAAAAGAGAGCCACAGAGCCCACAGAGAGTCAGAAGACGAAGAGCCCAGAAAGAGAAAGGAAAGGGACAAATAGCCCAGACAACAGACAGACAAATGGAAAAAGAGAAGGGAGAAGGGAAACAGGTGAACAGACAGACAGTCAGACCTACAGACAGACAGGTAAACAGACAAACAGAGGGGGAGAAAACGGAAGAGGAAGCAGGTCAAAACAAGATCAAAAAAACGAACAACCCTGACGACTGCACTTAAACTCTTAGACTATTTTCCCCTTCTGTTTATTTTCTGTGATCACCACCACAACATGGTTTCTCGCCTAACACAACGATCACATTGCCATCACGATGCTCTGCTGAAAGCCGGAGCTTCTGAAAAAAAAAAAAGCTTAAAAGTGCCATCTTCCCGCACATAAAACAAGTGTCGCCAACTTTCTCCGAGTGACAACAAGCCCAGCCATTCTGATACCAAAATCCCGCCCCCGCCCTCACCCACTACCCCACACGTGATGTCTTTCATTTCCGGTCTCCAGGACCCCTTGGCCATGGCGCCAGTGGCTGGCAAATCACGTGAGGCACGCGAAAGGACCGGCGCCTCACGCTATCTTGTTTTTTCTGCAGCAAACGCCGCCAGTTTATCAGAGTTATGAATGAGATGTGACGGTCGGAGCGTCGAGCGGGACTTGGCTGGAACACAAACGGGGAGCTGAGCTCGCCCTTTTTTGTACTCCTCTGTTTTCCATCAGGAACATTGAGCACACCAGCTTCCCAACAGCGCGTTTGTCTGTAGTACATGAAGTGAAAAAACAAGAGCGCAGTAAAAACCTCGAAGAGGATGTTGGGCTACTTCAGTGACTGTGCAGACTCGACTTTATATGAAAAAATGTCGTTTGGTTGTGCCAACATGTGTCTTCCAATCGCCTCTATCCCCTGACACTGTCCTTACCAGAGAGAGAGAGAGAGGAGGGGGGGGGGGGGGGACAGACAGACAAGACAGAGACAGAGACAAAGACATTGTCACCAATCGGCAGTACTAGATCACCGCCCATGTTTTGGAGTAATGGTAGTTCAGAAATAGAGAGCGTGTGCATGTGTGTATGTGTGTGTGCGAGCGTGCGTGTGTAAGATTTGGGGTTTGTTAAGGTGGAAGGTTAAGCTAGGTAGGGGCTGGAGAAATAAGACATACAATATTTTGATTCCAATCTTGACTTGTTGGAGGGATGGAAGGGGGAGGTTGGTTTCGTTTCCGACTGTTACCCTTTTGTTACTTTGGTTCTAACACCAGAGAAGCGGGGCAGGATATCGGCTTTGTAATTGTCTAGTCTGTGAGTTGTTGTGGAAAATTGTCGTGTGGTTGCACAGAAACAACTAGTCCTTTGGGTCCGGCGTGTCAGCTCTGCGGAGGATACCCCTGCTCTGACCAATCGCTGTTTTGTGTTGTGAGTAGAGTTCGCTTGAGTCCGGACCAGGTGGAATGCGTTGGGGTAGCTTCACTTCGGTCCCTGGTGTTCGTCGGAGTGGACGTGCCTTGATTGCGGCGGGAGCGCCGTTAGTTGAGCTGATGACTTCGAGTCATAGTTAGGGCCAGGTCCTCGTCGGGTCTGGTGTGCCTTGGCCTGTGCCGGTTCTGTGTCGTCTCTTTTGGGCAGCCATTCACCAGTTGCAGAACTGTGTGGTTGAACGTCTGTCTGTCCATTGTGTCCGGGTATCCTGCTTCCGTCCTGAGGCTGGGGTCAGACCACCGCAGGGTCCCTGCCCCGTGCCGGCAGTGTGAGCGGCGGGGTGTCCCGTTGCCTGCTGCTTTTCCCGGGGAGAGGGAGACCACCAGGCCGTCTGCCTCTGTGGGCAGCTCTCCTCCGCTACCGGAGTTCTTCCGGGAGCCCCTCCACCCACCTGTTGCTTTTTTCCCTGTTTGGGCGTCCTGTGAGAGGGCGCCGCACCAGGCTTTCCCTCACCCTCAGTGTCTGGCGGCCTTCAGAGGAGGAGGCGTCCTTTCGAGCCCCGGACTCGTCGAGAGGACTGCACCGGGCCTTCCCTCACCTTTTGTGTCCGGCGGGGCCGTCAGAGGTGTTGTGCCAGCGCGGGGGGGAGGCGTCAGACTGAGGAGCCACGTCGGCGCCGGGGTGTAGAGTCTTCGGGGGTCAGCCTGCGTGGGGCCACGGACAGCGCTGGGGACGGAGTCATCCGGGGAGGAGTCACCCTGTGAGGCCACGGAACAGCGCTGAGGAGCGGAGCCCATCCGGGGAGGAGTCAGCCTGCGAGGTCCACGGACAGCGCTGAGGAGCGGAGTCATCCGTGGAGGAGTCAGTCTGTGAGGGTCCCCGACAGTGCCAAGGACTGGAGCTGTCCGGCGGGATAGGTTGTCCCATGGGTGTTGTAGAAGGGGTGTAGCGTTAGGCAGTGGGGTTGGGGGTGTTAGCTACTGCCTCCTTTTGGGGACGTAGTGGCCACACAGTGTAGGGTACTTGTCGTTGCCTCCCCTGGGACGCAGTGACCATGCGATAGTGGTCCCGGGTCAAAAGAAAGGGTGGGTCCTGGGAGAGGTGTGGTGGTAGTAGGTAAAGAGTAGAGCCCTTTGGGGTTATTTTGGTCCTTAGTATTACCACCACGTGTGCGGGCTATCTCTGCGCCCCCAGGTCGCAGTGATATACTGCAACGGGTGCTGTAGCATAGGTTAGGGTTCTCAGGCCCGAGTAGGGTAGGGTGGGTCAGTGAAGAAGGGATACCGGGTGTGGTTGAGATGGACGTGGAGGTGCGCCATGGTATGTTTGGGTGTTGTGAAATAAAGAGGTGCGCGTGATTGTAAAGCTGTGTTAGTGTGCTGTGTTGTCTGCTCTAGTGTGTAATAGTGGGGGTAGGGGTGGTAGGGCCGTCCGGCTTAGCGACCGTGACATTTGGTGGAGATGCGGGGTACATTCTTAGGGGGTTTCTGGTAGGCGAAGTAGCTAGAAGGAGGTAGGGGGGTGTTGGTCGGTGTGTCGTCGAGTGAGCGGGTGGTTGATGGGAGCGTGCCAGTACCCTGGGTGGTGGAAACGTATGTCCCTGTCCATTTTCAGGCAGCTTTCCATTGGCATTGGGCAGGCACTTGTGTTGGTGTGAAGGGTTGGCGCTACCCGAGTGAGTGGGGTATGAGGGGACCAATAAATATGGAGGGGGTGTTGGAAGTGTGGTGACTACGCAGTGCAGTGTAGGTGAGGTGCCGGGAAGGGTTACCAGCGTCTGTTGTGCCCCTTATGTGGTATACCCCATGGAGTAGGTAGATGGTACCCAGCCCGTGACTGAACACTGTTTTCTGGGATATCCTGTGGGGATTAAGGGCAGAGTAACCCAGTGACTGTGCGTGGAAAGCACGAGGGTGCGCAGGGTTGTGACACAAAGGGGGTTGAGAGTGCAGATGGACGGGCGGGGTGCAAGTGCCCTGTGATCGTGTGGGTGTGGCCTACCAGAGACAGTGGGGCCGGTGACCGAGGGTAAACCGGTGCGCATGAAACAGTGGAGGGTTGACACCGGTGTCCCCCGTGATTCAGTCAGTGGCCAGACATGCATTGATAATATTGCAGGGGTTTGGGAGCTCATGTGGGTATGAGGTACACAAGTAGGGTGGAGTTGTGCTGGTTGCGTGACTCATTGAAGTATTGTGTACTTGTGCGGGGTTGCTTCAGGGGCAAAGTAAGTAGTCAGGAACCGCCAGTTGCGCTCAGATACATACTGTTGTTGCTAGCTCTGTGGTGGTAGGGGTACCCTATGTCTAACACACCCAGCCCATCCGCAGAAACGACCCCGATAGTGTCAGGGATCCACAGGCCCCTACGGCGGAAAACCAAACCCAAGGTTAGTGACCAGGATGCGGGGTGGATCATGAACCAGGACTTATGCAAAGTTTGTCAAGTGGGAACGGCGATGGGTTTAGCTGGGGAGATCTCGCCAAGTTCTCACAGACTCGGTGCGTAATAAAGACGAGAAGCAAAGTTAAAGCAGAAGGATGAGGATGAGAAGATAGCGAGAGAAGCAGAGTTGGAGCTCCGGATGGAGGAGAAGTGAGGCAGAAGAGAAGGATGAAGAAGAGAAAGCTGCTAGGCAGAGGGAGTTAAGATAAGCAAGGAAGATTGAAGAGGAGAAAGCTGCTAGGCAGAGAGACTAGAGTTGAAGCGAGGAAGATTGAAAGGAAAAGCTGATAGGAAGAGGAGCTAGAAAGGTTACAGCGGAAGGATGAAGACGAGAAAGCAGCGAGACGAGGGAACGGAACTGCAGGGGAAGAAGGAGGAGGAAGAAAGGGCGATAAGAGAAATAGAAGCTCAAGCAGGGCAAGCTGAGTTAGAGGCAAGGAGCGAGAGCTAAACATACAGGAGAGACAGGCCTCAGATGAAGCAGCGCACAGGAAACGCTTGATCGAGGTAAAGGAAACGAAGCGTGTCCATCTTGAGCCTTGGGAGAGAACGATGACGTGGACGCTTTCATCGCCCAATTTGAGCGTGTGCCCAATGTGCAAGTGGAGCGAGACCTAAATGGCCCACACGTCTGATGTCTCTGCTGAGGGGAAGGGCTAGAGAAGCAGTGATGGGGTTAATTTGTAGAGGAGTTAGGCGACTATGATCAGATAAAGAGCGCCCTGTTCAGCCACTTCGGGTTTAGATGCTGAGGCCTACCGGGAAAATTTCAGAAGCATCAAGAAGGACGCTGCTGAACTTTCGCCCAGTGCTGGGAGGATCAAGCGGTGTTTTCCCTCTGGTGTGCGGCAGCGGGCAAAGGATGAAAATGTGGCAGAGGAGTAAAGGACTGCTTTTTCAAGAACAGTTTTACCAGTTGCTGTCCCCAGAGTTCACGATTGAGGTCCGGAAGACATGCCCGAAAAATGTTGAACAAATGGCAACGGAAGCACTGTTTTAGCAGAGGCCAAAAGATTGGGGAGGAAGGCGAGGCAAGACCGAACGGTTAACCAGCCCAACCTGGGGAATAGGCATGAAACGACAGGAGCCAGCCTACAGAAGGTCCCAACATGGTGATGGTGCCCTACAGCACAGAACAGGATCAGAAGGGCCTAGATCGACCATAGTTTGTTTCAACTGCAAGAAGCCAGGCCACGTCGCTAGGAAATGCCCCGAGCCCCCTTCTATTGGAGCGGTTCATTGTTAGCGACCAGCCCCAAGCTCGAGTTGTCCCTACGTTGTGTCGCCCCTGCGCTGAGCAGCAGTACGACCCTGCGTGCATTGTAGAGGGCAACGGGTCGCCGGCCAAAGGATTACGGACACTGGTGCCGGATACACTAGTGCCAAGTGGTTGGTACCGGCCCGATGGTACACAGGAGAGACAGTCCCAGTATGTTGGCTGAATCCAGGTGTAGTCTGTGTTACCTGTGGCGAAGTAGGTTGAAGTCGCCATTCATCGAAGGAAGTTGGAGGTTTTGGTTATGAATAGCCCGTGCAGGAAGTCTGATCGGAAACTTCGCAAAAAAGTAGGAGATTCCGGGTTTGGGTACGTGTGCCTGTATACCAGACCCGGCGTTGGTAGGGGCAGTGCAGACCACGCGCGCAGAGAGCCAGGGAGCAGCAAGAACCAGTACCACTGCCCGTCGAGGAGTGCATTCTGAACACCTCTACCCAGCAGTTAATCCAGATGCAGGACCAGGATTAAACCTTGAGGGAAAGGGTCGGAGTGCGTTGAAGCAGGACGCACTTCCACAAACCCAAATTTGGACGATCGAGTACGCTCGGAAATCTGGTGTACTGGTCAGGCGGTTTGAGAGTCCCAAGGGCGTACGAGTCAGATCTGCGTCGCAGCTGAATTACGGACCACGGTAATGAAGCTAGGCCACGACGTGCCCATGTCTGGACACTTAGGTACCACCCGAACCAAGGGGCGAGTGGTCCCATTTTTATTGGCCCCGGCATGCAAAGCTGACATTCGTCGGTACTGCCAGTCATGTTTCCAGTGTCAGCGTACTGTTTATAAGGGAGAGTTTCAAAAGTTTCCCTTGTAAGGAAGCCACTGATGCGCAGAAACCCCTGCAGATATGAGGGATCTCTGGTTTCAACCAGAAAGGCAAGAGTTCCGCACAGCGGCAGAGGGACGTCGTTAACTTAAGGAACAAGGTAGCTGAGACGTGTGAGTTGACAAGGGAAGAACTTGCAACAGCAGGTTGTAGGTTACAAGCGACATTTTCATTTGAGGACGAAACCCAGGAAGGTAGCTGGGGGTCTAGTCTGTTAGTGGGGGATCACAAGGTGGGCACTGCAGCTGCAGCCATTCCAGTTTACGGTGCAGGCAGTGTCGGGAAAGGACAATGTGCGGCAACTTCTTGATCGCTTGCCAGAGAGAGAGAGAGAGAGAGAGAAGAGAGAGAAGGGGAGAGAGAGAGAGAGAGAGAGAGAGATTGTAATTTCCATTTACCTGTGTCCAAGAGTTTACATTGTCGAAGATATGCATGTCAGTGTCAATGGAAGAGAATGACATAGCAAAGTGTTGCTGGGGTGTGGTATTTGTAGCACGTGTTGCATAACGGTCGTGCATGGTCAGAGCACCCTTAGTTTCGAAATGTATATGTAAGCGTAGTGTAAAAGGCTGGGCCCGTAAGTGCCTGTGTTAAGGCGTGTGAGGGAGAGTTAGACCAGATTGATTAATGTAATTCTGCAGTTTAAAGAAGTATTTAAAAGTGATGTTGTTGGAATGATATGGGGGAAACAAAGTAACAGCAGGCAGAGTGAGTGGTGTGGAGTTGGATTGTTATAGGGAGGGTGTGAGTAAACGCCGATCGAGTGAGAAGTTTTGTTTGGGTTTTTTTCTTAGTTAAAACTTAGGCAGGGGGGTGTTCACCGATCGGGATACAGATCAGCCGTCCATGTGTTTGGGGAATGGTAGTCCAAAAATAGAGAGTGTGTGCATGTGTGTAATGTGTGTGTGCGAGCGGGCGTGTGTAAGATTTGGGGTTTGGTTAAGGTGAAGGTTAAGCTAGGGAGGGGGCTGGAGAAATAAGACATACAATATTTTTGAGTTTCCAATCTTGACTTTTGGGGGGATGGAAGCGGGAGGTTGGTTTCGTTTCCGACTGTTACCCTTTTGTTACTTTGGTTCTACACCCAAAAAGGCGGGCAGGATATCGGCTGTTGTATTGTCTAAATCTGTGAGTTGTTGTGGTAAATTGTCGTGTGGTTGCACGGCAACAACTATCCGTTGGTCCGGCGTGTCAGCTCTGCGGAGGGATACGCTGCTCTGACCAATCGCTGTTTTATGTTGTGATAGAGTTCGCTTGAGTCCGACCAGGTGGAATGCGTTGGGGTAGCTTCACTTCGGTCCCTGGTGTTCTCGGATGGACGTGCCTTGTAGTTGTGGCGGGAGCGCCGTTAGTTGAGCTTAGAGTGACTTCGAGTCATAGTAGGGCCAGGTCCTCGTCGGGTCTGGTGTGCCCTTGGCCTGTGCCGGGTTCTGTGTCGTCTCTGTTTGGCAGCCCTTCAGCCCGTGCAGAACTGGGTGGTGAACGTCTGTCTGTCCATTGTGTCAGCAGGGATCCTCTTCCGTCCTAGCTGGGGTCAGACCACCGCAGGGTACTGCCCCCGTGCCGGGAGGTAGCGGGGGTGTCCCTTGCCTGCTGCTTTTTCCCGGGAGAGGGAGACCATCCCCGGCCGTCTCCGTCTGTGGGCACTCTCCTCCGCTACCGGAGTTCTTCCGGGGGTCCTCCAGCCACCTGTTGCTCTTCCCCGTTCGGGCGCCTGTGAAGGGGCGCCGCACCAGGCTTTTCCCTCACCCTCAGTGTCCGGGGGGGCCTTCAGAGGAGGAGGCGTCCTTCGAGCCCCGGACTCGTCGAGAGGGCACTGCACCCCGGCCTTCCCTCACCTTTTGTGTCCGGGGGGGCCGTCAGAGGTGTTGTGCCAGCGCGGGGGGAGGCGTCAGACGAGGCCACGGTCGGCGCCGGGGTGTAGAGTCTTCGGGGTGTCAGCCTGCGTGAGGCCACGGACAGCGCTGAGGAGCGGAGTCATCCGTGGAGGAGTCAGCCTGTGAGGCCACGGACAGCGCTGAGGAGCGGAGCATCCGTGGAGGAGTCAGCCTGCGAGGGTCCACGGACAGCGCTGAGAGCGGAGTCATCCGTGGAGGAGTCTCTGTGAGGGTCCCCGGGCAGTGCCAAGGACTGGAGCTGTCCGGGCCGGGATAGGTTGTCCCATGGGTTTGTAGAAGGGGTGTAGCGTTAGGCAGTAGGGGAGGGGGGTTAGCTACTGCCTCCTTTTGGGACGTAGTGGCCAGCACAGTGTAGGGTACTTGTCGTTGCCTCCCCTAGGACCAGTGACCAGTGCGATAGTGCCCGGGTCCCAAAAAAAAGGGTGGGGCCTGGGAGAGGTGTGGGTGGGAGTAGGTTAAAGAGTAGAGTCCCTTGGGGTTATTTTGGTCCTTTGTAGTTAGCCACCACGTGTGCGGGCTATCTCGCGTCCCTAGGTCGCAGTGATATACTGCAAAAATGGGGCTGTAGCATAGGTTTAGGGTTCTCAGGGTCGTAGTAGGGTAGGTGGGTCATGAAAGAAGTGGGGTATCGGTGTGGTTGTAGATGGACGTGAGGTGGCGCCATGGTATGTTTGGGTGTGGAAATAAAGAGGTGCGCGTGATTGTAAAGCTGTGTTAGTGGGGCTGTGTTGTCTGCTCTAGTGTGTATAGGTGTGGGTAGGGTGGTAGGGCCGTCCGGCTTAGCGACCGTGACAGACATAAACATAAACCGAGATAGAGACCTCCAACAGAGACAGAGAGACAGACAGGGGAAAAGAAAGAGAGGGAATGAGAGACAGATAGAATAGATAGATAGATAGAAGATAGATAGACAGATAGATAGATAGACAGATAGACAGACAGATAATAGACAGATAGATAGATAGATAATAGATAGATAGATAGATAGATAGATAGATAATAGATAGACAGATAGATACACAGGGCCCAGATAGATAGCCAGGCCTAGATAGACAGATAAGTAGAGAGAAAAGAGAGACAGTAAGAGAGAGGGAGAGAGAGGGAGGGGAGATAGAACAGAGAGTAAGATACAAAGATACGCGGATAAAAAGATAATGTTCATTTTCAGAAGAGGAATGCATAGAGAAATGACCTAAAACGATGTTAAAGACAGTTTGTTTAATGGACAGTTTATACTGTTCCAAATCCAGCAGGTCATGGGGCAAAATCACAGCTGAAGTCTCCCAAAGACAATGATGATAATGGAAAAGATCATAACGAATGGCAATGAATGATATTTGCATAGGCACAATCCTTCATGTCACCTGGTTCAACACATGGGGTATCTCTCAGAATGCGTGCTACATTCCAGGCTTAAATGCGTTTCCATTTCCGGATCGGAATTTGACCCTCTTCTGTCCATGTCCAGATGGGGCATTTTATGTCTTTTATGTAAAGGCGGGCCGAGTATTGATCTCTGTCCATGCCTCAAAGGTAAAAGAGTTGTGGTGGGTGATGAGCCGTACACAGAATCACAAGAAAGAGACAACGTCATTGGTGGTTTTTTGGGGTGTATGTGTTGTTTTTGCCATCGTTTGTTTGTTTCTTCTGAAGCTGCATTGCTAACTGGGTGATCCGTTGGTTGTTTCTTCTGAAGCTGCCTTGCTAACTGCGTGATCCTGTTGTTGTTTCTTCTGAAGCTGCCTTGCCCAACTGGCGTGATCCTGTTGGTTGGTTTCTTCTGAAGCTGCCTTGCTAACTGGGGTGATCCTGTTGGTTTTCTTACTACAATGTCCCTTGCATGTCCACTTTCCTTTGCCCAACCCCAACCCCACCCAACAAACCCCCCCCCCTCTTTCCTGTCCCATTTCTCCCCGCCCTTTGTCCTCTTCTTGCTTCCCTTTTAACTTCCCCTTTGTGTGTGTGTGTTTTGGTGTGGGGTGTGTGTGTGTGTGGGTGTGGTGCGTGCGTGCTGCGTGGGGTGCGTGGTCGTGCGTGCGTGTGTGTACCGAAAGAGATAGGCACACAAGAAAAAAAAAAAATACAGACATAAAGTCAAGAGATAGAAACCGTTTCCAAGCTCAAATCTATAATATCGATACATTAATGAATGAAATGTGCATTGCATTGGTTTAGACAGCATCCTCTTTCTATATTGTGCATACAAGTAGCAGCATCTGTTGACTCTCCCCAGTTAAGCACAGCGATGGGTTTTTTTGGTGCTAAGCCTCCCTCTCTCTCTCTCTCCTCTCTCCTCTCTCTCTCTCTCTCTCTCTCCCCTCTCTCTCCTCTCGTTAACTGAGAACTTTTCTTGAAGTTAAAACACACACACACACACACACACACAAAACACACACACACACACACACACACAAACCCCTGTCATGCTTTTCTCACTTAACAAACTACAGAGTTAGTTGTAAATGTGTTTTGCTAAAAGCAAAAGCTTCACACAGACAGAGTGGGCTGGAGGAAGATGAGAGAGCTGGAGAAATTGGGGGGGAGGGGGGTGTCAGGGGATGCAATGTGTGCTCACAGAATACTCTTGCGAAGTGCACACACACACACACACACAAAACAGTGTCCGTCATTTCCGGTCTCCAACCCCCCAAGTGATGGCGCCACTGGCTGACTAATCACGTAAGGCACGCGAAAGGACCGGCGCCCCCCACCTGGTTTTCTGTTTGTCTGGATCAAACACACAGTCGGTGCATCAGAGAGTTATCAATAAGATGTGACGGGAGGACGTTCTGCTTGATTGGCTGGAACATAACACAGAGCCCAAATTGACTGGAACATAACACAGAGCCCCAAAATTTGGGTGGAACATAACACAGAGCCCATAATTGTGGAACATAACACAAGCCAAATGCGAACATACACAGAGCCCAATTGGCTGAACATAAACACAGAGCCCATATTGTGAACATAACACAGGCCCGATTCGCACAGAGACGGCGCCGGGGTGTAGAGTCTTCGGGGTGTCAGCCTGCGTGAGGCCACGGACAGCGCTGAGAGGGGAGTCACCGTGAGGAGTCAGCCTGTGAGGCCACGGACAGCGCTGAGAGCGGAGTCATCCGTGGAGGAGTCAGCCTGCGAGGGTCCACGGACAGCGCTGAGGAGCGGAGTCATCCGTGGAGGAGTCAGTCTGTGAGGGTCCCCGGACAGTGCCAAGGACTGGAGCTGTCCGGGCCGGGATAGGTTGTCCCATGGGTGTTGTAGAAGGGGTGTAGCGTTAGGCAGTAGGGTAGGGGTGTTAGCTACTGCCTCCTTTTGGGACGTAGTGGCCAGCACAGTGTAGGGTACTTGTCGTTGCCTCCCCTAGGGACGCAGTGACCAGTGCGATAGTGGTCCCGGGTCAAAAGAGAAGGTGGGTCCTGGGGAGAGGTGTGGGTGGTAGTAGGTTAAAGAGTAGAGTCCCTTGGGTTATTTTGGTCCTTAGTAGTTAGCCACCACGTGTGCGGGCTATCTCTGCGTCCCTAGGTCGCAGTGATATACATGCAACTGGTGCTGTAGCATAGGTTAGGGTTCTCAGGGTCGTAGTAGGGTAGGGTGGGTCAGTGAAGAAGTGGGATAATCGGTGTGTGGTTGTAGATGGACGTGAGTGGTGGCGCCATGGTATGTTTGGGTGTGTGAAATAAAGAGGTGCGCGTGATTGTAAAGCTGTGTTAGTGTGCTGTGTTGTCTGCTCTAGTGTGTAATAGGTGTGGGTAGGGGTGGTAGGGCCGTCCGGCTTAGCGACCGTGACAGACATAAACATAAACCGAGATAGAGACTCCAACAGAGACAGAGAGACAGACAGGTAAAAGAAAGAGAGGGAATGAGAGACAGATAGATAGATAGATAGATAGATAGATAGATAGACAGATAGATAGATAGACAGATAGACAGACAGATAGATAGACAGATAGATAGATAGATAGATAGATAGATAGATAGATAGATAGATAGATAGATAGATAGACAGATAGATACACAGGCCTAGATAGATAGCCAGGCCTAGATAGACAGATAAGTAGAGAGAAAAAGAGAGACAGTAAGAGAGAGGGAGAGAGAGGGAGGGGGAGATAGAGACAGAGAGTAAGATACAAAGATACGCGGATAAAAAGATAATGTTCATTTTCAGAAGAGGAAATGCATAGAGAAATGACCTAAAACGAGTGTTAAAGACAGTTTGTTTAATGGACAGTTTATACTGTTCCAAATCCAGCAGGCATGGGGCAAAATCACAGCTGAAGTCTCCCAAAGACAATGATGATAATGGAAAAGATCATAACGAATGGCAATGATGATATTTGCATAGGCACAATCCTTCATGTCACCTGGTTCAACACATGGGGCTATCTCCTCAGAATGCGTGCTACATTCCAGGCTTACAATGCGTTTTCCATTTCCGGATCGGAATTTGACCCTCTTCTGTCCATGTCCAGATGGGGCAGTTTATGTCTTTCATGTAAAGGCGGCCGAGTATTGATCTCTGTCCATGCCTCAAAGGTACAGAGTTGTGGTGGGTGATGAGCCGTACACAGAATCACAAGAAAGAGACAACGTCATTGGTGGTTTTGGTGTGAATGTGTTGTTTTTGCCATCGTGTTTGTTTGTTTCTTCTGAAGCTGGCATTGCTAACTGGCGTGATCCTGTTGGTTGTTTCTTCTGAAGCTGCCTTGCTAACTGGCGTGATCCTGTTGGTTGTTTCTTCTGAAGCTGCCTTGCTAACTGGCGTGATCCTGTTGGTTGTTTCTTCTGAAGCTGCCTTGCTAACTGGCGTGATCCTGTTGGTTGTTTCTTACTACAATGTCCCTTGCATGTCCACTTTCCTTTGCCTCAACCCCAACCCCACCCAACTACCCCACCCCCTCTTTCCTGTCCCATTTCTCCCAGCCCTTTGTCCTCTTCTTGCTTCCCTTTTAACTTCCCTTAGTGTGTGTGTGTGTGTGTGTGTGTGTGTGTGTGTGTGTGTGTGTGCGTGCGTGCGTGCGTGCGTGCGTGCGTGCGTGCGTGCGTGTGTGTACAGAAAGAGATAGGCACACAAAGAAAAAAAAACATACAGACATAAAGTCAGAGAGATAGAACCGTTCCCAAGCTCAAATCTATAATATCGATACATTAATGAATGAAATGTGCATTGCATTGGTGTATAGACAGCATCCTCTTTCTATATTGTGCATATCAAGTAGCAGCATCTGTTTGACTCGTCCCCAGTTAAGCACAGCTGATGGTTTGTTTGGTGCTAAGCCTCCCTCTCTCTCTCTCTCTCTCTCTCTCTCTCCTCTCATCTCTCCTCTCCTCTCTCTCTCCTCTCTCTCTCTCTCTTAACTGAGAACTTCTCTTGAAGTTACACACACACACACACACACACACACACACACACACACACACACACACACACACACACACTGTCATGCTTTTCCTCACTTAACAAAACTACAGAGTTAGTTGTAAATGTGTTTTGCTAAAAGCAAAAGCTTCACACAGACAGAGTGGGCTGGAGGAAGATGTGAGAGAGCTGGAGAAATTGGGGGGGAGGGGGTGTCAGGGTGATGCAATGTGTGCTCACAGAATACTCTTGCGAAGTGCACACACACACACACACACACAGTGTCCGTCATTTCCGGTCTCCAGAGCCCCCAAGTGATGGCGCCACTGGCTGACTAATCACGTAAGGCACGCGAAAGGACCGGCGCCTCACGCTGGTTTGCTGTTTGTCTGGATCAAACACACAGTCGGTGCATCAGAGAGTTATCAATAAGATGTGACGGGAGGAGCGTTCTGCTTGATTGGCTGGAACATAACACAGAGCCCAAATTGACTGGAACATAACACAGAGCCCAAATTGGCTGGAACATAACACAGAGCCCATAATTGGTTGGAACATAACACAGAGCCCAAATTGACTGGAACATAACACAGAGCCCAAATTGGCTGGAACATAACACAGAGCCCATAATTGGTTGGAACATAACACAGAGCCCGATTCGCACAGAGACAGAGTGGGAAGATTCGCATTTCTTCTTCTCGGATATGCCATCAGAAATAAAGTTCGAGATTCCCCAAATGGCCTGTTTACATGTACTTCAGACGTCGTCACTTTCTCTTGAAGGAAGAAACGTGATGGTGGGAAAGGTGAGGTAGGGGATATTTCATGTTGACAATACTACAGTTGTGATAAACTTGTTATGCAGTAACGACGTATCAGAACTTATTTTCATTTAGGAAATAAAGAACAGTTGCCAGAAAAAAGACATCAGATTGGGTGCATTTTCGCTTATAAATTGAAAATGGTTTGCAAAAATATTGAGCATGATGAGATATATATAGAAAGTCACAAATTGTATACAATATTTGCTGATGCCATATTTTGTCATGACCTATTTTTAAGTGCTTGTAAGTGCTTGTAAGATTCTTTAAAAAACTTTAATGTTCGATTTTCTTTATAGGTCTGCTAAATGAGCGAAGGTGGGGAAAGCCCCCCCCCCCCCCCCCCCCCCCCCCCCCCCATTCCCCGTTCTAAATGTTCCTCATCCCCTCCACTCCCCATATTTGATTTTTGCCTGCAGTGAAATTTAGGAGAGAAAAAACTGTGGTGAAGCCACCAAAGGGATGGCAGTGGGATGGGGGTCAGTCAACACAATGAAAGATCCTGCAGGTCAAGCAAGTTGACTCATCCAGTGATATATTCTCTGACACGTTAGAATGACGCTATGTTGATATCCCCCCTGCTCAATGTCGATTTCAAAATTCAATGCAGGTCTCTTCACACTGAGTGCTCAAAATAGTTCACAATCAGTGCTTTTCGGAAAACACAGACAAAAAGAAAAAGAAAATGAATTGATAACTTTACAGTTCAGCATCTACGCGTCCACCAAAGGTGACATGGCAGATGCAGATAACCTTTCCAGGAAAGCTGGGATGGGGAGAGGGGGGGGGGGAATGGATCTGTCTAACACTACACCACTATCTCTAAAACAAAATGGCAACAACGCTGAGCTGAAGAGAAAGAAAGTGAAGTCTAATGAAGAAACACCATCTGGATGTTGAGTATTTGTCTAATGAAGAAACCCCATCTGGATGTTGAGTATTTGTCTAATGAAGAAACCCCATCTGGATGTTGAGTATTTGTCTAATGAAGAAACCCCATCTGGATGTTGAGTATTTGTCTAATGAAGAAACCCCATCTGGATGTTGAGTATTTGTCTAATGAAGAAACCCCATCTGGATGTTGAGTATTTGTCTAATGAAGAAACCCCATCTGGATGTTGAGTATTTGTCTAATGAAGAAACCCCATCTGGATGTTGAGTATTTGTCTAATGAAGAAACCCCATCTGGATGTTGAGTATTTGTCTAATGAAGAAACCCCATCTGGATGTTGAGTATTTGTCTAATGAAGAAACCCCATCTGGATGTTGAGTATTTGTCTAATGAAGAAACCCCATCTGGATGTTGAGTATTTGTCTAATGAAGAAACCCCATCTGGATGTTGAGTATTTGTCTAATGAAGAAACCCCATCTGGATGTTGAGTATTTGTCTAATGAAGAAACCCCATCTGGATGTTGAGTATTTGTCAGTCCAACTCTCCTTTCCTCCCCACCACCCCTTCCTTGTCCAACCTTTTCCATCTCAACACCAATTTCTTTCTCAGGTCAATATGTTCGGGATGTGTCATTCTGGTGATTCTGATTAAGGTCGGAGGCGCAGAAGTGCATCTTTGGAAATCTGGAAATGTAGTAAAGAGACCCCAAAAATATCAATCTATATGTGGACCACAGTCTGCAAATCTGCACTCACCATTATTGGGTATGGGTCCATTGATATTCTGTTTAGGTTCCTTGACTTTCATTCTGATATTGTTTGACCAAAAGAGAATTACCATCGCACTGGTGACGTTGATATGTCTGACTGAAATTCCATTGAAGTCGTCCATGAAAAATACAATTTCCCTTGCCACAAACAATATGGAAATCAAAATCGAGGAAAATAAACAATGGACCATTAGCCCATTAGTGTGAGTGCAAATGCCCTGTGAGTGTTGTACCCTATTAAACAATGGACCCTTAGCCAATTAGTGTGAGTGCAAATGCCCTGTGAGTGTTGTACCCTATTAAACAATGGACCATTGGCCAATTAGTGTGAGTGCAAATGCACTGTGAGTGTTGTACCCTATTAAACAATGGACCCTTAGCCAATTAGTGTGAGTGCAAATGCCCTGTGAGTGTTGTACCCTATTAAACAATGGACCATTAGCCCATTAGTGTGCGTGCAAATGCCCTGTGAGTGTCTGTACCCTATTAAACAATGGACCCTTAGCCAATTAGTGTGAGTGCAAATGCCCTGTGAGTGTTGTACTCTATTAAACAATGGACCATTAGCCCATTAGTGTGAGTGCAAATGCCCTGTGAGTGTTGTACCCTATTAAACAATGGACCATTGGCCCATTAGTGTGAGTGCAAATGCCCTGTGAGTGTTGTACCCTATTAAACAATGGACCATTGGCCAATTAGTGTGAGTGCAAATGCACCGTGAGTGTTGTACCCTATTAAACAATGGACCATTAGCCAATTAGTGTGAGTGCAAATGCCCTGTGAGTGTTGTACCCTATTAAACAATGGACCCTTAGCCAATTTGTGTGAGTGCAAATGCCCTGTGAGTGCCTGTACCCTATTAAACAATGGACCATTAGCCAATTAGTGTGAGTGCAAATGCCCTGTGAGTGCCTGTACCCTATGTCAACATGGCGCACACTCCCAGTGATGGACCAGGATTGCACTCGGCTGGACAGTTCGGCAGTTGAGGACAGTACATCTTTGAGTCCCACCGGCACCTTAAGACGGGGAGGGGGGTGTTTTTCTTTTCTTAAATCTAGCAACTAAAATGCAATATTTTTCCTGAATGTTCATGAAATGAAAAAAGACAAATCAAACTATGGTGTTCTGCAAAGACGCAGAGAGAGAGAGAGAGAGAGACGGAGAGAGAGAGAGAGAGAGAGAGAGAGAGAGAGAGAGAGAGAGAGAGAGAGAGAGAGAGAGAGAGAGAGAGAGGTATGTAGACAGATAAATAGACAGACTGGTAGATAGACAGACAGATGCAGAGGTATACACAGATAGGCAGACAGGCAGACATTGAACGCCAAACTTCAACGTAGGTCTTGTCACAAAAACGCGTTTAGACGCTCTGATCGGCGTTTTCCGGAAGGGAGGCCGCTGTGATAGGAAAGAAGAGTGGGGAGTTTAAATGTGAAGATAATTGGGGGAGTTGAAATGTGAAGATAATTGGGGAGTTGAAATGTGAAGATAATTGGGGAGTTGAAATGTGAAGATAATTGGGGAGTTGAAATGTGAAGATAATTGGGGAGTTGAAATGTGAAGATAATTGGGGGAGTTGAAATGTGAAGATAATTGGGGAGTTGAAATGTGAAGATAATTGGGGAGTTGAAATGTGAAGATAATTCGGGGAGTTGA
>CM031608.1:92850963-92855963 GCA_018398815.1 Conus ventricosus | reverse complement strand
ACACACACACACACACACACACACACACACACACACACACACACACACAAACACACACACACACACACACACACACACACACACACACACACACACACTCACACACACACTCACACACACACACACACACACACACACACACACACACACACACACACACACAAATAAACAAACACAGGGAGACACACACACAGAGAGAGAGAGATCATTGTACAGCGAGCAAGAGAGAGAGAAAAAGAGAAAGCTAACTGGGTGGGTATTTCATAACGCGATGAAACAAGCTTCTATTTGAAGGCCAAACAAAACTTTTGTTCCAGTCAAAGCCCATACAAAATCAAAACTGAGATGACCATACTTGTCATTGTCCAAACAAAGTGGCAGCAGAGGGTCTAATTTTCACTGTGAACAAAAATGACGTTACAAGTCTTCCACCCCATTTCTTAATCCAACTTTAAACAGGTAAGGTCAAATTTTGTAAGAGATTCTCAATCAATGTCACATTAGGAAAGTATTATTCTTCAATTCACCCCCATCCCTCGTCGTCCCAAAAATTATGCTGCATGCGAGCAAAAAGTAGTATCATTACACTGAACTAGATCATCAAAAAAAAGTTAAAGTGCCCATGGCCTGTAGGCCACAGTCAGTGAACTGTGAGAGGTTCACCACATCTGGGGCATGGCATGATGGAAGGTGGAGCACATTCCTCTCCTTCCACCGTTCTTAACCTTCCCTGAACTGAATTAGATACCCACCCACTTCTGGATGGACAGAGAGGGTTTCCAAGCTGAAAAACCTGCCTCATGAGAGGTTCACACTCTTGACCGTCAGCTCCACAGGCAAACGTGTCAACAACCTGACCATGGGCCTCTCCGATGCCATTAAAAAAAGATTAAAAAAGTAAATTTGGACCTGCCTATTAATGGACAGAGATAGGTAAATACAGACACAGTAGAGAAACCGATAGGTTACAATGAGCAGTGTCTTTCCACACAACATCCTTTCTCTACTGACCAATAAAAGGTGGCATTAGCCATCCTCATATTTCTGCTGAAAGCCGGAGTTGGAAAGAGGGGGAAATGCGGTCTCTCCTCTCGCACAGCTACTGTCACGAACTTCTTCGTGACCAAGTTAGCACAAGTCACGCCATTCTGACACTGACTCCGCCCCGCGCGTCATCTCCTTCATTTCCTGTCTCAAGAGACTCCTTCTGACGGCCTCATTGCTAGGCTGATCACGTGACGTGCCCGACGAGACGGTGCCACGCGCTGTGCTGTTTGTCTTGATCAGAGAGCTGGAGTGTATTGAATTATGAATGACATGTGAACGTGGGCGGCATCATGGCTTGATTAGCTGGAGAAAAACATCGGGTTTAATTCGCACTCTCTCTCTCTGTCTCTCTGGGGTCAGTCAGGAAATCAAGCTCTAGACAGGCTGTAGTTCCTGGTTTCTTACTGGCACTGATTAACCTGAGGTCTTCTGTTTTAAGGTGACGTTCGTGGTCTGCTTACCAAGATGATATGAGCCCAAGTCAAGGTCCCTACCATCGCCCCTTTTTTTCCCAACCCCTATTCCACCTACCCTTTCCCTCTCCATTTCCCTTCCACCCCCACCCCCTTCCCTTCCATCCACACCCCCTTCCCTTCCATCCACACCCCCTTCCCTTCCATCCACACCCCCTTCCCTTCCATCCACACCCCCTTCCCTTCCATCCCCACCCCCTTCCCTTCCACCCCCACCCCCTTCCCTTCCATCCACACCCCCTTCCCTTCCATCCACACCCCCTTCCCTTCCATCCACACCCCCTTCCCTTCCATCCACACCCCCTTCCCTTCCATCCCCACCCCCTTCCCTTCCACCCCCACCCCCTTCCCTTCCATCCACACCCCCTTCCCTTCCATCCACACCCCCTCTGAAACTATGTATTTTGATTTTTGTTTTCTCAAATGTCACGGCATATTATTAACTTCAAACAACTTTAAGACTCTCTTGTACCTGTCTTCCCTAGTTATTTTGTAGTTCTGTAGTTGTGATCTAATGAGAAGATTTTGAGAAGATTATCCATTTTCACTGCCTAAAATGGCCTACGAAGAATGTTTAACGCATTCACTTCTTCTGATAGGCAAGCAGAAGAATACTTAATGCATTCTCTTCTTCTGATAGGCAAGCAGAAGAATACTTAATGCATTCTCTTCTTCTGATAGGCAAGCAGAAGAATACTTAACGCGTTCTCTTCTTCTGATAGGCAAACAGAAGAATACTTAACGCGTTCTCTTCTTCTGATAGGCAAGCAGAAGAATTGTTAATGCATTCTCTTCTTCTGACAGGCAAGCAGAAGAATACTTAATGCATTCTCTCCCCTTGCGAGGCACGCAATCGAAAGGTTACAGCTGTCAGCAGTGAAGCTGAAAGTTTTGAGTTCGAACCCAATAATGGGCTCGAGTGTTAGCTGTTTGAAAACCGTCTTTATCTTCCCAGCAGTCAATCGGTCACTATTCAGTTCAGGGAGAGTGAAGGCAGTTGAAGGAGAGAATGGGGTCGTTTCATAAACCCATGCACGTCTTAACCGTCCGTAGCATCTGTGGCCATACGGATATGGGACTTTATCCTTTATCTGGAATTGCACCTATAGCTGTATGGATATGGAACTGTATCTTTTCACTGGAAAACAAAATAGAAATAAACAGGCAGACAAAGAGGCAAAGCAGGCAGACAAAGAGGCAAAGCAGGGAAGAACGACTGTGTACGTCCTGGGATGGGTGGGTTGGGTGGGGATAGGGGTGGGGGGGGGGTGGAACAGCTCATCGACTTACCATGCAAAGCAGAAAAACTAAACATTATCAAACCTGGTGCAAAGCCAGATACGCCAAGAAACAAACGCCCGTCTCTCTTCAAAAATAAACCTAATTATAAATAAACCCAGAAAACAAATAAACAAAAAGCCTTCCATATGAACAGAAGTCACGCCACAGTCTATGACACCGAGATCAGCACCTGCGTACTGCCCATCATTTCCATCCTCAGACCACCTGCCCCTGGCCTCACTGGTCGGCTAGTCCCGTGAGGCAGGAGAGAGACCATGATGTTCAACTGGATCATGTAGACTCAGGACATAGGAGAGAGACCATGATGTTCAACTGGATCATGTAGACTCAGGACATAGGCGGAATGTATCCTAGGAGTACCACACATAAGTTCACAGCTAAACTCAAGGAGCTCATTCCTTCGTAACAGTCCTTCACAAAGCAGCCAAGGGGGGGGGGGGGGGGGGTCCAACGCTCACAATGTATGATAAAGTCCAGCCTGATCCCATCATTCTGACACCGACAATCACCCATCCCAAACACCACCACCCATCCTTCTTCCTTTCCCAGGACGCACCGTCCCCTTATTTCCTGTTCCCAAGCCACCCTCAAGCAGTGGCACCATTGGCTGGCTGGCTGATCACGTGAGACAGGCGAGGGGACACAACCAAGGGCCTCGCGCCATGGTGTTTGTCTGGATCAGGACAGGATCAGGAAGCAGATATCGGGTAAAGAAGGTGGTGTGAGGAGGCCATCGTCGTGACTGATGAGCCGGGGACACGCCACAGAACTGGATTCACAAACTCACTCTCTCTCTCTCTCTCTCTCTCTCTCTCTCTCTCTCTCTTCTCTCTCTCTCTCTCCTCTCTCTCTCTCTCTCTCTCTCTCTCTTCCAGGGTCAGATCGGGAATCACGTTTCAGAGAAATCCAGCAGGTCTCCAGTCTAAAGCGGGGATCCCTCTCTCTGTCAAGGTCCAGGACAAAACACTAAGCTTGGTCAGCATGGACAGGGGGTGACGATGGCATCCTGCATCATTCTATTGATGTAATTCCCTGTGGGCTGCTGGTGGGACAGGCATGTCACATGGGAAAACTGGATGTGGCTGTGTATGCAAGAGTTGGAATGAGCTGGGTAAGAGTTGGAATGAGCTGGCGGTTGAGTTGCAATGCCACTGGGTAGGCACAGAGTATGAAATGAGGCAGGAGAAAAGCCTTGCTGCATCGGCAGTGCGTGGACTGGTATATGCCGCTGCTTGCTGCATCGGCAGTGCGTGGACTGGTATATGCCGCTAACCAAGAACCGAAAGGATAGCTCTGTTGTTCTTTGTTTCTCCGGCATTCGGTATAAATGTATATCCTGAGGGCCTGTTCCACGTTTTTCGTGATGTTATCACGGACTGTATAACATCTGATGCATGACGTGGCATTTACATTATTGTTGAACGTTCTGCTGACACCATCTACCTATACTTCGATCTCGGACACTTGTGAGTCGCAGGAATAGTAGAGAATCTGATGCAGTTGTTCAATGTCATGAAACAGTGTGTGCGTGTGTGTGAGCCAATGTGTCTTTGTATGTATGTATGTATGTATGTATGTATGTATGTATGTATGTATGTATGTATGTATGTATGTATGTATGTATGTATGTATGTACGTATGTATGTATGTACGTATGAATGTATGTGCGTATATACGTATGTATGCATGTATATATGTATCTATGTATATATGAAACATAAGTGTGCATGCGCGTGTGTGTATGTGTGTACGTGCCTGCGTGCGTGCGTGTGTGTGTGTGTGTGTGCGTGTCTGTGTGCGTGTGTCTGTGCGTGCGTGCGTATATGTGTGTGTGTCCTTGTGTGTGTGTGTGTGTGTCTGTGTGTGTGAAATAGTGGAGGGGGGGGGGGGGGGCTTGGGGTCTCTACGTGGACAGCATTATATCAGCACTGCACTGATTTCTTATCCTAAACTCAGTGATCAAACAAGAGTACAGTTTTTCAAAGGCCAGTCAAGACCAATTTGTTCGAGTGCAGAAATCCAAGAAGAGCTGAACATACACCTCACTGTCTAACTACAGCCTCGTCCCATTCCCAAACTCTGTTTCAAAGGCAGTGTAATGGGCAATTTCATATCGTGTACGTACAGCCAAGCCGACTGCGGAGGCTCTATTTCAGCAGAACTTTGTCGGCCATGGTA
>CM031608.1:92835498-92845863 GCA_018398815.1 Conus ventricosus | reverse complement strand
CCTAAAAGCAAGCGCATTCACCACAGCGCGCCATATTATTGCGATGAAGCATTTTGTTATAAAGATTTTTTTAATTTACATATTTATACTGTCTGGAATTATTCCTTGCTTGACTAGAAAATCTTTCGTAGCAACCGAAGCTGCAATGATAGCAATTAGCTTTGCTGAATCCTGAAAGTCTAGTTGCCAAGATCGCTGGTTTAATTCTTAACAAGCTTTTACCAAGCATTGAGTATCCTACACTTAGGCCTCCAATAACAGCAGAATGGTATACAAGGTTGGTAACAGTTTTTTCGGTGCTCATTTTTATAAAATAAAATAATTATAATTATTAAAAAACATGAACAGTGATGATCTCCTACAGCTACAAGGCAGCCTAAACCTTCCTGAACTTATGAATGACCAAGTTGATGACCAAGCTATTATGCCCAAAAAGGAGAGGCTGTATTCTTTGGCAGCATGTGTGAAAAACAAAACAGTTCCTCGGAACTGAATTCAGCATTGAACAGATTCAACAGATGTCGCCGCAAGACATTATAAAGTATCATAACAGGTATGAAGCGCAGCTGGGGTCTAGAATGGTGAAAAGTGTGGGGCAAACGGTTCTTAGTTTGTACACTAAACTAGTCAGTAGATTTGCTCCCATTGATTCTGAACAAGATTTTATGTATGATTTAAAACGCAAGATCCAGTTTTAAACAAAGTCATTAGAGTCTCTAGGCTGTGATTATATTACAGATTTGGAACATTGTTATCGCCATTAATCATGGGATTAATAACTTTTAATCATATAGATTTTATTTCCCTTCAAAATGACCGGGCCAGAAAATCAGCAGAATCAGAAAACACTGAACCAGGTGGAGAAAGTAACCAAGCCAGAAAATCAGCAGAAAACGCTGAATCAGGCGGAGACCATTAAAAATCCTGGGCGTGTTGAAGCAGGAAAAAAATTAGCAGAGTGGAACAGACAAAAAAAATTAATGTTACAGAATATGACTCATAATGAAAACATAACACCGCCAGCGCCAGAACAAGTTGATTCAATGCCCTCTATAAAAACTCCATGTGATACAAGGGCCCCAAAGTCTTCATGGAATATTGAACTTAAAACTGTTGCCATTTTTGGCGCCCTTGCTGCTGCTGGGGCGGTTATTACTGTTATAAAATATAAACCAATGGCAACAAAAACAAAAGCAATCAAAAAAATCTGAACCATTAAATGCAGAAAAAGACAACAGCACGCCAAAACTGCCAATAACAAAGCATCATTTTGATCCATTTCAAATGGAATAATATTTTAAATTTTTTATAAAATAGATCATGGCGTATTATAAAATGATAAAGTCAATAAATAAAGACATGGAGTCTATAAAAGACATCCCCATAGACCAAATTGTAATCAATGCGGTTGCTTAGGGT
Source organism: Conus ventricosus (assembly GCA_018398815.1). Taxonomy (NCBI): domain Eukaryota; kingdom Metazoa; phylum Mollusca; class Gastropoda; order Neogastropoda; family Conidae; genus Conus; species Conus ventricosus. The sequence continues at coordinate 92,844,444 of CM031608.1, read as the reverse complement.
GTAAGAACTTCCTTAAGATCTATGCAGAGAACGCATGAGCAAGACATCCTCAACGATGACGCGTTTTTTGAGGCGTGTGTGTACTATATTAGACATTTACTATTTAAGATAAAAACATAGATTGTATTTTTTGATAATATAAGATAACTTAAATAAAGAACTTGGTTGTACTTAGAGGATGACTTAATCAAGAACTTATCAAGAACTTGATCAAGAACTTATTAAGAACTTACTAAGAACTTGATCAAGAACTTATTAAGAACCTGGGGCGACTTAATTAAAAACTTAGAAGTAACTTGGTAAGAACTTAAAAGTAACTTGGGGTAACTTAAGTTAAAACTTAGAAGGAACTTGAGTGTGTGCATGCGTGGGGGGTGGGGTGGAGTGGGGTAGGGGGTGTGCATGCGTGGGGTGGGGGTGGGAGGAGGAGGTGTGCATGCGTGGGTGGGGGTGGGAGGAGGAGGTGTGCATGCGTGGGTGGGGTAGGGCACATCTGTCCCAGTTACGAGCACCACTACATCCTGTTAGACTCATGCTGCTAAATATAGCCGTTCATGTATAAACGGCTATTTATAGTAGCAGTCAGCAAGGCGGATTTCCCCACAGTCCTCTTGCTGCTAAAAATAGCCGTTCATGTATAAACGGCTATTTATAGCAGGGCGGATTTCCCCACAGTCCTCTTGCTGCTAAAAATAGCCGTTCATGTATAAACGGCTATTTATAGCAAGGCGGATTTCCCCACAGGCCTCTTGCTGCTAAAAATAGCCGTTCATGTATAAACGGCTATTTATAGCAAGGCGGATTTCCCCACAGGCCTCTTGCTGCTAAAAATAGCCGTTCATGTATAAACGGCTATTTATAGCAAGGCTGACTTTCTCCACAGACCGCCTCCCGGCTACGCGCTACTCCTCTCCATACTGGTAGATGTACTAAGGTCTGCCTAGCCCTATCTAGTTTGTTTGCCAGAACATTCGAAAATCGCCATTCAGTTGCATAAGGACACACTTGAAGGCAGATGAACTAGTTAGAATTAGAAAAGTAGAAAAGTATACACATCTTAACACAGATCAGCTTGCTACATGAACACTGAATCTGTAGTTAACAATCAATCAAGTCTGATACAAACTGAGAACATTTTTACTTGGGAGGAACAGCAAAAATGTTTCAAATATAAGTTTTTTAGCATACGAATCAGTCGTGTTTACCCCCGCCTTAAGAAATGAATGCCATGTTTTTTAAACATGGCTTTAGCTGTCTCAAGCCAGCTCCCAACAATCAACGCGTGATGGTTTGTTTTGCTTCGGCCAACTTTCAACAATGCAGCGCCATTTATTAGATAAAGAACCATCTCATCAATAGTCAAACACGTATTAAAACTAGCCTTCAACGTTTTCATTTCCTTGAGCCAACAAACCTTTAAGATACACAATTCTGTTCTTTAGTAAACCGGTTGTTAGAATAACACACCCACCGCACAGTAAAACGCGCCGTGCTTGCTCAGCAGTCAGTGGAAGAATGTGTGGGTTAACCTAGTCATGTAAGCGCCCGATGATTGGCCAGGCTGTACCAGCGCCGCCACGCGGGCAGTGTTGGCTGATGTAATATGGTGCGATCGAGCAAGCTGGGCAGGAAGGAGTGGGGGTAGGGAGGAGTGCGGCAGTATTGATTTTTTGGCCGGAGACACACCTGCAATGTAAACAGGGAGCACGCCACCGTAGGCGAGGGGTATGCTACTGTAAACCAGGGGCACATTTTTTTAAATAGTGTGTGTGTGTGTGTGTGTGTGTGTGTGTGTGTGTGTGTGTGTGTGTGTGTGTGTGTTTGTATGTTTGTGTGATGTGTGTGTGAGTGTGTGCATGGGCGCCTCTCTGTCTGTCTGTCTGTCTCTCTCTTCTCTGTCTGTCTGTCTGTCTGTCTGTTCTGAGGGCAACTTGACCTTAACGGGTTTTGTCAAGGTTGCCGGTGATTCTCTCTCTCTCTCTTCCGCCACAGGAAAAGGCGGCTTTTAGGCCACTTTCGCCCAAAAACTCGGTGGTGAAGCAAGTGGGGTAGAGTCGGCCTTTCCCTGTTCTCTCTCCTCCTTCCATCAGCCTAAACTAAGCTGAACTCAGCTAGGTACCCGTTGGTAAGGTGATGTTGCTTATAGCCCAGCCGACCGCAAAGGGCCACATCAGGGCTGTCAGCGCGTTGAAGCACGCACTGACTGCTGGGTAGAGAGAGAAGACTTTGCTCTAAGGTAGTTTCTCAGTGAACACTAACCATTCGACCGCGGGCCCTTCTGTAAAATTGCTCCTGATAGTGGACTCTAATTCTTATCCCACCCCCCCCCCCCCCCCCCCGCCCTACCTTATCCCCATCTTCCCTCCCTTTTTGGTTCAACATGGACTTTCTTTTATTCAAATCCATTGCCAGGAACATGATTGTCCCCGATGGCTATTACGGGCCCGCTTTATCACCCCCTTGGTGGCTGTATTCGCTGCCATTTTGTGTGTATGTGTGTGTGTTCATCATCTCTCCAGGGTAAAGGCAGTCAACGGCCTGCTCTTCTGATTTGAATAAACCTTTATCATCGAACAATAAAAATGTTACAGAGTGCATCCATTTTTGTACACAAGAGGCGAGGGCTTTATGCCGTGTTGAAAATATTTCGATTTCCTTCTGTAGCTTAAAGCAGTGATAGGTGGCTTTTTAAAAAAAAATGTAGAAAGCAAACCAAATGTAAAGAAAACGACAAAGAAATCAGCTATATAACATGGCTGTGGATTTAGGTGCATCAACAGAAAACGCTTTTTATAATATGTTTGGAATTCAAGTTTCGTAAAGGGAACTTCACTTCTTCGTGTGAGGAAGACAGATGGAAAGAAGCATTCATCCACACTCGACAGCAATCACCCCGAAGCAGTAGTAAACTTCATAATTTACACACACATGAAATCGGGTTTAATCCAACAACTGTCAGATCAGGAGGCTGTTGCTTTAAGGAAATTTCGCATGCGGAAGCATATACACGCTTGTAACAGGGAAAACTCTTAGTTGCTTACTTACACATGGAAGTTCCCGAACCGTCCGACGCAACATGAGGTCACCACTGTCCAGCAGGATTGGTCAGCGGTCAGCGTTCTGACGTCGTTCCAGGTCCTGTGCATGATCTAATGGTCACGCTGTACAGTCTGTTGCCAGTTCAGCTTTGGTCGTCCTCTTTGTTTTCTTTTTGAAGGTGTCCAGTCCACTGAAGCACTTGGCTTGGCTTTCTGAAGGTGTCCAGTCCACTGAAGCACTTGGCTTGGCTTTCTGAAGGTGTCCAGTCCACTGAAGCACTTGGCTTGGCTTTCTGAAGGTGTCCAGTCCACTGAAGCACTTGGCTTGGCTTTCTGAAGGTGTCCAGTCCACTGAAGCACTTGGCTTTCTGAAGGTGTCCAGTCCACTGAAGCACTTGGCTTGGCTTTCTGAAGGTGTCCAGTCCACTGAAGCACTTGGCTTTCTGAAGGTGTCCAGTCCACTGAAGCACTTGGCTTTCTGAAGGTGTCCAGACCACCGAAGCACTTGGCTTTCTGAAGGTGTCCAGTCCACTGAAGCACTTGGCTTTCTGAAGGTGTCCAGTCCACTGAAGCACTTGGCTTTCTGAAGGTGTCCAGTCCACTGAAGCACTTGGCTTTCTGAAGGTGTCCAGTCCACTGAAGCACTTGGCTTTCTGAAGGTGTCCAGAACACCGAAGCACTTGGCTTTCTGAAGGTGTCCAGTCCACCGAAGCACTTGGCTTTCTGAAGGTGAAGGGGTAAATGGCCGGTCCAGGTCTGCCGCCGTATGGATATGATGGAGGGTACTGGAGGGTGGTTTGGACGCTTCCTGACTTCCTCCTTGGCGATGAAGTTCCTCCACTTTAGGGCTAGGATCTCTTCTAGAATCCAAAGAGCCGAGCTGCTTCTCCTGGGCAGGTTCCAGGGGCCGTGTTTGGCCACTGTATAATAGGGCTGACAGCAGACTGACCTTGTGAACTCTGAGCATGATATTCAGTGACACAGAGAAAGGAACGACGACAATGATTTCAGAGAGAACTAAGAACTACGTGAGGGTTGTAATATAAACACACACACATCCGTTAGTTATGAGTTGTTTCAAAACTGTATTTGGAGATAGTTCAAGGTTAGTATATCACTCTTTGTAATTCATCAAATAGCTCTACGAGGAAATATCCGCTAAGTCAATTTCAGTTAAATTAAACTGAAGAAAATAATTCAGTTATTTTTTTTTAGACGAAATACTGTCTAGTTTGACATACGAATAGTACCTTCAGTTATTTTCCACACTGCAGTTTGTGTAAGCCGTTCATTTTATCGTCTTTGATGTTCATGGTGACGACTGTCTGGCCATTGTGATATAATAATATATATATATATATATATATATAAAATATATATTCACCAAGGTTGCTGGAGTGAGCGCTCGATGTCGAGCGGTCGGGTGTTTGGTGCTCTGCCGATTTTGGCGTGTTTCTGCGGTTTTTTTGTTTTGTTTGTCATCTATCTGTAGCGGTGGTTGTGCGGTGGGGTGGTGTTTGCTGTGCGTTGGTTTCAAGTTGGTTGGTGGAGCTGCGAAGTGTGGTGACGGAATTTATAGTGCTTTTTCGGTTTGTTTTTCTCTCTCTTCTGTCCTCCATTTTTGCAGCGCTAGATTGTATTTCGTTTTTCACGTGCCCGTTGCCCCTCCCCCCCCCCCCTTCCTTTTTTTTTTTTTTTAAAAAGAACAACGCTGTTCTCTCACACACCCCCCCCCCTCCTCCCTCCCACGTGATTTCGGCTATGTAAACATTTGTTACGGGAACTATGGTCACGCATGTGGAACCGGTGTTCCTTAAAAGGAAGGACTTACCCCCTGTCGACGCTACCCGCCTTTCTTCTGAAAATGACGGTTTTTTCCAACCTCGATATCTGTCTTGCGGCAGAAAGGGTAAGTGGGTGTGAAAGTGTTTTGGGAGCCCAACTGATCAGGGGCTTTGGCGCATATATCCCATGACTAGGTCTGCCAGGACCAGCTATTAATTGAAGGAATTGTGCTTAACGGACACACAGTGTCCCTACATGACAAAAACCCTTTCATTTTGAGAGGGGCTTGATGGAGGCCCCAGTTACCAAACTCTTTATTTCTGATATCCCCATCTCAGTGGCCGACGTGGACATTGAGTCACCCCTGAAAAGACTAGGTGCACACTCAGGTCTTCTCTTCTGATGGAGAAGATACGGAACAAAGACGGAAAGCTAACGCGTTTCATCACTGGGAGGCGCTTTGTTTTCATCAATTGTCCATCCATCCCTTTAGAGCGCTTTGTGAAGGTGGGGAACTTCACAGCCAGGCTGTATCACAAGGAGCAGCCAAAAGCCGCTCGCACAGTGCAGTGCTCCCGGTGTTTACAGATTGGCCATCTCCAGTACCAGTGTCAGAACCTGATTACATGCGGGCAGTGTCACAGAGCGGGCACAGGAGCGGAAGACCCTGAATGTGGTGTTTTTCCTGATCCTCCTTCTCTTTTAGAAGAACCAGGAGAACCCGTTTCAGACAACGCCATGTTGCCTTCTGAGTCTTCAACACCACTTAAGTCCCAGAACCCGTTTGTAGATCCTCCAGTGTCTACCGAGTCTACGGAGGAAGACGTCTTCGAGGACTCTCACACGGACGTAGTGACAGAGTCCCAGCCAGAGTCGACCCCGGTGTGGTCCACAAATACTGTCCCCCATGACCACTTGACCAGGGTGACAATTTCAGCGAGGAAGGGGAGCCCTCGGGACCAGACACCGTTAGTAGAACGGCCGCGCTCAGACGACAGCCTTTCTCCTTCTTCCATGCAGGTGTCAGGGAAAGTGACGAGGCAATATGCACGGAAATCTCGTGCGTTGTCACTTTTCCAACTACGACACGTGTGATGACGGGTAAAGGGGAAGCCTGTCAACGTTGCCTTTTGTTGACGATCCTTGCTTCGTTTAACGGACATGATAACGGGCCTGCGAACGGGATACTGACCACAGCTATGTCTATCGGACTTGCATTATGGATTGCGATTCCAACTTGTATGTTTTCTCATTAAATGTACGCGGATTACGATCTCGCACTAAGAGAAATTATTTATTCAAGTACATTAAAAATAAAAAGTATGACATAGTTTGTTTCCAGGAAACTCATATTACAAAAGAAGTAGTTGATCAATGGAAAAAAGAGTGGGGTTCCGGTACACTTATATGTAATGACCACAGTGCTTATAGTTCAGGGCAAATATTTTGTTTAAAAAAGGAATGATTGATAAGTATAAAATATTATATAATTCCCGCAGAATTTTAGTGGTAGAAGTTGAATTTTCTCAGAGAAAAATAATCATTATCAATGTGTATGCTCCTAATGATATACCGGGGAAAATGGTCTTCTTCAATGAGCTAGATGAAGTAATATCTAACTTTCCTTCAGAAAACATCATTGTATGTGGGGATTTCAATTGTGTCTTAGGTAACGATAATGATATTGTTGCAGGAAGACCACATGCGAACACCACAGTAGAAAAATTTAATGATGTGGTGAGTAAACACAACTTATTTGATGTCTGGAGGGTGTTCCACCCGCATGAAAAAGAATTTACCTGGAGCTCAAAATCACCTTTCCTGGCTAGAAGACTCGATTATATAATAGCTACTTCTGCTATATTTGATAAGACACTTGAAGCAATCATTCACTCCTTACCGTTCACTGATCATAGAGCATGTTTCAATGACTGTAAAATTCAGTAATATTGTACGAGGAAACCTGGCCTATGGAAACTCAATAATTCATTACTTGGAGATCAGGTATATGTTGATAAAATGAACAATCTAATTGATACTCACACTTCAGAATTACAAGAAAGCTCTGATCACCAATTGGATTGGGAAACACTGAAAATGAAAATTAAAAACTTTACTATTGATTATAGTAAAATAAAAAGTTTTGAAAGGAAAAATGAGATATCAGACTTGAATAATCAGTTAAATGTCTTAGACAGTAAGCTTGCGGCAAATCCACATTGTACGGATACTCAAAATGAACGCGTTAAATTAATTTCAAAAATTGAGATTTTGGAAAATTACAAAGCTCGAGCTGCTCAGGTGAGATCAAGAGTGAAGTGGATAGAAGAGGGCGAGAAAAACACCAAGTATTTCCTTAGTTTAGAAAAGGCAAGAGCGAATGCTAAAGTAATGGAAGGAATTCTAGATGAAAATAATGTATTAGTAACAGATCAATTAGAAATAATGAAAGTGCAAAGAAGTTATTTTCAAATTTATACACAAAAAAAGTTATGTTTGATGGCCTGTCGCGAAAAGTAGATACATTTATTGCAAATGCTAATGTCCCTCAAGTATCCGAGTCCCAGAAAAATAGCTGTGAAGGCATTGTTACAGAACAAGAACTCCTGGAGGCATTAAAGAGTTTGAATAATAACTCAGCTCCAGGAAGTGATGGCATTTCCATAGAATTCTATAAAGTCTTTTGGATTAAACTAAAAAAAATACTAACCCTATCATTTAATCTAGCTTTTGAGAAGGGAGAGCTGTCCTGCACTCAAAAACGAGCTGTTATTAATTTAATACATAAAGGTAAGGAACTACCGAGAGAAAACTTAAAAAACTGGAGACCAATTTCATTAACAAACAGCGATTATAAAATTTTGACTAAGGCTTTAGCTTGTCGTTTAGAAAATGTGATATATGATATTGTGAATGACGATCAGGTTGGGTTCAAATTTAAAGGTCGTCGTTCAGCCAAGTTGTTAAGGCTTATAGATGATGTCATAGAACAACTTAATGTTAAGAATAAACCTGGGCTGATGGTAAATATCGATTACTCGCAGGCCTTTGATCGAATTTCAAAGGATTTCATGCTTATTGCGTTTAAAAAATTTGCCTTGGTTCTGATTTTATTAACTGGGTGAAGGTGATCATGTTCAATGCACAAAGCTGTATAAAGTATAATGGCTGGATATCTGAATATTTTCCAGTGGAAGCGGGAATTCGACAAGGCTGCCCTTTTTCACCTCTGATGTTTGCAGTCGGGATTGAACTCATAGCAATTAAAATAAGACAGTGTCGTAATATTAAAGGTCTTGACTTATGGAGGCATCAAGATGATTTACTTGCAAGTCTTATTAAAAATTGCATTGTATGCTGATGATGTAACTTTGTTTTTAAAAGATGAAATAGATATGCAACATGCTCTTAATATAATAAACGAATTTTCTCAAATTTCAGGACTAATATTAAATCAGAACAAATCTACGGCAATGTGGCTTGGAGGAAAAAACTAGTGAAGATACGTTCTATGGATTTGTTTGGAAAAAAAGAATAAAAATTTTGGGAGTTTATTTTCAAAATGACAAATCAGCCTCGTTTGTTGAAGAAAATTGGCTAGAAAAAATAGATAATGTCAAGAGAATTATTCATTCATGGGAAAAACGGAATCTAAGCATAATGGGGAAACTCTGTGTTATAAAAACTTTTCTTTTATCCCAGTTTGTGTATTTTATGCAGGCTTTCGTAATTCCCGATGATGTACTGATTAAAATTAACAGGCTGTTATTCAGATTTTTATGGAGAAAACAAGATTGCAACAAAAGAGCATTTGAAAAAGTAAAAAGAACAGTTTTATGCAAAGAAATTGAAGAAGGCGGTTTAAATATGATAGACATAAGACAAATGCAGATAGCGTTTATTTTGCAATGGTAACGCGACTTTGCACCACAAGTAAAATAGAAAAATGGACATTAATCCCAAGAAAGATATTATCATGTCTTGGCAAACATTTTTATGTTTTTATGCAAATTCTAAAAGTTCTTCATTCAAAAATCTTCAATATATTCGATCAGCATTCTGGAAGACTGTATTAAAATATTGGCTGGATCATAACACAATTAATGATTTCTCATCTCTGTTG
>CM031608.1:92812998-92830498 GCA_018398815.1 Conus ventricosus | reverse complement strand
TCTCTAAAAAAAAGACCGGTGGAAATATACTAAAAAAACTCGGAGGAGAAAGGGAAAGGAGGGCAGGACACAAAAAGAGCAAACGGTTCATGGACGCCTTTGATGGATCCGCAACAGATCGGAACCAAACTTTTTGGGTGCGTCCTAGGACCAGTCGGTCTTTCATAAGGTTTCGTCCAAAGTGGTCTGTAGTGTAATCTTGAGGGAAGGACAATGTGATCACCATGGTTCAGATTGCGTCAGGATCTGCTTAGAATTTAGTGATTGTTCATGAGCCATATTCTATCCTGCCACAACTTCGTTTTAAAATCGATTAATAGTTTGAGTGTTATTTTTACTCAAAAAAGCAACAGAGAGACACGGGTAAAATTAATGGTCGAGAGGGAGGGGGGGGGGGGGGGGGGGGGGGGGGGGGGTACGAATGCAAAAAAAAACAGAAGAAGAAAAAGTAAAAATCGCTGTGCTTCTATTTGCAATATAAGAAACACATAAACTTGTTAACTGGATTAGCGTGGTGATAAACGTTCTATTTGAGTTTTGTTGAGCAGCCGTTTGATGATATTCATAATACGGATTCTTGCAGCAATCGTCCTGAAAACAAAGGAGGTGAGGAAAATAAACATTTTGAACAAAAAAAACAAAACCAAACACAAATAAAAGAAACGAAAGAGAGAGAGCGAGATGACGCAGAGATGAGGAGAGAGAGAGTAGAGAGGAGAGAGAAAGAGGGGTGGGGGGGAGGCACAAATCTATATTTGGTAAACTTTCTCTGGACTATTCATCGACGCGACTAGGCAACTTTAATTCTGTTAATTCTTTGTCAGAAAACAAAAGTTCATGATGGATTTGGAATAATGGGAAACGAGAATTAAGAAGAGAAAAGAAGAAGAAGAGGAAAATATAAATAAGAGTGTGTGTTCTTCTTTTCGTAATGCGACGGAGCTGGGAAAACGCTTGGACAGTGGAACTGGGATTAATAGGTGTTGAGCCTAACATGTGAACAGCATAGACACGACAAGCAATCAACTCATCTTATGAACTCAGAAATGGGTTATTTACTGAATGAGGTAGATAGAGAACGAGTTTGGGGTTTCTAATCTTCGCGCATCCAGACACTTAAGGTTCGCCACGTGTTACAAAGTTCAAGTCCTCGAGTAGAAGATGATATTTAGAGGTCAGTTTACTCAATGGACAGTCGCCAACGCCAAAAAACATGCAGTTGTCTTTGCAAAACATTTTTCTTCATTCACTCACTTATTTCTAGATAATCGATCGAAAGTTCAAGAAATGGTGCAGATGAACCAATTATAATCATGTGTTGTTAGAATGTTCCAGATTTAATGAGACAGCCAATCAAAATCATGGAACTTCAGACGGTTGGAAAGGAGAAGCATCACGCGTTAAATCACTAAAATGACGCAGGGGGGGGCGGAACCAATAAAATGCATAGTCTCCTCTGGGAGGTTGGAAGCATCACGCGTTATAACCAGTCAAATGCTCGAAGATTCACGAAACAATTTTGGAAGCTTCTAGAGTTTGTGCACGATTCGGGAAACTTAAAGACACTCGGGACTCAATTAAGCATGTGTGCATACGTTATTATTTTCATTTGATGAAATGGTCTTATTAAACTTAAGATACGGAAGCGAAAAGCCTAAATATTGTTAAATAAGGGGACGTTGACATCATAAGTGAACTGGATGGTTGTTACAACAAGTTTCTGAAGAAAAAACAATAAACATGACATTCACCCACCCCCCATCCGAGAAAAAACAACAAAGAAAAAAAGCAAAACAAAAACCACTGGATGCTCTTTGATTTGTCGCGCAACATTTTAAGTGTTCGGCGATGGGATACGTTGCTTTTTTGTTGTTATCGGTTTGGTTCAGTAAGTTTTTGTGTGTCTTGCTGTTGGACAAGCAGCCAAAAAAGGGCAAAAAATTATAACTTGGATAGGAGCATAGAAAAAAATAAAATAAATAAAAGCAGAACAAACAAGAGAGCAGTTCGCATTTTCAATTCCCCTTTCGCTCACTCCGCCCTTTCGCGTGTTCCTCTCCTCGTTCTCTACTCTTTTCTCATTATTTTTTTCCCCTTCTTTATCATCTTTTTGCTTTGACGGATGAGGGTAACGGAAGCATTGAGTGAAAAAACTTTTTTTTCTTTGTCTGTTGTCGTCAGTTGTTTGTCTCTCTCCTCTCTCTCTTCTCTCTACTTTCTCTTTCTCTTCTTCTCTCTCTCTTCTCTCTCTCTTTTCTTCCTCTTTATGCCCCACCCCCATATTACCTCTGTCTGTGTTTCACTCATGTACATTAGGTTGTTGCATTTGGTATTATTCTTTTTCAGAGAATTGTATCTTTTTTTCTTTTTGGCCGGAGGGCTGGATGTAAAAAAGCAGTTATGCTTTATCCACTACCTTGAAAATAAAATTGTTTCGTTCGTTCGTTCTCTTCTCTCTCTCTCTCTTCTCTCTCTTCTCTCTCTCTTTCTCTTCTCTCTCTCTTCTCTCTGATACGTGTTTTAACACATTGGAAGTGAAAGTGTGAAGAATCGTATGACGGAAAGAAACCGTTTTATTCTGGGCACTTCTTTGGTATAAGAGGAGAGGGGAGAGAGAGCGGAGAGAGAGAAGAGGATGGAGAGAGAGAGAGAGAGAGAGGAAGAAGGAAAAGAGAGAGAGAGAGAGAGAGAGACGAGAGAGAGAGAGAGAGAGTCTGAGACAGGAGAGACAGGCGAAGGCACCAATAGAGACAGATAGAAGCAAGTGAATCTAGAGAATAAATCATAAGCACAGAACAATTGTTGTTACACGAGAGCTGAGAGAGAGAGAGAGAGAGAGAGAGAGAGGAGAGAGAGAGAGAGAGAGGAGATGCGAGAGTGAGGAGATTTTCCTTGTTAACGGAAGCATTAAAGATAAAATATCTTATCGCACCCATTCTCAAAACAAACAAAAAAAAAAAAGGCCGAAAAACACAATTAAAGCCAGAGGTGCCTGAGTCATGAAAACAAACCAACAAAATTTGGGTCTGGGTGGAGGAAGCGCTGAGCGAGATGGGAATGGGTGAGGAGGTGGGGGGGAGGAGGATGGGGGGGGAGGGAGGGTACCTGCTGGGGATCATGAGGGTAGGTGGGGATGCGTTGAGGGGGGGGGGGGTGGGGGGGGGTTAAAGAAAGGAAGAAAGACAAAAGAAGGGGGGGGGGGTGGGATCAGAGAGCAAGATCACTAGGAGAGCGGGAAGAAGGAGCGGGTTGATTGCTGACCCCCCACCACCCCATGCAACCCCTCCAAATTCTCTCATTTAGTTGTGGAAACACAAAGAAACAGAGCCTGCAGGAGAACGCATATGATCTGTCAGTCGATGAACAAAAAAGTGGGAAGAAGGAGGGAGGGAAGGAGGGGAGGAGAGAGAGGAGGGGGGGGGGGGAGGTGAAGTGAGAAGATGTTGGGAGGAGAAAGATGGCGGGGGTGGGGGGGGGGGAGGGAAGGAGAAATAATAGGTTAAGGGAAAGAGGGAGGGGGAGGATGGGGGGGGGGAGGAGCCAGGAAAAGTGGGGGATGGGGTAGGGGTGGGGGGAGTTTTTGGGTTCGTGGTTATTTTCAGGATCCCGTTGATATATCAAGAAAGGCGGGAGAGGGAATAGAGTAGCCGCGAACGCCAGCGTCCGACACACACTACAGAGCCAGGAGTTGTGGCTGGGACATTTGGCTCAGAGGACTCATGAAATGAGAGAGTGGAGGTAAAAGGGAATGTAATGAACAAGAAGGGGGCGGGGAGAGGCCAGGACGAAGATCTGGGTCGCATTGATCGGATCAGTACTAAATTGCTAATACAACAAAACAAAAAGTTACTGAGATTTTGAGAACAATTTAGGAGTTTGGTATGTTTAGTTTAGCTCGTTTTTTTTTTTTTTAATTTCTGTGGAGGAGTTAGTTTATGAAAAAAACGGAGGAAATTGTTTTTCATTAGGGGAAAACGTAAAGGGTATTTAAGGACTGAAAGTTAAGTTCCCAGGTTGATGTGTTTCTTAATTTACTCTTCTTTTCTTCTTCTTTTCTTTTCTTATGTTTCTTTTTTTTTCTTTAAAGGCAACAGGATATGGAAATATCGAAGTGTCATGCTGTGTTACAGTAATTTTAATATTCCATGAAAATGAATTCATTCATGTGAAATGTAACATATGGAAATGAGGAAATGTTGGACGTTTTATACGGTGTGGGTTTTCATATTTTGCGAAAATAATAAGTCGGGGAGTTGTGGAATATAATGTTTCACAAAGGGTGTAAAAGTGACCTATCTTTTTCATTTGTGTAGCACGAGATAGTCGATGCAAAATCGGCCTTTAGATTTGTTGCGTTGAATCGCATCCGGCATCACAATCGTTAATTGGATAAATGCACTAGTCGTTTGGTTTGTTGTTGATTAATTGATTGAAATTACACAGCATCGGCTGTGAGCTCAGCGTTGTGATTCTTCTTCGTTTATTTGTATCTTAAGGTAACAAACAATGTTGCATTGGAACAGGTTTGGAAGGTTGGCTCTTTTGGTGTTAGCCGGTAGTTTGTGCATGAAGGTGATTTTGTATAACGAACGTTTTTTTGCTGATCGGTGACTATGGGTGTGTGACAGAGATGCGGTTTTCGAGTAGTAATGGATCCCATCCCAGAGTGTTTGAACTCGCGGTCGTCAGTCGTAGCATAAATGTTTGTTTGGGTAACGTTTCCGGCATAAATAGGAGACAGGTGGAAGTGGTAACAACTCTAGTTTTAATTGCTTCTGTTGGTGAGAAAGACATTATCTCGTACACTATGACTATTAGATGTTTTGTGGGAGGAATCATAAAGGAAATCACTATTGCTTAGTTATTTTGTTTCCCCCCCCCCCCCCCCCCCCCCCCACCCCCCCCCCCCCCCCCCCCCCACCCCCCCCCCCCACCCCCCCCCCCCCCAACCCCCCCCCCCCCCCCCCCCCCCCCCTCCGCAGATGTAGTAATGGTTATGGTTAGTAGCCGGATTCTTCGTCTCAACAATATAAGTTGCAATTCTGTTTCCTCATTCTGTCCGACGTGTATTCGAATGAAACGTCACGTGTCTTCTCCGCGTGTTGAGAGCGGATCTCAAACTTTGGTATGATCCTGGAATGTCGCGGTTTCTCATTTGTTTTTTTTCCGATTTGTTTGTGTTGTTTCGTTCATGACAAGGGGTAAGAATGGGGTAGAGGTGGGGACAGTTCGTGATGTCGATGGATGGAGAGGTAAGTCCCTATTGGGTTGGGTTGTGTTTGGGTTTTGGGTGTGGGTGGGTTGGGTGGGGAGGTATATTTATTTTTTGGTGGGATTCGGACATGTTCCAATGGGAGAGTGGGTGGGGAGGAAGTTAGGAGAGGATGGGATCGGACAATGTTCATTGGCATTCGTGGGGAAGTTAGGAGTAGGTATGGATGGACAATGTTCCAATGGGGTTGGTGGGGACAGTTGGAGAGGTCTGGGATCGGCCAATGTTCAACTGGGAGGGTGGGGACGTTAGGAGAGGAGGATCGGACAATGTTCCAATGGGGAGCTGTGGTGGGGAAGTTAGCGAGAGGATGGATCGGAAATGTTCAATTGGGAAGTGGTTTGGGTAGGGAAGTTAGGAGAGGATGGTCTAGATGGACTATGTTTCCCATGAGGAGTGGTGGGGGAAGTTAGGAGAGGATGGGATCGACAATGTTCCAAGGGAGTGGTGGGGAAGTTATGGGGTGAGGATGGGATCGACAATGTTCTATATGGAGTGGTGGGAAGTTAGGAGAGGGATAGGATCGCGACATGTTCATGTGAGGAATGTGGTGGGGGAAGCTTCGGAGAGGATGGGATCGGACAATGTTCCAATGGGAGTGGTGGGGAAGTTAGGAGAGGATGGGATCGGACAATGTTCAATGGAGGAGTGGTGGGGGAGTTAGGATTGAGGATGGGATGGACAATGTTCCAATGGGAGTGGTGGGAAGTTAGGAGAGGGATGGGATGGACAATGTTCCAATGGTGTTGGTGGGGAAGTTAGGAGAGCGATGGCGATGTACAATGTTTATGGGGGTGGTGGGGAAAGGTAGGAGAGGTAATGGGATGGGACAATGTTCCAATGGGAGTGGTGGGGCATGTTAGGAGAGAGATGGGATCGGACATGTTCCGTGGGGTGGTGGGAAGTTAGGAGAGGATTGGGAATCGGAAATGTTCTTGGAATTTGGGGATGGTGTGAGGTGGGTGTAAAGAAATATTTTCTTTTTTTGACAAATCTGTTTGAGAGGCATTTACGGTTGTTGCATTGGTACTGGCAAAGGACAGACGGGGTGTGGAGGAGATTGTGCAGAGGCAGGAAGGCGGGTTGAGGGGAAGGGGTGGGGGTGGGAGGGTGGAAAGGGGTGGTGGTAGTAGTGGTCGAGCAAGGGTAAATTAATAGTGATTTAAATTTGATCAGTACGTATTAAGAAGGAATCATTGGAAGTCAGTATGGAGAAACAAATTGCTTTTTGTTTTAACATTCGTATTGATACAGCTGTTCTCTTTAGGAAATATTAATTGTTTTGACCCTCTCTCCTCCGCATCTTCCTTGTTTAAACATCAATAATAATCCAAACAATTGTACAATGAATTTCGGGAATCTGAAAAAAAAAAAAAAAAAAACAACCTATCAAAGTTTTTAAGTTGAATGAACTGAAATTTTTTCACATGCCGATTTGAAGTTAGATTTGGATTGAAAAAATATTGATTCAGGAGAAAATAATTGATATTTGTTTTGAAGGCATTTCTATGCGGATTTTTTCTATGGAAACAGCCTCAGATCTCGGATTGTTTAAAAGAACGTATTTGTTCATTTCATGGCTTAGTCGCTTGTCCTATTTAATTTAGGCGTACAAGCGTCAATATTTCGGGTCCGTTATTTTTTGTTAGTTAAAGGAAAGATTAAACCTTTGACTTTTGCAGCACATTTCTCAATTTGATCAAATAAAGAATGGCGGATTAAAAAATAAAACGAGTTTGTTTCCGCTTAATTTGCGCTCAATGTTTTGTGCGCAATGTCGTTAATTGTTGCAGGAGATCGAAGTAGGCAATATGTTTGATGTGGACGTTTTTGTCTTGACTGTGCGTTTTTGTACTTGATGTGATTTTCTTTGCTACATGATGTCAAGGGGGATAAATAGCAGGGTCCCGTTTTAATTTCTTGAATGAAGTTTGGCCCACAATGTGGAAAAAAGCCGTGATAAAACCGAGGAGTCCAGGGAAGAGGAAATGGTTTGTTCACCATGCAGTACGAAATGAAGTTTATAGAGTGAAACGGTTTTTTCTTTCAGCTGTGTTACAGGGTAAGTTAGCAATACCGCCGGCTTTCTCGCGTTAGAGTAATATTCCGAATCGCCAGTTGATGAAACAAAAAATCTGGTTTTCAAACTGTATTTAGATATAGGGCATTGGGCTCTATTGTGGAGGTGTGGGTAATTGGGGTGTGTGTGTGAGTGGGGGGGGGGGGGGGGGGGCTGGATGCAAGAGATCTATGGTGATACTGACGAATGTTATATTTATTTTCAAATGTCAGCAGTTTATGCAGTGGTTGGGATCATTTTCTCGTTGATCCGATCGATCTGATGGAAAGGATATATCGGTTAACGAAACGTATGCTCGACGTCTTTTTCGCTTGAATGCGAACACACAAAAGCTGGGGTCATGTTGATAATGGACTGCCCACAACACAAAACACCAAACCCAACAAACAAACACAACACCTAAGAATTGTAAATTTAACTTACTCGAGAAGATCCGTGGCAGTCTGTTCTTGAAGGCCATGGTGGTTCGTGCGGAGGCTCGTCAGCTCATTGAGGAAGATGCATTTAATTGGAGGATGTGGCATGCCTCCATGGTGTGGCGAGATCGCAGCATAGTGAGGAACGATGAATTTAATCTGGAGGATGTGGTCGTGCCATTAAGAGGGATGCTGACTGACGGCTGTTCAGAGTCGTCGTAAGGGGCGTAGTAGGCTGTAGCTGCGCTAGGTTGAATCAGAAAGGCGACTGAAAGATATCGGTGCTTGCAGCCAGTGCTGTGTCTCTCCAGTGGGTTGCTCATGAATCTCGATATGTCTGCCTTGTTGGCCTGTCGCGGATGAAGGGCTACCAGCCGGGGCAAAGGATATGCTCATGTGCTGTGGAATGAGCGGTAGGCAGAGAGAGAGAGAAGAGGAGAGAGCGAGAGAGAGAAGAGGGAGAGAGAGAGCTGAGGAGAGAGAGAGAGAGAGAGAGAGATGTATCATGTAGAGATTGAAGTAAAGAAGACGAAAAAAGGGGATGAACTGAACTATACTATCAAGATTCAGTCTGATTTGGAAGTGTTTCTTGGGTTTCCAAAAAAAAAAAACATGATCAGCAGGTGTGTTCGGTTTGCAACGAATTATCGAAATTGACATATCTCTTTTTCTTCTTCTTCGTCTTCTTCTTTTCTTCAGTTCTTCTAAAAGAATTATCGAAAACAATAGGCACAAATCGTTTTGTCTTTCTTCGTTTCTTCTTCTCTTTCTTCTTCTTCCCTTATTTTTTAAGGGAGGGGGGGTGGGGGGGGGGAGGTGGCAGGTGGGCAGGACGAGGTGGTGGGAGTGGGGTGGTGTGGGGAGCTTCACAATAACAAAACATGTGTGTATGAGAATTGGACGAAGTGGGAGAGAGCGAGGCGGAAAGAGAGGAGTGGGGCAAGGGGAAGGTGGGGGCAGGATCCGTATGAATATTCATCAAGAACAGGCCGGGAGAGGGAACTACAGAGTAGCAAGCGAGCCAGCGTCCGACACACACACACAGAGCCAGGAGTGTGGCTGGCACATTTGGCCTCAGAGGACATCATGAAATGAGAGCAGTGGAGGTAAACAGGGAATGCTAATGAACAAGAAGGGCGGCGGGGAGAGCGCCAAGGTCGAACAGATCTGGGTCCGCCATTTGATCCGGATCCGTACTAAAATGCAACTACAACAACACAAAAAGTTACTGAGATTTTGAGAAACATTTAGGACGTTTGGTATGATTTTGTTTAGCTCGTTTTTTTTCTTCTTCTCAATTTCTGTGAGGAAGTTAGTTTATGAATAAACGGAGAAATTGTTTTTCCATTAGGGAACGTAAAAGGTATTTATGGACTGAAAGATTAAGTTCCCAGGTATGATGTTTTTCTTAATTTCCCTTTCTTTTCTTCTTCTTCTTCTTCTTCTTCTCTTTTCCTTTTTTTTTTCTTTTTAAAGGCAACAGGATATGGAAATACGAAGTGTCACTGCCTGTGTTACCAGTAATTTTCAATATTCCATGAAAATGAATTCATTCATGTGACAAATCGTAAACATATGGAAATGAGGAAATGTGGACGTTTATATCACCGGTGGGTTTTCATATTTTGCGAAATAATAAGTCTGGGGTTGTGGACATATAATCGTTTCACAAAGGGAGTAAAAGTGACCTATCTTTTTCATTGTAGCAACGAAGATAGTCGATGCAAAAAAAGGCCTTTAGAATTTGTACTGCGTTGAATCGCACTCAGGAATCACAATCAGATTAATTGGGAATAAATGCACTCAGTCGTTTGGTTTGTTGTTGATTAATTGATTGAAATATACACAGCCATCGGCTGTGAGCTCAGAGCTCTGTGATTCCTTCTTCGTCATATTTGTATCTTACAGGTAACAAAAATGTTTGCATTGGCCAACAAGAGTTTGGAAGGTTGGCTCTTTTGGTGTTAGCGGTAGTTTGTGCCATGAAGGTGCACTTCTGTCATAAATGAACGTTTTCTGCTGTCGGTGACCTATGGGTGGTGGACAGAGATGGGTTTCGAGTAGTAAAGATCCAGTCCCACGAGTGGTTTGAACTCGCGGTCGTCAGCTCGTAAGATAAATGCTCTTACCGTTTGGGTAACGTTTCCCGGCATAAAAATAGGAGACAGCGTTGAAGTGGGAAACAATCTAGTTTCTAACTCTGCTTCTGTTGGTTTAGAATACACTTCATCCTCAGTACACATATGACTATTGATGTCTTGTAGGGTCGGAATCATAAAGGAAATCCACTATGCTTATGTTCATTCCTTGTCTCTCTCCCCCCCCCCCCCCCCCCCCCCCCCCCCCCCCCCCCCCCCCCCCCCCCCCCCCCCCCCCCCCCCCCCCCCCCCCCCCCCCCCCCCCCCCCCCCCCCCCCCCCCCCCCCCCCCCCCCGCCCCAGATGTAGTAATGGCTTATGGTTAGTAGCCCGGCATTTCTCGCTCCCCTCCACAATAAAGTTGCCACATTCTTGTTTCCTCATTCTGTCAGACGTTTATTCGAATGAAACGTCCACCCGCTGTTTCTCCCGCGCTGCTGAGTGCCGGACTCTCAACTCCTCTTGGGTATGATCACTGGAATGTCGAGGTTTTCCATTTGTTTTTTTCCCGATTTGTTGTTGTTGTTTCGTTCATGAAACAGGGGTAAGAATGGGAGTGGTGGGGAAGTTAGGAGAGGATGGGATCGGACAATGTTCCAATGGGAGTGGTGGGGAAGTTAGGAGAGGATGGGATCGGACAATGTTCAATGGGAGTGGTGGGGAAGTTAGGAGAGGATGGGATCGGACAATGTTCCAATGGGAGTGGTGGGGAAGTTAGGAGAGGATGGGATCGGACAATGTTCCAATGGGAGTGGTGGGGAAGTTAGGAGAGGATGGATCGGACAATGTTCCAATGGGAGTGGTGGGGAAGTTAGGAGAGGATGGGATCGGACAATGTTCCAATGGGAGTGGTGGGGAAGTTAGGAGAGGATGGGATCGGACAATGTTCCAATGGGAGTGGTGGGGAAGTTAGGAGAGGATGGGATCGGACAATGTTCCAATGGGAGTGGTGGGGAAGTTAGGAGAGGATGGGATCGGACAATGTTCCAATGGGAGTGGTGGGGAAGTTAGGAGAGGATGGGATCGGACAATGTTCCAATGGGAGTGGTGGGGAAGTTAGGAGAGGATGGGATCGGACAATGTTCCAATGGGAGTGGTGGGGAAGTTAGGAGAGGATGGGATCGGACAATGTTTCAATGGGAGTGGTGGGGAAGTTAGGAGAGGATGGGATCGGACAATGTTCCAATGGGAGTGGTGGGAAGTTAGGAGAGGATGGGATCGGACAATGTTCCAATGGGAGTGGTGGGGAAGTTAGGAGAGGATGGGATCGGACAATGTTTCAATGGGAGTGGTGGGGAAGTTAGGAGAGGATGGGATCGGACAATGTTCCAATGGGAGTGGTGGGGAAGTTAGGAGAGGATGGGATCGGACAATGTTTCAGTGGGAGTGGTGGGGAAGTTAGGAGAGGATGGGATCGGACAATGTTCTTGGAATTCTGGACTGGTGTGAGGTGGAGTGTAAAGGAAATATTTTCTTTTTTTGAAAATCTGTAGAGTGGCATTTCACGGATGTTTCCATGTACTGGCAAAGGCCAGGACGGGGTGTGGAGATCTGTTCAGAGGCAGGAAGGCGGGTTGAGGGGACAGGGTGGGGGTGGAGGGTGGAAGGGGTGGTGGTAGTGGTCCCGAGCCAAGCCGGTAAATTAACTTGTGATTCTACACATCTTGCATCAGCTACGTATTAAGACAGGAAATCATTGGAAGCTCAGCTATGGAGACAACAAAGCTGCTTTTTTGTTTTACATTACCGTATTGTACAGCTGTTCTCTCTTAGGAATATTAATTGTTTTGACCCTCTCTCCTCGCCTCCTTCCCCCCTTGCCCTCTTACATAATCAATAATAATAATCACACATCCTGTACAATGAATTCGCGGAATCCTTAGAACCCTATCAAAGTTTAACCGTTGAATGAACTGAAACATTTTTTTCACATGCCGATTTGATGTTAGATTTGAGACTTGAAAAAATATCCTGATTTCAGAGAAAATAATAGATATTCTGTTTTGAAGGCATCTTCATATGCCGTGATTTATTTCATATGGAAACAGCCTTCAGAATCCTCACGGTAATCGTAAAAGAACGCTTTTTTCCCATCTCATGATTCAGTCGATTGTAACTATCTTATTCTTAGGCGTACAAAGATTCAATATTTCGGGTCCGTTTTTTTTTGTCAGTCTCTCTCTGGAAATGTTTATAACTTCAGCACTTTTGAAGCAACATTCTCACCACTTTGACTCAAATAAAGCAAAATGGCCGCGATTAAAATATAAAACGAGCTTCCTGCTCTTCCAGCTATTTCTGCGATCAATCGTTTGTGCAGCAATGTCGCTGACATTGTTGCAGAGATCGAACGTTGGCAATATGCTTTGATGTGACGTTTCTTTGCTACATTGATGTGACGTTCCTTTGCTACATTGATGTGACGTTTCTTTGCTACATTGATGTCCCAAGGGGGTTAAATAGCAGGGTCCCGTTTTATTTTCTTGAATGAAGTTTGGCACCTCCAACTGTGGAAAAAGCCCGTGCAATAAAATCAGCAGGTGTCCCAGGGAACGACGGAAACCTGCGTTCTGTAACACCATGCCCAGTACGAATGAAGTTCTATAGAGTGAAACGGTTTTTCTTTCAGCTGTGTTCATAGCCGGTAAGTCTTCCGATTTTCCCACGCAGGATTTCTCGCGTTAGATTAATCATCTCCGAAATCCCGAAGTTGATTGAAAAAAAAATCCTGGTTTTCAAAAACTGTATTTAGATATTGGGCTTTGGGAATCTCTTGTTGGAGGTGTGGGAAATATGGGGTGTGTGTGTGTGTGGGGGGGGGGGGGGGGGGGGATGGATGAAGAGATCCTAACTGGCTGAATACTGACGAATGTTCTTCAAATGTCAGCAGCTTCATGCAGTGGTGGGGATATTTCCCCCTCCGTTGATCCGATCGATCTGTAAGGACTAAGGATATATCGGTTCAAAGCCAAACGTTGCTCGACGTCTTTTTCATCTTGAATGCGAACACCACAAAGCTGGCGGCCATGTTGATAACTGGTCCTGCACACACACACACACACACACACACACACACACACACACACACACACACACACACACACACATAAGACATTGTTAATTAACTTACATCGAGATCCGTGCAGCTGTCTTGACAGGCCCCATGGTGGGTCCGTGCGGAGGTCGTCAGCATCATTGAGGAAGACTGACATTTACATCTGACGGATGTGGCATGCCCTCCATGGTGTGCGAGATCGACAGCATCATTGAGGAAGACTGACATTTACATCTGACGGATGTGGCGTGCCCTTTAGAGGGGATGCCTGACTGCACGGCTGATCAGCTGTCGTCCGTAAGGGGCGTAGTAGGCTGTAGCCTGCGTATGTTGAATCAGAACAGGCGCCACTGAAGATCATCGACGTGGCTCTGCAGCAGTGCTGTGTCTCCTCCAGTGGGTTGCCTCATGACATCTCGATACTGTCTGCCTCCTGTGGACTGTCGGTGAACGGGCTACACCGGGGCAAACCGGGATACTGCTCATGTGCTGTGGAATGAGCGGTTGGACGAGAGAGAGAGAGGAGAGAGAGAGAGAGAGAGAGAGAGAGGAGAGAGAGAGAGAGAGAGGAGAGGAGAGAGAGAGAGAGAGATGCTACTCATGTAGAGATTGATGCAACAGACAGACAGAAAAAAGGGGACTGAACTGAAATATACAATCAAGATTCAGTCTGAATTTGGAAGCTGTTTCTGGTCCAAATGATCAGCCAGGTGTGTTCACAGGTCTTGCAAAGAATTATCGCAATACATTGCACCATATCCGCTTTTCTTCTTCTTCGTCTTCTTCTTCTTCTTCAGCTTCTTCTACAAAGAATTATCGCAATACATTGCACCAAATCCGCTTTTCGTCTTCTTCTTCGTCTTCTTCTTCCTCTTCTTCTTCTTCCCTTTCCTTTTTAAGGAGGGGGGGGGGGGGGGGGGAGGTGGGCAGGTGGGCAGGACGAGGGGTGGGAGTGGGGTGGTGTGGGGAGCTTAACAATAACAAAAACTGTGTGTATGAGAATTGGACAGAAGTTGGAGAGAGACGTGGAGGAGAGAGGAGTGCGGGGCAAATGGGGCAGGCTGGGGGAAGGGTGGAGTCGGGAGTAAATGAAGAGAAAGGTGGAAATCCCATTTAACCCCTTGTTATTTGCTTATTTAAAAAGGGACCTTCTCCCCCACCCCCACCCCCACCCCCCACCCCCCAAAAAAAGAAAGAAAGAAAGAAGATGAAGAGGAGGAGGAAGAAGAAGAAAAAAAACAACACCAATAACAGCAGCAGCAGCAGCACCACCACCACCAACAGATTTCGTTTCAGCGTGCTTTCTAAACTTGACTGTCCCGGTCACGTATATAGTTCATTTAATAGCATGCACGCACGCACGCACGCGCGCGCGCACACACACACACACACACACACACACACACACACACACACACACACACACACACACACACATAGACAGACAGACAGACACATAGACAGACAGAGAGAGAAGGGGGATGGGGGAGAGAGTTGCAGTATCCTATATCTTTCGCACCCCCAACCAATTCAGGAAACCTGTTGCAACGCAAAGTCGCCTGTCTCGGGTATCACTGTTCCGGAACATTTCCGTACTGCCCCCCCCCCCCCCCCCCGCCCCCCCACACAGCTGATAAATTTCGTTTTCTGGCTTCCCACACAATTGTCTCCGCAGCGAGATTTATTCGCTGGGAGAATTGAGTTCCTGTGATTTGCAGGGTCATGGCGGGTCTTGTGGGGGTGGGGTGGTGGTGATGGTTTTGGGGTCAGTGCTGGTGGTGGATGATGATGGTGGTGGTGGTGTGGTGGTCATGTTTCAGAAATGAGGTCGCGGACAGTGAGTCACGGCGTCAAGCGTGTCCGGCGTTTCAGATTATCGTATTTTCAATGGGGACGCATCACTGGGTAAACTCCACCCCTTCCTCCATCCCCGCCGCCTTCCACTTGGATCATCCAATCCAATTTGACGTATATCAAAGGGTTGATCGGTTTCTTTATCCATCGTCTGTTTTTCGCTATCGATGTTTCTGGAATCTAATTTTTAAAAAAAGAAAGAAAGGTCAGTATGATCTTATTGGTAGCGAATCATCGTTTTCAACAAAACTAAAAACAGAACAAAAAAGAAAAAGAAAAGAGAGAAGACGTAATATGTAACAGAGATCTATGGTTGGGACGAGATGTCCAAGGAAAGGCGACTTTTGAATTCACTGGGATTATTTTGATATGAACTATGGGAAAGAGAACCTTCATGAAAACAGTCAAAAGAAAGTGATCTAGTTGCAAAGTGAGACGACTGCAGGCGGAAATCTACACACATCTTACATAAATGTTAGCGAACCGCCCAGAGAAACGTGGACAGACGAGTCACAAGACAAAACACCTGTCTTGTGACTCGTTTGTCCACGTTTCTCTTGGCGGTTCGCTAACATTTATTCAAGATAAGTCAAAAGAAAAAAAGAAAGAAAAAACAATCTCATGGGCATTATAGAAGTTTTTAAGTAGCTATAGAATTTAACACGAAGAATTCTTTCCAAACTAGATTGAGACCCAAATCGGCAAAATATTCTCAACTATTTCAGTCGGTTAAAACTGGTCTTATTTGCGCCCCGTGAACATACATGCGTAGAAAAGTCACGTTTTCCTTATGTACACAACCGATGTCTTTAATACATTTTGTAACTGGAGACTTGTATCACAAAGGTTTGGATGAGTACAGCAGACCTTGCATCTGACACAAGTAATTTGTGTGCCTTAAGAAGGAAAAAGCTTTAGTGTGTGTGTGTGTGTGTGTGTGTGTGTGTGTGTGTGTGTGTGTGTGTGTGTGTGTGTGTAACAATTTTTGTTGATTTCTAGTGATGATAATACTAACGAAGTTCAACTTTGTCTATAGTGAGCATTTCTTGCTTCCTGCGAGACGAGCAGTACATTTTTTTTTTTACAAATAATGATACAAGGCGAAGGAATACAACCAAGATCGGCGGTAACTGCTTTGTAGGGCTGCTGCCACTCCCGACATTGAAAACAAAGGCGAAAGGTGATTTCTCTTCCCAACTCCCAACTACGGGGAACACTCCACCTCTGTCACTCAGACACTCAGATTCTCTCATTACGTTCCAAACTGGCAAATAACAACAACAAAAGCAACAAAAAAAACCCACAACCACAACAAACAAACAAACAAAAAGCATCTCTTGTCCGTGATGACTAATACATATAATGCAATCATAATCATATATAGAGGTTGCGTGGCTAGGCTTAGTTCTGTTTGTGTGTTGCGTGTATGCCACTGTACTCGTCAGCTGAAAGCCAATGGAGAATTGAATGTAAGTAAGTAATGACGTCATTTTGCAAACAGTCATGATTAGGTAAATAGAATTAGCGCTAGACACACATCCGCTGTTCTTCTTCTTCTCTTCTTCTTCTTCTTCTTCTTCTTCTTCTTCTTTTTCTTTCTTCTTCTTCTTCTTCTTCTTCTTCTTCTTCTTCTTCCTCTTCTTCTTCTTCTTCTTCCTCTCCTCTCCTCCTCCTCCTCCTCCTCCTCCTCTTCTTCTACTTCTTCTTCTGTCGTAATCATTATTACTAAATCACATTATCATGTGCATCATGATACACTAGCGTGACTGAATGGAAGTAAATAATCATGTGATTAACGACCTAGAATTTGCGCTAACACACATCCAATATTATAATCATTGTTATTACTATTACAACGATTATTGTTGCAATTACCATGACGATGATGATGATATAATGATTATCATTATTATAATTATTAATGTTATTATTGTTATTGTTAGTACCATTTATTATGATTATCATTATTATTATAATTATCATCATCACCATGATCGTCATCATAGTTGATAATATTATTACTATAATTATCATGATACCAGTACTATCATAACTGGCTTGGAACCCATGTATGGCCAACGTGATCGGCGAGGTTATAATCATTTTGACTTGATTTGACTGTAATGATATTAATGCAAATGAATTCAGCGTCTTTTGATTTGACTGTTATGATATTAGTGCAAATGAATTCAGCGGCTTTTGATTTGACTGTTATGATATTAGTGCAAATGAATTCAGCGTCTTTTGATTTGACTGTTATGATATTAGTGCAAATGAATTCAGCGTCTTTTGATTTGACTGTTATGATAGTAGTGCAAACGAATTCAGCGTCTTTTGCTTTGACTGTAATGATATTAGTGCAAATGAATTCAGCGTATTTTGATTTGACTGTTATGATATTAGTGCAAATGAATTCAGCGTCTTTTGATTTGACTGTAATGATATCAGTGCAAATGAATTCAGCGTCTTTTGATTTGACTGTAATGATATCAGTGCAAATGATTCAGCGTCTTTTGATTTGACTGTAATGATATTAGTGCAAATGAGTTCAGCGTCTTTTTATTTGACTGTAATGATAGTAGTGCAATTGAGTTCAGCGTCTTTTTATTTGACTGTAATGATATTAGTGCAAATGAATTCAGCGTCTTTTCAAAAGCATTTTTACTTTCATCAACGACTGATACAA
>CM031608.1:92780498-92807998 GCA_018398815.1 Conus ventricosus | reverse complement strand
AGACTGTGGTCACCTGGACAGTATGGGGAGCAGTCGCACACTGTGTCTAGCTGGACAGTATGGGGAGCAGTGACAGACTGTGGTCAGCTGGACAGTATGGGGAGCAGTGACAGACTGTGGTCAGCTGGACAGTATGGGGAGCAGTGGCAGACTGTGGTCAGCTGGACAGTATGGGGAGCAGTGACAGACTGTGTTTAGCTGGACAGTATGGGGAGCAGTGACAGACTGTGGTCAGCTGGACAGTATGGGGAGCAGTGGCAGACTGTGGTCAGCTGGACAGTATGGGGAGCAGTGGCAGACTGTGTCTAGCTGGACAGTATGGGGAGCAGTGGCAGACTGTGGTCAGCTGGACAGTATGGGGAGCAGTGACAGACTGTGGTCACCTGGACAGTATGGGGAGGAGTGGCAGACTGTGGTCAGCTGGACAGTATGGGGAGCAGTGGCAGACTGTGGTCAGCTGGACAGTATGGGGAGCAGTGGCAGACTGTGGTCAGCTGGACAGTATGGGGAGCAGTGACAGACTGTGGTCATCTGGACAGTATGGGGAGCAGTGACAGACTGTGGTCAGCTGGACAGTATGGGGAGCAGTGACAGACTGTGGTCAGCTGGACAGTATGGGGAGCAGTGACAGACTGTGGTCAGCTGGACAGTATGCGGAGCAGTGCCAGACTGTGGTCAGCTGGACAGTATGGGGAGCAGTGTCAGACTGTGTCTAGCTGGACAGTATGGGGAGCAGTGCCAGACTGTGGTCAGCTGGACAGTATGGGGAGCAGTGGCAGACTGTGGTCAGCTGGACAGTATGGGGAGCAGTGACAGACTGTGGTCAGCTGGACAGTATGGGGAGCAGTGGCAGACTGTGTTTAGCTGGACAGTATGGGGAGCAGTGACAGACTGTGGTCATCTGGACAGTATGGGGAGCAGTGGCAGACTGCGTCTAGCTGGACAGTATGGGGAGCAGTGGCAGACTGTGGTCATCTGGACACTATGGGGAGCAGTGACAGACTGTGGTCATCTGGACAGTATGGGGAGCAGTGGCAGACTGTGGTCAGCTGGACAGTATGGGGAGCAGTGACAGACTGTGTCTAGCTGGACAGTATGGGGAGCAGTGGCAGACTGTGGTCATCTGGACAGTATGGGAGCAGTGGCAGACTGTGGTCAGCTGGACAGTATGGGGAGCAGTGACAGACTGTGTCTAGCTGGACAGTATGGGGAGCAGTGACAGACTGTGTCTAGCTGGACAGTATGGGAGCAGTGGCAGACTGTGGTCAGCTGGACAGTATGGGAGCAGTGGCAGACTGTGGTCAGCTGGACAGTATGGGGAGCAGTGGCAGACTGTGGTCAGCTGGACAGTATGGGGAGCAGTGGCAGACTGTGGTCATCTGGACAGTATGGGGAGCAGTGGCAGACTGTGTCTAGCTGGACAGTATGGGGAGCAGTGGCAGACTGTGGTCATCTGGACAGTATGGGGAGCAGTGGCAGACTGTGGTCAGCTGGACAGTATGGGGAGCAGTGGCAGACTGTGGTCAGCTGGACAGTATGGGGAGCAGCGACAGACTGTGGTCAGCTGGACAGTATGGGGAGCAGTGACAGACTGTGGTCATCTGGACAGTATGGGGAGCAGTGACAGACTGTGGTCAGCTGGAGAGTATGGGGAGCAGTGCCAGACTGTGGTCAGCTGGACAGTATGGGGAGCAGTGACAGAGTGTGTCTAGCTGGACAGTATGGGGAGCAGCGACAGACTGTGGTCAGCTGGACAGTATGGGGAGCAGTGGCAGACTGTGGTCATCTGGACAGTATGGGGAGCAGTGGCAGACTGTGGTCAGCTGGACAGTATGGGGAGCAGTGACAGACTGTGGTCAGCTGGACAGTATGGGGAGCAGTGGCAGACTGTGGTCACCTGGAGAGTATGGGGAGCAGTGCAGACTGTGGTCATCTGGACAGTATGGGAGCAGTGGCAGACTGTGTTTAGCTGGACAGTATGGGGAGCAGTGTCAGACTGTGGTCAGCTGGACAGTATGGGGAGCAGTGACAGACTGTGGTCATCTGGACAGTATGGGGAGCAGTGGCAGACTGTGTTTAGCTGGACAGTATGGGGAGCAGCGACAGACTGTGTCTAGCTGGACAGTATGGGGAGCAGTGGCAGACTGTGTCTAGCTGGACAGTATGGGGAGCAGTGGCAGACTGTGGTCATCTGGACAGTATGGGGAGCACTGACAGACTGTGTCTAGCTGGACAGTATGGGGAGCAGTGACAGACTGTGGTCAGCTGGACAGTATGGGGAGCAGTGGCAGACTGTGTCTAGCTGGACAGTATGGGGAGCACTGACAGACTGTGTCTAGCTGGACAGTATGGGGAGCACTGACAGACTGTGGTCAGCTGGACAGTATGGGGAGCAGTGGCAGACTGTGTCTAGCTGGACAGTATGGGGAGCAGTGACAGACTGTGGTCAGGTGGACAGTATGGGGAGCAGTGGCAGACTGTGGTCATCTGGACAGTATGGGGAGCAGTGACAGACTGTGTCTAGCTGGACAGTATGGGGAGCAGTGACAGACTGTGGTCAGGTGGACAGTATGGGGAGCAGTGGCAGACTGTGGTCATCTGGACAGTATGGGGAGCAGTGGCAGACTGTGTCTAGCTGGACAGTATGGGGAGCAGTGACAGACTGTGGTCAGGTGGACAGTATGGGGAGCAGTGGCAGACTGTGGTCAGCTGGACAGTATGGGGAGCAGTGGCAGACTGTGGTCAGCTGGACAGTATTGGGAGCAGTGGCAGACTGTGGTCAGCTGGACAGTATGGGGAGCAGTGGCAGACTGTGGTCAGCTGGACAGTATGGGGAGCAGTGGCAGACTGTGGTCAGCTGGACAGTATGGGGAGCAGTGGCAGACTGTGGTCAGCTGGACAGTATGGGGAGCAGTGACAGACTGTGTCTAGCTGGACAGTATGGGGAGCAGTGGGAGACTGTGGTCATCTGGACAGTATGGGGAGCAGTGACAGACTGTGGTCAGCTGGACAGTATGGGGAGCAGTGGCAGACTGTGGTCAGCTGGACAGTATGGGGAGCAGTGACAGACTGTTTCTAGCTGGACAGTATGGGGAGCAGTGGCAGACTGTGGTCATCTGGACAGTATGGGGAGCAGTGACAGACTGTGTCTAGCTGGACAGTATGGGGAGCAGTGGGAGACTGTGGTCATCTGGACAGTATGGGGAGCAGTGGCAGACTGTGTTTAGCTGGACAGTATGGGGAGCAGTGACAGACTGTGGTCAGCTGGACAGTATGGGGAGCAGTGACAGACTGTGGTCATCTGGACAGTATGGGGAGCAGTGGCAGACTGTGGTCACCTGGACAGTATGGGGAGCAGTCGCAGACTGTGTCTAGCTGGACAGTATGGGGAGCAGTGGGAGACTGTGGTCATCTGGACAGTATGGGGAGCAGTGACAGACTGTGGTCAGCTGGACAGTATGGGGAGCAGTGGCAGACTGTGGTCAGCTGGACAGTATGGGGAGCAGTGACAGACTGTGTCTAGCTGGACAGTATGGGGAGCATTGGCAGACTGTGGTCATCTGGACAGTATGGGGAGCAGTGACAGACTGTGTCTAGCTGGACAGTATGGGGAGCAGTGGGAGACTGTGGTCATCTGGACAGTATGGGGAGCAGTGGCAGACTGTGTTTAGCTGGACAGTATGGGGAGCAGTGACAGACTGTGGTCAGCTGGACAGTATGGGGAGCAGTGACAGACTGTGGTCATCTGGACAGTATGGGGAGCAGTGGCAGACTGTGGTCACCTGGACAGTATGGGGAGCAGTCGCAGACTGTGTCTAGCTGGACAGTATGGGGAGCACTGACAGACTGTGTCTAGCTTGACAGTATGGGGAGCAGTGGCAGACTGTGGTCAGCTGGACAGTATGGGGAGCAGTGGCAGACTGTGGTCAGCTGGACAGTATGATGAGCAGTGAGAGACTGTGGTCAGCTGGACAGTATGGGGAGCAGTGGCAGACTGTGGTCAGCTGGACAGTATGGGGAGCAGTGACAGACTGTGGTCAGCTGGACAGTATGATGAGCAGTGAGAGACTGTGGTCAGCTGGACAGTATGGGGAGCAGTGGCAGACTGTGGTCAACTGGACAGTATGGGGAGCAGTGACAGACTGTGGTCAGCTGGACAGTATGGGGAGCAGTGGCAGACTGTGGTCAGCTGGACAGTATGGGGAGCAGTGGCAGACTGTTGTCAGCTGGACAGTATGGGGAGCAGTGGCAGACTGTGGTCATCTGGACAGTATGGGGAGCAGTGGCAGACTGTGGTCAGCTGGACAGTATGGGGAGCAGTGACAGACTGTGGTCAGCTGGACAGTAAGGGAGCAGTGGCTTTTCTCTCTGATTTCAGGACCTAAAAGTGTCCACACTTTTTAAGTGAGGCCTGAACAAATGTCCGCAGTGAATTTGATGGATCATCTCTGTCTGTCGTCTGTCTGTCTGTCTGTCTGTCGGTTTGTCCGCTTGCCTGCCTGTCTGCCTGTCTGTCTGTCTGTCTGTCTCTGTCTGTCTGTCTGTCTGTCTGTCTCTCTCTCTCTCTCTCTCTCTCTCTCTACTCTCTCTCCTCTCTCGTCTCTCCTCTCTAAGGAGGAGTATGATCAACATGAGGGACTGTTCCTCCTGCGTGAAAAGAAGAAACAGATAGGTCAGAAGACAACACCCAGTCTGTTTTCTCCACTTGTCCGCTGGGAAGATCAGTTGTAAGCTGTGAAGCCAGTCTGTTTTCTGCACGTGTCTGTTGCACAGATCAGTTGTAAGCTGTGAAGCCATGACACACTCAAGGCTTTCCTTCTAATCGGTGCATTTTTCAGTCAACTTCAACAGGATCAAATGTCTACACATCTTTCTTCCTACCCGCCTGCCTACCTACCTAGCTGCCTACCTACCTACCTACCTGCCTACCTACCTACCTACCTACCTACCTGCTTACCTACCTACCTACGTACCTACGTACCTACCTACCTACCTACCTACCTGCCTACCTACCTACCTGCCTACCTGCCTGCCTACCTGCCTACCTACCTGCCTACCTACCTACCTACCTACCTACCTACCTACCTACCTACCTACCTACCTGCCTACCTACCTACCTACCTACCTGCCTACCTGCCTGCCTACCTGCCTGCCTACCTGCCTACTTACCTACCTACCTACCTACCTACCTACCTGCCTGCCTGCCTGCCTGCCTGCCTGCCTGCCTGCCTGCCTACCTACCTACCTGCCTGCCTACCTACCTACCTACCTACCTACCTACCTACCTACCTATCTTTATGCCTACCTACATGTCTACCAAGCTAACCACCCACCTACCGACCTCCTACCGCAGCATACCTACCTATCTACGTACTTCTCTGAGTATTTTCAAACTCACACACCAGCGTGTCAATATATTTATATGTTTATCAATGCAATTCATTGCATTATATCATGTTACGTTATGTTATGTTATATTATATTATATATTACATTATGTTATATTGTATTATAACATACGTCATATCAAAATTTAGATAGAGAAGGGGTTAGTTACCGCCAAGGACATAGACAAACAAGGTATAGGACAAGACACAATGCATTTTGACCTCTTGGGTCTTCTTCAGGCAAAAACAAGTAACAAAAACAGAGAACGAGAAACCACTTATCTGGTCATGTTGGAGCATATCGTATTATATTATACTGAATTATATTATATGACATATTACATTATTTCATATCACATATGATCATATTGTATTAAATTATATATTATGTTAACTTGTATTACATTACATTATATATCATATCACTTTTTTCTATTCTATTCTATTCTTTTATGTTATATTACATGCCCCTTGTCAGGAAGTGTCACGTGGTTTGTTGACCGAGTTGCAATGGTTTTCTTCACTATGTGTTTTTGTCGGGATATTGCAGCATTTTAGCGACGTATGAGGGGCCGGGTGGAGGGGTGGGGAGGTGGGGTTGGGTGGGGGGCATTATAAATCGGTATATGCTGTGAAGAAATCGCCAGCTTGTTTACATGGAAATTCCTTTCACTCAATTAATTTACAATCACATACCCAGGCACGCACGCACACATTCACACACGCACACCCAGAAACACATTCACACAAGCACACACCACACACACACACACACACACACACACACACACACACACACACACACACAAGAGAGAGAGAGAGAGAGAAGAGAGAGAGAGAGAGAGAGGAGAGAAGAGAGAGAGAGAGAGAGAGAGGCAGACAGAGATAGAGACAGACAGACAGAGACAGAGGTACAGAGATAGAGAGGGTTATTTAGATAGATATTTGAATAAATGTATAGATGGATGTATGGATAGACAGACAGGCAGACAGACAGACAGACAGACAGACAGATGTATGTTTCTGAATTCAGTCAATAACTGTTAGTAAACTTCATATGTATGGCTTTCGTGCTCTGATTATTCCTTTATGGCTCAGAGAAATGGTGTGGGGGATGGGATAGGACTGGGGAATGGTAGGAAGTAAGGGGGGGGGGATATTAACAATATCAAATTCGTTGCTTTTCCAAGCCATTCTGGCAAGCCTTTGCAAGTAACTTGTTTTATGGCGGTCCGAGTAATTGGATATTTCTGTGTTACCTCTGACGACTTTTGTCTTCTGGCTTCCCAGACAAATTGTCTCAGCCAATCAGATTTATTGGTTTCTATCAGGGGCAGATTACACTTCCGTGATGTGTATGGCGCTGGTTGGATTGGGTAATCCTACGGCAATGGGGCTGGGAGAGTGAATCACGATTTCTTTGCACTGTCTTTTCATTTTCTTATCTATCTTTGTTTAGAGTGTATAAATGGGTGTCTTTCCTTTTTGACTCTCCGTTTTTTTTTTTTTTTTTTTTTTTTTTGTTACATTCTCCCCTCTCCCTTTACCTTGTTTGTCGATTCCTGTGTTCCT
This sequence comes from Conus ventricosus, assembly GCA_018398815.1. Lineage (NCBI taxonomy): Eukaryota > Metazoa > Mollusca > Gastropoda > Neogastropoda > Conidae > Conus > Conus ventricosus. Next base: position 92,801,039 of record CM031608.1, on the reverse strand, counting down.
ACTTCTTATGGACCAGGTCTGGCATCAATATTCTATGTTTGCAGTAATTCTGGTTCAGCCATTGATGTGTTCTTTCAGTGTAGTAGATTCTTTGTTAGTTCTGTCTCAATGATGTAATAGCCCTCAGGAAGGCGAATCTTTTCATCTTCTGAAAGATTTTGAAATATTCAGTTCGTGAATCTTTTCTTCTTCTGAAATATGTTGAAATATTCAGAGTTCCACAGGAAACATTAGTCTCTTATGATGACATATTTTAAACATGTTTTCAACACTGGCTTTTTAAACTTGTAATTTGATGTGAAAAAGGTTCTGGTTTGAACACGCTTTTTGCTCTGCTATATTCGCCGCTTAGTTAATGACTCTCAGCTATAGCGTCTGCTACTGTGCTTTGACAGATGGCTTAACCATCCCAGAAAAGAGGGGGGATGGGGGGGGGGATGGGGGGGGGGGGGCGTGGGGAGCGGAGGGGGAATGGAGGAGGGGCCTTACCTTACAGTGCACACACTATCAGAACAACAACATATTGAGATGTGGAGCGAAAGTGCTCATTTTCATGTTGGATACCAGGCAGGTTCGACCTCTCAACTCGGTTTGTCATCGCCTCTGCGGGACCACGGGGCTCTTAACGAACATACCTCGGCACGGTGAACTCTGCTTGAGGAATTGGATCAAAACGGGAGAAATTAAAAAAAAAAAGAAGGGAAACAGAAACCAGAATCTGACTCTTGCCACGAAAACACTTAAGAAGGAGGCTTGGGCAGTCACAATCTTCGGACTGACTCGAATACAGCGCAGACTACGGTCCACTAACAACGGGTTTTTAAGCCCAAGGCAAATCTGGCTCAAGTGTACTGGTTTTTTTTGCCAGCATGATCACCTAGAATAGCGAGCGCTAAAGCAAATTCTCGCCCAGTTTTGTGGGAGTTGAACATGCTCAACGTTTCAGGCAAGACAATCGCACAGCGAAGGTGATAAGCCAATCACAGCAAAGGTGTAGAGGCCGTGTGCTGAGCAACGGCCACAACTCCTGGATGATATTTTGCTGTTGCTTTTGCCGTTCTTCTCCACCGAGATCGGGAATTTATCCTGGCTTTCATATTCTGAGTAAACTCATGGTTCAACTTATATTTTCGTACTGTTCACTGAAATAACGGAATCAGATCGCCACAACGTACATTAACGTACGAAGTGAGGAGAAAGCTCTGGTCAGAGTCACGTGGTTAGCTGGTCTACGGCGCTTTTCCTGCAGGCCACAGTCCACAAATAGGAACAAGCACCAAACGCTGTGGAATCCCTGTCAGCATTCTAAGGACAGCATGACACTAAGCTGTGATTCAGAATCAAACTGGATGCAGAGCACATGCAGTGCCACCCTCCCTCTGTTCCCCACTCCCACCTCTCATTTCATTTTTTTAAAAGGTTTTCAACGATGACATTACTCACGATATAGGAATACATAACCTGCCCCATACTTGATCTGATGTCATACTTCAGGCCTTGGAGCTCACCCGTGACCCTACCTTTGTACCTGAGAGCCTTCTCCAGATAGTCCTACCTTTGTACCCGAAAGCCTTGTACAGATAGTCCTACCTTTGTACCCGAGAGCCTTCTCCAGATAGTCCTACCTTTGTACCCGAAAGCCTTGTACAGATAGTCCTTCCTTTGTACCCGAGAGCCTTGTACAGATAGTCCTACCTTTGTACCTGATAGCCTTGTACAGATAGTCCTACCTTTGTACCCGAGAGCCTTGTACAGATAGTCCTACTTTTGTACCCGAGAGCCTTCTACAGATAGTCTTACCTTTGTACCTGATAGCCTTCTCCAGATAGTCCCATTCTTTTCACCTAGCGTGTATCTTAATGGGAATATGAAAAAAAGAAGGTGGACGAGGAGCGGGGATGAGGACGGGAGAGGGTTAACTTGCAGACACGTTGATAATTCTAAGAAAAATACAGTTTTGTCTGGCTGTAGATACTCGATTCATTAAGGCCTTGGCGCATTAATTCCCAGTGTGCATCCTTCAACCGGCGTGGTGTAATCACAAGAACAGCGAGGCCAGGGCTAATGCAAGTTAAAGAACAAAGTCTTTTTATATGCACTTTAGCGAGAGCCTAGCCCAGCATGACAAGGGCATTAAGCAATCTGCCACTGGATCATTAAGACTCCACACAGACTTAGGCCTGTAAATAACTTGCCCATAAAGGCCTCCAGCCAATACAATGTTAATGTCACCATCATCACCATCATCGTGAGAAGCGACAAAGAGTAGGCAGTCTGGAAAGAAGGCTAACTTTCATCTTCATGCGTTCAAAACCTTGTAATTAATTTGTTAGGGATTCATCATCGAAGAGGTTTATCATAAACGTTTCTGGATTTCATTTAGAATGTGTAGAACCTTTAGAGTTTCGACTACAGGCTGACAGGATTGTGTTTGACAATGACGTGAATCAATGTCTTCATTTCCCCTTTTCATTCTTCTAACCTGTCACAGAGAAACTCAGTCTGTGTGTCTAGTTCATTGGAAAGCTTCTCGATCGTTCCCAGTAAATTTATAGTCCTGGTGTCCCGGACAATTTATCACAGTCGTCAGATTTATTGGTTTCTATCAAGGGAGATTACGTTCTTGAGATGTGCATGGCGCTGGCTGGACTGGAGTTATCTTTCCTGAATCATGGACAGTGAGTCATGGCCCCTTTGCGTTGTCTTGAATTTGTTGGCTTTTTCGTGTAGCGTGCAAAGAATGGATGTCTCCACCTCGCCTTTTCCTCTTTCACTCTGACTCCCTTATTTGCCCGTCTCCTTGTGCCTATTTGGAGTGGCCTGTGCAAGCACTGGAGGTCCATATGTGTTCAGAGCTGTGTGCCACTTATCACTGTTGGTAATATACTTGAAGGGGGCTTCTCTTCCGAGGACTCTCTGCTGCCACGCTCTCCACGAGTTTCTTTCTACAGAGGAACATTTCGATAGAAGTCCAAAAACAGATACATGATTTTCTTTCTCTCTCTCACTATCTAAAATATGAAGAAATAATAGACTTCAGAGTGTCTTGCTGCAGATGGTCATTTTGGTTTGAGACATATCTGAAGACTTCTTTCGGTTGGAGAAAGAAAGTATAAAAGATATTTGATTACAATACGACCATCTTGAGCCAGTTCCAAATCCCATCAGAATACTGGTGTAAAACCATACTGCCTTACAAATATCAGAAACGTTTCCAAAATTGATTGCCATTAAACAAAATCCAAACAATATAAAGTTGCAGAAATAATGTGGTCTATACTGAATTTCCATCTGGAAGAACAAAACATTTAAATTATAATTATACATTTCCTCACTTTTCTTTATAACCCATATCATTCATTTCAAGTACCCTTTTTTGTGAGTCCAATTGTTTTGACATTCCAGATGAAGTTTCTGTTCTTGCTGTCAAGACAATTTGTCTTAATCCAATCAGACAGATATTGAAAAACAAAAACAAGATCCTTGATCTAGATTCCGTCCCCACCAACTCGTTTTCAGCAATCAGATGAATTGGTTTCCATCAGGGGAGATTACGCTGTCGTGATCGGAATAGTGTTATTGGGCCTTGGGTTATGCTGCAGAAAGGAAGCAGGGGCAGTGAGTCATGGCTTCTGTGTTTGTCTTCTTAATTCTTCAGGGTGATTCAGGGAGACACTGTGTCTTTAGGTGTCATGTCTTCTTCATTCTTCAGGGTGATTCAGGGAGACACTGTGTCTTTAGGTGTCCTGTCTTCTTCATTCTTCAGGGCGATTCGGGGAGACACTGTGTCTTTAGGTGTCATGTCTTCTTCATTCTTCAGGGTGATTCAGGGAGACACTGTGTCTTTAGGTGTTGTGTCTTCTTCATTCTTCGGGGTGGTTCAGGGAGACACTGTGTCTTTAGGTGTTCTGTCTTCTTCATTCTTCAGGGTGATTCAGGGAGACACTGTGTCTTTAGGTGTTGTGTCTTCTTCATTCTTCAGGGTAATTCAGGGAGACACTGTGTCTTTAGGTGTTGTGTCTTCTTCTTTCTTCAGGGTGATTCAGGGAGACACTTTGTCTTTAGGTGTCCTCCGGAGTATCTTATTAACGCGTGTTGGTTTGCATTTCGCGGTTTGCCTGTTCCTGATGGATCTTCCCTAACTCTGGAAAGTTTCTTTTTTCTACATTCACTGTCAGTATTCAGAGAGGTCTAGTTGGCTCAGTGGTCAGAGCGTTGTTTTCCTTATCCAAGCGCCGTAGGCTCGATGCTCCCCCGCCTCTGTCTTGAAGCAGCTAGGTTGGATTTCTTTTCTCAGAGTCAACTTTTGTGAAGATTCCAATCCCCTTTCAGTCGTTGGAATGGAACTTTGAACAGCAAGGTTCCGTATGTACATGTATGAAGGAAAAGCATCGCACATGCTCTAAGTCGCTATTCAGTCCCTCGTATAAGAGCAGCAGACGAGAACATCGTTGTAGCGCAGGGATGAATGAAATAAAGAAAGCAACGATTAAAAAAAAACATACAGAAGACTAAAAGCGAAACTGAACATGTGCAGTTGTGTCATATTTAGAGCTCATCCCCGAAGACGGAATGTGGCCACCTAAATGGCCGCATCAAGTACGGTCACATGCACAAAAATCATACCGAGGGTGATTTTCAGAGCTGAGCCTAAAGACCGAGAAAGACACGGGAGATCGGCGTGTTCGTTCCTTACGTTTGAAAGGACACTAACAGATTAAAACGTACACACAACTATTGGAAACTGAAATTAAAAAAGGGGACATCCCGTGAATGAATGGGTCAGTGGACTAACATCTGTTACAGATGACGACGTGCGACGCGTTTCGATCGTTGGGTCTTCCTCTAACAGACAAGACAGAATACAAACCAGCATATAGCTCCGCTGTCAGGAGTGAAAACAGTCGTCGTCACCATCTAATTCGTGGACCTCAGCTATCACCGTACATTCTTGGTTATAAGAATGGAGTACATATTCATCAGTGTTACCATTGTCGTCGTGGTTATCATTTTTACCAGGTTTATTGCTATGGAGGAGGGAGAGAGAGAGAGAGAGAGAGAGAGAGAGAGAGAGAGAGAGAGAGAGAGAAAAGACCTGTCTCGCTACACAAAGTTATCAATCATTATCTAAATCAACCATTACCGTTATCATTCTTATTTCACTATGATCATATCCACCGCCTTCCTCTCCTCCCCTGTTTCCCAGTGTGTCTTTCCGGTGCCACGAATTGTCCTCACTATCAGCATGATCAAATCAGCACCAGCAGATGCACGTGCATCGTGGTTATTGGTCATCATCATCACATTCGTGTTAATCACACTAACAAGAAGCAAACCATGTTTCTCGCTGTGACCATCCACATACGTGGGCTGTAGCTTGTCCCCTGCCCCCACCACGACTGTAGGTCAGAATGGAGCGGAGGTAAAAAAATGGTGGGGTGGGATGGAGGACGGGAGGGCGGGAGGGAGGCGGGCGGAGAGACCTCCGAGTTGATAGACTGGGTGAGTTATGAACTCTAGGGGCACACTTGTTGACTCTGTCTTGACTCAAAGGGTGAACAAGCGAAAAGGCTTGAACACGTTGGCAATCGTCGCTTTTTTCTTTTTGTTAGTTAAGTAAGTTTTCATTTCATCTATTTATTAGTGAATTTATCTTATGTGCTTATCTATTTTTAATTTATTTATTCATACCTTCCTATATATATATTTTTTTTCTCTACTTATTTATTGATTCATTCATCAGGATTGTTTTGTAATTTGCGTTTTTTCTCTGTGGCCGGGTTTTATTGTGCCAGACTGTGTGCTGGTTTGTTTAAAGTTTGTCTGATAGCATTCCTCATGAGCCTTCTTTTTTTTTCACTTTTGATGATTTCATTTATTCTTTGAAAACACCTGTATTGCTTACAGAATAAAACAAAAATTTTAAACTCCCAAACAAAGAACAGTGTGTGACAGATGAGATCAACATCGCAAGACTATAACTCAATTCAAATCAAGTTGATCGCCAAACTCTACATTTTCACGTGTGTTTTTTCCCCTTAAAAATGGCCCATATAGATGATACAAAAACTACAGAAAAAAACTCAATGAAATGAACATTTTTGACAACTTAGTTTTGCACAAGCGTTTTACTGTAAATATTCTACATTAGTAAATACAATATGTTGGAAACATATTTAAGTAGTCGGAAGATTCATCTGTTTTTTTTTTTTTTTTTTTTTTGGGGGGGGGGGGGGGGCAGTTTTATCATCACCCAGTTGTTACTGACTACAATGTTTAATAAATGCAGCTTTAGCAATTTCTTTAGAGATCTTTTCATCGAGACTGATGTTAAGCAAAGCAAAATACAAGCAAAAACAAAACCAAAACCGAGCAGACCAAAACAAAAGTGACATTTGACACAAAACAAGCAAACTAAAGTCAATTAAACAAACAAGGTTAAACAGACGAAATGGGAGTGATGAGCAGACAAACAAACAAGGTTAAAAAGACGAAGCAGGAGTGATGAGCAGCTAAACAAACAACATCGGAAATGAAATGAGGTTGGTAACAGTAAACGATAAACAGTAAACAAGTGGGGTATTTTTTGCTCCCATAAGAAAACCTAACACATAGTAACTTCTATTCAAGACTGGCACAGCCTTTTAACCCCCCCCCCCCCCCCCCCCTCCCCTTAAGTCCAAATCTTTGCCAAGTCATTACTATGAAGACAGTTCAGTTGTTGGCCTGTGCTTGTTTTTTTCCCCACTATTAGATTGTTCGTCTACGTATTTGTCTGACTTTATTCAAGTTTAAAAGGCTGTGCCAGTCTTGAATAAAAGTTACTATGTGTTAGGTTTTCTTATGGGAGCAAAAAATACCCCACTTGTTTACTGTTTAAACAAACAGCGTTAAACAGACGAAATGGGAGTGATAAGCAGACAGACAAACAACGTTAAACAGACGAAATGGGAGTGATGAGCAGACAAACGACGTTAAACAGACGAAATGGCAGTGATGAGCAGACAGACAACGTTAAACAGACGAAATGGCAGTGATGAGCAGACAGACAACGTTAAACAGACGAAATGGCAGTGATGAGCAGACAGACAAACAACGTTAAACAGACGAAATGGCAGTGATGAGCAGACAGACAAACAACGTTAAACAGACGAAATGGCAGTGATGAGCAGACAGACAACGTTAAACAGACGAAATGGCAGTGATGAGCAGACAGACAAACAACGTTAAACAGACGAAATGGGAGTGATGAGCAGACAGACAAACAACGTTAAACAGACGAAATGGCAGTGATGAGCAGACAGACAACGTTAAACAGACGAAATGGCAGTGATGAGCAGACAGACAAACAACGTTAAACAGACGAAATGGGAGTGATGAGCAGACAGACAAACAACGTTAAACAGACGAAATGGCAGTGATGAGCTGACAAACAAACAACGTTAAACAGACGAAATGGCAGTGATGAGCAGACAAACGACGTTAAACAGACGAAATGGCAGTGATGAGCAGACAGGTGGCAAAATGGAGCAAAAGCACTTTGCAGATCACGTGATACGGGGCAGGGGAAGTTAAGGAAGACGATATCGAAGAATGGGAATGGACAAATTGGATTTGTTCCCATCTGCATCTGCTCAGGCTGAATTTTGTTAGACGGAACAAATTTGGTTTCGAGTAATGTTTTTTTTTTAATTTGCGTGTCTTGAGGATCGATCAGCCAAGCACTCAATCGACCAATCAGCTAGTTAGTTATTCAGTCGCTCAGTGCCTTTTCCAAGCCATTTTTCGTTTGTCCATCGAACTTAATTTAAGTCAATAAGCCGGGGTATATAGTAAAACCGACTATTTCCATCTGCCTGACGTGTGATTGCTTGTATAACTGCCAAGGTGACATCGGTCTGCTTGTCTACATACAGGACATTTTGTATATTGTTTGCTGAAGATACATGGAAACAGTTTAGAAAAAGAACGGCACACAGTGAACTCACGAACTTAAAGGATGTGTTGGTGTTAGGGATGAGGCTTACAGGCAAACCCATGCTGCAGTGCATGCTTCCATTTAGCACTGTCTCCTGCCGTGACAGAGATGTGCACAATGACTCCCCCCTCTGTCTTTAAACGATTAACAAAATGGATGTACTTTTCTTTGTATGAATCTGCCAAAAAGTCCGCATGAGATACTGAAGGTATATTAACTGGGAAAAAAAGACTGCAGTGAACTTGCTCCACATTTTACCAGCCGCAGTGGTGAAGTGGTTAGCGTCGCGGAGTCCCCGCTGGGAGGTCGCGGGTTCGATTCCCTTCAGAATCATGTGGGATTTTTCTGCCCCGACCGGTTCCTACCCAGAGTTGAGTTTGTTACGTCCGCAGTTGGGAAGACTGGGGCCACACAGTCGAGTTTCATCCACTTAATGGATGCGTCTCTGAGAGTGTTGCTCAAATTTCCAGACCAACTCTGCAGGTGTCTGTATCTCTCGAGCCTGATTGACATCTGGGATACATTATGAAAGGAAGCGCAGAGTACAGCCCTGTCATGCAGTCTTAAACCGAAATGCAAATCCGTAGCATCATCTTCATCATCCTTCTTCTCATCGATCAGCATGAAAAAGTCTCACATTTTGTGGCCCTTCATACCCTGCTCTCATGGTGACCTCAGTTTCGATGTCCTCTCTACGTTTGTGACCTTGGTTGGTTCCGTCGGGGTCACCGGTATCGGCGAGTCCATGGGGGCTGTCGTTGGACGGACGTGGTGGCGCCTTCGGGGGGGAGAGCTCATTCACGCCAGCTCCGCGACTGAGCAATTATTGTCGTCAGTAGGGGGCTTAGTAGGTGGTGTCCTGCGTATGTTAGATCAGAACAGGCGCCACTGAACACCACCGAAGTGACTCGGCAGCAGTGCAGTGTCTCCACCGGTGAGTTTCCTCTTGACGACTTGACATTGGCTGCTCCCTGTGGATTGCCGGTGCCGGTGCCGCGGCGGGACCGACCAGACTGTGGCTGTGGACGGGGTGTCGGAATGAACGGCGTGGGTGCACTGCCGCTGAGGTTGCACAGAAGTTGCGACAGCAAGAAACAACAACAACAAAAAAGAAAAAAAATACTTGTTGCACATTGTGGTTCAGCTGAAAACGGTGTCCTGTTGTGGTAGCATCATGCACAGTGACCTTTCTCTCTGCCTTTCATTATCTAAATGTGTTCACACTTCTTTTTGCGTGAAGCCGCAAAAAATATCCCAAGAGAATCAGAGAGTACATTTATTATGTACAGACCCGTCTAGGAAGTGCCGCATGCTTTGTCGACCGAGTCGTAATGCTGAATGTTTTTCTTGACAAAGTGTTTCATTATGAAATGGTGGGCATTGTAGAGATGTGCATGTGCAGAGGGACATTGCGGATCGGATATATGCTGTAAAGAGAGCACCAGTAGATTTACATGGAAAGTACTTTGACATGTTCCATTCTAGGATCATACACCCACGCACGCACGCACACATTCGGGCTCAGACTCATACACGCACGCATACAGTACACGCACGCACGCACGCACAAAAGCACATACAGAGAGAGAGAGAGAGAGAGAGAGAGAGAGTCATATTGATGGACAGATAGATACACAGATGGATAGATAGATAGTAGATATAGATAGAAAAATAGGTAGATAGAAGGATAGATAGAGAGGACAGATAGATAGAAAGATAGGTAGATTGACAGACAGATAGATAGATAGACACTAATGAATTTAATTAATAAACATTCGTAAAGCTCAGACGTATGGCATTCGTGTTCTGACTATTCTTCTATGGGTAAAAAAACATGGTGTACGAGAAGGGGATGGAATTGGAGGACGGGAGAGAGTAAGGTGTGTGTGTGTGGGGGGGGGGGGGGGGGGGGGGCATTAACCATATCAAGGTCTTTGCTTTTCCAAGCAATTCTGGCAAGCTCTTACAACATAACTTGTTTTATGGCGGTCCGAGTAATTGGATATTTCTGTGTTACCTCTGACGACTTTCGTCTTCTGGCTTCCCAGACAAGTTGTCTCAGCCAATCAGATTCATTGGTTTCTATCAGGGGCAGATTACACTTCCGTGATGTGTATGGCGCTGGCTGGATTTGGGTAATCTTACGGCAATGGGGAAGGGAGAGTGAGTCACGATTTCTTTATATTGTCTCTTCATTTTGTTACCCGTATTTCGTTTATAGTGTACTAGTGAGTGTCTTTCCAGTTTATTTATAGTGTACTAGTGAGTGTCTTTCCAGTTTATTGATAGTGTACTAGTGAGTGTCTTTCCAGTTTATTTATAGTGTACTAGTGAGTGTCTTTCCAGTTTATTTATAGTGTACTAGTGAGTGTCTTTCCAGTTTATTTATAGTGTACTAGTGAGTGTCTTTCCAGTTTATTTATAGTGTACTAGTGAGTGTCTTTCCAGTTTATTTATAGTGTACTAGTGAGTGTCTTTCCAGTTTATTTATAGTGTACTAGTGAGTGTCTTTCCAGTTTATTTATAGTGTACTAGTGAGTGTCTTTCCAGTTTATTTATAGTGTACTAGTGAGTGTCTTTCCAGTTTATTTATAGTGTACTAGTGAGTGTCTTTCCAGTTTATAGTGTACTAGTGAGTGTCTTTCCAGTTTATTTATAGTGTACTAGTGAGTGTCTTTCCAGTTTATTTATAGTGTACTAGTGAGTGTCTTTCCAGTTTATAGTGTACTAGTGAGTGTCTTTCCAGTTTATTTATAGTGTACTAGTGAGTGTCTTTCCAGTTTATAGTGTACTAGTGAGTGTCTTTCCAGTTTATTTATAGTGTACTAGTGAGTGTCTTTCCAGTTTATAGTGTACTAGTGAGTGTCTTTCCAGTTTATTTATAGTGTACTAGTGAGTGTCTTTCCAGTTTATTTATTCCTTTGTTTTGCACCTCCCCCCTCTTCCTCTTTCGTTTGTCTGTCGATTCTAGCGTTCCCTGCTTGTTATGGACCTGTTTGGCCATCAGGGTTCCTGATTTGCAGTATTTCTTGACCTCTCGACCCACCTCTGCTGGACTACCACGGGGCTCTCAACAAACATGCCTCGGCTTGATGAACTTTGCTTGAATCATTAGGCAAACAACAACAACAACAGCAAAACAACAACAGTAACAACAACAACAACAACAATAACAGCAACAACAACAAAACGGGAGCAGTGACGAAGGATAACGGAAACCAGAATCAGACACTTGCCACGAAAACACTTGGGAAGGAGGCTTGGGCAGTCACAATCTTCGGACTGACTCGAATGCGGTGCAGACTTCGGTCAACTAACAACGGGTTTTTCAGCCAAAGGCAAACCTGGCTCAAGTGCACTGCTTTTTTGACAAGTACGACCACCCACGTTAATGACTGCAACATTACCGTGAACATGCTCCACATTTTCTGGTGAGACGATCGCGCAGCGAATGAGATCAGCCAATCAGAGTAAAGGTGAAGATTGTATGCTGAGCAACGGCCACCATCTTCTGTGGGCGGGCTTTTTCAATTGTTTTTGTCATTCTTCACGGATGGAGACAGTTTACCCTGGCTTTCAGATTCTGTGTCAAATCATGATTCAGCTTGGAATGTCCTATCCTTTATCGAAATAATGGAATCAGATTGCCAAAAACTTATTAATTACGTTAACTCAACGTGAACTGTTTAAGTGAGGAATAAGCTCCAGTCCGAGTCATGTGATTAATGATCAGCATTGCACTTTCCTGCAAGCCGTGCTGCACAAATAGGAACATGCACCACACCAAACCCTGTGTAATCCATGTCAACATGCAGCACAACAAACCCTGTATAATCCATGTCAACATGCAGCACAACAAACCCTGTGTAATCCATGTCAACATGCACCACAACAAATCCTGTATAATCCATGTCAACATGCACCACGCCAAACCCTGTATAATCCATGTCAACATGCAGCACAACAAACCCTGTGTAATCCATGTCAACATGCAGCACAACAAACCCTGTGTAATCCATGTCAACATGCAGCACAACAAACCCTGTGTAATCCATGTCAACATGCAGCACAACAAACCGTGTGTAATCCATGTCAACATACAGCACAACAAACCCTGTGTAATCCATGTCAACATGCACCACAACAAACCCTTGTATAATCCATGTCAACAATCACCACAACAAACCCTGTGTAATCCATGTAAACGTTTTAATGCTTAGCACGAAACTAAGCTATGATTTTATAATCAAACTGCATGTAGATCACACGAACCCCCCCCCCCCCCCCCACGCCTACAACCCCAACTGGCATCCGTCATTTCCTTTATTTTTTTAAAGATTTTCTCCAATCACATGACTTACAATGTAGAAATACATGAACTACTCCACACTTGACATCATAATCAGCCCTTGAGTTCACCCGTGACCCTGCCTTTGTATCAGCTGGCTTTCCCCAAACGGTCCCATTCTTTTCAGGTTAATTTGTCTGCATTGAATCAGCTATCTAATATCTTGATGGAATATGATAAAACAGGAGGCCGAAGAGGAGCGGGTGGAGGGGGAGGGGAGGGGGGGGGGGGGGTCAACTTTCAGACGCGTTGATAATTCTGAGAAAAATCCAATTTGGTCTGGCTGTAGAGATACTCGATTCCTTAAGCAAGGCCTTGGCGCATTTATTCATCGTATGCATCCTTCGAACGGCGTGGTGTAATCACAAAAATAGCGACAAGACCATGGGAAAAACAAGCAAAAGAACAACATTTAATTGCGCGTGAGCGCGAGACTGGCCCAGCATGACAAGGGCATTAAGCAGTGTGCCACTGGATCAGCCAGACCCCACACAGACGTCGGCCTGAGAATAACTTGGCCCTGAAAGCCTCCAGCCAATGCAAGGTTAATCTCCTCCTCCTCCTCGTAAGAAGTGACAAAGAGTAGGCAATCTGAAAATGAGTCCAACTTCCATATGCATACATTCAAAATCTGGTCATCTATTTGTTAGGGATCTACTATTGAAGACATGTATCATTAATGTTTCTGGATTTCGTTAAGAATGTGTAGAGCTGTTAGAACGGGATGTTCCTTGTGAGTTTCCACCCCATGGTGACAGGATTCTGTTTAACAATGACATGAATCAGTGTCTTCATTTCCCCTTTTCATTCTTCTAACCTGTCACAGAGAAACTCAGTCTGTGTGTTCGGTTTATTGGACAACTTCTCAATAGCTCCTGGTAACTTTGGTGTTCCAGCATCCCGGACAATTTATCCCAGTCGTCAGATTTATTGGTTTCTATCAGGGGGAGATTACGGTCACGAGATGTGCATGGCGCTGGCTGGACTGGGGTTATCTTTCCTGAATCATGGACAGTGAGTCATGGCCCCTTTGCGTTGTCTTGAATTTGTTGGCTTTTTCGTGTAGCGTGCAAAGAATGGATGTCTCCACCTCGCCTTTTCCTCTTTCACTCTGACCCCCATTTTTGTCCGTGTCCTTGTGCCTATTTTTGAGTGGTTATGCATGCATTGGAGGTCTGTATTTGTGCGTATTTGTGTGCCACTTACCACTATTTGCAGTATACAGAGGAACGTTCGCTGGAATTGCTATACATGGTCGTTATGGCTCGAGAGGTCTCTGAAAAATTCCGTCATTGGCGAAACAAAACATAAGACATTTGATAAGAATGTGACCATCTTCAGACAGTTCCAAATCCCATTACTGTATTGGTAGAAACCTAACTGTCATACAGAACTATCACAAAAGTGTTCAAAATCATATGTCTTTATTTCATTTTTAAAAATCCAGACGTATGGAGCCGCCCAATGGCGGTCCATGTCGATTTCCCATCTGGAGAGAACTAAGCATTTCAATTATCATACACATTTCCTCACTTTCCTTTGTAATCCATATGATTTATTGCAAGTACCATGTTTTGTGTATCTAATTATTTCGAAGCTCTACATAAAGTTTCTGCTCTGGCACTCAAGACAATATATTTTAATCAATCAGACAAGATCATGAAAACATACACGCAGACTTGCACGCACACGCACGCACACGCACACACACACACACACACACACACACACACACACACACACACACACACACACACACACACACACACGAAACAAAACAACACGAAGCACCAAAAACACCTTCATCTAGATTCCATTCCCACCACCTTTTTCTGCAGTCAGATGGATCGGTTTCCATCAAGGGAGATTACGCTGTCGTGATGGGAATAGTGTTATCGGGCCTTGAGTCAAGCTGCAGAAAGGAAGCAGGGGCAGTGAGTCATGGCTTCTGTGTTGTGTCTTCTTTCTTCAGGGTGATTCAGACACTGTGTCTTTAGGTGCTGTGTCTTCTTCATTCTTCAGGGTGATTCAGACACTGTGTCTTTAGGTGTCCTGTCTTCTTCATTCTTCAGGGTGATTCAGGGAGACACTGTGTCTTTAGGTGTCCTGTCTTCTTCATTCTTCAGGGTGATTCAGACACTGTGTCTTTAGGTGTTGTTCTTCTTCATTCTTCAGGGTGATTCAGACACTGTGTCTTTAGGTGTTGTGTCTTCTTCATTCTTCAGGGTGATTCAGACACTGTGTCTTTAGGTGTTGTGTCTTCTTCATTCTTCAGGGTGATTCAGGGAGACACTGTGTCTTTAGGTGTCCTGTCTTCTTCATTCTTCAGGGTGATTCAGACACTGTGTCTTTAGGTGTTGTGTCTTCTTCATTCTTCAGGGTGATTCAGGGAGACACTGTGTCTTTAGGTGTCGTGTCTTCTTCATTCTTCAGGGTGATTCAGGGAGACACTGTGTCTTTAGGTGTTCTGTCTTCTTCATTCTTCAGTTTGATTCAGGGAGACACTGTGTCTTTAGGTGTTGTGTCTTCTTCATTCTTCAGGGTGATTCAGGGAGACACTGTGTCTTTAGGTGTTGTGTCTTCTTCATTCTTCAGTGTGATTCAGGGAGACACTGTGTCTTTAGGTGTTGTGTCTTCTTCATTCTTCAGGGTGATTCAGGGAGACACTGTGTCTTTAGGTGTCGTGTCTTCTTCATTCTTCAGGGTGATTCAGGGAGACACTGTCTCTTTAGGTGTTGTGTCTTCATTCTTCAGGGTGATTCAAGGAGACACTGTGTCTTTAGGTGTTCCGTCTTCTTCATTCTTCAGGGTGATTCAGGGAGACACTGTGTCTTTAGGTGTTGTGTCTTCTTCATTCTTCAGGTGATTCAGGAGACACTGTGTCTTTAGGTGTTGTGTCTTCTTCATTCTTCAGGGTGATTCAGGGAGACACTGTGTCTTTAGGTGTTGTGTCTTCTTCATTCCTCAGGGTGATTCAGGGAGACACTGTGTCTTTAGATGTTGTGTCTTCATTCTTCAGGGTGATTCAGTTAGACACTGTGTCTTTAGGTGTCCTCTGGAGTATCCGATTAACGTGTGTTTGCTTGGCTTTTGACGGTTTGCCAATTCCGGATGGATCCTTCCTAAATCTGGAGTTTTGTTTTCTAGACTGGCTGTCAGTACTCAGAGTCGCATGAATAGCTCAGTGGTCAGAGCATTGTCCTATTGATCCAAATATTGTACGTTCAGTCCCTCTTCTTTGAGGGTGCTACGTCGGATTTTTTTCAGACTCAACATCTACAGAGATTCCAATCTCCTTTAAATTGTTCAGATGGAACTTTAAACATCATGGTCCATGTACGCAAAAAACATATCGCACGTGCTTTAAATTACATTCAGTACTTCGTGGCAGGGGATGGATGACATAAACAAAACCATAACAAAAAGATAAACAAGACTACAACTAAACAAAAATTAAACATTTGCAGTGGTGTCGTATTTAAAGGACATCCCCGAAGAAGGAACATGGCCCCAACATAGTAGGATTAAATACACATGCTCATAAACCTCACCAACAATGAATCTTAAAGTTCTGGCGGAGAGGCGAGGGATACATACGGGATTGTCATATTCGGCCAACACGTTTGAAAGGGCACCAGTAGATTTATCTGTATGTACAACAATTTGAACATTGAAACAGAAAGGGAGATCCTGTCAGTGGGCGGTTCAATGGGCTAACGTCTGTTACAGATGACGACGTGCAACGCGTTTCGATCGTGGGGTCTTCTTCCACAGATAAGACTGGACAAAAACTGACATGTAGCATGGCTTTCGTGACTGACAGTCATCGTCGTTATCGTCTTAATCCATCGACCTTGGCTATCATTCCGTACGCTCTTGATTATCAGAATGGAGTGCATATTCATCAGTCATCATCTTTATCGTTGATATAATTTTCACACAGTTTATTGCTGGTTGGGGACAGAGAGAGAGAGAGAGAGAGAGAGAGAGAGAGAGAGAGAGAGAGAGAGAGAGAGAGAGAGAGGTGGGGGGGGGGGGGAGGGAGCAAAATGGCTGCACGACGTAATCATCATCCCAATCAATCATTACAGTTATTATTCTCATTTCCCCATCATCACACCTCCCCCCACCCTCCACCGCCCCTTTGTGCCTCCCGTGCTTTCCAATTCGACTTCACCAGTGCCATCTGTTGTCCTCACTATTATCATCATCGCCACCAGTAGCAGACGCACGTGCATCATGATTATTGTTCCTCTTCATATTCGTGTTAATCACAGGAACATGGACCGAATCCTGTTTCTCTCTCTCTCTCTCTCTCTCTCTCTCTCTCTCTCTCTCTCTCTCTCTGTCTCTGTCTCTCTCTCTGTGTCTCTCTCTCTCTCTCTCTGTGAGGATCTAGTCACGTGCCGCTGTAGCTTGTATCCAGCCCTCCTCCCACGACTGTAGGTCAGAATCGAGCAGGGGAAGGAGGAACGGGGGGTGGAGGAATGAATAGCGGTGAGAGGAGGGAGGGTGCGGGCGGAGAGACCCCAGAGTTAATAGACTGGGTGAATTATGAACTCTAGGGGCACACTTGTTGACTCCGTCTTGGCTCGGGGGAAGAAGCGGTGAAAAGCTGGAATACTTCTCCTTCGTTGCCAACTGTCACTTTTTTTCCTTTTATTTTCTTATTACATTTTCCTTTATTTTTTTTGTTTATTGATTTATTTATCTGTTTATTTAATCATTCATTTATCTAGAATTTATTTACTTAACACCTTCATTTGTTCATCTCTCAAGTTGATTGACAGACCAGCTATCTTTTCACGTATCAGTCTTCACAAATGACCCGCGAAGACAGCATGTTGTGCAGAACACAAACACCAGAGAAACACTTCTCACAGAATGGCTGTTTTCCCCATCTTCTTCATTTTCTCAGTGCATGTAGAACGTGTTGTACACAGAGTATACTTTATATATTTTGTGTCAGTAGATACAATATGTAGAAAAAAGGTTGAGGTAGTCGGAAGATGCATCTGTTTTTTTTTTTTTTTTTTACAGTATCATCATCATCTAGTGACAACTAGGCGCAATGTTCATATTAACTGCTGTTTTAGCTCTTCAAGTTCTGTTCATTTAGACAAGTGCTAGCAAAAATATAGGTCTGTGTGTACGCGCGCGCGCGCGCGCGCGCGTGTGTGTGTGTGTGTGTGTGTGTGTGTGTGTGTGTGTGTGTGTGTGTGTGTGTGTGTGTGTGCGTGTGTGTTTGTGTGAAATAAAACACCGAAATATGAATATCATGACTTTTGACGTCAACTTTCGTGAAAACACTTTTTTTTTTTACTTGCGTATTCTAATGTTGTCATCATAAATTTCGAACACTTTCTGTTGTTATTTCTCTCACTTGTTTCGTACTTTTGTTCGCCCACTCCATCAAAGTGCTCGACGGTTCCATTCCACTTGTTTCGTACTGTTGTTCGCCCACTCCATCAAAGTGCTCGACGGTTCCATTCCACTTGACAAGACAATTTACAAATGCATAAAAACGGGTTGCATATCGTGATAGATTGTAAGCCTTTATTGACATCCTCGTTGATTGAATGTTCATCTGACATGATTTTGCCTTTTTGTCTGTTCCCCTCTTAGCTGATTTTCTCCCCTGCCGGTGGCTTCTGTCTAGAGTTGTATTTCCAGCAAAGGGGCAGGCTGTGGAATGACGTCACTACTCTCCCCCAGGATATTATTTGTGGCGACACCGAGTAACCATTTTTTGTTTTTATCGATCATTGATCGAGGCTAAAGAAATTAAGGCAGACCCCCCATACTGCTTGCTCTTTAAAAGGAAAAAAAAGTAGACGAAGACGACGAAGTTTCTTCTCTTCATCATTCTCTTACTACCCCTCGCCCCCTTCACTTGCTTCTACCCACCCGCTAACACCCCCCCCCCCCTCAACGTCCGTGAACACAGCCACACCTAGGCTATGATCCATTCCTGTGCAAGCACCTGCAATCAGCAGGAAGTTTACGAATATCAGGTTCCTTGAGACCATCCGCTGGAAAAGAGACTGCAAGAGATTTCAAAACGTGGTCAGCTTTAGAACAATTCTCTCTCTCTCTCTCTCTCCCTCTCTCTCTCTCTCTCTCTCTCTCTCTCTCTCTGTTTAAAAAAGTGACAAGAACAGCACCCCGACTTTAATTCTCCAGACAAACGTGTTAGCCCTATCTGATTACAAGGGGAATCGGTCAGATTCTTCAGAATGAGATAGGGACATTGGCGCCCGCTTATACTACACCATCAAAACGGCAAAACTATAAAAAAAAAACCAAAAAAACATTAACGCATCAGGAGTTGATGCTCTCACAGAACCACACGTCGACGATAGTTATGTCCCCTTCGTCCTCTGGAAACGTCCACTGCACTGGGCACACGATCCATTCGTCGCCAAAATGCGTGAACTACGGACAACAGCAGTAGCAATAGCAAACACACATACCGCACAACAACAAACAAATCAACACCATCGCTGCAGTGACACTCATGCCTGTTTTCAGTTGTGTCAATTAAACACACATACCGCACAACAACAAACAAATCAACACCATCGCTGCAGTGACACTCATGCCTGTTTTCAGTTGTGTCAATTAAACACACATACCGCACAACAAACAAATCAACACCATCGCTGCAGTGACACTCATGCCTGTTTTCAGTTGTGTCAATTAAACACACATACCGCACAACAACAAACAAATCAACACCATCGCTGCAGTGACACTCATGCCTGTTTTCAGTTGTGTCAATTTTCGCCGCGTCCTGTACATGGAAAGTAATCGTTATCTGTCAGATCCGGAACCCTGCTATAAGAAAGCAGCGCCTACTGCCTTGATACTGGTCACTTCCTGTGCCGGGACTGCCGATGCTGCTGGGGCTGTGACACGCTTACCTGGATGTAGCTGGGCATGGCTTGTTCGGAATGAACTGCCTTGAAAATGAGGCCGAAGGAAAGATTTAGAATGAAATAAAACATGATCAAAATCACAATGTTCCTTTTATGCTAGAACTACTGTCTGGAATCGATTTCTGATGGGGAGGGGCTGTTCACACGAAGACGTGTGAGGGGGAATATGGGAGGGGGTGGGGTGGGGGGAGTGAATTGAAGGAAATAGTGACTGAATACAAAAAAGAAATCATGATGGAGCCAGGAAGCTAGCGCAGGTAAAATGACCATAGACAAGAGGAAGGAGAGTGTGTTGCGAGAAAAATGGTAGAATTGTGGTGGGAGGGAAGAGGGGTGGGGGCGGGGTGTGTGTGAAGAAGATGAGGGTTCTATGGGTTTTCTAGAAGTGTTTATTTACTGTACCCGGGTTTTAGTTCGATTCGAGCGTGCACATTGCTGCACATTGTCAGCTAGTCACCGTTGATTGGTCATCTGTATTCATTTCTCAGTCTCGTGAAAGGGATGTTGTGGTAATGATAGTACTTCCTGATTTCTTTGATGGTTTGCAGCTTTTGATCATCAATATTGATTTCTGTCCTGTGAAAGGGAGGTTGTGGACTGATGGTTTGCAGCCTTTGTCCACAGGTGAAAGGTCTTTCTCTTTCTCAGTCCCAGCTACGTGAAGCACACTACCCCTGGCTCCCAGACATCCAGATTGTCTCATTAGATTTAAGGGGGGGGGGGGGGGGGGGGGGATTAAAACCCCATCTCGTCCGTGATTAGTAGCGCTTATGATACGTACATGATTGTATGTAGACTATACGTGGATAGGGTTACTTCTATTTATGTATTGCTTGTATCTCATACGCCACTGTCATTTGCAAATATAAGCCGATGAATAACTGAATGTGCGTAGGTCATAACATCTCCCGGGATATAACATCTAGAACTAGCGCTAGAAACGTCCCACATTACTATCATTATTATTAATCATACTATCATCATGTCTAACATTATATTAGAGCTGTTTGTTTAATTGGCTAGCATCACTGACGTGGCCTATATGATCGGTTAGGTTGTGATCATTATGACATGACTTGACTGTCACTGCATTTGTTTATACTTAGTATCTTATTTCGAAAGCGATATTACTTTCAACAGCAGCTGATACAACAGACTACAAAACGGTTTTAGGATCAACACAAAACAATGCATCCATCAACTTCAATGAAAGATTAACCATGTATGACGAAGCCATCTGGCTGGTGGTGTTCGTAGAGAGACATCTTTGACCTTTT
>CM031608.1:92767998-92775498 GCA_018398815.1 Conus ventricosus | reverse complement strand
AATAGCCCAGTTGGTAGAGCGCCGGATTCGTAATCTTGGTGATCCTGGGGTTGCGGGTTCGAACCTCCGCCGGGGCGTTTCGGTACAGGGGGATTTTTCCCTCGGAGTTAACATTGGTTCTGACTCCATTTCCCATACAGTCCTTCGAATGAGACTATAAACCGAGGTCCCGTGTGTGAACGCACGCATAACATCTTGCACACACGTAAAATCCCACCACCAACTTTCGGAAGAGTAGGCCAGTTTTGCCGTTGGTATGGATGACACGTTACACATAGCATGCACCCTGCGTGAGAAATGGAAAAAAATGAAGGAAGTAAGGAAAATGAGTGAACGATATTGAACGACACTGACTGGATGACACGGGAAACGACTGAATGAAGCGCCAGCTGGGCAGCTCTTCAGTCGGCACTACCCAGGTAGGCAGCCCGTTGTGTAAACGAGTGTTGATTGTAAAGCGCTTAGAGCTTGGCCTCCAGCTGAGAATAGGCGCTATATAAGTATTCATTATTATTATTATTTTTATTACATAACATTCCAGAAAAGAAGGGGAGGAATGGGGAGTGGGGAGAGAGGGGGTAGGGCGAGGGCAAGGGAAGAGGGGTTATTTCACATTGCAAAACAACAACAGAACGACAGCATCATGAGGTGAGCAGTGAAAGGAACAGAACGACAGCATCATGAGGTGAGCAGTGAAAGGAACCGTTACAACAGAACGACAGCATCATGAGGTGAGCAGTGAAAGGAACCGTTACAACAGAACGACAGCATCATGAGATGAGCAGTGAAAGGAACCGTTACAACAGAACGACAGCATCATGAGGTGAGCAGTGAAAGGAACCGTTACAACAGAACGACAGCATCATGAGGTGAGCAGTGAAAGGAACCGTTACAACAGAACGACAGCATCATGAGGTGAGCAGTGAAAGGAACCGTTTTAAGTCGAATGCCAGGCAGATGCCATCTCTCAAATTTCAGGCCAACTCGATGGTCGTCATCTCCGCTGGGGTCTTTAAAAAAAAAACACGTGACTC
Source organism: Conus ventricosus (assembly GCA_018398815.1). Taxonomy (NCBI): domain Eukaryota; kingdom Metazoa; phylum Mollusca; class Gastropoda; order Neogastropoda; family Conidae; genus Conus; species Conus ventricosus. Next base: position 92,774,464 of record CM031608.1, on the reverse strand, counting down.
GGCTTTGTGAACTCTGTTCGCTTATTGGGAAAAAACGGGAAAAACGTTTTTTTCAAAGGCAAAACAGAAACCAGACCCTGACTGTCTCCACGAAACCACTATGGAAGGAGACTTGGGAAGTCACAGTCTTCGGAGTGACACGACTACGGTGCAGACTTTAGCCTACGAACAACGGCTTTTAAGTCTAAGGCAAACCAGGCTCAAATGCTCTGCTGTTTAACTGACACTCGACAAGTCTATATCTACCATAGGTAAGCCAGCTCCGGAGCAAAAACTTACCCAGTTTGATGAGTTGATCATCCTCGACTTTTCAGGCGAGACAATCGCATTGCGAGGATGATCAGCCAATCAGAGCCAAGGTGAAGGTCGTGTGCTAAGCCATGGCCATCATCTCCCCTGGATGACGATTTTCTGTTGCTTTTCTCGTTCTTCTTCACCGAGATCGAGAACTTATCCTGGTTTTCAGATTCTGTGTCAAATCATCATTCAACTCGGAATATCTCACTGAAATAACGAAATCGGATCACCACGACGTGCACTTCATTACGTCCAAACAGAGTGAACCGCGAAGTGAGGAAGGAGTTCCGGTCCGAGTCACGTGATTACTTGGTCTGCATAACGCTTTCCTGCAAGCTGCAGGCCACAGACAGGAATAGGCACCAGACTCTGTGTAATCCATGAACACATTCAGAGGTACAGCATGAAACTCAGCTGTAATTTCAAATCAAACTGAACGTGGTTCAAACAAACAAATTTAAAATCAAACTGAGCGTGGTTCAAAGAAACAATCTTCCACCTGTTTTTAAAGGTTTACCCCTATGAAATAATTCACACTGCAAGAACACATGAGCTACGCCATACTTTACGTCACATTTCAACCCGTGGAGGTCACCCGTCTTCCTACCTGTGTACCAGCCGGCCTCCCCCAAATAGTCCCATTCCTTTCATTGTAATCCGTCTGCATGGAACCAGCAAGCCTGTATCTTGATGGGAGTGTGAAAGAAAGGAAGACGTGCAGGGGAGACAACATCAACATACAATGAAAATGCTGAGAAAAATCCCATTTTGCCTACTGTAGATACTGGATTCTTCAAGCAAGGCCAAGGCGTATGATTTGTGGTTTGCAGCTTTTGAATGGCGTGGTGTGATGGCCAAAACGAGGCCAGGGAAGAAAGCAACACAATCTTTTGACTTGGGCTTGAGTGAGAGACTGGCTCAGCGTGGCAAGGGCATTAAGCAGTCTGCTGGTGGGTCAGCCAGACTCCGCACAGACTTAGACCCTGAGGATAACTTGCCCTTTAAGGTCTCCAGATCTCACAATCATCACCATACTCATCATCATCATCATCATCATCATCATCATCATCATCATCATCATCATCATCATCGTCGTCGTCGTCGTCGTCGTCGTCGGCATCATCATAATCATCATCAACATCGGAAGAAGTCACAAATATTAGGCAATCTGGAAATAAGACTAGCTTCCATTTGCATGCTCCCAGAACCTTGTAATATTATGTGATAGGGGTTTATTATCGAAACGATTATCAAAAACGTTTCTGGATTTCATTTTAAAATGTGCAGAGCCATTTAAACAGGTCATTCCTTTCGATTTTCCATCACAAGTTGACAGGAATGTGTTTAACAATTATATGAATCAGAGTCTTCATTCCCCGTTTTTATTCTGCTAACCTGTCACAGAGTAACTTCGATTGTGTGTCTAGTTTCTTGGAGAGCTTCTCGATTGTTCCCAGTAAATATAGAGTCCTGGCATCCCAGACAATTTATCTTAGTCGTCAGATTTATTGGTTTCTATCAGGGGAGATTACGCTGTCGAGATGTGCATGGCGCTGGCTGGACTGGGGTTGTCTTTCCTGACTCATGGACAGTGAGTCATGGCCCCTTTGCGTTGTCTTGAATTTGTTGGCTTTTTCGTGTAGCGTGCAAGGAATGGATGTCTTCACTTCGCCTTTTCCTGTTCCACTCTGACTCCATCTGTTTGCCTATTTCCTTTCGCCTGTTTTTAAGTGACCTATGCAAGCACAGAAGGTCCGGATTTGTGTGTCTTCATGTGCCACATAAAGCTAGTTGTAAGATACAGAGGAACCTTCGTTTGTGTTATCTAGAAATAAACTTTTTTTCGTCGTGTTATTACGATAGAAGTCCAGAAACAGATAAATAATGGGATTTGTTTGCATCTCTTCTTCTGGAAATCAGAAAAAAAAATGGTAGTGGAATTCAGTATGTCTTGCAACTGACAGTCATTTTCAGTTTTTGAGGTATCTGAATAATTCTCTCAGTAGGAGAAACAAAATGGAAGATACTTGAATAGAACGTGATAATCTGCACACATTTCCAAATCTGATCACTTTATCGATAGAAAGCTTGCTGCCATACAGGATTATCACAAGCGTTTTCAGAATCATGTTTCTTTACTTCTAACAACCCGCCCCCCCCCCCCCCCCAAAAAAAAAAAAAAAAAAAAAAACACAAAAAAACCCAACGATACAGAGTTGCAGAATTTTGGTGGTCCATGTTAAGTTCCCATCTGGAGGTAACGGAACATTTCAGTTACCGTATACATTTCCACACTTTCCGTTGTAATCCCTATGATTTATTATACACACCCTGTTTTCTGTTCCAATTATTTGGAAGTTCCAAATAAAGCTTCTGCTCTGGCACTCAAGACAATGTGTCTTAATTAATCAGACAACAATGAAAAACAATGTCTTAATCAATCAGAGACAACAATGAAAAACAATGTGTTTTAATCAATCAGAGACAACAATGGAAAACAATGTGTCTTAATCATTCAGACAACAATGAAAAACAATGTGTCTTAATCAAACAGGCAACAATGAAAAACAATGTGTTCTTAATCAATCAGACGACAATGAAAAACAATGTGTCTTAATCAATCAGACAACAAGAAAAACAAAATTCTTGATCTAGATCTCGTCTCCACCAACTCTTTTTCAGCAGTCAGATGGATCGGTTTCCTTCAGGGGAGATTACGCTGTCGTGATCGGAATAGTGTATTCGGGCCTTGAGTCACGGCGCAGAAAGGAAGCAGGGGCAGTGAGTCATGGCTTCTGTGTTGTGTCTTCTTCATTCTTCAGGGTGATTCAGGGAGACACTGTGTCTTCAGGTGTTGTGTCTTCTTCATTCTTCAGGGTGATTCAGGGAGACACTGTGTCTTTAGGTGTTGTGTCTTCTTCATTCTTCAAGGTGATTCAGGGGGACACTGTGTCTTTAGGTGTCGTGTCTTCTTCATTCTTCAGGGTGATTCAGGGGGACACAGTGTCTTTAGGAGTTCTGTCTTCTTCGTTTTATTCAGGGTTATTCAGGGAGACACTGTGTCTTTAGGTGTTCCGTCTTCTTCATTCTTCAGGGTGATTCAGGGAGACACTGTCTTTAGGTGTCCTGTGGAATATCTTACCGACTCACGTTTGCATTGCATTTGACCTTTTGCCTATTCCCGAGGGATCCTTGCTAATTCCGGAGGTTTCTTTTGGTCTAGATTTAGTGTCAGTACTCAGAGGGGTCTGGCCGGCTCAGTGGTCAGAACATTGTTTTCTTCATCCGAGCGCCCCAGGTTCAATACTCCCTTGATGGAGCTAGTTAGGATTTTTTTTCAGATTCAACGTCTGTGGGGTTCCAATCCTCTTTCAGTCGTTCAGATGGAATTTTAAACAACATTTCCGCTATGTAAATGTATGCATAAAAAACATGGCATGTGCTTTATGACGTATTTCATCCTTCGTATACGAGTGGAAGAGGAGGACATAGTGTAGCAATGGGATGAATGACACAAACAAAACAACGAGAGAGAAAAAAAACATAAACAAGACTGAAGCAAAACGAAAGTAAACATGCGCAGTGGTGTCCTGTTTAGAGGTCATCCCTGAAGACGTAATGTGGCCACCTTCATGGTCGGATTAGAAACGGTTACATGCGCAACAATCTCACCAATTGTGAATCTCGTTCTATTATTTTCTGTTCCGTCTTTTGTGTCTCTTTAGTGGCATTGCATCCTCGCCGCACCTTCCGACCCCTTTCCCACAGACATTCCGACCCCTTTCCCACAGACATTCCGACCCCTTTCCCACAGACATTCCGACCCCTTTCCCACAGACATAGCCCAGTCTGTCCCGCCGTAGCCCCGGCACCAGCAGTCTACACGGAGCAGTCAAAGTCAAGTCGTCATGAGGCAACCCACCAGAGGAGACACTGCACTGCTGCCGAGTCACTTCGGTGGTGTTCAGTGGCGCCTGTTCAAACCCAACATACGCAGGATGCCACCTGCTAGGCCCCCAACTGCTTAGCCGTCGAGCCGGCCTAAGTAAGCTATTCAAAGGGTGCCACCACGCCCGCCCAGCAACAGCCCTCATGAATTTGCTGATCCAACAGATTCAAGCCAAGGCAATAGACGTTGAGAGGCAACCGAAACTAAGGTGACCGTGAGAGCTGGGCAGGGCCACAGAAGTTGAGACTTGAAAAATGCTGATCAGCAAGGATGAGGACGATGAAAATGATGCAGACACGACAGATAAATACACCTGCAGAGTGAGGAGGATGAAACTGATGCAGACACGACGGATAAATACACCTGCAGTGTTGCTTAGGAAATTCGAGGACACCTTTGTTTTTCTGAAGGCATGCAGAACATGTTGGACACACTGTATGCTTTAGATATTCTGCATTAGTAGATACGCTCTGTAGGAATCAGGCTGAGCTGGGCGGAAGATACATGTGTTTTCGCAGTGTCATTGACACCCTGTAATCACTAACTACAATGTTTGATTTATGCAGCTGTAGCAGTTTTTTGTAATCACTAACTACAATGTTTGATTTATGCAGCTGTAGCAGTTTTTTGTAATCACTAACTACAATGTTTGATTTATGCAGCTGTAGCAGTTTTTTGTAATCACTAACTACAATGTTTGATTTATGCAGCTGTAGCAGTTTTTTGTAATCACTAACTACAGTGTTTGATTTATGCAGCTGCAGCAGTTTTCTTTCAAGATCTTTTCTTCTTTTTTTTTTTATCGAGGCAGATGCTTAAAACGGTGCGACTCCGTTACACGCACACTCTTTCTCTGTCTGTCTGTCTGTCTGTCTGTCTGTCCCTCTCTCTCTGTCTGTCTGTCTGTCTGTCTGTCTGTCTGTCTGTCTGTCTGTCTGTCTCTCTCTCTCTCTCTCTCTCTCTCTCTCTCTCTCTCTCTCTCTCTCTCTCTCTCTCTCTCTCTCAAAAATACGGAAAGTTTGAATATCATGACTTCCGACATCAGTTTTCGTCAAAAGTCCTGTTTTTCATTGTTTTAGTGATAGATTGTAAACCCACCCATACTTGGAGCAGTTTGAATTTTATGTTTCTTATTTTCCTGACTTGTTTGATGCTTTTGTTCACAGTGGCGATCGAAGTGTTCGACGGTTCCTTCCCATTCGACAAGACAATTTACAAATGTGTTAAAAAAAAAAGGTTGCATATTGTCATAGATTGTAAGTCTTTATTGACCTCTCTGTTGATTCAAAAGCTATCTGACTTGCTTCCGTCGTGTTGCTATTCCCCTCTCAGCTTAACGTTCTCCCAGTCGGGGGATTCTTCCTCGAGCTGTCGTTCAAGCAATGGCCAAGGCTATGTGATCTAGTGTAGATACTCTCCTCTCTGGACACATGTTGTGGCGAAAGAGAATGATGGTTTGTTTTTATCGCTTATCGTAGCTGGATATGAGCTGCCCTGTGAGTGGATTGAGGCTTAAGGAGACACTAAGGCTGACATTCCATACGGCTCGAATCGAAAAAAAGCAATATAAAAGACATTACGAAATTCAATCCAGACATTCTTTTTTAATTTTTAATTTTTTTTTACCCTCATCCCCTTCAGTTCCCTGAACTTTGAAGTTTTAGCCCGTGTCTGATGACGGAGAGAACCTGTCAGACTGTTCAGAATGAGAAGAGGACATTGGCGCCTGATTGTACCACACCGTCAGACTGTTCAGAATGAGAAGAGGACATTGGCGCCTGTTTGTACCACACCGTCAGACTGTTCAGAATGAGAAGAGGACATTGGCGCCTGTTTGTACCACACCGTCAGACTGTTCAGAATGAGAAGAGGACATTGGCGCCTGTTTGTACCACACCGTCAGACTGTTCAGAATGAGAAGAGGACATTGGCGCCTGTTTGTACCACACCGTCAGACTGTTCAGAATGAGAAGAGGACATTGGCGCCTGTTTGTACCACACCGTCAGCACGGCAAAACTCAAAACATCGCACACACTGACACAGACGGACAGACAGACATACAGACAGGAAGACAGACAGACAGACAGACGGACGGACGGACAGACTGACATACATACACGCCCACACACTCACGCACACAGACAGACAGACAGACAGATGGACGGACGGACGGACAGACAGACAGACACGCACACACACACACAGTAGACAGACACACA
>CM031608.1:92762998-92765498 GCA_018398815.1 Conus ventricosus | reverse complement strand
CAGGGGAGGTCATTCTTAGTTCACAATGGCGCCCAGTCCGGTCAGTCGTGGCGCCACAGTAGTCCCTGTTCCGTAACAAAGTCGATACAGACTGACAGCTCCTAGGCCTGTCCTATGTGAAACCACGAATTACAGAGCAATAGCAGGGAAACACAGGGACACTACAGAGGAAACGATCGCTTCTCGCAAATAAAGTTAGCAACGTTTACAGGCCAGTTTTGAGGGCCTAAAAGCGACTTGTTTCGCGTGTTTTCTGTTTTCTGTCTTTCTTTCTTTCTTCGTTTGTTTTCATGTTTTAATATTTTTTTTTCTTTTTGTCATTCTTTCTGTTAGTCTTTCTTGTTTTTCACCCCCCTCCCCTTCTCTCTTCTCTCTCTCTCTCTCTCTCTCTCTCTCTCTCTCCTCTCTCTCTCTCTCTCTCTCTCTCTCTCTCTCTCCTCTCTCTCTCTCTCTCTCTCTCTCGCTCGCTCGCTCGCTCTTTTTCACTATCTCATAATCTTTTCACTCGAAGTCTATTTTCATGTCACTACTTTTACCCTCATTCTTCTTTACTTCATTTTTCATTCTTCCTTCCTTCCTTCCTTCCTTCCTATCTTTGTACCTTCTATTATCCCTTCCCCACCCACCCTGATTTTTTTTTTCTTATTTCTCATTTTGTTTTCTGTTCATTCATCCGTATTTCTTTTTTCTTTTTTTTCTTTTATAGAAACATACATTGGACTTAAGAAGAAAAAAATCCGTACTCCTACAAGCATATAACGAGAGATAAACAAGCAAACCGTTGTAGTCTTCTTATTGGTTTGTACTCTGGGAAAGTTGCTGCCCTTTGCATGCTACACAGTCCTGGTTACGCAGAGCAAGCTAGCTTTGTTTTCAGGAAAGCCGAAACCGCAATGCATTCTGGAAGTATTTGAAATAAAAGTTATGAGAATTGATAAATTGATCTTCCTGCAAACCACCCCGTACATGCACTGTTGTATGCTGATGTTTTCTTCATACCAAAGTTTCCATAATGTCGCCAGGATATCCGAGCATGCTCGGGCTGGGTCTGAAAATAGACTTGGGGAAACCCCAAAGGGGAGTTAATTGAAAACAGGACAGCATGAATCAGCATGAGTTATGGGCCATTAAAGTGTATGTTTCTGTATCTGCTTATGGCCCTTCCCTATCCTCATCCTCACCCCCTCATCCGTTCTTTGTGTGACACGTATTTGGTATAAAAACTACCTATCATAAGGTAAACGTTATAGTGTATAAAACGTCTCTACACTGAAATATGAATGTTGAAAAAAAAAGAAGAAGAAAAAAAGAAACTTCGTACTTCTAAAGAAGATTCAAGAATTCCTGAGCACATTTGATAACTTACAAACGTTGACATGATTTGTGCAGTTTCTAATTTGGCCAGATCAGTGCATATCTCAACCGGTGATGCAACCCCTTGAGTATGGCAGAAATTCCAGTCTGTTCAGCTTCTGTCTCTGTGGCAGCTTGTCTTATACGTTGAACGCTTGTGATGCTCAGCCCCAATGTTCTGGCAGCGACCTCTTTCTCAGTTCTTAGCCTGTGTACGGCTTCTCCAAACATTCATTTTTATATCTGTGTGCCTGCCTCTTTGTATAACATTGTGTACATATCTATATCTGTCTATATCTCTTTGTATCTAGGTTTGTATCTAGATATATATGTGTATATGATATATTGAGAAGAGTTTGCTGCCTGAAGAAGTCCCAGTGGGGCGAAAATTTGCAAATAAATGTTTGAAGTGCAGGAATGTCAGGATTATGAGTGTATTTCTGTGTACACACACACCACACACACACACACACACACACACACACACACACACACACACACACACACACACACACCATTCATACATACATACATATGCATAAACAGTCATCCTGGAGGAATAGCAATCGCTCGAAATCTCGAAATATTGGAACATATTTGTTTACACCGCTTCTTGTGTGCTTTTTCACTTCAATTCTCTCTCTCTCTCTCTCTCTCTCTCTCTCTCTCTCCCCTCTCTCTCTCTCTCTCTCTCTCTCTATATATATATATATATATATATATATATTTATATATTCAAACAAAGAAACAAACAACAACCACGTAAATAGCTTCCCAATATTTCGACCTTGTGGGGTCTTTCTTCCTCAAGGGACTGTAATGATGGAATTGTACATAGCAGTTTCCGTTCACACTTTTGAAAAAATACGGTTCACCACAGTAGTTCAGACGGCTTGAGAAAGGAAGGCGTGGCAGGGCGGGAGGCTACGGAGAACAGAAGAAAAGATGAGTTGGAAAGACGGAGGTATAGAGAGGCGAAAGAAAAGTAAGAGAGAGTGCGGGAAGTGCTGACAGAGAGAGAGAGAGAGAGAGAGAGAGAGAGAGAGAGAGAGAGAGAGAGAGAGAGAGAGAGAGAGAGAGAGAGAGACGTACAGACATCTATGTATATATCTGTGTGTGTGTGTGTGTGTGAGCGCGCGCGCGCACG
>CM031608.1:92735498-92745498 GCA_018398815.1 Conus ventricosus | reverse complement strand
AAAGATATGGTCTTCTGGAACTTCAGGGATATGGTCTTCTGGAACTTCAGGGATATGGTCTTCTGTAACATCAAGGATATGGTCTTCTGTAACATCAAGGATATGGTCTTCTGGAACTTCAAGAATATGGTCTTCTGGGAACTTCAGGGATATGGTCTTCTGGAACTTCAGGGATAAGGTCTTCTGGAACTTCAAGGATATGGTCTTCTGTAACATCAAGGATATGGTCTTCTGTAACATCAAGGATATGGTCTTCTGGAACTTCAGGGGTATGGTCTTCTGTAACATCAAGGATATGGTCTTCTGTAACATCAAGGATATGGTCTTCTGGAACTTCAGGGATATGGTCTTCTGGAACTGCAGGGATATGGTCTTCTGTAACATCAAGGAAATGGTCTTCTGGAACTTCAGGGATATGGTCTTCTGTAAAATCAAGGATATGGTCTTCTGGAACTTCAGGGATATGGTCTTCTGGAACTGCAGGGATATGGTCTTCTGTAACATCAAGGAAATGGTCTTCTGGAACTTCAGGGATATGGTCTTCTGGAACTTCAGGGGTATGGTCTTCTGGAACTTCAGGATATGGTCTTCTGTAACATCAAGGATATGGTCTTCTGGACCTTCAGGATATGGTCTTCTGTAACATCAAGGATATGGTCTTCTGGAACATCAAGGATTATGGTCTTCTGTAACATCAAGGATATGGTCTTCTGTAACATCAAGGATATGGTCTTCTGGAACTTCAGGGATATGGTCTTCTGTAACATTCAAGGATATGGTCTTCTGTAACATCAAGGATATGGTCTTCTGGAACTTCAGGATATGGTCTTCTAGAACATCAAGGATATGGTTTTCTGTAACATCAAGGATATGGGCTTCTGGAACTTCAGGGAAATAATTTTCTGTAACATCAAGGATATGGTCTTCTGTAACATCAAGGATATGGTCTTCTGTAACATCAAGGATATGGTCTTCTGTAACATCAAGGATATGGTCTTCTGGAACTTCAGGAAATAATTTTTGTAATATCAGGATATGGTCTTCTGTAACATCAAGAATATGGTCTTCTGTAACATCAAGGATATGGTCTTCTGTAACATCAAGGATATGGTCTTCTGTAACATCAAGGTATGGTCTTCTGAACATCAGGGATATGGTCTTCTGGAACTTCAGGGATATGGTCTTCTGTAACATCAAGGATATGGTCTTCTGTAACATCAAGGATATGGTCTTCTGTAACAGCAAGGATATGGTCTTCTGTAACATCAAGGATATGGTCTTCTGTAACATCAAGGATAGGGTCTTCTGGAACTTCAGGGAAATAATTTTCTGTAACATCAAGGATATGGTATTCTGTAACATCAAGGATATGTCTTCTGTAACATCAAGGATAGGTCTCTGGAACATCAAACATATGTCTTGTGGAACTTCAGGGAATAATTTTCTGTAACATCAAGGATATGGTCTTCTGGAACTTCAGGGAAACCCATTTTCTGTAACATCAAGGATATGGTTTCTGGAACTTCAGGGAAATAATTTTCTGTAACATCAAGGATATGGTCTTCTGGAACGTCAGGGAAATAATTTTCTGTAACATCAAAGGAATGGTCTTCTGTAACTACAAGGAAATAATCTGTAAAATCAAGGGAATGGTCTTCTGTGAGTCAAATGATCTTTTACACCATTAAAAAAATGGACTTCTATAACATTAAGGAAAAAAGGTCTTCTATAATAGCACGGAAATGGTCTTCTTAAAAAGTAATGAAATGCTCTCCTCCTGCAGAAAGGAAAGGGTCTTCTACAACAGCAGTGACGTACTGTTGGCAGGAGAAGGGAACGAGTTTCCTACAACATCCAGGATATGCTCCTTTTACAGTATCAAGGAACCCGTAGCCTATAAAATCAAGGAAATTGTCTTCTGCATGAACAAGCAAATGGTCTCCAACAATAGCAATGAAATCATCTTCTGCACCAGATAGGAAAAGGTCTTCTGTAACAGCAAAGAAACCGTCTTTTACAACAGCAATAAAGGGATCTCCTATATCAAAGAAATAGATTTCTACACCATGAAGGAAATAGTCTTTTACAACATAAAAAGTTTTTTTTATATTAATTTTTTAAATTTTAAATAACATCAAAGAAACGGTCATCCACATGATTGTGTACAAGAAACAACTAAACAGTCTTCTCCATCAATTATAGTCATCCACGACATCATCGCAACGGTTTCCTACAAGATGGAGATTTTTCCTCTTCTTACAAGTGAAGAAAATGGTCCTCTTTAAAATCAAGGAAATGGTCTTCTATAACATTCAGAAATTATCTACATCATTGGTTGTCTTCTACAACAGGATATTTGTCTTCGACAAAAGTAAGGTAACACTATTCTGCAGTCTAATAACAAATTCTCACCAGCTCTAAAGACTTTGAGGTGGTCTTGGGGTTGAGAGCTGCCGTGTTAAACGCCACAGAAGAACCTCGCTAGGATGTTTAAAGGAGTCTGGTTTTAATTCTAAGCCTGGCCCTCCTCTCAGATTACGAAGAATGGTAAAGCCTTCTGTTGAGATTCTTCTAGATGTTTGTCCATGGTCGTTCGGACTCACTAACTCTTCTCAGAATAATGCTAGGTCAGTGATAGTACTTCTTTGGATGAGAGGAGCACTAGACAGTTGCCACAAGCACCAAAAAGCGATTGTGGCAGAGAGAGATACCAAACCATTGCAGGCGGACGGTGGTGAGCTACTTTATTTGATGCTTCGCGGGGTTGTTGACATGTTACCTCATCCGCGTAACAGCTGTTATCAGTACTATTAATATTTCTCCGTTGGTCATGATTACCTCTGTCTGTCTGTCTGCCTGCCTACCTGCCTGCCTGCCTGTCTGTCTGTCTGTCTGTCTGTCTCTCTCTCTCTCTCTCTCTCTCTCTCTCTCTCTCTCTCTCTCTCTCTCTCCCCTCCCCCCCCCCCCCCCCCCCCCCCCCCCCCCCCCCGCCGTCCTGTCCAACAACCTCAGACGTTCTTCGTGTTACTGTTCTTGCCACTCTCGTTATCACGCACGGAGTGCCACTTGGGACATTCCATTTGCATACCTCTGGAAGCCCCCCCCCCCCCCCCGTCTCTCTTTCTCTCTCTCCCCCTCTCCCCTCCACCCACCCCCCCCCCCCCCCCCCTTGCCAACACATACTCTCCATCCACACACCCTTTCTCATTCTCCCACCCTCTCCATCCCCCCAAATCCCCAACTCTAGCACGAGGAGCAGAAAGAGGTCACGCACAAGACCTGAAGATGTTATATTGGAGGTGGATGTCTGTCCCTCCCACGAGGGATGTAGCGAACATGGTTTCCTTCATCTGCACTGGGATGTCTTTATACTTACAGACTAGTTTTCCTACACAGATGCCGGCCCCTTTGCTCACGAATGGACTCCTCTATCCGCAAGCCAGTGAATCAACTTACATGCAGGTTCCTTCTTGTACATTTAGATTTCATTTACTTACAGATGGGTTCCTCATTCACAAGTAAGTCCTATGGACACAAATTGGTTCCCTTACACACTCCCCTGTTCCTCCCAGTAATTCCTACCTTCCCCCCTTCCGTCCTTACTCTCGCCTTGTGTGTGTGTGTGTGTGTGTGTGTGTGTGTGTGTGTGTGTGTGTGTGTGTGTGTGTGTGTGTGTGTGTGTGTGTCTGTCTGTCTGTGTCTGTGTCTGTATGTATCTATGTGTGTGTGTGTGTGTGTGGGGGGGGGGGGGGGTAGTATGCAGGATTTTAAGATCAGTGTAGCATAGAATATTTATGATTACTGCCGAGGACTGGTAAGAAATCGTAACGGATCTGCGTTCTTTTCTTGTGTAACAGATGCTGTTCTGTTTTGAAAAAAAAAGTTTGTTTATTTATTCATCGATTTATGTATTTCTAGCGTCCAACTATGTAAAACATATGGTGCACTGTAAGTTTGAAATAGACTTTTTTTAAGGAAGAAAAATAAGCGAAGGAAATACGTTCCTTTACATACAAAACAAACGTTCTCTATAATTATGTTTATTAGCATGTAAGATCTCAAGTCAGTCAATTGTTGAACAAATTCTAGCATCTGTTGAGCAGATTCTAGCTTCTATTGAGCAGATTCTAGCTTCCATTGAGCAGATTCTAGTTTCTACCCTTGGGCTTGCTTATCAGCGCCGATTTCCATGACATCGGCGATGTCCAAATCCGGGAATGTCGTTTTGCCTTGACTCCATGTCCAAGACCATCATCCCACAGGGTAGCGTGGAAGAGCAGCAGAGACAGACCGAGGACGTTTTGGTGAGATAACATGAAGGACTGGACCACGAATGCCTCTTCACTGTTGCACAGGACCTGGGACAGACAGCTGTGTGATGATTCCTGACATGCCTGTCACCTCAGCCCTACAACCGAACTGTCGTTGGACAGTGATGTATACAGTGAAGCCGTCACCTCAGCCCTACAACCGAACTGTCTTTGGACAGTGATGTATACAGTGAAGTCGTCACCTCAGCCCTACAACCGAACTGTCTTTGGACAGTGATGTATACAGTGAAGCCGTCACCTCAGCCCTACAACCGAACTGTCGTTGGACAGTGATGTATACAGTGAAGTCGTCACCTCAGCCCTACAACCGAACTGTCGTTGGACAGTGATCTATACAGTGAAGTCGTCACCTCAGCCCTACAACTGAACTGTCGTTGGATGGACAGTGATGTATACAGTGAAGTCGTCACCTCAGCCCTACAACCGAACTGTCGGTGGTCAGTAATATACACAGTGAAGCCGTGAGTTCCAACCTCTCGTGGGGTTTGCTTTTTATGGCTGGAAACCCCTGTCTGTCCACCCAGCACTAAATGGGTACCTCATTCAGCTCAGGGAAGGGTAAAGGCGGCGTAATGAGAAGGATGGGCTCCACCTTCCCTCATGCCCTGCTTTAGATATGGTGAACATCTGACAGTTCTCTGCTCTGTCGGCCATTAGGTCGTGCGACTTTAACCTCAACATTTATAAGTCCTGGTAAAAAAAAAGTAAAAAAAAAAAAAAAGTGCGGCAAATGACTTCTGGGAGTGTTGTAGAGGAACGCAACACTAAGAAAGGCGGTGGGGAACAGCGCAGCCATCCGCCAAGATCTGACGGATCCTCTATCCGCCGCCTGATACAGATCCACAGCATAGATCCATAGATCTGCTCCGAAAATTAACGAGGCTCGACTTTGGCCACCATTCCATCTTACTACCAAGTTTGGTTAAACTCCGTTCAGCTGTCTTCGCGCAGTCTTATTTCCAGATCTACAGACCACCTGACGCGTGTGAAACTAAACCACCCCTCGGCAGAGGTGACAAAATGACGTCATTATCACACCACACATCGCGTATGCCCCGACAGATTGGGGAAAGGTAACTCTATCCCCGCTGTTGCTAAGCTCCATCAACTGGACCGATACATTCTAGCACTCATGTACGGCCATGTAACTCGCCGTAACTTTCTGTCCAACACAATTCTTCCTGCTGGAATCCTTCCTGGTCTGGCCGCTTTGCTGCCGATGCCATTTGCATGCCGTGCGCTGACAACATTTGCAGAGATTTACCAAAGTGCACGAGCGGGTTACGTTTCCTTCCACGCTGCTGTCGAAGGTAAGCCGATGATAGTGTAGGATGAAGAAAATAACCACTCCCAGAACAGACCAGAACAACAATAGGAGCGACAGCGGTAAAACTGAAGGAAGACTGCACGGAGTACCGCAGTCTGAAGGTGTTCTTCGTGACTGTATTTCCGTCTGTGGGTGATGAATTTATTGAAAACACACACACACACACACACACACACACACACACACACACACACACACACACATGAAAGCCACGAAACAGCTTTGTTGCTGTTTGACATTCTACTTGAGAAAAACAACAACAACAAAAAACAACAAAAAAACGTGTCACAGTAGTGAAGACTGAGCGTATGAACGAAGAGAAAGAGAAAACAGTGTAGAAAGAACAAGAGATTTTGGTATGCGCTAAAAAAAAAAAGGAAGAAAAAACAAAAACAAAAACAAAACCTTTTCCATCCAACTCTAGTCTCTGGTGTATGGATCAATAAAGTCATCCGTTTCAGCGTGTATGAATTCAACGGTATCAACATCAAAATCCTCTTCGTAGTCTCAACCTTGCAGTCATTCTGTAAACGCCTCACAGGGCAATCGAGCACGTTGTTCACAGCGATTACACCTCGCCAGTTAGTTCAACACACGGCACGCCTCGTTTGTTAAGATGCAAATTTAGTGATCGATTTGACTCAGAAGAAAAGAGCAGAATGCAAGGGAAATAACTGCAGTTATCTCGAGCCGCCGTCTGCGCAATGGTGAGTGAAAGTGAAGCAGTGTCGCTGGCACTGTACCGAGCCAGAGATGAACTGGACTGGTGTGTCGTTAGCACTGTACCGAGCCAGAGATGAACTGGATTGTGTGTGTCATTAGCTCTGTACCGAGCCAGAGATGAACTGGATTGTGTGTGTCATTAGCTCTGTACCGAGCCAGAGATGAACTGGACTGTGTGTGTCGTTAGCACTGTACCGAGCCAGAGATGAACTGGACTGTGTGTGTCGTTAGCACTGTACCGAGCCAGAGATGTACTGTGTACGTACAGAATGCTGTGTGTGTCGTTAGCACTGCACTGAGCCAGAGATGGACTGTGTATGTACAGAATGCTGTGTGTGTCGTTAGCACTGCACTGAGCCAGAGGTGGACTGTGTATGTACAGAATGCTGTGTGTGTCGTTAGCACTGTACCGAGCCAGAGATGGACTGTGTATGTACAGAATGCAGGGGAAAGGCGACGTGGGACATTGTAGCAACAGATAGACAAACATCCTGGACGGACCAAAAAAAGAAAAAAGATGGACGGAGTATGATGCATCTGACCACACTTGTCAAGCTCCAAGGACACAGACTTACGGAAGTCTTGGAAAGTTGTAGAACATGTGAGTGAGCGAATGCTACTTCTTTTCTTTTCTTTTCTTTTTTTCAAAAAGTGATGACTGAGGACGGAAAATGAAGCAAAATTTAGAAAGAGAGGGGATTCGTTACCGCCAAGGACAGACAAACAAAGTACAGGACAAGACACAGTGCATTACGACCTCTTGGGTCCTCTTCAGGCAAAAGCAAATAACATTTAGAACAGTGAAAACGAAGAACGAGAAACCACATATCTTCTCATATTCGGCGCAAAATCATTTTTAAACATTGACTATTGACACACTGAGTTGTCTGTACAAGACCAGCCTCCAACGAACAGTGCAGAGTAAGAAGTTACAGGGTTGACAAAGAGGGTGGTTGGCGGACATCATTGCTTTAGTGGACAGGGGAGATCGTGGCCACAATCCAGAGAGGAGACAGCTAGGCAGGGCAGCATTTATCATTGTAGTGCCCTGCCGCCCCCCCCCCCCCCCCCCCCTTTCACCCCCGTCCCCACTCCCCAAGGCCCAGGCGGGCCTCAGAACCAGCGGCAGTAGCATTGCCTTGATACTCTAGAACTCTGTCAAACCAGCAGATAAAAACAGCAGTGTTTGGCTGAGCTCAGCAGACGCGTTTACAGTCTGTAGAACTCATTATGTTGTGTAGTACGTATATATATTCATGAATTGCACATTTAATTTTCGTTTTTTTCCCCCTGTTCGTTCATTTGTTATCTTCTTTTTGTAATGAATTTATAGACTGACACTTCCAGACTTGTCAAGATCGAGAACCATACATGTTATCTGCAAAACCTTGGGGGTGGGAAAAAACAACAACAAATAAAAAAAAAAAAACCAACAACAACAAAGAAATACAGAAGACAGGAACGGTTTCTGGCCAGTTTTCCCACTTTCCGCCATGCCGGAGTCCCGTTCGCTGACGCAGGTAACTGACCTCTTCTGGGCAAGAGAATCGTTCAGCTGGTTAGATTTTCCTCCCAGGTAACCAGCCACACGTGCCAGCTTCTCGGCCTGATGCCTGCACCAGGCTTTGCCTGCAAGTGGTCCACAATGTGTACGATTCAAATGTGATGATTTGACACTATCAGCTGTGAACCAGCCGGTGAATTGGAGGCAGACGCACAGCCGATCAGACCAACAGGAAGAGGCGAGTGCCTTCAATGTGTATAACAGAACTGCAACCCTCAAAAGACTTAAGATACTCATCCTGTCCCGAGTCCATCTCTGGACAAACATGCCGCTCTTTCTAACATGTAATACAGAAGAACATCGCTTACGTGTGTCTGCATGTTGGTGGGTTCAAACCGAAGACCGATAAAAGAAGAACATGGTTCATTTTTTGTCCGTTCAGTGCGTATGAATAGTTAATTCCAGTTTGACAAATATCTTCCCAATATCTTCTGTTGGATAAGTCCTTCTGGCTTTCTGTTCTTTGGTTTTATTGCTGTTGTTGATTTGATGTCTATGGCCACAGACGTTGGTTATGTGTGTGTTGTGGGGGGGGGGGGGGGGGGGGGGTGCGTGCGTGTATGCATGCGCGCGCGCGTGTCTGTGTGTCTGTTTGTGTGCGTGACACGACACTTTGCAATCGTACTTTTTCGGGATGCAGTAGCGTTTACACATATGATCAGTTACAGTCGTCTGTGATCTTTGGTTCTAGCTGTTGCTCATGTGTGTCAGACTCAGTCGTTAGAGAGATCTTTTCATGTGTTTGGTCAGGCAGGTTACCGCACACAATTTCGACTCTCTTTGTATTCACACACCTCCATGAATGTGTGTACTGCGGCTTTTACAAGCCAGCTACAAGGATGTTCTCTTCCAAGAACACGATGGTTTCCGTGTCACTTCCCTTGTATTGTCCATAAAACTGGAGCCTCTCTCGGGACCCGCCATTTGCATACACTCTCCTTCCTTATCTTTCTGCACACAACTCACACAATCAATACAGGATTAGAATCGGCGTTGCGGTGAGGTATGGGAATTTACAGGGATCAAAAGTTAATGGTTGCCGTTTTCACGATGGAAACAAAAGCTGTCATAAAACAAATCTAAAATTCTTTTTCCCCCCACGTGTGAACAGTGATTATCACAGTACAACAATTTAAATATACGGCATAAATCATGATTTTTACGCTAAACCAAATGTTTTCCCTGTGTTCATGCCGTTTGGTCATCACACAACGGGTAAAAAGAGAACAAACAAACAAAAAACAACGAAAAAACCCCCCTCATGATCCTCCTAAGCCGTGAAACAGAGAAAACAGTTAAGTATGGCAGTGATTTTCAGCTTAAGGCATTCCGCACTTTGCGGCGCAGTCTTTAAAAGGCCGACAAGTCAGTCCCCCAAGTACCTTTACTAATGCCACTGTGCGTTTATATAGAACGGAGTCATCTGCTTTTATGAGCTGTAACAACTGCTCTCATGGTGATGATATCTGGCCGCGATGTAAGGTCGAAGAGCAAAGAAAACGAATTATTATGAAGCAAAAAGAATCAATGAGAATGACTGATTTCAAGCGAAAACAATCATTGTCACCGTTCACTGGAAAGAAATGACTGTTGTCATGGAGAAAATGGTCATTGCGGGTTTTGAAGCCAGATGACTGTTGTCATGGAGAAAAATGGTCATTGCGGGTTTTGAAGCCAGATCACTTCCATAGTGTGCATTTCTGTCAGAGAGCGAGGCTGCTGACTCCGACCACCATCTCCCTCCCGCCCCCCTCCCTGACCCTCCACAAAAGACATGGTGTCACAGGTCCATGTCGTGTATTTTATCTTTCCCTGTGGCTTTGTGTCTGTTTGGAGGTGAAAGCTTCCTCCAGAACTGATTCAAGGTCAGCCCGTTGAACTAGATTGTTGTTTCGTTTAGGTTTTTACGTCCATCCCATAGCAAGGGTGATATGACAGATAGGGATGACCACCTCAGGAGAGAGGGAGGGGGGAGATGAAGGATTGGGGGGAGACCTATCCAACAGTACACTGATACTGCCGTGACCACAACAACCACACGTTAAGACAGGGCAG
>CM031608.1:92708836-92713836 GCA_018398815.1 Conus ventricosus | reverse complement strand
CTTGCCTTCTGTGAATTTATTGTATTTCTTGTATTCCTTTCTTACCTATTTTCTGACCTTCTTCCCTCATTTTTTTCCTTCTGTCTTTCTTTTCTTTCCTGTCTTCCTTTATTTGCACTGCCTCTCTGGCTCAAGGCTTACACACTGAAAAGAGAACGCAACTTGTGATGTCTGAATGAGATGAAAACGCCCAAGGGCGTGTAACTATACAGGGAAAACAGGCGATGGAAAGGTTGTTGGCCCTCGTCTCATGCTTGGCTAAGAATAAACATAACACTGATCTGGTCTGAGGCGGAGAACGTTGTGGCTCCTGACGACCAACGCCAAGATTAGCAATGCCCTGTTACGCCGCACAATGTCGCAATCCCGCAGTTTGTCGCAAATACTGGAAAAGGTCAGGGAAATGTGGCAGTGCTTTAGAACGGGATGAGACCGAGGGATCCATCCATTCGATGGCCTTGGGGAAAAGCAACGTCAAACAGAATTAAACACATAATTATGGTCATTCCAAAAGAACGATATAAGCTTACCCCACCCACAAGCTTTCTGTTGTGTTTGCGGACAGCACAATGTAAAAGAGAGCTATCAACTGTATATTGAAGTGCTACTGATGAGGTCCTGTAGATGGAAATAATAGAATGTATTATCAGTCGACAGCGAAAGATGCAATTTTTCACTTAACCTGCGGGTTCAGTAGTTATCGTTCGATAAAACCTAAACAAACAAAACAGCAATTTCGATTGAAGAAAAAGGAACGGTTGTCGTCATATTGTTAGGGCATCCTAAGCAAAACAAAAACGAATAACAAAAACCCAACAAACCAACCAACCAAACAAACAAATTGTTACAATTTCCGAGCCTCATGCACAACGAATGGAACAGCTGATGGATGGAACAGCTGATGGATGGAACAGCTGATGGATGGAACAGCTGATGGATGGAACAGCTGATGGATGAAACAGCTGATGGATTTCAGAATAGATTGTTTCATGGTTTCGTGCTGTCTTGTTATGTGTTTACGTTGTCTCAAAGCGGGGTTTCTTTGTTGTATGTGTTTACGTTGTCTCAAAGCGGGGTTTGTTTGTTGTATGTGTTTACGTTGTCTCAAAGCGGGGTTTGTTTGTTGTATGTGTTTACGTTGTCTCAAAGCGGGGTTTGTTTGTTGTATGTGTTTACGTTGTCTCAAAGCGGGGTTTCTTTGTTGTATGTGTTTACGTTGTCTCAAAGCGGGTTTCTTTGTTGTTTTTCGCACGCCATCTACATACATGCCTTGGATGACCTCGGAGGCAGTCCTCGATAGGATGGACTCCGTGTCTCCCAAGTTGTTTCTGTTGTATCTGCCGCCACATTCACTGCGGCCCTGTGCCATTGTTCAACTGCCAGCCTAATCCTCTGTTATAACTGCCGCCACATTCACTGCGGCCCTGTGCCATTGTTCAACTGCCAGCCTAATCCTCTGTTATAACTGCCGCCACATTCACTGCAGAACTGTCAATTGTTCAACTACCAGCCTAATCCTCTGTTATAACTGCCGCCACATTCACTGCAGAACTGTGCCATTGTTCAACTGCCAGCCTAATCCTCTGTTATAACTGCCGCCACATTCACTGCAGAACTGTGCCATTGTTCAACTGCCAGCCTAATCCTCTGTGCTCAGTGGCGGGTTATCAGAAGCATCGACCCACTTGGAATGGATTTTTGCTGGCGCGCGGTGTGTGTGTGTGTGTGTGTGTGTGTGGTGTGTGTGTGTGTGTGTGTGTGTGTGTGTGCGTGCGTGCGTGCGTGCGTGCGTGCGTGCGTGCGTGCGTGCGTGCGTGCGTGCGTGTGTTGTAATTCTTGTTTTCTTTCTTTTTGTTGTAGTTGTTGTTATCGTCGTTTCATCATCATCATCATCGTCATCGTCGTCGTTGTGATTGTTGCTGTTGATATTATTGTTATTGTTATTATTGCTTTTGTTTGTTCTTCTCCTTCTTTCTCCCCCAACATCCTTTTTTTCTTTTTTGTATTGTATTTTATTGTATTTTGTGTTCTTGTTGGTTTTGTTCATGTCTTTCTGATTCTTTTTCTTTTTTTAATAATTTTTATTCTCGGTCGTTTTGTTCTTTGTTCGTCGTCTTCTTCCTCTGTGTCACTTTCCTGTTTATGTTTTTCATTTTTATGCTGTTGTTGTTTTCCTTCTTCTTTTCATCTTGTCGTTGCGAGGGGAGGGATGCCCCTACCATTCATCACAATCAGCGATATATGTTTGACAAGAGCACTTATATGGTTTGGTTTGGGAGTCTTTCTTTAGGAGGTAAAACATCCGCCAGTTCTCTCTCCCTCCGTTTCAACTTCTCCTTCTCTCCTCACACACACACACACACACACACACACACACACACACACACACACACACACACACACACACACACACACACACACACACACACACACATATATATATAAAAGCTATAAAAGCTAATCGTTTGCAGTCCTCATGGCGATATGAATGCTTATCTCCCCCTATTTCTTCAATCTAAGACATAAGAGCAAGCTTTGTTTATAATTGAATATTCCTTGCAGTCATTGCAACACCAAGCTGCTCTGTAAGTTGCTGGAATGGTGCTCAGTACTTATCCTTGGAATTTATTAGTTTGTTGTATATATATATATATATATATATATATATATATATATATATATATATATATATATATATGTATGTGTGTGTGTGTGTGTGTGTGTGTGTGTGTGTGTGTGTGTGTGTGTGTGTGTATGTGTGTGTGTGAATATATCTATCTATCTATCTATGGAGGGCAACTATTTGTTTAATTACTGGGTTCCTTTGTTGTGAAATAATTAAACGTAAGTGTTCATATCAACACGAGAGGAAAGCTAATCGTTTGCAGTCCTCATGGCAATAAAACAGACAGATTTATTAGAAGTTGGAGACCTATATTTGTTCTGTATGTCATATGCAAACTAAGATCTCAGTTTATTTTTTTAACAGGATTAAGAACGCATTACTAACGCTTAGAAGTGAAGATCAGTTCAGATGTATGGGCAAAATATGCACAGGGAGATTGTATTAGATTAATATGGAGTTAAGAATTTAATTAGCTATAAGAAACTTGAAACCCTTTCTTGGTTATTGCAATGTATTGATATTGTAAGAAGCTTTTGAGTCATTAGGAAAATTTCATTTTAAAAGTCTGAAAGTGTATGGGTTTGTATACAAAATTTTCTGCTTGATTGAAACATATATACTCATATATAAAGACACTAAATCAACTGTAACAAAGAAATGCTTCAAGTGGGACTCAAACCCACGACACACCAGTCTTCAGGCCGCGGTGCCATCCACTGAACCACGGCAGCTCGTTGGATGTGAGGTGGGATGAGGTCTGTGTGAATCAGACCTTGCATTGCATTTGTGAGCGCTGATGTCTTTCAAATCAGATCTTAAACGCTCTAGAGCTTTTCAAAAAAAATATTGATAATAATGATGGAATTGAGAAGCTGGTGATTGGGGTTATGCGGATGGAATGAGGAGGAAAATTTCAGAGGGAAAGAAGAACCAACAAAGACACAAAAAGGTGGACGAGCAAAAAGGGAGGTCCTTCGTTTCTCCATCGACCACTCCGGGTGACTCACTCACATAGCCACTGAGCGGTCTCTGACATTATCTGCCCATGAAGAAGAGAACTTGGGGAAATTGGGGATTGGGGGGGGGGGGGGGGGGGGGGGGGGGGTAGGGAGGTAAGGACTCATGGATGTGAAGGCGGGGAAGATGGAGAGATCGTGGACGGGTGATGGAGAGGAGGAGAATCTGGGAAGGAAGAGCGGGTGTAGGATGAGAAACAGATATATCTAGTGATGGGTAGATACAGAAGCATGTTAGTTTCGAAAGGATCACAAATACTGTTTTCGCACAACTTCTACACACACACACACACACACACACACACACACACACACACACACGCACACGCACACGCACACACACAAAGGACAGTGATGTTCACGCAGGAAACATTGATAGTTACAGGTTTCACTCTGCAAAAGACTGATTTTCCGCGAAATCAGCTGCTATGAATGCGAAGAAGAAAATACATTTCATGTGGACTTGTTTTCATGTCAAACTGTTTTCTCTCTTTATTACTTTTTTTTCTGAGTGTTTAATTATCACGTGAAAATAATTGTTTTTGCTTGGTTACAGTTCTTTTCACTCTAAAACAGTTATTTTTCTCATGATAATAAGCTATTTTTCATGAAAACTGGCCACAAGAACTGGAAAATACTTACCAAAAAATGTTGTTTTGACTTAAACTAAAAGTAATCAGACATAATGTCTAATTTTCTTCTTATAAAAACGGTCATAATTACTATTTTGGTAAACAATAATCATGGTCTTTTGAAGCTTGTATGCTAACATAGGTAGAGGTGAAAAAGAAAAAAAGGGGGGGGGGGGGGGGGAGGGGGGGGGGGGGGGGGGGGGGGGAGGCAGCGGCCTAACCTACAAAGTAGAGGAGGGAAACAGGGCGGTGGATATGATGGTAATCATGACAACAGTTGTGGGACACTGGACCTTGAGATTGGACTTAGACTGGGGAGATGAGAACTGTACGGATAAGGAGAGAAGGGGAGGGAGACAGACGGATGGGAATATATATGCGCGCGCGTTCGAGGAGAAGAAGGTGGAAGGGGGGGGGGGGGGGGGGGGGGGCGCAGGAGAGAGGGCAACGATTATTGTCAAGGACGGCATGGTATCTGTGACAGTGTGTGTGTGTGTGTGTCCTTCATTTAACGTCTATCCACTATTCGTGATATTGACCAAAAAAAAAAAAAAAAAAAAAAAAAAAAAAGAAAAAAAAGAAAAAAAAAGGTGAATGTGTACGGAAGTAATTGCGAGCGTGCACATAATGTGTGTATGTGTATATGTATGAGTGCGCGTGCACGCGATGGTTTTGTGTGTGTGTGGGAGTATGGATGTGATTTTTACAAGTCAAGAGAGATAAACA
>CM031608.1:92693735-92708736 GCA_018398815.1 Conus ventricosus | reverse complement strand
ATCCCTCACCGTGGAGGGCCGGAAAGGATACGCGGCCCCCTCAGGCCCCCCCCCCCCCCCCCCCCCCCCCCCGAAATTTAGGGATAAAAGTGCTTTGATTAAAGATGTTTTGTTGTTTTGGACACTGACAACTGGAACGGAGGGGAGTTCTTTTTGATAATTAAAGGGGGGGGGGGGGGGGGGGGGGGGGGGGGGGGGGGGGGGGGGGGGAGGGGGGGGGGGGGGGGGGGGGGGGGGGGGGGGGGGGGGGGGGGGGGGGGGGGGGGGGGGGGGGGGGGGGGGGGGGGGGGGGGGGGGGGGGGGGGGGGGGGGGGGGGTCGGTCTGGGTCTACTTCCCGGAGGATGATTTGGGGCACGTGTCTTTATTCATCCACGGGTGAGTGACTTTAGGCATGCAGTGACTTTGGCACGTTATCTTCGTGCAGTATATGTTTTTTTTTCGTTTTCTTCGTGTTGGTTGATTTCTGGCTGCACATGGGAAGGTGACTACTGGCGCTCTTTGGTGCTGGAAATCAACGGCATCATCCTGTTGAGTTGGCATTGTGCTGTGCTTCCTTCTCTTTTCCTCCTATGGTGCTGGAAATCAACGGCATCATCCTGTTGAGTTGGCATTGTGCTGTGCTTCCTTCTCTCTTTCCTCCTAATGGTGCTGGAAATCAACGGCATCATCCTGTTGAGTTGGCATTGTGCTGTGCTTCCTTCTCTCTTTCCTCCTATGGTGCTGGAAATCAACGGCATCATCCTGTTGAGTTGGCATTGTGCTGTGCTTCCTTCTCTCTTTCCTCCTATGGTGCTGGAAATCAACGGCATCATCCTGTTGAGTTGGCATTGTGCTTTGCTTCCTTCTCGCTTTCCTCCTATGGTGCTGGAAATCAACGGCATCATCCTGTTGAGTTGGCATTGTGCTGTGCTTCCTTCTCGCTTTCCTCCTATGGTGCTGGAAATCAACGGCATCATCCTGTTGAGTTGGCATTGTGCTGTGCTTCCTTCTCTCTTTCCTCCTATGGTGCTGGAAATCAACGGCATCATCCTGTTGAGTTGGCATGTGCTGTGCTTCCTTCTCTCTTTCCTCCTATGGTGCTGGAAATCAACGGCATCATCCTGTTGAGTTGGCATTGTGCTGTGCTTCCCTTCTCTCTTTCCTACTATGGTGCTGGAAATCAACGGCATCATCCTGTTAGGTTGGCATTGTGCTGTGCTTCCTTCTCTCTTTCCTCCCTTCCTATTTCTTTAAACATTTGTTTTTACGGGTAACCATTATTCCATTGAGGTATTGTGCACGTTCGTTTCATTTTCTTTAAACAATTTGTGTACGGGTACCATATTCCATTGAAGGGTATTGGCATGTTCGTTTTCATTTCTTTAAACAATTTGTTTTACGGGTAACCATATTCCATTGAAGGGTATTGGCATGTTCGTTTTCATTTCTTTAAACAATTGTTTTACGGGTAACCATATTCCATTGAAGGGTATGGCATGTTCGTTTTCATTTCTTTAAACAATTTGTTTTACGGGTAACCATATTCCATTGAAGGGTATTGGCATGTTCGTTTTCATTTCTTTAAACAATTTGTTTTACGGGTAACCATATTCCATTGAAGGGTATTGGCATGTTCGTTTTCATTTCTGTAAACAATTTGTTTTACGGGTAACCATATTCCATTGAAGGGTATTGGCATGTTCGTTTTCATTTCTGTAAACAATTTGTTTTACGGGTAACCATATTCCATTGAAGGGTATTGGCATGTTCGTTTTCATTTCTGTAAACAATTTGTTTTACGGGTAACCATATTCCATTGAAGGGTATTGGCATGTTCGTTTTCATTTCTGTAAACAATTTGTTTTACGGGTAACCATATTCCATTGAAGGGTATTGGCATGTTCGTTTTCATTTCTTTAAACAATTTGTTTTACGGGTAACCATATTCCATTGAAGGGTATTGGCATGTTCGTTTTCATTTCTTTAAACAATTTGTTTTACGGGTAACCATATTCCATTGAAGGGTATTGGCATGTTCGTTTTCATTTCTTTAAACAATTTGTTTTACGGGTAACCATATTCCATTGAAGGGTATTGGCATGTTCGTTTTCATTTCTTTAAACAATTTGTTTTACGGGTAACCATATTCCATTGAAGGGTATTGGCATGTTCGTTTTCATTTCTTTAAACAATTTGTTTTACGGGTAACCATATTCCATTGAAGGGTATTGGCATGTTCGTTTTCATTTCTTTAAACAATTTGTTTTACGGGTAACCATATTCCATTGAAGGGTATTGGCATGTTCGTTTTCATTTCTTTAAACAATTTGTTTTTACGGGTAACCATATTCCATTGAAGGGTATTGGCATGTTCGTTTTCATTTCTTTAAACAATTTGTTTTACGGGTAACCATATTCCATTGAAGGGTATTGGCATGTTCGTTTTCATTTCTTTAAACAATTTGTTTTACGGGTAACCATATTCCATTGAAGGGTATTGGCATGTTCGTTTTCATTTCTTTAAACAATTTGTTTTACGGGTAACCATATTCCATTGAAGGGTATTGGCATGTTCGTTTTCATTTCTTTAAACAATTTGTTTTACGGGTAACCATATTCCATTGAAGGGTATTGGCATGTTCGTTTTCAAGTTGTCACTGTCACGCCCTATGTATACATTAATTGAAAAAAATATATTTAAACGCGCGCAGTTTGATTTTTGACGCATGATCAAGATGGCCGCCGGACGGAAACGAAGCCACCCAGGACGGGATCATGGGAGAAGTAATAGTGAGGGTGGGGGACGGGGTGGGGGGTGGGGGTGGGTGTCCAAAGGATCTTAAGTCAAGACGAGTTAAGTCAAGTCAAGTCAAGTCAAGTCATGTTGTTTACATCCTAGCCTACATCAGTGTTGCAAGCAAGTTAAAAACACGCAGGTTCTTAAACTACTAAAAACAATGGGAGAAAGGGGAGGGAAAGGGTAGATTGTGTGTGTGTGTGTGTGTGTGTGTGTGTGTGTGTGTGTGTGTGTGTGTGTGTGTGTGTGTGTGTGTGTGTGCGCGCGCGCGCGTCTTTATATGTATATATTTATGTATATATATATATATATATATATATAGATATATATATATATATTTATGTATATATATATATATATATATATATATATATATATATATATAGAGAGAGAGAGAGAGAGAGAGAGAGAGAGAGAGAGAGAGAGAGAGAGAGAGAGAGAGATAAGACAAGTATTAAAAGAGGTATTAAAAAATCTACAAATTTGTTTCAAGCCTTGGCTATCGTCCTGACGAAGCCCAAGGCTTGAAACAAATGTGTAATTTTTAAAACCCTTTTTAAAATTGTTTATTAATGTTGCTCCCCCGGGTGAGACTTTTAAAAAATTTCTCTAGGCTTTTTAACCCACGATTTCTCTCTCTCCCCTTTTTTCTTTTCCTCTCTTCTCTCCTCTCTCTCTCTCTCTCTAATATAATATTAATTATATATTGGGGGTGTGTGTGTGGTGTTGTTGGGTGTGTGGTGTGGTGTGGTGTGTTCGCGCGCGCGCGCCACTACCATTCCTGCGAACATAACCAACGTTAGGTTTTTTGGAATCGAACCATTCTCTGGGCTCACCACGACTATCACCCAACAGTGTCAGACAGAAAGAGATATCCCAGCCCCCCTTTTTCCCTCATCATGGGACACTCTCCCCCCCAGGCCAAAAAAAAACCCCCCAAAAATGCCCCTTCCCTCCTGAGAAGCCCGGACAAAAGACAACCCCCTAAAAAAATGCCCCCCTTTCCCCCTCTATGAAGCCAACGTGAAAAGAACCAAAAAAGTTTAAGTTTGTAGAATCGAGGGCACCCGAATGCCATTTGGGGTTTTTTAAGTTTGACGGGAAACTGAATTTTCCCTTTTTTTAAAAAAAGTTTAAAATTTTTGGGTGTGCCCGGGACGCCGGCGGTGCGTGTGTTGTGTGTGTGGGGTGTGTGTTGGGTGGTGGTGTGTGTGTGGGTGGAGAGAGAGAGAGAGAAGAGGAGAGAGAGGGGAAGAGAGAAAAGAGAGAGAAGGAAAAGGAGAGAGAGAGAGAGAGAGAAGAAAGAGAGAGAGGAGAGAGAAACTCGTTAACTTCAGCGATCCCCTGTTTTTCGTTTTTTACGGGAAAATGTCAAAGGGTGCAAACAGTCTTTTATGACAGCCAGTGCCATAGGGTTTCTTAGCGTGTCTACTAAATTCTAAAAATGGGGTTGTGTTCGCGCGCGCGCGCGCGCACTACCCCCTTCCTTTTGGCCCCACACCTAACCAACGCTTAGGCTTTAGGAATCGAACCTATTCTTTTTTTTTGGGGTTGTTTAAAAAAGTGTAGAAGAAAGGAAAAGAAAAGGGAAAAAGGAAAAAGAAAAAAAAGAGGGGAAGGGGAAAAAGAAACCCCCAAAAAAATGCCCCCTTTCCCTTCTATCCAAGGGAAAATGAAAAAAGGGACTTTTAAGTTTTTAGAGAGGGAAAGTGCCAGTTTTTTTGCGCTTCTACTAATTTTTCTTTTAAAAACATTAAAGGAGGGCGGCACGCGGGGGGGGGTGGGGGGGGGGGGGGGGGGGGGGGGGGGGGGGGGGGGGGGGGGGGGGGGGGGGGGGGGGGGGGGGGGGGGGGGGGGGGGGGGGGGGGGGGGGGGGGGGGGGGGGGGGGGGGGGGGGGGGGGGGGGGGGGGGGGGGGGGGGGGGGGGGGGGGGGGGGGGGGGGGGGGGGGGGGGGGGGGGGGGGGGGGGGGGGGGGGGGGGGGGGGGGGGGGGGGGGGGGGGGGGGGGGGGGGGGGGGGGGGAGAGAAGGGGTGTGTGTAATAAAAAAAATATATTTTATTCGTTTTTACGGGCCTTTTGACCTTCATAAACAAGAAAAATTTTCCTTTCCAAATCAGGACATTACAATTGAGATCAAAAAGAAAAAAATTAAAAAGGATTAAAAAAAGAGCTGAAGAATACAATCACAAGGCGAATAATTCCCCTTTTCTTTTTAACTGAGGTAAGATTAAGCCCGCCCCTTATTTCAAGGCAGATGAAAATTATTGAGCAATTCTGAAAGCAAAGGGGTTTTTTTAACTTTGAAAGAGTACGTTAAGTTTGGAACGATGGGTGCTGCTAAGAATGGGGGTGTCTTCTTCCGTACTGTTTTATCTTACAGCAAAGAATAAAAAAAAAACACATTTTCTACATTTTTGATACATTTTTGCTATAGGGTCTTACAGGTTTGCCATACAGGGGATTCCATTTAAAGGGCATCTTTTACATCTCAAAAAGACATAAAGCCTCTGTTTTCATAAGCTGTGGGCCCCTGTAACAGCTTTCAGTAACCCCGGATGAAATTACGTTTGGGGGTACTAGACATAAGTCGGCCACCTTGACAAAACATGTTTTTCAATCCATGTAAAACTAAAAAAAATTCCGGTTCGTACCCCCTGACTGATTCCCACCATAGCCAAAACCAGATGCTGCATTTTTTCGAACAGACTGACCCCAGTTGCTCCCCCCGATTATCATGTGAATCAGTTTTTTTAAACACTGTTTTGGAAAACGATCTCGGAAAGGGATGTAACGAAAATATTACAACACGTTATGGGCATCATATGACGGGAAACCCTGCCACATTCCCCCCAGTCCAATTTTATTCTTTACGTCCTCCCCACCCCAAACAGAAGCAACCTTTATCTGTACTTTTTCGTAGTTCGTTTTTTTTTAAACCCCAAAATTTTCAGCCCTTAAAAGGGATATTTTTTGTTTTTTGCAAAAAATTTTTAAATACGTATCACCCGGCAGGTCCTTTCAGTCAAAGAACAATTTTTTGAACCCGCTCACTCTTAGTGTTTTGCCTGACAAAATTCACACTTTTGGGTCCGTTTAGGGAAAGGGGAAAAGATTACCCCCCAAAAAGTGTAAAAGACTCCACCTGACCTGTTTCCGGGAAAAAAAAACCACTTTTCAAGTTTTTTGGTAAAACCTCCGTTTTTAAAAAAAATAACTTTTGTTTTGCCCAAATTTTGACAGAAGCCCCCATTTGTTACAGTATTGTTAAAGACATTTAAATTTTTTCGAAGATAGCTCAAACAGAACAAGGAAAAGGGGTTTCAGCGTACATGAGAACAAAACCCAATAGGATCAAAAAAAATGTCATGCCACGACCCCACTTGTTCAAGTTCAAAAACTGAAGTTCAGATAGAAAAAGGGGGAATAATGGGGGGCTTAAAACGCATCCTTGTCGAACCCCGGGAAAAGCATAAAAAGTACCTGAAATTTTTTTGACCCCCCGACTGCGGCTTTCACCGACCAACAGCCTCCAATGTTTTGAAAAATTTACCTGAATCCCTCTGTGCAGGAGAAATTTAAAAATTTTTTTTTGTCTTTTTAACACTGCAAAACTTTGGGAAAAGTCCACAAAAAGGTGAAAACCCCCCTCCTTGTTTTGTTAGATTTTTTCTGTCCCATTGATTGAAAAAGAGAATATTTTGTCGTGGAGTACCTTTCCTAAACCAGTTTGTGACTCGGGTATTTACGTTGTTTTCCAAAAGCAGAAATCTGCTGCTCGTATGGAGCAGAAGTCTTATGATACTATCCAGAAGTGAAATCCCTCGTTTTTTCCCTTTTCTGGGTTCCCTTTCTATTAAAGGAAATATCACAGTTTTTGACCACTCTCGGGGATAAAAACCATTCCAAAAAATTTTTTTGATAATGGAATGCAGGAATCTTAAAGAAACAGCTGCATGGGGGAAAAATTCAGCTGGAAAACCACCGGCCCGGAGATTTTGATTTTTTCATCCCGCCAATAGCTTTTACTATTTCTTTACGGTGATTTTATTACCATTCGGAAATTTAAAAAATTTTTTGACAAGCGGCGTTGCGGTTCTTTTAGGGGCCCCTTTTTCATCTGGAAACTATGTATCTTTTCCACTTCGGCATTTAACAGGGTTTTTAAAAAATTTAAACCCGACCGAGGGTAATTTAATTCAAATCCTGCGATTTGGGTGAAGTGAAAGATTTTTTTTTATGCCAAAAAACTTTGAATTTGTATCCTCACGGCTTCATTTTATTTCCCTCAAAACACTGGTTGTGATCACTTTTTTTTTTATTTTACCAAAAAGGGTTTTTAAATCAGCTTTTGAATAAGAAACCGTACAGCCTCGTCGGAATTTTTCTTTCTAAATTATTTTAAATTGGAAATTTTGTTTTTTTCGTCACTTCGCATTCTTCATCCCACCATGGGGGTTGTGCACGTGAGTTCTACGTCGTTTTGACCCGTGCCTGAGCGTGACCTCTTTTACTAGCCGCGGTTTGCACGAAAGAAAGGAAAAAAATTTCAACCCCCCCATCTACCCCGGTCCAATGCCGCGTGAAACTAGAAAAAAAAAATCGCATTTTTATTCATGAAGTCCCGTGAATTTTCTGATGTTGTTCTTTCCAATAACCTGAGCCGTCTTTAAGGTTGATGTCATCCTCCCCCCCCCTTCACCCTTAATTTCACAACAAAAGGACGTTATAAAGGGGAATGGGGCAACTCGGTGCGATTTTTAATATACAATCTGCAAATATATCAAACACAGGGGTTAAACATATACAATAGCAACAATACTTTTGCCACGATTTGCCCGCATGTGATTTCTCCTTTACTGCGCCCGAGGGTTTTGCCCCTTTAGAATGTAATACCAAACTCTGCAGAGTTCAATTAAACGTGCCCATAAAAATTAGTCCCCCTTTTTCTTTTGGGTTTCCGAACGGAATGTGGCAAACAATTAGATATCATCTAAGACGGTAAAAAATCTACTGTTCCTTTTTTATCAGGATCGTGTCAAGAGCCCATATGACGGGGGTTAAAATCACCCACAGAAAACCAGGGGAAGTCCGGAAAAATTGTCTGGGGAATTTCTAAGATGATTATCCAAAATTTTTAAATACCACTCGTGGTCAAAACGTCTACACCACTGAATCTTGGGGGAATATACACAAAGGCTCTAGAAAATCAAAAGCAGAATTTAACACTGATTTGTCACCTTAGAAACACACCGTCCTTTTCCCCGTGCTGCCAACTGTTTTTGTTTTAGCGCTATTGAATTGTGAACACACCAGAACTCCCCCTTTCTGTCTCTTCTGTGGGCGAAAAATAAACAGGGTTTGGGGAAGAAAATTTTTTTTTTTAAGAAAATTTGGCAAAAAATTTTAAAAGGGTAAAAAATTTTGTTTTTAATTTTGTTAAAGCCTTGATGTAAAATGTTTGAAAAAAAATTTGAATTATTTATGAAATTAATTTTTCCCAAAGAAAGAAGGGGTGTGTGGGTAAAAAACCCCTTTTTGAATTTTCCGGCATGGGTGCCCGGTTTAAAAGATTTGGCCAACCCTTGTTTTGGTTAAGGAGGGCAGAGTAAATGGTTTTCTTGGGGCGAAAAAAGAACCCCTTGGCCGTTTTCCCTTTGAAGGGGCCGGCGTTTTTCCCCCCCTGGGGGGAATTGGGGGGCTCACCCGCTTTTTTTTTCGTTTCACAAGTTTTTCTTTTTAATTTTGAAAAAAAAGGGGTGGGTTGCCCTCCCCTTTACGGGGGCGTTTTACCAAACGCCCCCTTTTTCCCCCTTTCCCCCGCCGTTTGGTTTTTTTCCCCCCGGCGGGGGAACCCTGGGAAAAGGGTTTTTTTTTCTTTCTCCCCGGGTGGGGGTGTGGGGGTGGGGGTTGGGTGGGGGGTGTTTTCTTTTCTTTTGTAGAAAAGGATTTTTTTCCCCTGAAATTCAAAAGGGAAACAAATAAATGGGGCCCTCCTCCCCCCTGGGGGGGGAAAGGGGAAAAAAGGGGGAAAAAAATCCCCTTTTGGCCAAGACGGGTCCAAAAACCCCAGGTCCCAAAGGGTCCCTTCCCCACCCGGGGGGATTTCCAGGAGATGAAAGGGGTTTTTTCTTTGGGGCCTGGGGGGGGAGGGGGGGGTGTTTTGGGGGGTGGTGGGGGGGGTTTGGGGTTGGGGGTGGGGGTTTTGGGTTTTGGGCTTTGGTTTTGTTGTTTAGTTTTTTTTTTCCCCTTTTTTTGGGGTACCCTTTGGTTTTTTTAAACCCGAAAAACCCTTTCCCATTCCGAGAAAAGAAGAAAAAAAAAAAGGGACGCCACTGGAAAAAAAAGCAAAATGGGTAAGGAGGGGAGGGGGTGGGGGGGGGGGGGGGGGAAAATGGGATAAAAAAAAAACCCCCCCCGGGTTTTTTCCCTTTTTTTTCCGGGTTTTTTTTTCCCCCCCGGCCCCGCCCCCCAAAAAAATCAGCAGTCTTCGGCTTCTCTCACCGGCTGTCCTGGTGATGAGACATCAGACGCCTGTCTTTCATTTTCTGCTTTCAGTCAGGATGGATTCTTCTCTTTGATTCTCAAAGAAACAATAATGGGTGGGGTGTCTTCCTCCTCTCAGTCGGTGGGCACGTTCGATTTCCACATCGTCCCTCCCTAATTTCTCCTTCAGCACAGACTTGACGGCGTTTTCACAGTCCTCCCAGGTCTCAGTCCCTTCCCCACGGCGGGGATACCATGGAAGATGAGGTTTTTTCTTCTGCTCCGTCGGAGGTGTGTGTGTGTGTGTGTGTGTGTGTGTGTGTGTGTGTGTGTGTGTGTGTGTGTGGCTGTGTGTCTTTGTGTAGAAAGTGCAGATTTTGTTCCCCTGAAATTCAACAGGAAGTCATCATCGGATGATAAGACTGGGGGAAAAAACCCATCCTCCCCACTCAGACAAGAGAGAGAGAGAGAGAGAGAGAGAGAGAGAGAGAGAGAGAGAGAGAGAGAGAGTCGCGGGCATTCTGGATGACTCAGAGAGACTGGAAAAGTCCAACAACACCATGGAAATCTGGAACGAACGACGTAGAGTCTCAAAGCTGTATCACAATATGAACCAGGCGCGGATGTGGCCGCCATGTATCAGGTCTTTAGGACTGAGTGCAAAGCCAGCTGCCGTCCTTGACCCAACACTGTGCTTGTAGGACAGCTGGGGAAAGGGGAGGGGGAGGGGAGTTTATGGAAGGGGTGAGTGGGAACGGGGGATGGGGTGGGCAGTGGCGGCTATTTGCGAAAGATTTCTAGGAGATAACATGTTGGTTTTCTGTTCGTTTATTTGTTTGTTTGTTTTCCTGTTCTCTACGTTTGCTGACCATTCGTGTTTATAAAACACCGACCAACTCTTTCCCATGTCCGCACGTAATTCTGCATTGCTACACCCGCCCTACATTTATGGGACGCCAGCTAGGAAAAGAAGCAGGAAGAGGGGTGGTAAGGGAGGGAGGGAGTGGGGGTGGGGGGGGGGGGGGGGGGGAACTGAAGAGAAACTGTCTCCGTCGCCGCATCCTTCCCCCTCCCTCCCTTCTGCTTGTCTCTCTGTGTCCGCCTGTCTTTCTCTTACACTGCCCCCCTCCACTCCTATTACCGCTCTCTTTCACTGTCTCTCTCTGTGTCCCTCTGTCTCTCTCTCTTCCTCTGTCTCTCTCTGTCCCCCCTCCCCTCTCTCTATGTTGTGTTGATATGCAGTTCTTTGAGTGCTGAATGTGATAATTTCGTTCCCTCCATAACCAACGGTTCCCTCTCTCTCTCTCTCTCTCTCTCTCTCTCTCTCTCTCTCTCTCTCTCTCTCTCTCTCTCTCTATTCTGGCAAGGTTTAGAACTAGAACCCTAGGATTTTATGCGAACAGACGATGGTTTGATACAAATCTTTCCGGCATTTGTCCTTTATGTCCAAACAGTGTAGAAGACGAAGGCCATTTCCTGTTTGACTGTAGGGAATATGAAGCTTTACGTTTGACATCAATCGTTTTTCAGCAGTATGGTATGAACAGATATAACTTTGTTTGAATAATTCCTGCAGCAGATGGAGATACTATCAAATCGCTTGCGAAGTGTATCGCTGAAACATATGAGCGAAGGAAGAAAATTCTTTACTCTTGAAGCAGTTTCCACATTTCGAACAAGAACCTGCGAACAATTCTAAGTGCTACAAATTGTTATCATTTCAATATGTCTGACGATTTCGTGATTACCGTCGGATGGTCCTACATTATCTTTTACTTTGATTTGGTTCTGACGTATGTTTCGTCTGTAATGCATTAAGTTAGATTATTTTGAATGCAGACAGAATGCTGTAGTGCAATTTCCTTTTTGACCCCTTTCTTTCTTTCGTATGTATGTATGTATGTATGTATGTGTTTATATTTTTGTATGCCCTTTGCAAGAACACTGTTAATTTCCCCCCTTGGCACGAAGGCCAGTTAGGCTATTGTCAATAAAACTGTCAGTTCTCTCTCTCTCTCTCTCTCTCTCTCTCTCTCTCTCTCTCTCTCTAGTTCTGTCCCATTCTCAGAACAAAAATCAGTACATTCTTATCTTCCACCGTTGAACTGGTCAAACAGACTGACCAGACATTTCACGTCTGAATACAGTAGCCAGTAGCCTACACATGCCCCGTTCACTGAATACAGACGACAGGTGCCTGGAAAATCACCTGTCACCCCTCAGCCCACAGCGCCCTAGGGACTGGGAGGAACTGACACAGTGCCTCTATATGGGGCTGCTCTCTTTTAGTTTTTGGCTGGGAAAGAACGAAACAAAACTTAGAAATGAATGAACGTTGACCTCTGCATGCATCAGGGTCTGTGTAAGATGTTTCAACTGGCTGTGTCAGTCGTCTTGCTATCCTCCTAAACAAGTTTTCTTCTGCAAGAACTGGACGGCAGACGCGCTGGAAGTGCTCTCTCTCTCTTTCTCTCTCTCTCTCTCTCTCTCCTCTCTCTCTCTCTCTCTCTCTCTCTCTCTCTCCTGTCTTTCTATCTGTCTGTCTGTCCTGTCCTCCCTTGTCTCCTTGCACCCTGACTTCCTTTTCAGTCTCGCTATCTCTCCCTCTTTTCCTTCCTCCCCCTGTGTGTGGTGTGTGTGTGTGTGTGTGTGTGTAAGGGCGTGAGTGCGTGCGTGCGTGCGTGCATGCATGCGCGTAACTCTGTGTGTGTGTGTGTGTGTGTGTGTGTGTGTGTGTGTGTAATACTCTATTATACAAAACTTAATGTGAGAAAACACAAACCAATGAATGATTTGGATTAAACGATCAAAGTGCACGAAAAAAGAAGGGGAAAAATGTAAACTAAAGAGGATTTTCTGAACAAAGAGCACTTATTGTCCCCACTTACTTTACCAAACTTGCACAGACCTTGGACCCATACGTACAAGAAATGCCAGTCATCCTCTTGTCCGACTGTTTCATTTAATACCACCGTGTCTGTCCAAACTTTCCAACAACAGACCCCAAC
Organism: Conus ventricosus; assembly: GCA_018398815.1. Classification (NCBI taxonomy): domain Eukaryota; kingdom Metazoa; phylum Mollusca; class Gastropoda; order Neogastropoda; family Conidae; genus Conus; species Conus ventricosus. The sequence continues at coordinate 92,696,467 of CM031608.1, read as the reverse complement.
AACGAACAACTCTTGTATTGCCAAATTTCTCCCATGGGTTGTTCGGCTTTCTGATCCCCCCCCCCCCCCCCCCCCCCCGTTTCATCCCTCCCTCCACACTTCCCTGCCCTACATACTGCCCTCTCCCCCCTCCTTGTGCCAACCCCCCATTGGTCACTGGGTCCACTCTCCCCCCCCCCCCCCCCCTCCTCCCCCCTTCTGTCTATGACGTGAGAGTACAAAGCAATGAAGAAAGCCGAGGGATGCTGAGAGGCAGACAGTGTGTGTGTGTGCGTGTGTGCGTGCGTGCGTGCGTGTGTGTGTTGCTGTCCCATCTTTTGTGCCACATCAGAGATATTGTCCCGACGCCGCTCAGTCCGACCCCCCCCCCCCCTCCCCACCCACCTCTCACAGCCACAGCCTGGCTCGTCCTGCTGGAGCCCCGACACAGACAGTCCACAGGGAGCAGCCAATGTCAAGTCATCGAGAAGCAACCCACCGAGGAGTCACTGCACTTCTGCCTATCACTTCTGTGGTGTTCAGTGTGACAAAACCATTCGGTCGGTCCCACTAAAACCCGTCACAAAAGAATAGATTTTAAATCTATGCCCCCTCTCACCTCTCAAACTCCCCCCTCTCTCCTTCCCTTCTCTCGTTTAGGACGGTGCGAATCGCCCGACAGACACGATCCATGACAAAGGCACAACGTGCATCACGGTAAACACGTGACCATGACAAAGGAACAACGTAAACACGTGACGCCTTTCGTTCTTGACGGCCTTCCCCCCTTCCCCCCTCTCTACCCCGCGACACAAAGGCATGTTGCTGCTCTCTCCACCTCCACCACCACCACCCACACACACCCCCATCCCATGACACAAAGGCAATCACCAAACCTCCCTCCTTCTCCCAATCCAACCCCCCCCCCCTCCCTTTCATATCTACAGTCCGTGCATTGGCTGAACTGATAACTTATGTCACTGGAGTTTCTCCATGAGATTATGTGTCCATTCGGACGCATAAATTATACTGGCCGCAGATGTCAGTTAGCTGTGCCCATTAGGTTCAAACGGTTTCCGAGGCGACTGTTGATAAGACTAGATCCCTCCCCCTCTCACTCCTGATGTGTGAGTGACAGGTTGTCAAAATCGAATCTGGCAATTAGAATTCATATATACCAGACACACAGGGGCGCAGTTTCACTGACCCCTCAAGACTGCCTGTAGACCGGACCAGAGGAAGACAAAGAGTCAACTAGAGAAGGCGTGGGAAAACCCCGGTAACCTCGTTGATCTCAAGTCATTCACTGTTCATTCCCAGGAAAAGTGAGTTGGAACTCTGTTTTACCTTTTCGAATCTATGTATTGATTTTATGTATGCTGTGTGTGTTAATATTGTAAATTTGTATAAATGCTTCGCAACATGTATCAAACTGATGAATGATTATTCTGTGTAGGAGTTGGCTTGCCATCATATGGCAAAAGCTCTCTCCCAGTGGTTATGATTCTTTGTTAACTATCTGATCACTGTTCTTTGTGGTCACCCTGACTTCTGCCAGTAGGCAATTCTGTCTGTTAAGATAATAATTCAATGATTAATGTTGGTCAGGAAAACAGTATGCCTGTGCTAGGTTAAGAACTGCTACCCTGATTTATAAATACTGGTGATTGTTGGAATGATTTGTAGTGTATGACTTTAAGTCTACACCACATGTGTACTTGGACTCAGTGTAGCCCAAGTCAGTGTGATTAAATTCACAAGAAACATGGAAGAGTTGTTTGACTGAAACTATGTAACATTGTATTACTGTCTCCCACCCTTTTGTAAGCTTACCTTAGCCTTCAAACAAAAGTGGAGATTAATAGTTATAGCAGAAACTCTACCATAGAGAATACTTTGCTGGCTGAGTCTCACACCTGTGCTGAAAGTAAACCAGGTAAATGTGTGCACTCGACAAACCAGTGATCAGATTCTCACCTACAGACCAAGTTCTCTTTATCGCAGAACTGGGATCCTGTCACGCTACACATTGCGGCTGGACCAGAAGCTGGGACTTCGCCCAAAACTGGGGCGACACCAGACACCCAATCTACACCATGGGGCAGTCACCAACCACAGGAGAGATCAACTACCCTCTCCAAAGCAAAGCTAAGTTAGCTTACCACCTGGACTCGAACCTATCAGACCCTTGCCCTCACTTTATGATGACACAGGGAGACCCCCTGTATGCCAACTTAAGCTTGCTGCACTGAGTGCAAGTGAGTAAAGTAGGAGTGAGGAGCCCCCCCCCCCCCCCCCCCCCCCATTGTGGTAGTCCAATGAGAATTGACCCGCCAATACCTACCTATGTGTAAGCAATAAAAGTTGATGTGTGAAAGTACACTTAACTTGTGTCAGTTCTCTGTTGTTCAATCAGATGTTGAATGTTTGAACTCCTCTCTTCAGTTCTGTCTCTCGGAGCTACAAGTACTTATAAGAGTACAGGCCTAAGGAAAATTATCTCAGAGCCACTGTTGTGTATTTTACCCAGTCCTCGAAAAAAAAATCTTCGATGACTAGTACCGGAAAGTTGCTCCTTCCACCACTAGTAAGAGAGAGGGTGTAGGTGAAATGTTAAGATAATTCCCATTGAGAAATTAACCCCAGTCCTTCCCCTAGAGGACCCACCTACAACTCATCCATCTCGTCACATTCAGTGGTGCCTGTTCTGATCCAACATACACAGGACACCACCTACTAAGCCCCCTTACTGA
>CM031608.1:92668685-92681135 GCA_018398815.1 Conus ventricosus | reverse complement strand
CCTTGGTGGCGCTGGACAACCCCTCTCGAGTATGGGCCGGACACGTGTTGGTTCAAGATAGCTCCCTGGAATCCTGCTTAAGCTGGACCTGCAATCCTGCTAGCAGTGCCCTGTAATCCTGCCTTAGCGGTGACGAGATCCCTGAGCTAGAGTGAGCAGAAGCGTGGGCTTCTCTTCCTGTTGCTGTGACAGGCCGATTGGTGCATGTTGAATGTTGACGACAAAACAGGGCTGTCGTTGAGAACAGTGTGAACATTATTTCCAGGATCAAGGACATGCCCGTCATTCATCAAGTCCGTGCAGTGGACTACCAGTGTGTGAAAGACACTATAAAAATCTATATGGACTTTTTAAATTTATTTAGTAATATGATTGTATAGCTGTTACTTTGTTTGGCTAATTAGTCATTACTTGTGTGTGTCTCAGGCTGCACAGGTTTTTCCGAGACAAATTTTCTTTTGTGTGTGGCAAAAAAAAAAAAAAAAAATTTATATCAACATTTTAAATGTTGGAACAACTTGGTTGGGCCATCTCTGCGAGATAGTTCAGAGCAACCCAGTTACTAGGTTATTAATTGGACATGCGTGCGTTAAGTGCCCAGTTGTTGGAAATGTGACACCAGTTGTAATTATCTAGAAAGTGTTGTGAACATTGCTGAATTGTTGTAGTTTTGTGCATTTCTATCAGTGATTGTGTGACAAAATTGTAGTTTTGGCATTCTATATCAGTGAATGTCTGTCAACTGTGTTAAAAAATTGTAATTTTGGCATTCCATATCTGATTGGTCTGTCCAACTGTGTACAAAAATTGTAGTTTTTGGCATTCTATATTGGTGCTTGGTCGTCATTGTGTCGGAGTTCATTCCCGGTTGCTGGCTTGTGCTGGAGCCGGTAAAGTGAATTTGTTAGTAAGTCTCGGATTCACAGTGTCCTGTTTGGGCCAATAGCCAAAAGGTGTTATCGGTCCGTGGGGATTGTATTGCACGGTCGATGCATCGCACCAGGCTGGGCACATTGGGATTTGACCCAAATTAAGGTTAGGTCATTAATTAATTTCATGACCTTGTGTTAGTTTGGTTGTGCAGTGGGTGTGTGTGACTAGAAATCTGTGGGCGAAGTGGGGTAAGTGTTGAATGTTTGAGTTTGAGAGAAAGTTGATTGTGTGGGTAGTAAGTGGAATATTCAGTGTAATGGACCCCCCGTGTCGTGGTTTGAATGAAAGTATACATGTGTGAACGTTTCTTCTGTTTTCTGGACTGCTAATTGAGTTGGGGCGTTAGGTATTGTAGTCTGTAATTCGGTCTGTCCCTCCCTAGTTGGTTCAGGTTTAGCGAGCCTGACATACACTGCTGTTTAGTTCACAGACTATCCATGTGAGCGCTCGTACCTGTTCTAGATCCAACATATGCATGACTTCATCTACCTAAAACACCTACTGATACAGAAATACTGAGAAATAGAGCATCCTGAGTGAGCTGTCCCTTCTTGGGAGCGCCCCAATTTTCCATCGAGCAATAATCTCCATGAATGGGCAGATACTGTGACCCTGACACAACCTCAGCAAGTCGTAGACACAGAGAGGACACTGAACTGAGGTCTCACCATGAAGGGAGGCTTGAAGAGCCACAGAAAAGATTTTGAAGACTTTTTTATACGCTGATCAAGAGGATGAGGATATGAGATGAAGCTACAATTCCGGTTTTGAGAACTTAGACTGCATGACAGGGCTGTAGATTTAACTGCATGACAGGGCTGTAGATTAGACAGCATGACAGGCTGTAGATTTTAGAACTGCATGACAGGGCTGTAGATTTTAGACTGCATGACAGGCCAGTAATTTAACTTCCGTAACGTAGCCTGGCGTCAGCAGACCTGAGCGGTACACTAGCAGACTTGCCGATTGCCAGGAAAATGTTAGCAGGTCTCAGAGATGCGTTCATGAAGTGTCTGAAACTCGACTGTGTGGTCCCAGGTTTTCCAATGGAGCTAATAGCGAACATAACTCTGAGTAGGAGCAGATTAGGCAGAAAAATCCCACAAATAAATGGCTCTGATGGATATCGAATATATGATCTCACAGCCGGAAATCATCATACAATCCAATTTACCAAAGCAGCTAATGTAAGAACAAGGTTTTATTCATCCAGAGAAAGTCCCTTCCCGAAAGGCTCCAATGCCTGACATTCCTGCCTGACACTCCTGTCCACTCTTCGTCCCTAACGCGCGCATGCATGCACGCACACAGACAGACAAACAGACACATGAACACATGGACATACATACAAAATTCTCCCTGTTTCTCTCTGTGTCTCTCTCACATACACAGACACACACTCGCTTCATCATTTTTGGGAGACCAGACTCCACATTATCTGTAAAAGACGTCCTTTCTGCTGGTGATGTGGTCACACACACACACACACACACACACACACACACACACACACACACACACACATACACACACACACACACACACACACACACACACACACACACACACACACACACACACACACACACACAAGTGCCAAGCAATTAGAAGGGGTAGTAGAGCTTGGTAGGCAGGGTGGGGAGGTCAGAGGGAAGAGGGAGGGATGAAGAACTCCGATGTAAAGATTAAGACCAGACGGCTGACGTGGCACGGCCATAAGTCTTTGGCCTCACACATAACGCCACCTTCTGTCTGCAGATCTGTCCTTCAGAAGGTGGGAAGAAAGGACAGGGCTGGGGCAAAACGTAGTTGAAATACTGATGGAAGGAAAGAGGACATCAGTGGGGGAATAGGCTATTATGGAAGGACAGGAATGTAACATCTTTCATACATTGTAAAGGTTTTACAGCTTCATCATATTGCAGACAGAACAGAGAATGGGGTGGGGGTCTTTATTTTTGGTTGCTTGTTTTTAAGACAAATCTGATGTTTTCTACTTGAAAGTTAGCTTGACTCAGCTAGAGATGTCCATTCAGTGATTTCTGCGTGTAGCTGCTTACTCTGAGTGCATGATGAATTACTGACGTGACATCAAGTGTGTTGGCTCGGACGTACCATTGCATCATGGTGCAGAACGGCTTTACACTGAATAGCGTGCTCAATGTGTTGGGGACGCATGGAGACGCGTAACTTTTGCACTGAAAATTAACTTTGGGATGGTTTCCAACTTTTGCCCTAGCCCTGAGTTTGAACCAAGAATGGCAAATCTGTAACACACAACGTGACGGGGTCTGATTTGAACCAGGGATGGCAAGTCTGTAACACACAACATGACGGGGTCTGATTTGAACCAGGGATGGCAAGTCTGTAACACACAACATGACGGGGTCTGATTTGAACCAGGGATGGCAAGTCTGTAACACACAACATGACGGGGTCTGATTTGAACCAGGGATGGCAAGTCTGTAACACACAACGTGACGGGGTCTGATTTGAACCAGGGATGGCAAGTCTGTAACACACAACATGACGGGGTCTGATTTGAACCAGGGATGGCAAATCTGTAACACACAACATGACGGGGTCTGATTTGAACCAGGGATGGCAAGTCTGTAACACACAACATGACGGGTCTGATTTGAACCAGGGATGGCAAGACTATAACACAGCGTGACGGGGTCTGATTTGAACCAGGGATGGCAAGAATATAACACAGCGTGACGGGGTCTGATTTGAACCAGGGATGGCAAGACTATAACACAGCGTGACGGGGTCTGATTTGAACCAGGGATGGCAAGAATATAACACAGCGTGACGGGGTCTGATTTGAACCAGGGATGGCAAGAATATAACACAGCGTGACGGGGTCTGATTTGAACCAGGGATGGCAAGAATATAACACAGCGTGACGGGGTCTTGTTAACACAGCGTGACGGGGTCTTGTTAACACAGCGTGACGGGGTCTTGTTAACACAGCGTGACGGGTCTTGTTAACACAGCGTGACGGGGTCTTGTCAAGCAAAGAACGTGCTCATTTCGCAGTCAAGGGTTCACTGCTCAGCTGCTCCCGCTCCTTTCCCTCCCACATCCTCCGCCTCCCCCCACTCGTCCTCCAAGTCTGTTTCATTCGTCGTCTACCGTTAGCTGTCTGTCAGCGTTCTTGTCAGATTTCGGAGGTATTCTTGAGAACTAAGGCCTATGTCACACGGTCGACAATGTATTCCAGATTAAGGTCCTATTCCAAAGAGACCTACACAACTTAGAGCTGTTTATTCTTAAGAACTAAGGCCTGTGTCACACGGTCGACGATGTTTTCTAGATTAAGGTCCTATTCCAGTGAGACCTACAGCATTTAGAGCTGTTTATTTAAAGGCATATCACACATCAACACAACAAAAGATTATAGCCCTCGCTGTGAACTACTATTTGACTGTGCAAAAAATGATCTGTGAGATCCACCTGCTTGGATTTTGGTGCCTGTCTCTTTGAGTCTTCAGCACTGCACTCTGTGGATTAAATGGCAATGGAATTAACTGATCTGTAAAGAAAAACAAAAAGAATTAGCAGGCCTGTCCAGTTCTGTCTATGAGACTGCCAAGTGAGGCACAGTCACATGTCTAAGAGAGCGCTGTTTACTGGCTCATGATACGAAAGGCAAGGAATGGATTTTGCTAGACTGGAGCACGTCATGTTATGCACGTGTAGAACAGCTTTAAAACCAATTTCTCAGAAACCAAATGGGCTAAGCAACAGTGACAGATACAGGAAAGACTTACAAGAATGACCACGAAGCTCTCCCTCCCCCCACTGGCACCTCGCTCTCCTTCTCTTCCCCATGATGTTGATCAGGACGTCCAGTTCGCTGCTCTATTGATGGAAAAGTCTTCGATGCTGTCTCTCTCAGTCCACTTGACTCAACATCGTGTTTCGCTTAAGTTAACTTGATAACAGCTGTTAACCCTTCCGCCCCCATCTTTCTGTCTAGTTTGCAGCCCCCCCCCCCCCCCCCCCCCCCGCATCCCCACCCCCTGCCATTTTCAAGACACCTCTTTCCTGGTTGTATTGATTGACAGGAGATTAAAGAGTTGGGGACAAAGGTAAGGGGAGAGTGAAATGAAGAGAGAGAGGGGGGGGGGGACGGGAGAGAGAGGGGAGGGAAGGAAGGAAGGAGAGAGAGAGGGAGAGAAAGAGAGAGGGAGGAAGAGAGCGAGAGGGAGGGAGGGAAGAGAAGGAAGGAAGGAGAGAGAGGAAGGGAGAGAGTGAGAGGGAGGGAGGGAAGAGAAGAAGAGAGAGAGAGAGAGAGAGAAGAGAGAGAGAGAGAGAGAGAGAGATTGGTTGGATGAGAGTGAAGGCGGCAGTGGACAAAACGATAACTGAAGAATAGGTGAGATGCTTTGGTATTTTAAAATCATTGGTCATAAGATCATTGTGTATTTTAACAAAGCAACACTCGCACCGTAATACCCTTTAGAAAAAAAGGGGAACATGTTAAATCCACTTGACCATAAATATCTTAACAGAGAGAGAGAGAGAGAGAGAGAGAGAGAGAGAGAGAGAGAGAGAGAGAGAGAGAGAGTGTGTGTGTGTGTGAGAGAGAGAGAGAGAGAGAGAGAGAGAGAGAGAGAGAGAGAGAGAGAGAGAGAGAGAGAGATGAGTGGTGGTGGGTGGGGAAGATGAGAGGGTAATCCAGACATGCAAACAATGACTTGTCTCAAAGTCGTAATGATTTGTTTCGTTAACTTTATATTGATTTTGTTGGTCACATTGACGAATAGTCAGTCAAATTATCGTACAATTGTTCTGTAATATTAATTCCTTCTTTAGGTCAATCTATCATTTTCTCTGTCTGTCTTTTTTCCTCTCACTACCTGTCTGTCTGTCTGTCAGCCCATTTGTCTGTCTGTCTGTCTGTCTGTCTGTCTGTCTGACTCTCTCTCTCTCTCTCTCTCTCTCTCTCTCTCTCTTCGCTCTCTCTCTCCTCTCCTCTCTCTCTCTCTCTCTCTTGATTTGTTCTGACTTAACGGACATGCTTTTGTTTGCAGGGAAACTGAATTCGTCTAAGTTCCTTTCCTTTCCCTCCCTCCCCCCCCCCCCCCCCCCCTTCAACATCCCGCCCATTCTATCCTCTCTCTCTCTCTCTTCACTCCCTCTCTCCTCTCTTCTCTCTCTCTCTCTCTCTCTCTCTCTCTCTCTCTCGCTCTCTCTCTCTCCTCTCTCTCTCTCTCTCTCTCTCTCTCTCTCTCTCTCCTCTCTCTCTCTCTCTCTCTCTCTTGATTTGTTCTGACTTAACGGACATGCTTTTGTTTGCATGGAAACTGAATTCGTCTAAGTTCCTTTCCTCTCCCTCCCTCCCCCCCTCCCCTTCAACATCCCGCCCATTCTATTCTCTCTCTCTCTCTCTCTGTCTCTCTCCTCTCTCTCTCTCTCTCTCTCTCTCTCTCTCTCTCTCTCTCTCCCCTTTCTTTTTTTTCTCTTTACATTCACTCTCCTTTCACAATCACCGCACTCCTTTTCATGTTATACCATCTTACTGTCAAGGATTTTTTTATATGTCAGTAATAACAAGTAAATAGTGACAAAAAAATCGTTGTCAAAATCTACAATCACCTGTGCGAGATGGGACAATAAACTGAATTCCCAGATCAACCACCCATTGAGTCAAAAACAGCAGAGCCACCTGCCAATGTGTAGTGGGTAGCGTCGCAGACTTGCATGATGGATTCCTACCAGAGGCATCTCTCTCTCTCTCTCTCTCTCTCTCTCTCTCTCTCTCTCTCTCTCTCTCTCCTCTCTCTCTCTCTCTCTCTCTCTCTCTCTCTCTCTGTGTGTGTGTGTGTGTGTGTGTGTGTGTGTGCGTGCGTGCGTGCGTGCGTGCGTGCGTGCGTGCGTGCGTGCGTGCGTGCGTGCGTGCGTGCGTGCGTGCGTGTGTGTGTGTGTGTGTACGTGTGTGTGTGTGTGTGTGTGTGTGTGTGTGTCTGTGTGTGTGTGTGTGTGTACATGTCAGGCAACTATAACCTTCCAGGCGATTGGAATCAACAACCCATGTCATCTGTAAGGAGGAGACATCAGAATGAAAAGTATGGATAGTGGAGATTCATCAAATTAATGAAGGGTAGATTGGACATTCGTATAGCTAATATCTCACAGGTGAATTCCGAATGCTTTTTCCGCCAGTAAGAACAGAGTTTACAGAATTCAACTAATTACGTTTCAAGGCACGAACACTGATATTTATAAATCAAAGAGACAGAGATGAAAAGCAAAGACAAAGTTCAAACAATCTACCAGCTGCCATGGCAAAGTGGTCAGTGTCGCGGACTGCTGGCTGGGAGGTCGTGGGTTCGATTCCCATCAGAGTCATGTGGGATTTTTCTGCCTTGATCAGCTCCTGCCCATGGCTGAGTTTGCTCTGGGCTCAGTTGGGAAGACTGGGACCACACAGTCGAGTTTCATCCACTTAATGGATGCGTCTCTGAGAGTGTTGCTCAAATTTCCTGACCAACACTGCAGGTGTCTGTATTTCTCAGGCCTGGTTGACGCCAGAATACATAATGAAAGTAAGCGTAGAGTACAGCCATATCAGACCAGAATGGAAATCCATACCATCATGGTGATCATCCTCATTTTTATCGATCAGCATTGAAAAAACGTCACACATTCTGTGGCCCGTCATGCCTTGCTCTCACGGTGACCTCATGTTTATGGTCTTGGTTTGATTCCGTTGGGGTCACCAGTATTGGCAAATTCATGGGGGATGTCGTTATATGGATATGGTGACCGTCTCCGGAGGGAGAACTCACTCGCCCTGGCTCCGTGACTAAACAATTATTATCAATAGAACGGGCTTAGTGGGTAGTGTCCTGCGCATGTTGGATCAGAACAGGTACCACTGAACACCACTGAAATGATTCGACATGGACTGCTCCCTGTGGATTGCCAGTGGCGGGGCTGCAGTGGGCCGGGCGGGCTGTGGCTGTGGCTGTGGATGTTGGGGTGGAATGAGCGGCGTGGCTGCAGGTGGCACAATCTAGTTTCTAATCGAGGTTCTTTCTTTCTTAAATCCACTTCATCATCAACACAAACAAGGTGAGTCTTGTCTTTAAGGGCTTGGGTTGAGAATGAAATTCTTCACCGATTATCTTCAGCCATTATCTCTCGTCTCCCCCTGCACCAACTATGACATCGTCTTCTGATTGAAGGGGAAGGGTTTCAGAATGTCCACTGTCGCGGTCACTTGAGTCTGTGTAAGAAACCAGCTAGCTTCTTGTCTGACAGGAATTAACTGCCATGAAGGACAATGTCCCAGTCGGAAAGACGTTTTTGATTGGTGTACAGGGGACTGACATCACCGAAGATGAAGTCATCCCAGCTAGAAGCCAAAATTCTATCCTGACTTCTAAAATCAACATGACGCCTCGCTCTTCCCATTTGAAAGCAGCCGTCAATCCCCCCTCCTCCCTCTGCACTCCTGTGGTCCGTCCCTCCTGTAGTGGTCCTTCGTTTCCGCCTTTATTGATGGACAAGAACACTATGAAGAGAGAGAGAGAGGAGAGAGAGAGAGAGAGAGAGAGAGAGAGAGAGAGAGAGAGAGAGAGAGAGAGAGAGAGAGGGAGGCTGTCTCATCGGGCGTAATAAGAGAATAGACCTGCCCTCATGCAATGTGTTTATTTTAATCCTATAACATAGATTTGAGATTCAAAAGGAATGCAATCCACATTTGGCACATAGCTGAGTATTGCAGTAAACTTACGTTCCACACTTTACTCAGTTGTTGAAAAAAACCCTGTCAGTTTCATAAATTCAAATGATCTCTGCTGTCACACAAAGAGTGTTTACTCGGACACTATGTGCGATTGCTGATGTGTACTTCCTGTGTTAGAGCTTTTCATAGATTCCGATGCAGTCACCCCGCCACTCTGTCTGTCGATCTGTCTGTCTGTCTGTCTGTGTGTTTTTCTGTTTGTCTGTCTGTCTCAACATTTTTTCCTACCTGTTGAGGCTACTGGTTTGAATATGTGTGAGATAATAATAGCTAACATTATTAGACAAAAAAGAAGAAGAAAAAAAGCAGACTCAGAATTACTGCGCGCCAAACGAAGGAACAATCAATTTATCAAACAGGCACACCGCGTTTTGACCTATTGGGTCTTCTTCAGGCAAGACAAATGACATTCAAGACAATGGAGAAAAAAAAGAAGAACGAAAAGAGATTCACTTATCTCTTCGATCTAGGTGCAAAATTTTGCTGGTGAAGAAAGCCCATGGAGAATGACCTAGTTTGGAATAGTGCACGCTCTCGTATAATGTGAATTCAGAATTCATAGCCAGATACTTCAGTGGTCTCTAGATGTTAGTGTCTGTAAGGGGGAGGAATGAGAGAAAGACGTGGGGAGGAGAGGGGGTGAAGGGAGTGGCAGTGTGTTAGTGCGTTAGTATAAACCGTTCATACAGCGTGTCAATGCATTAGTGCGTTAGTATAAACCGTTCATGCAGCGTGTTAGTGCATTAGTGCGTTAGTATAAACCGTTCATACAGCGTGTCAATGCATTAGTGCGTTAGTATAAACCGTTCATGCAGCGTGTTAGTGCATTAGTGCGTTAGTATAAACCGTTCATGCACATTAACGAAAATTCTCAACACTTTCAGCTCGGAATGCTGTAAACCAACCAACCGCCTGTTATCGATGAAGAATTGAACAGATGACGGATGGGGAGAGAGAGAGAGAGAGAGAGAGAGAGAGAGAGAGAGAGAGAGAGAGAGAGAGAGAGAGAGAGAGAGAGGAGGGAGGGAGGGAGGGGTCACAAATGGAAACTAGATGGCAGTCTAAATAGATCCTGGCTTGTCCATCATTTGTAAAATTGTTATGAATGTAAAAGCACTTACACTGCATCTGCCCATCCTCTTCAACTGAAATGATTTTGGCCCACAAAGTTCCCCCTTCTCCTCCCCTTCCCTTCCTTCAGCAAATACTCATGCACAGACGCATACAAGCTCACACACAGTATCAAATGTGTACACACACACACACACACACACACACACACACGCACACACGCACACACACACACACGCACACACACACACACACTTCATTTCACAGTTTTCAGAAAGGAGAAAAAATTAGCAGCGCACTCCTTATCTGCAACAACTGATGGAAGTAGAGACGCCTTCAAAATCTCAGGGCTGTGTGTGTGTGTGTGTGTGTGTGTGTGTGTGTGTGTGTGTGTGTGTGTGTGTGTGTGTGTGTGTGTGTGTGAGGACGAGGACGGAGGGGATAGCCAGTGTGGAGAGGTGGGTGCAGGTGCTCCGGATTGCCACAAGTAGCCTTTGACCTAATACCCATTTTAGCTGCAAATAATTTGGCTAAGAGAGGAGCTACAGAAAGAGAAGGATGGAAGGAGTGGGGAGCTTGAAGGGAAGATAGTGGATGGAAAGAAAGATAAGAGTGATTTCATGAGTGGACGGGGAGGGGGAGGGACGCAAGGGAGCATTGGATCTGTCTGTCACACACGTGGCAGACCTTTTATGTCGTCATTGTATTTGCAGATAAAATGTCGCAGAAACGCGTACATTCAGTCAAATACATGTTGCCCCACACTGCACACAAAGAGCTTTTGCACTGACTTTACAGCATTGCATTCGTCCAGATGTACCATTGCATTACGCCATAGAACTACACTATGGCAGTGGGTCGATCGTTGGTCAGTTGGTATAATGCGACTTCGCTTTGCATTGTAGTGAGTTCTGTTGCTTGGCAAGATATTGTTTTTCGTTGTTTGCACCGTGCTTTAGGTCCTCTAACGAATGGTGTTTGCATGACACTGTGCGTTTATGATAACCTCTTTGAGCATGCCAGATCATTATTGATGTACTGCACCATACTGTTCTGTTGGGTCGTTTAGCATATTGGCATTGCTCTGTATATCATGTTGGCATTGCTCTGTATATCATGTTAGCATTGCTCTGTATATCATGTTTACTGTATTTCTACTTGCACAACATTCTAAAATTTATGACAGAGTCGCGTAATGCAGATATTACATTGTTATTAAACCTAACCGTATATCTGCTTGAACAAACTGGACGATCTTAGTGAACTGGGACTGCAGTCATGCTGGTTGATCCAGTTACGTATTCTGATGTGACTCTCCATGTAACTGACGTTTATCTTCTGTTTGTGAAATGACGCTGAATTTCCTTCAGTTCAATAGTCAAGCACTACTCCCAACATATGCCTAGATTTTGTTTTGCAATAAAAAAAATTATTTCCAAACTAGACACTGGCATATATTTGCAGATTTGACACCACTTATAATGACACAGCATGTGAGATGTTTCGAACAAGAAGTTAAATTGATCCCGTCCCAGTGCAACGAAAGTAGGATGACTGATGACTGTCTTGTTATTAAGATGTCATGATTGTGTCAAACGCGGTTGTCAGGTCCACCAATGCTATAATCTATACACAGCTGCCTGTAGCAGATGGCTTACAACTCCAAATGATGGCTTCTCAGTGCAGTGATATTTACAATAGACTGACTGAAAGAGCTCTTGAAGGATATTGCTTTGGTCAACAATTGGGAAAGAACGATTAAGGACTTTGGAGAGGAATGGTAAGTTTATGCGATCTCATCTGTAACTCAGCTTCCCTACGTTTGAAATTCACTTCATCTTCGATGGAAACAAGATATACGGTGTTTTTAAAGCCTAGGGGTAAGAAAGGAAATATTTTTTTCTAAATATCCTGAGACATTATTTCTCCCCTGTTGCACAGAAATATTAATGTTGTCTGACAGGTAAGAAACGCTGTCGGAATTTTCACTCGTGCCAATAATTGAGTCCGTGAAAGACGCCAACTTCCTGTCTAGTGTAAAAAAAAAAAAAAAAATCATTACCCGCCATGAAGGACAACTTCCAAATTGAGAAAGACATTTTGACTGACGTTCAGGTGGCTGACATCGTTGATGAAATCGTCCCATCGAAGAGCCAGCGTTCATGCCTGACTCCCAAATCAACATGGCATCTCGCTTTCCTCCCTTGAAAGGAGCAGTTAACCCCTCCACCAACCCCCAACTCTCTCTGGACACCCCGCCCTCTGCCTGCCTGTGTTGATGGACAGAGCGAGATAACAGAGATGGGCTCAGGGGAAGGAAGGGAGAGTGAGGAATGGGAGTAGCGAGGGAAAGGAGGGGACTGAGACGTAAAGTACTTCAGTCTCCATGCAAGCATCAGCATGTCTCAGCATCATCAACACCTGAACAGAGAGCAGGAAAAAGAGTCAAGTTAATCATGTTGTTTGTTTGTCTCACCCCAGGCCCCAGCCCCAACCTTAGTGTTCTGTCGTTGCTGTATGCAGCTATAGAATCCGGGATTACCCTCTCTCTCTCTCTCTCTTTCTCTCTCTCTCTCTCTCTCTCTCTCTCTCTCTCTCTCTCTCTCTCTCTCTCTCTCTCTCTTCTCTCTCTCTCTCTCTCTCTCTCTCTCTCTCTCTCTCTCTCTCTCTCTCTCCTCTCTCTC
>CM031608.1:92646185-92663685 GCA_018398815.1 Conus ventricosus | reverse complement strand
GGGCTGAGTTGGGAGCAGCGGAACAGAGAGAGAGAGAGAGAGAGAGAGAGAGAGAGAGAGAGAGAGAGAGAGAGAGAGAGAGAGAGAGAGAGAGAGAGAGAGAGAGAGAGAGAGAGAAGGGGGTGAAGCAGGGCATCGGAGAGACAGAAGGGAGGCTGAAAAGCCATCCAATCCGAGTGGTGTCATTCCATTTCCGGGCAGTGGCCATTATACACCCCGTCCAGCAAAACCATTTCCATCATGTCTCTGCCAAGTCGAAGCACAGGTTTGGACTTACAACGTTAAGAGAAAGGCATCGTGTTGAGTTCAATATATGCTTCTTTATCGCTCGATCTGAGTTGCCGTGGTCATCTCAGGTTTGTAAGCAATAAAAAAAAAAAATCAGGTCGCAAACATAAACATAGTCACTTTTTTTCTGACAACTACAACACCAGCAACAAAAAGACCGATGTCAACTCCAGCTGTATTTATTGGACACGTTTGTCTGATTCAACAAAATAATTCTGTCCTAAAACAAATTGAACATACCTCAGTTAAATGTTTGTACCTGATGCTTGTAAAGGCCCATGACTACAGCATCGTGATTAATAATGGGAGAAAGTGAAAGAAAAGGTGCGGGAGAGGGCAAGTGACAGGGACAAGGAGGTGAGATGGGGTAGTGGAGGGAATGAGTGGAATGGGACATAAGAGGCACCATGGACATTTTTCAATTTTCAAATGAGAAGAATGGATCAGAAAGGAACGAACCTGTGCATAATATGCAAAGCACGACCTCATCTGATGGAGAAAAAAAAAAACGGAAAAAGAAAAGGCTTCATGATTGAATTGTTTAAATGATTTATTTCAAACTGAATTGTTTGATCCTTAATAGACGTGCTTTCCCCTACCCTATTTCCTCTCCCATGGGATCCAGCACTGTTGTTTTGTTTTTCATTCAAGGAGCACATAAACTTCTCCCTCCCTCCCTTTTTTTCTTTTTGCGGTCTCATCTTCTCATCTTCATCTTCCATGCTAGCTTCGCCCTCCCCACCCGCCCCTCCCTCCCTCCCCTCAGTGACCTCACTTCCACGTCACCCATTCCAGCCCTCTCATACACAGGCACGTTTAGATCGGTCCTGTTGCAGGTCCAGCCCTCTCATACACAGGCACGTTCAGATCGGTCCTGTTGCAGGTGCAGCAGCGTTGTCCACAGGGAGAAACAGTATCAAGTCGTCAGGAGGCAGCCCAGCAGAGCAGACCCTGCACCACTGCCAAGGTCTTCCGTGGCGTTCACTGGTGCTTGTTCTGAACCAACATGCACTGCACTGCTGCCAAGGTCTTCCGTGGCGTTCACTGGTGCTTGTTCTGACCCAACACACGCTGTACATTGGTCTTTTACCATTTACAGTCTATCGTTTCTGATTTATCTTAATATGTAGAAGGAACTTCTTTGGGGTCTGTAAGAATCTGAAGGAAAGCTGGGGCATTATTTTGGTCATTTGTGCACACGCAACAGAAAACTAGGTACGAAAATTATTACATGTAATTAGCACACACAACTAACAAAAACAGGAAACATCAAGGGCCAAACATTGTATGTAAATCGCACGCTTTGTAGTACAAATTCTATGGCGACTCCTGTGGCTTGCACATATCAAGATGCCGGTCCAACAGACGAGTAGGCATGAATGTCATTGACCGGAATGGTAGGGGGGACCAGCTTACAAGCCGGCCATGGGGCAGAACATCAGCGAGGTGGGGCTCTGCTTCCTCCTGTCACTCTTTGCCTGACGGCAAGCCACTCTGTTCAGCTCAGAGGTCTCGGTGCCCTGGTGCTGCAAGTGTCCCCAGCGAAGTCTGCTGAGGGCAGCATGTTGCCGGGCGATCGTGTCCATGTAGCAGCGCTTGACGTTGGCTTCAGTGCCTGTCCTTGTTCCTCATAAGAGGTCTGCACTGGTTTCCCCTGCTGGCCGTTCAGAGGTCTGCACTGGTTTCCCCTGCTGGCCGTTCAGGGAACCTGTTACACACGTCTGAAACTACAAATCATGGCAAGGTAGAGTTCATGCTTGTACACGCGTGCAAAAGAACGATCGCTCACACAAAAGTGCCACCTTCATTAACAAAATAAAACTGAACATGATTCGCAAGACAACACACATACACAAGCAAAAAATAATGAGCAATGTTCGGAACGAAATGTCATGATTGGTGCCAATGTTGGTTTCATTTAATTTATCTTAAAGCAGGTGAAATAGAGAGGGATCCATTTATTCTTTTGAGTAGTAGACGTGTTTTCCAAGCTTTCATATTTGAAATTTAACTTGAGGCTCATTTGATCCTTTGAGGAAGCCAGCCGCAGAAGAATACCAAATCATCATCATCATCATCATCATCATCATCATCATGGATGTCCGTCGTGGTCGACGAAGACGTCCATGACTCTGCATGTGTGAGCGCAAGCCAAAGCTGGACACACAAATACGTCCGCACTCTGGGCATGCGACAGCTGTCAATGGGTCAGGTCTCCTCTCTTTGCGGGCTTGGCACTTCTGGTCCAGTTCCTGCAAACGCTTCTCTTCGAAGCTGTTTACTCCCTTGTGGACAGCAAGTCACCAGGCACTGCGGTCTGTGGCAAGTGTTTCACAGCCCTGAAGCTGGATGTCACAGGCCGCCAGTGATACTTTCAGGCAGTCCATGAAGCGTTTGAGTGGCCACCCAGTGTTCCTTGTTCCAGCTGCCAGCTCAGAAAAGAAGACCATTTTTGGAAGTCGCGTGTCGTCCATTCGTACCACATGCCCAGCCCACTTCAACTGCACTTTCATGATCAGCGCCTCAATACCAGGCATCTTTGCTCTGTGAAGCACTTCTGTGTTGGAAATCCTGTCCTCCCAGGAGATGCCCATGATCTTACGCAGGCAGTGGAGGTGGAACTGATCCAGCGTCTTCAGTTGTTTCCTGTACAGTGTCCAGGTCTCACAACCGTAGAGCAGCGAGGTGACAACAACTGCACAGTAGACTGCCAGCTTGGTGCTCAGAATGATGCCACGCTCACCCTACACTCTGTTCCAAAGCCTGCCGAAGGAAGCTCCTGCTTCTGCCAATCTGTTCGACACTTTTCTATCGATGCTACACGTTGAAGACAAGCAGCTCGATGCAGAATACAAAATAGAGAGAAAGAAAACAACAATCTGAAATGTCAGAGAGAAAGAAAAGAACAGTCTGGAATGTCAATTTACATGCAAAACAAAGTTGATGACTTTCTTTTATCATCACTGTTGGCAGACATTTAATCAACGGCATTCTCCTTTATGGCTGCTGCTTGGAATCAGAATTAGAATTTGCATGCGTCTCTTTCATAGCTTCCCACTTTACCCCCCCTCTCTCTCTCTCTCTCTCTCTCTCTCTCTCTCTCTCTCTCTCTCTCTCTCTCTCTCTCTCTCTCTCTCTCTCTCTCTCTCTCTCTCTCTCTCTCTCTCTTTTCTCTCAGTGTTCATCCCTCCAAGCCTTCACTCCCACTCAAAGACTGAACGTGTTTTTTTTTTAATCTCTCATTTCGTTCCCCTTTCTTCATGTTTGCAATGGTGCCTCTCATATTCGTGCGTTTTGCTTCCTCCCTCCAATCCCCCGTCCCCCCTTTTTTCTCTCTTTACATGTATCCTTTTGTTTACACCGTCATTCTTGCCATGGTGTCTTACACTTTTGCCATATCGTTCTTCTTGTCACCCCCCGCTTACTTTCACTAGCACCCCCAGACCCCTGTTCCTCCTGACCCCCTGTCCCCCACTCCTTCCACTTCAGAAGACAGACACAAACAGAAGGTATACAACAGCGTCTGCCAGTCATCACCACAGTCCTCTGATTGATAATCAACATTGTTCCATTTCTTCAAACTCCTCACCACCAAGAGTGAGTGTGCATGTTTTACCAGCTCATGCCCTGAAGGTGCCAATAGAGCCCAGCCAGGGGCCGTGGCATGGGTGTCACATTGCGTTGTGCACACTGAAGGCTGTGGAGGACAACATGCACACCACGTTGTTCCCTTTCTCCCTTTCCTTTCACTTCATTTTACAACCCCAGAAGGCATGGACCGTGAGTAGTGGAAGCCCACCGATTGACTTGCTGCTACTTCTGATGGATTGGAGCTGGGGGCGAGAGAGAGAGAGAGAGAGAAGAGAGAGAGAGAGAGAGAGAGAGAGAGAGAGAGAGAGAGAGAGAGAAAGAGAGACAGACAGACAGACAGACAGACAGACATTTGTCAAAAATGATCTGTCTGATTCATATTGCATGTTTACTAGACATTATTTGCATAATGTTTTGTATGTTTATGTGCATTCTAGCTTCTTCTCTGTATCAGTGCAGGGTAAATGTGATACTTGCATGTGCACATAATAAATTTGGGGAAGATAATCGTCTCTCAGAGCAAGTACGATCTCTCACAAAAATGATGTATCCATCTAAAATGTTTTCAAAATGAATATCCAGATATATACACACACTATTCACATTTCTTGGTTAGTGTTCAAACATGATCGTTGGCAATCCTGATTTTGCTTGAAATGTCTTTATCTATTGCAAGGAAATAGAGTAAACGTTTCTTCTTCTTTTTCTTTAATTTCTTCAATTCCGTTGATATTGTCAGGATCACAACCAAAGAAAGGAAATTATAAAGAAAGAACAGAAAGACAAAGAGAAAAATGCCTAGGGTTGCAGTTTGTATGCAAGACAAAGTTGCTGTCCTAATTTCATTATCAGCGTGGATTGAAATCTTGATCAACAGCGTTCTGCTTCTTTTTTCTTGTGAGCTGGACCTCAGAAGTAGAACTTGCATCTCTCTCTCTCTCTTGCTCTCTCTCTCTCTCTCTCTCTCTCTCTCTCTCTCTCTCTCTCTCTCTCTCTCTCTCTCTCTCTCTCTCTCTCGTTTTTCATTTCTCTCATTTCCTTTTCCCCTCTCCCTAATTCTAACACTCCCTGTAATATTCTTGCATGTTGCTCTCCCTCCCAACTTCTCTTATGTTTCTAGCCATGGTGTCATACTCTTTTATGCTCTGTTTCTTCCTGTCTTGTCCACACTTGCTTACCTCTTATGAGGGCATAAAGAAAGGCAGGCAGACAGACAGGCAGGCAGATAGTATACGTGAGAGCGTGGCAGTTGTCATTGCTGTCCTCTGATTGATGATTAACATTGTTCCACTTCTTCAAACTCCACACCACCAAGAATGAGTGTGAATATTTTACCAGTTCATGCCCTGAAGGTGCCCATAGAGCCCAGCTAGGGGCGTGGGATGGGTGTCACATTGCGTTGTGCACACTGAAGGCTGTGGAGGACAACATGCACACCACTTTGTTCCCTTGCTCCCTTTCCTTTCACTTTATTTTACAACCCCAGAAGGCATGGACCGTGAGTGGCTGAATCCCCACCAAATGACTTGCTGCTACTTCTGATGGAATGGAGCTGGGGGCGATGGGGAGAGAGAGAGAGAGAGAGAGGGAGGAGAGAGAGAGGGGGAGAGAGAGAGAGAGAGGAGAGAGAGAGAGAGAGAGAGAGAGAGAGAGAGAGATTGGTGGGTGGGGGAGCAATGGATGAGAGAGAGGAGTGAGGCTGGAGAGCCATTCAGTTTGAGTGGGGTCATTTATTTCCAGGCAGTGGCCATTGTACAGCCCGTGCAACAAAACCACTTCAGCCGTTTCTACTAAGTCAAGGCACTGCCTTGAAGTTATAACCTGAAAGCATGGCATTATGTGGAATTCAATTCGTCCTGTTCATGACCCCGTGTGAGGGCAATGGGCATCTTGGGTTTGAGGGCATGTTAAAAATATGAAGTCTTTGGCATGTATGTAATTATTGTTGACAGTGCAAAAGACCGATGTAGAATCAATTGCATTCAGTGGACATGCCAATCTGAATCATGGGAAGAACCATAGAGCCTAGCCAGGGGCCGTGGGATGGGTGTCACATTGCGTTGTGCACACTGAAGGCTGTGGAGGACAACATGCACACCACTTTGTTCCCTTTCTCCCTTTCCTTTCACTTCATTTTACAACCCCAGAAGGCATGGACCGTGAGAGGTGGAAGCCCACCAAATGACTTGCTGCTACTTCTGATGGAATGGAGCTGGGGGCGGCAGGGGAGAGAGAGAGAGAGAGAGAGAGAGAGAGAGAGAGAGAGAGAGAGAGAGAGAGAGAGGATAGAGAGAGAGAGAAAGAGAGAGAGAGAGAGAGAGAGAGGGGAGGAGAGAGAGAGGGGGAGAGAGAGAGAGAGAGAGAGAGAGAGAGAGAGAGAGAGAGAGAGAGAGAGAGAGAGAGAGAGAGAGAGAGAGAGATTGGTGGGTGGGGGAGCAATGGATGAGAGAGAGGAGTGAGGCTGGAGAGCCATTCAGTTTGAGTGGGGTCATTTATTTCCAGGCAGTGGCCATTGTACAGCCCGTGCAACAAAACCACTTCAGCCGTTTCTACTAAGTCAAGGCACTGCCTTGAAGTTATAACCTGAAAGCATGGCATTATGTGGAATTCAATTCGTCCTGGTCATGACCCCGTGTGAGGGCAGTGGGCACCTTGGGTTTGAGGGCATGTTAAAAAGATGAAGTTTTTGGCATGAATGTAATTACTTCTGATAGTGCAAAAGACCAATGTAGAATCAATGGCATTCAGTGGACATGCCATTCTGAATCATGGGAAGAACCATGCTCATCAAACAAATGGAAAATGGGCCAAACTGGAGGATGCTGAAAATTTTGGATAGAGGCTGGGATGGGGATTGGATGTTAGGAGTTAAAAATCAGGACTGGATCATCAAGTTAGAGAGCTTTGGTGGAATTTCAAACGCCTGCTTATGCTGAGACTAGTGCCAGAACTTGGCTTTACAGGAGACACTACTGTCAGCATTGATAATGCCTTTGGAACGTGACATCATCAATACACTAGATATCCTGCATCATCTGTCTCGTTTTCATATTGATTGACAGAAGATTTAAGACAAGGAGGGAGAGAGAGAGAGAGAGAGAGAGACAGACAGACAGACAGACAGACAAAT
The DNA here is from genome assembly GCA_018398815.1 of Conus ventricosus. NCBI lineage: Eukaryota > Metazoa > Mollusca > Gastropoda > Neogastropoda > Conidae > Conus > Conus ventricosus. The sequence continues at coordinate 92,656,676 of CM031608.1, read as the reverse complement.
ATTTGTCAAAAATGATCTGTCTGATTCGTATTGCATGTTTAATAGACCTTATTTGCATAATGTTTTGTATGTTAATGTGCATTCTAGCTTGCTCTCTGTATCAGTGCAGGGTAAATTTAATACTTGCATGTGCATATAATAAATTTGGGGAAGATAATCGTCTCACAGAGCAAATACGAATTCTCACAAAAATGATGTTTCCGTCTAAAATATTTTCAAAATGAATATCCAGACATACACACACACTATTTACATTTCTTGGTTAGTGTTCAAACATTATTGTTGGCATTTCTGATTTCACTTGAAGTTTCTTTATCTAATGCAAAGAAATACAGTACACGCTTCTTCTTCTTCTTCTTTTTCTTTAAATTCTTCGATTCCTTTGACATTGTCATGATCACAACCAAAGAAAGGAAATTATAAAGGAAGAAAACAAAGACAAAGAGAAAAAAGCCAAGGGTTGCAGTTTGTACGCAAGACAAGAGAGAGAGAGAGAGAGAGAGAGAGAGAGAGAGAGAGAGAGAGAGAGAGAGAGATTTGTCAATAATGATCTGTCTGATTCTTATTGCATGTTCAATAGGCATTATTTGCATAATGTTTTGTATGTTTATGTGCATTCTACATTGCTCTCTGTGTCAGTGCGGGGTAAATTTGATACTTGCATGTGCGCATAATAAATTGGGGGAAGATAATTGTCTCCCAGAGACTTCTTTGATTTTTCCGATTCCTTTCATATTGTCAGGGTCACAACCAAAGAAAGGAAATTATAAAGAAAGAAAAAAAAGACAAAGAGAAAAAGCCAAGGGTTGCAGTTTGTATGCAACACAAAGTTGATGTCCTAATTTCATTATCAGCATGTATTGAAATTTTGATCAAGAGCATTCTGCTTTTTTCTTGTGAGCTGGACATCAGAAGTAGAACTTGCATTCTCTCTCTCTCTCTCTCTCTCTCTCTCTCTCTCTCTCTCTCTCTCTCTCTCTCTCTCTCTCCTCTCTCTTTTCTTCTCTCTATCTGTCTCTCGCTCTCGTTTTTCATTTCTCTCATTTCCTTCCCCTCTCTCCCTAATTCTAAACACCCCTCTAATATTCTTGCATGTTGCTCCCCCCCCACCCTTTTCTATATGTTTCTAGCCATATTGTCATACTCTTTTTTCCTATTTTTCTTCCTGTCTTGTCCACATTTGCTTACCTCTTATGAGGGCATAAAGAAAGGCAGGCAACCAGATAGACAGGCAGACAGACAGGCAGGCAGAGAGTATAGGTGAGAGCGTGCCAGTTGTGACTGTTGTCCTCTGATTGATAATCAACATTGTTCCACTTTTTCAAACTCCACACCACCAAGAGTGAGTGTGCATATTTTACCAGTTCATGCCCTGAAGGTGCCCATAGAGCCCAGCTAGGGGCGTGGGATGGGTGTCACATTGCGTTGTGCACACTGAAGGCTGTGGAGGACAACATGCACACCACTTTGTTCCCTTGCTCCCTTTCCTTTCACTTTATTTTACAACCCCAGAAGGCATGGACCGTGAGTGGCTGAATCCCCACCAAATGACTTGCTGCTACTTCTGATGGAAATGAGCTGGGGGCGAGAGAGAGAGAGAGAGAGAGAGAGAGAGAGAGAGAGAGAGAGAGAGAGAGAGAGATTGATTGGTGGGTGGAGGTGCAGGGGATGAGAGAGAGAGAGAGAGGAGTGAGGCTGGCGAGCCATTCAGTTTGAGTGGTGTCATTCATTTCCAGGCAGTGGCCATTGTACAGCCCGTGCAACAAGACCACGTCAGCCTGACTCTGTTAGGTCGGCGCACAGCCTTGAAGTTATAACACGAAAGCATGGCATTACGTGGATTTCAGTTCATCCTGTTCTTAGCCACATATGTGGGCAGTGGGCATCTTGGGTTTTAAGGCATGTTAAAAGTATGAAGTTTTCAAGCGTGAAAGTTATTTTTCACAGTGCGAAAGACTGATGTCAAACCAGTTGCATTCAGTGGACATGATAATCTGATTCGTGGAAGAGATCATTCTCTTATAACACAGTGAACTTAATTAAATGTTTGTACGACATAATTGTGTAACTTTCCGACTACACATTGATGTTGTATACCAGGAGAGAGAGGGAGAGGAAGACAGGTGGAAGCAGGGAGGGCGGAAGAGGTGGTAGGAGATGGGAAGGGGATTTAGGGGTGGGATGAGGGGTGGTTATGACCATGGACCCACCATGGAGCTTCTGTATCTTTTAGATAAAAAGAATGATTAAGAAAGGAATGGACGTGTGCGTATTATGAGAAGTACACATCTCCTGCTCGTAAACAAATTGATACAAATTGATATTTAAATACATCGATTAAAATGAAATGAAGACGTGTTCACATACCCACGCACGCACACACGCAAGAACGCACACAATTCGCAAAGGAATATGCTTTGTCTATATATGGTCTTCTCATTAGCAAGTCTTCTGTGTCGGCTTCCGCAGTCAGCACACATCGCGAATGAAAGTAGGGATGACAGGAGGTCCCAGAAGATACTGGCATATTCAAAATCACGATTACAAGGGAGAGAATAACCACTTACAAAAGTTATATATTGATTTTAAAACACAAGTAAAAATGAATCAGCACACACACACACACACACACACACACACACACACACACACACACACACACGCACGCACGCACGCACGCACGCACGCACGCACGCACGCACGCACGCACGCACGCACGCACGCATCACCATTACTGGTCTGTGTTTGGGACAAAAGTTCATGTTTTGTGCCAGTGTTGGTTTCATTTAAGATTTGTTTAACGTAAGGTAGAATATAGAGTGTTACTTATTATCTACCGACTTATATGCTTGTTTTCCAAACTTTCATAATGTATGTGTGTGTGTGAGTGTGGTGTGTGTGTGTGTGTGTGGTGTGTGTGTGTGTGTGTGTGTGTGTGTGTGTGTGTGTGTGTGTGTGTGTGTGCGTGCGCGCGCGCACGTGTGTGTGTAGTGTTGAGATTCATCTGATCCTTTCAGGATGACAACAAAGAAAAGAAAAAGAGAGAGGAAGAAGTTTCGTTTTAAATCTAAACTTGCCATTTGCATGCAAAACAAAGTTGATGCGTAGATTTGATTTTCGCCATTGGTGGAAAATTTGATTGACAGCACTCTTCTTTACGCTAGCGAGTTGGACATCTGAATTAGCATTTTCATTCGTCTTTTCACACCCTCCTTCTTCCTCTCTACTTTCTTCTTTTTGTTTTACCTCCGTCATTCAATATTTGTCAGGTCTTTTGTTTGTTTGTTTGTTTGTTTGTTTGTTTGTTTGTTTGTTTGTTTCTCTCATTTTCCCCTTTGTTCCCTCTTTACAACTATCCCTTTCACATATTTGTATTTTGCCCACTTCTCCTCCCTACCTCCAATTATTGACTCCCGTCCCCTTCCACCTCTCTCTCTCTCTCTCTCTCTCTCTCTCTCTCTCTCTCTCTCTCTATCTCTCTCGTGCGGTTACGTTTAACCCTTTATCTTCAATAGTCCTTGTGATGGTGTCCTAGTGTCTTGTCCTTTCTCCGTCTTTTTCCTCTTGCGCTTCCTCTCTTATGATAGATTTCTGACAGACAGATAACAAAAAAGAAACATCCTACTGTTAGTCACTGCAGTCCTGAGTAGCAGCCTTGTCCGCTGTCGTCGCACTCTTCGTGTTATTGTGACGCATGCCTTGAAAGCGCCCACGCCATCAAGCAAGACGCACAAAGAGCAGCGTTGCATGGCCTACACTGACTCTGCAGGAGGTGCAAGAAGCATACCACGCTGTCCCTTTCCCGCGCTTCTTCCACGAACAGTGCCACAGTTCCCGAGGTCTGATGGGTCAGTTGAGAGAATTTTGCTGCTGGGATGTGTCTGGCTACCATCTTTAATGGAAAATGGCCACGTTAGAAGGGCTGAAGAATGTTGAGAAAGACTAGGGTGGAGTGTGCCTGGCTCCCATCTTTAATGGAAAATGGGCCACGTTAGAAGGGCTGAAGAATGTTGAGAAAGACTAGGGTGGAGTGGGGAGCCAGGGGGAATAATCAGGACTGGGTCATCAAGTCAGGGAGGTTTTGTTGGAACTTCATTCGGCAGCTGTGGCTGAGACTGGTGCCAGAACGTGGCTTTCTGTCTGACTCTAATGTCAGCATACATCTTGCTACCGGTGCCAGAACGTGGCTTTCTGTCTGACTCTAATGTCAGCATACATCTTGCTACCGGTGCCAGAACGTGGCTTTCTGTCTGACTCCAATGTCAGCATACATCTTGCTACCGGTGCCAGAACGTGGCTTTCTGTCTGACTCCAATGTCAGCATACATCTTGCTACCGTGCCAGAACGTGGCTTTCTGTCTGACTCCAATGTCAGCATACATCTTGCTACCGGTGCCAGAACGTGGCTTTCTGTCTGACTCCAATGTCAGCATACATCTTGCTACCGTGCCAGAACGTGGCTTTCTGTCTGACTCCAATGTCAGCATACATCTTGCTACCGGTGCCAGAACGTGGCTTTCTGTCTGACTCTCATGTCAGCATACATCTTGCTACCGGTGCCAGAACGTGGCTTTCTGTCTGACTCTAATGTCAGCATACATCTTGCTACCGGTGCCAGAACGTGGCTTTCTGTCTGACTCTCATGTCAGCATACATCTTGCTACCGGTGCCAGAACGTGGCTTTCTGTCTGACTCTCATGTCAGCATACATCTTGCTACCGGTGCCAGAACGTGGCTTTCTGTCTGACTCTAATGTCAGCATACATTTTGCTACCGGTGCCAGAACGTGGCTTTCTGTCTGACTCTCATGTCAGCATACATCTTGCTACCGGTGCCAGAACGTGGCTTTCTGTCTGACTCTAATGTCAGCATACATCTTGCTACCGGTGCCAGAACGTGGCTTTCTGTCTGACTCTAATGTCAGCATACATCTTGCTACCGGTGCCAGAACGTGGCTTTCTGTCTGACTCTAATGTCAGCATACATCTTGCTACCGGTGCCAGAACGTGGCTTTCTGTCTGACTCTAATGTCAGCATACATCTTGCTACCGGTGCCAGAACGTGGCTTTCTGTCTGACTCTCATGTCAGCATACATCTTGCTACCGGTGCCAGAACGTGGCTTTCTGTCTGACTCTAATGTCAGCATACATCTTGCTACCGGTGCCAGAACGTGGCTTTCTGTCTGACTCTAATGTCAGCATACATCTTGCTACCGGTGCCAGAACGTGGCTTTCTGTCTGACTCTAATGTCAGCATACATCTTGCTACCGGTGCCAGAACGTGGCTTTCTGTCTGACTCTCATGTCAGCATACATCTTGCTACCGGTGCCAGAACGTGGCTTTCTGTCTGACTCTAATGTCAGCATACATCTTGCTACCGGTGCCAGAACGTGGCTTTCTGTCTGACTCTAATGTCAGCATACATCTTGCTACCGGTGCCAGAACGTGGCTTTCTGTCTGACTCTCATGTCAGCATACATCTTGCTATCGGTGCCAGAACGTGGCTTTCTGTCTGACTCTAATGTCAGCATACATCTTGCTACCGGTGCCAGAACGTGGCTTTCTGTCTGACTCTAATGTCAGCATACATCTTGCTACCGGTGCCAGAACGTGGCTTTCTGTCTGACTCTAATGTCAGCATACATCTTGCTACCGGTGCCAGAACGTGGCTTTCTGTCTGACTCCAATGTCAGCATACATCTTGCTACCGGTGCCAGAACGTGGCTTTCTGTCTGACTCTAATGTCAGCATACATCTTGCTACCGGTGCCAGAACGTGGCTTTCTGTCTGACTCTAATGTCAGCATACATCTTGCTACCGGTGCCAGAACGTGGCTTTCTGTCTGACTCTGATGTCAGCATACATCTTGCTACCGGTGCCAGAACGTGGCTTTCTGTCTGACTCTAATGTCAGCATACATCTTGCTACCGGTGCCAGAACGTGGCTTTCTGTCTGACTCTGATGTCAGCATACATCTTGCTACCGTGCCAGAACGTGGCTTTCTGTCTGACTCCAATGTCAGCATACATCTTGCTACCGGTGCCAGAACGTGGCTTTCTGTCTGACTCTAATGTCAGCATACATCTTGCTACCGGTGCCAGAACGTGGCTTTCTGTCTGACTCTAATGTCAGCATACATCTTGCTACCGGTGCCAGAACGTGGCTTTCTGTCTGACTCTAATGTCAGCATACATCTTGCTACCGGTGCCAGAACGTGGCTTTCTGTCTGACTCTAATGTCTGCATACATCTTGCTACCGGTGCCAGAACGTGGCTTTCTGTCTGACTCTAATGTCAGCATACATCTTGCTACCGGTGCCAGAACGTGGCTTTCTGTCTGACTCTAATGTCAGCATACATCTTGCTACCGGTGCCAGAACGTGGCTTTCTGTCTGACTCTAATGTCAGCATACATCTTGCTACCGGTGCCAGAACGTGGCTTTCTGTCTGACACTAATGTCAGCATACATCTTGCTACCGGTGCCAGAACGTGGCTTTCTGTCTGACTCTAATGTCAGCATACATCTTGCTACCGGTGCCAGAACGTGGCTTTCTGTCTGACTCTAATGTCAGCATACATCTTGCTACCGGTGCCAGAACGTGGCTTTCTGTCTGACTCTAATGTCAGCATACATCTTGCTACCGGTGCCAGAACGTGGCTTTCTGTCTGACTCTAATGTCAGCATACATCTTGCTACCGGTGCCAGAACGTGGCTTTCTGTCTGACTCTAATGTCAGCATACATCTTGCTACCGGTGCCAGAACGTGGCTTTCTGTCTGACTCTAATGTCAGCATACATCTTGCTACCGGTGCCAAAACGTGGCTTTCTGTCTGACTCTAATGTCAGCATACATCTTGCTACCGGTGCCAGAACGTGGCTTTCTGTCTGACTCTAATGTCAGCATACATCTTGCTACCGGTGCCAGAACGTGGCTTTCTGTCTGACTCTAATGTCAGCATACATCTTGCTACCGGTGCCAGAACGTGGCTTTCTGTCTGACTCTAATGTCAGCATACATCTTGCTACCGGTGCCAGAACGTGGCTTTCTGTCTGACTCTAATGTCAGCATACATCTTGCTACCGTGCCAGAACGTGGCTTTCTGTCTGACTCTAATGTCAGCATACATCTTGCTACCGGTGCCAGAACGTGGCTTTCTGTCTGACCTAATGTCAGCATACATCTTGCTACCGGTGCCAGAACGTGGCTTTCTGTCTGACTCTAATGTCAGCATACATCTTGCTACCGGTGCCAGAACGTGGCTTTCTGTCTGACTCTAATGTCAGCATACATCTTGCTACCGGTGCCAGAACGTGGCTTTCTGTCTGACTCTAATGTCAGCATACATCTTGCTACCGGTGCCAGAACGTGGCTTTCTGTCTGACTCCAATGTCAGCATACATCTTGCTACCGGTGCCAGAACGTGGCTTTCTGTCTGACTCCAATGTCAGCATACATCTTGCTACCGGTGCCAGAACGTGGCTTTCTGTCTGACTCCAATGTCAGCATACATCTTGCTACCGGTGCCAGAACGTGGCTTTCTGTCTGACTCCAATGTCAGCATACATCTTGCTACCGGTGCCAGAACGTGGCTTTCTGTCTGACTCCAATGTCAGCATACATCTTGCTACCGGTGCCAGAACGTGGCTTTCTGTCTGACTCCAATGTCAGCATACATCTTGCTACCGGTGCCAGAACGTGGCTTTCTGTCTGACTCCAATGTCAGCATACATCTTGCTACCGGTGCCAGAACGTGGCTTTCTGTCTGACTCCAATGTCAGCATACATCTTGCTACCGGTGCCAGAACGTGGCTTTCTGTCTGACTCCAATGTCAGCATACATCTTGCTACCGGTGCCAGAACGTGGCTTTCTGTCTGACTCCAATGTCAGCATACATCTTGCTACCGGTGCCAGAACGTGGCTTTCTGTCTGACTCCAATGTCAGCATACATCTTGCTACCGGTGCCAGAACGTGGCTTTCTGTCTGACTCCAATGTCAGCATACATCTTGCTACCGGCCAGAACGTGGCTTTCTGTCTGACTCCAATGTCAGCATACATCTTGCTACCGGTGCCAGAACGTGGCTTTCTGTCTGACTCTAATGTCAGCATACATCTTGCTACCGGTGCCAGAACGTGGCTTTCTGTCTGACTCTAATGTCAGCATACATCTTGCTACCGGTGCCAGAACGTGGCTTTCTGTCTGACTCTAATGTCAGCATACATCTTGCTACCGGTGCCAGAACGTGGCTTTCTGTCTGACTCTAATGTCAGCATACATCTTGCTACCGGTGCCAGAACGTGGCTTTCTGTCTGACTCTAATGTCAGCATACATCTTGCTACCGTGCCAGAACGTGGCTTTCTGTCTGACTCTAATGTCAGCATACATCTTGCTACCGGTGCCAGAACGTGGCTTTCTGTCTGACTCTAATGTCAGCATACATCTTGCTACCGGTGCCAGAACGTGGCTTTCTGTCTGACTCTAATGTCAGCATACATCTTGCTACCGGTGCCAGAACGTGGCTTTCTGTCTGACTCTAATGTCAGCATACATCTTGCTACCGGTGCCAGAACGTGGCTTTCTGTCTGACTCTAATGTCAGCATACATCTTGCTACCGGTGCCAGAACGTGGCTTTCTGTCTGACTCTAATGTCAGCATACATCTTGCTACCGGTGCCAGAACGTGGCTTTCTGTCTGACTCTAATGTCAGCATACATCTTGCTACCGGTGCCAGAACGTGGCTTTCTGTCTGACTCTAATGTCAGCATACATCTTGCTACCGGTGCCAGAACGTGGCTTTCTGTCTGACTCTAATGTCAGCATACATCTTGCTACCGGTGCCAGAACGTGGCTTTCTGTCTGACTCTAATGTCAGCATACATCTTGCTACCGGTGCCAGAACGTGGCTTTCTGTCTGACTCTAATGTCAGCATACATCTTGCTACCGGTGCCAGAACGTGGCTTTCTGTCTGACTCTAATGTCAGCATACATCTTGCTACCGGTGCCAGAACGTGGCTTTCTGTCTGACTCTAATGTCAGCATACATCTTGCTACCGGTGCCAGAACGTGGCTTTCTGTCTGACTCTAATGTCAGCATACATCTTGCTACCGGTGCCAGAACGTGGCTTTCTGTCTGACTCCAATGTCAGCATACATCTTGCTACCGGTGCCAGAACGTGGCTTTCTGTCTGACTCCAATGTCAGCATACATCTTGCTACCGGTGCCAGAACGTGGCTTTCTGTCTGACTCCAATGTCAGCATACATCTTGCTACCGGTGCCAGAACGTGGCTTTCTGTCTGACTCTAATGTCAGCATACATCTTGCTACCGGTGCCAGAACGTGGCTTTCTGTCTGACTCTAATGTCAGCATACATCTTGCTACCGGTGCCAGAACGTGGCTTTCTGTCTGACTCTAATGTCAGCATACATCTTGCTACCGGTGCCAGAACGTGGCTTTCTGTCTGACTCTAATGTCAGCATACATCTTGCTACCGGTGCCAGAACGTGGCTTTCTGTCTGACTCTAATGTCAGCATACATCTTGCTACCGGTGCCAGAACGTGGCTTTCTGTCTGACTCTAATGTCAGCATACATCTTGCTACCGGTGCCAGAACGTGGCTTTCTGTCTGACTCTAATGTCAGCATACATCTTGCTACCGGTGCCAGAACGTGGCTTTCTGTCTGACTCTCATGTCAGCATACATCTTGCTACCGGTGCCAGAACGTGGCTTTCTGTCTGACTCTCATGTCAGCATACATCTTGCTACCGGTGCCAGAACGTGGCTTTCTGTCTGACTCTCATGTCAGCATACATCTTGCTACCGGTGCCAGAACGTGGCTTTCTGTCTGACTCTCATGTCAGCATACATCTTGCTACCGGTGCCAGAACGTGGCTTTCTGTCTGACTCTAATGTCAGCATACATCTTGCTACCGGTGCCAGAACGTGGCTTTCTGTCTGACTCTAATGTCAGCATACATCTTGCTACCGGTGCCAGAACGTGGCTTTCTGTCTGACTCTAATGTCAGCATACATCTTGCTACCGGTGCCAGAACGTGGCTTTCTGTCTGACTCTAATGTCAGCATACATCTTGCTACCGGTGCCAGAACGTGGCTTTCTGTCTGACTCCAATGTCAGCATACATCTTGCTACCGGTCCCAGAACGTGGCTTTCTGTCTGACTCCAATGTCAGCATACATCTTGCTACCGGTGCCAGAACGTGGCTTTCTGTCTGACTCCAATGTCAGCATACATCTTGCTACCGGTGCCAGAACGTGGCTTTCTGTCTGACTCCAATGTCAGCATACATCTTGCTACCGGTGCCAGAACGTGGCTTTCTGTCTGACTCCAATGTCAGCATACATCTTGCTACCGGTGCCAGAACGTGGCTTTCTGTCTGACTCCAATGTCAGCATACATCTTGCTACCGGTGCCAGAACGTGGCTTTCTGTCTGACTCTAATGTCAGCATACATCTTGCTACCGG
>CM031608.1:92621185-92633685 GCA_018398815.1 Conus ventricosus | reverse complement strand
GCAGCAAACTCAACTCTGGTAGGAGCCGGTCGGGGCAGAAAACCCCCACATGACTCTCATGGGATTCGAACCCACGACCTCCCAGCCGGGAGTCCGCGACGCTAACTACTTCGCCACGGCGGCTGGTCTGGAGGAGAGTCTTGGAGAGTTGCTGTCTCCTCTTCCCTGCGCTGCTTCCTTGGAGGAGAGTCTTGGGGAGTTGCTGTCTCCTCTTGCCCTGCGCTGCTTCCTTGGAGGAGAGTCTTGGGAGTTGCTGTTTCCTCTTGCCCTGCGCTGCTTCCTTGGAGGAGAGTCTTGGGGAGGTGCTGCCTCCTCTTCCCTGCGCTGCTTCCTTGGAGGAGAGTCTTGGGGAGTTGCTGTCTCCTCTTGCCCTGCGCTGCTTCCTTGGAGGAGAGTCTTGGGGAGGTGCTGTCTCCTCTTGCCCTGCGCTGCTTCCTTGGAGGAGAGTCTTGGGGAGGTGCTGTCTCCTCTTGCCCTGCGCTGCTTCCTTGGAGGAGAGTCTTGGGGAGGTGCTGTCTCCTCTTGCCCTGCGCTGCTTCCTTGGAGGAGAGTCTTGGGGAGGTGCTGTCTCTTCCCTGCGCTGCTTCCTTGGAGTAGAGTCTTGGGGAGGTGCTGTCTCCTCTTGCCCTGCGCTGCTTCCTTGGAGGAGAGTCTTGGGGACTTGGGGAGGTTCATACAGTTTGATGGTTCATACAGTTTGATGGTTCATACAGTTTGATGGTTCATACAGCTTGATGGTCCATACAGCTTGGTCCATACAGCTTGATGGTTCATACAGCTTGGTCCATACAGCTTGATGGTCCATACAGCTTGATGATTTATACAGCTTGATGGTTCATACAGCTTGATGGTCCATACAGCTTGATGGTTTATACAGCTTGATGGTTCATACAGCTTGATGGTCCATACAGCTTGATGGTCCATACACCTTGATGGTCCATACAGCTTGATGGTCCATACAGCTTGGTCCATACAGCTTGATGGTCCATACAGCTTAATGGTCCATACAGCTTGATGGTCCATACAGCTTGGTCCATACAGCTTGATGGTCCATACAGCTTGATGGACCATACAGCTTGATGGTTCATACAGCTTGATGGTTCATACAGCTTGATGGTCCATACAGCTTGATGGTCGATACAGCTTGGTCCATACAGCTTGATGGTACATACAGCTTGATGGTCCATACAGCTTGATGATTTATACAGCTTGATGGTCCATACAGCTTGATGGTTCATACAGCTTGGTCCATACAACTTGATGGTCCATACAGCTTGATGGTCCATACAGCTTGATGGTTGATACAGCTTGGTCCATACAGCTTGATGGTTCATACAGCTTGATGGTCCATACAGCTTGATGGTCCATACAGCTTGATGGTCCATACAGCTTGATGGTTCATACAGCTTGATAGTCCATACAGCTTGATGGTTCATACAGCTTGATGGTCCATACAGCTTGATGGTCCATACAGCTTGATGGTCCATACAGATTAATGGTTCATACGGATTGATGGTCCATACAGCTTGATGGTTCATACAGCTTGATGGTCCATACAGCTTGGTCCATACAGCTTGATGGTCCATACAGCTTGATGGTCCATACAGCTTGATGGTCCATACAGCTTGGTCCATACCGCTTGATGGTTCATACAGCGTGATGGTCTATACAGCTTGATGGTTCAGCTTGATGGTTCATACAGCTTGATGGTCCATACAGCTTGATGGTCCATACAGCTTGATGGTCCATACAGCTTGATGGTTCATACAGCTTGATGGTTCATACAGCTTGATGCTTGATGGTTCATACAGATTGATGGTTGATGGTTCATACATCTTGTCCATACAGATTGATGGTCCATACGGATTGATGGTCCATACAGCTTGATGGTCCATACAGCTTGATGGTCCATACAGCTTGATGGTCCATAAGCTGGATGGTCCATGCAGCTTGGTCCATACAGCTTGATGGTTCATACAGCTGGATGGTCCATACAGCTTGGTCCATACAGATTGATGGTCCATACAGCTTGATGATTCATACAGCTTGATGGTCCATACAGCTTGATGGTTCATACAGCTTGATGGTTCATACAGCTTGATGGTCCATACAGCTTGATGCTTGATGGTCCATACAGCTTGATGGTTCATACAGCTTGATGGTCCATACAGCTTGATGGTTCATACAGCTTGATGGTTCATACAGCTTGGTCCATACAGCTTGATGGTTCATACAGCCTTGGTGGTCCATACAGCTTGGTCCATACAGCTTGATGGTCCATACAGCTTGATGGTCCATACAGCTTGATGGTCCATACAGCTTGGTCCATACAGCTTGATGGTTCATACAGCTTGATGGTCCATACAGCTTGATGGTTCATACAGCTTGATGGTTCATACAGCTTGGTCCATATAGCTTGATGGTCCATACAGCTTGATGGTCCATACAGCTTGATGGTTCATACAGCGTGATGGTCCATACAGCTTGATGGTTCATACAGCTTGATGGTTCATACAGCTTGATGGTTCATACAACTTGTCCATACAGATTGATGGTCCATACGGAATGATGGTCCATACAGCTTGATGGTTCATACAGCTGATGGTCCATACAGCTTGATGGTTCATACAGCTTGATGGTCCATACAGCTTGATGGTCCATACAGCTTGATGGTCCATACAGCTTGATGGTTCATACAGCGTGATGGTCTATACAGCTTGATGGTTCAGCTTGATGGTTCATACAGCTTGATGGTCCATACAGCTTGATGGTTCATACAGCTTGATGGTCCATACAGCTTGATGGTTCATACAGCTTGATGGTTCATACAGCTTGATGGTTGATGGTTCATACAGCTTGATGGTTCATACAACTTGTCCATACAGATTGATGGTCCATACGGATTGATGGTCCATACAGCTTGATGGTCCATACAGCTTGATAGTCCATACAGATTGATAGTCCATACGGATTGATGGTCCATGCAGCTTGATGGTTCATACAGCTTGATGGTTCATACAGCTTGATGGTTCATACAGCTTGATGGTCCATACAGCTTGATGTTAGATGGTCCATACAGCTTGTTGGTTCATACAGCTTGATGGTCCATACAGCTTGATGGTTCATACAGCCTTGGTGGTCCATACAGCTTGGTCCATACAGATTGATGGTCCATACAGCTTGATGGTCCATACAGCTTGATGGTTCATACAGCTTGATGGTCCATACAGCTTGATGGTCCATACAGCTTGATGGTTCATACAGCTTGGTCCATATAGCTTGATGATCCATACAGCTGGATGGTCCATACAGCTTGATGGTTCATACAGCTTGATGGTCCATACAGCTTGATGGTTCATACAGCTTGATGGTCCATACAGCTTGATGGTTCATACAGCTTGATGGTTCATACAGCTTGATGGTTCATGCCACTTGTCCATACAGATTGATGGTCCATACGGATTGATGGTCCATACAGCTTGATGGTTCATACAGCTTGATGGTCCATACAGCTTGATGGTTCATACAGCTTGGTCCATACAGATTGATGGTTCATACGGATTGATGGTCCATACAGCTTGATGGTTCATACAGTTTGATGGTCCATACAGCTTGGTCCATACAGCTTGATGGTCCATACAGCTTGATGGTCCATACAGCTTGATGGTCCATACAGCTTGGTGGTCCATACAGCTTGGTCCATACAGCTTGATGGTTCATACAGCGTGATCTTCTATACAGCTTGATGGTTCAGCTTGATGGTTCATACAGCTTGATGGTCCATACAGCTTGATGGTCCATACAGCTTGATGGTCCATACAGCTTGATGGTTCATACAGCTTGATGGTTCATACAGCTTGATGGTTGATGGTTCATACAGCTTGATGGTTCATACAACTTTTCCATACAGATTGATGGTCCATACGGATTGATGGTCCATACAGCTTGATGGTCCATACAGCTTGATGGTCCATACGGATTGATGGTCCATACAGCTTGATGGTCCATACAGCTTGATGGTTCATACAGCTTGATGGTCCATACAGCTTGATGGTCCATACAGCTTGATGGTTCATACAGCTTGGTCCATACAGCTTGATGGTTCATACAGCTTGATGGTCCATACAGCTTGATGGTCCATACAGCTTGATGGTTCATACAGCTTGGTCCATACAGCTTGATGGTCCATACAGCTTGATGGTCCATACAGCTTGATGATCCATACAGCTTGATGGTTCATACAGCTGTGGTCCATACAGCTGAATGGTCCATACAGCTTGGTCCATACAGCTTGATGGTCCATACAGCTTGATGGTCCATACAGCTGGATGGTCCATACAGCTTGGTCCATACAGCTTGATGGTCCATACAGCTTGGTCCATACAGCTTGATGGTCCATACAGCTTGATGATTCATACAGCTTGATGGTTCATACAGCTTGGTCCATACAGCTTGATGGTTCATACAGCTTGATGGTCCATACAGCTTGATGGTCCATACAGCTTGATGGTTCATACAGCTTGGTCCACACAGCTTGATGGGTCATACAGCTTGATGGTCCATACAGCTTGATGGTTCATACAGCTTGATGGTCCATACAGCTTGATGGGTCATACAGCTTGATGGTCCATACAGCTTGATGGTTCATACAGCTTGATGGTTCATACAGCTGGATGGGTCATACAGCTTGATGGGTCATACAGCTTGATGGTTCATGCAGCTTGATGATTCATACAGCTTGATGGTCCCTACAGCTTGGTCCATACAGCTTGATGGTCCATACAGCTTGATGATCCATACAGCTTGATGGTCCATACAGCTTTATGGTTTATACAGCTTGATGGTTCATACAGCTTGATGGGTCATGCAGCTTGATGGGTCATACAGCTTGATGGTCCATACAGCTTGATGGTCCATACAGCTTGATGGTCCATACAGCTTGATGGTTTATACAGTTTGATGGTCCATACAGCTTGATGGGTCATGCAGCTTGATGGTCCATACAGCTTGATGGTCCATAGAGCTTGATGGTTCATACAGCTTGATTCGTACAGCTTGATGGTTCAAACAGCTTGATGGTTCATACAGCTTGATGGTTCATACTGCTAGATGGTTCATACAGCTTGATGGGTCATGCAGCTTGATGGTTCATACAGCTTGATGGTTCATACAGCTTGATGGTCCATACAGCTTGATGGTTCATACAGCTTGGTTCATACAGCTTGATGGTCCATACAGCTTGATGGGTCATACAGCTTGATGGTTCATACAGCTTGATGGTCCATACAGCTTGATGGTTCATACAGCTTTGTTCATACAGCTTGATGGTTCATACAGCTTGATGGTCCATACAGCTTGATGGTTCATACAGCTTGATGGTTCTTACAGCTTGATGGTCCATACAGCTTGGTTCATACAGCTTGATGGTCCATACAGCTTGATGGTCCATGCAGCTTGGTTCATACAGCTTGATGGTTCATACAGCTTGATGGTCCATACAGCTTGATGGTTCATGCAGCTTGATGGGTCATACAGCTTGATGGTTCAATACAGCTTGATGGTCCATACAGCTTGATGGTCCATACAGCTTGATGGTTCATACAGCTTGGTTCATACAGCTTGATGGGTAATACAGCTTGATGGTTCATACAGCTTGATGGTCCATACAGCTTGATGGTTTATACAGTTTGATGGTCCATACAGCTTGATGGGTCATGCAGCTTGATGGTCCATACAGCTTGATGGTCCATACAGCTTGATGGTTCATACAGCTTGATTCGTACAGCTTGATGGTTCAAACAGCTTGATGGTTCATACAGCTTGATGGTTCATACTGCTTGATGGTTCATACAGCTTGATGGTTCATACAGTTGATGGTCCATACAGCTTGATGGTCCATACAGCTTGATGGTTCATACAGCTTGATTCGTACAGCTTGATGGTTCAAACAGCTTGATGGTCCATACAGCTTGATGGTTCATGCAGCTTGATGGGTCATACAGCTTGATGGTTCATACAGCTTGATGGTCCATACAGCTTGATGGTCCATACAGCTTGATGGTTCATACAGCTTGGTTCATACAGCTTGATGGGTAATACAGCTTGATGGTTCATACAGCTTGATGGTCCATACAGCTTGATGGTTCATACAGCTTGATGGTCCATACAGCCTGATGGTTCATGCAGCTTGATGGTGATACAGCTTGATGGTCCATACAGCTTGATGGTTCATACAGCTTGATGGTTCATACAGCTTGATGGTCCATACAGTTTGATGGTTTATACAGCTTGATGGTCCATACCCCTTGATGGTTCTATGGATTTTGTCCTTGGTGACATGCCAAATGCCGGAGCTGGAACAGCTCAGCTTGTAGAGCACCGAACTCGAAATCCTGGTGGTCCTGGGGTTGCAGGTTTAAATCTCTGCCGGGGCGTTGCATTGCATTTTTTTACGACTCATTCGTTTGGGGCGAAATGCACCCTGTCGGGTGTGTTCAGGATTTTTAGACTGGAACCATCCGACCCCCTCCCCCTCTCCACTCTCCCCATCCTTTCTCCCAGCCGTACCCCGTTTCCGTACTCTGCCCACTACCCCCCCCCCCTTCCCCCCCCCCCCCCCCCCCCCCCCCCCCACCACACACACACCCTCTTCACGTTACCGATTCTCTCACTGACCCAAACCTGAAACAAAATTAAAACTGTTTTATTTTCTTCATAACCAGCGTGTCTGTTGCTTTGAGGGAAAACATTAAGCATTCAGTTGTTTGTTGTTGTTTTTTTTGTCTGGGATACCGGGTTAAAGTCCCGTAAATAGTTCCTGTGCTGTGTAGACTGTCTCTTTCTGTCTCCGTTGTGCTGTCAGTGAATCCCGACCAAACAGAATCCCATTACACAAGGCTAGAACACACGTGGGAAAGGAAGTTGTTGGAGAGAGAGAGAGAGAGAGAGAGAGAAAAGAGAGAGAGAGAGAGAGAGAGAGAGAGAGAGAGAGAGAGAGACAGAAAATAGACTAGGAAAGAGATAAAAGAAGAATTAAGGAAGATGGAGGCGGGATGGGTGGCGGGAGGTCGGAGAAAGAGAGACAGAGACAGAGAGGGAAAGAGAGACAGACAGACAGACAGGCAGACAGACATTTTTTTTTTTTACAGGAAATATACTTGGATACAGATGAAAAGGCATCGAGAGGAGGTGTGAGTTTGTGGAGGGGGCCGGAGAGAGAGAGAGAGGAGAGAGAGAGAGAGAGAGAGAGAGAGAGAGAGACAGAGACAGAGACAGAGACAGACAGAGACAGACCGACAGACAGAAACAGAGAGAGAGACTTAGAGCAGAAAGTGAGAAAGACAGACAGGGAGAGACTTCGGGCAGAGAGTGAGAGAGAGAGAGACAGAGAAAGAGAGAGAGAAAGAGAGACGGACAGACAGACAGAAACGGAGACAGACTTAGGGCAGAAAGTGAGAAAGACAGAGACGGAGACAGGGAGACTTAGGGCACAGAGAGAGAGAGAGAGAGAGAGAGAGAGAGAGAGAGAGAGAGAAAGGAGAGACAGACAGAACAGACAGACAGAAGAGAGAGAGAGAGAGAGAGAGAGAGAGAGAGAGAGAGAGAAGAGAGAGCGAGAGAGAGAGAGCGAGAGAGAGAGAGAGAGTGAGATAAAGAACAAGAAAAAAGAGAGAGAAACAGAGACAGAGACAAACCGACAGACAGAGAGACAGTGACAGAGAGACATGCAGACAGACAGAGAGAGAGAGAGTGACAGAGAGACATGCAGACAGACAGAGAGACAGTGACAGACAGAGAGACAGTGACAGAGAGACATGCAGACAGACGGAGAGACAGTGACAGAGAGACATGCAGACAGACAGAGAGACAGAGAGAGAGAGAGAGAGAGAGAGAGAGAGAGAGAGAGAGAGAGAGAGAGGCTCGGGCTTGAAACGACCAGGACATCAGACAGGGTTTGGGGTGGGATTTCCGGGTGCTGGCGGCATTGATCTCGGGCTAGAAATCGGCTTCCTGTTGGACTCGGAGAGCAACTTGCACGCTGTGTTCGAAACTTTGAAAGCAGCTGGTAATCTCACCGCCCTCTCCCCTCTCCGCTGCCCCACCTCCCTCCCCATCGCTTTTCTTGGCATATTGATAGACGGAAGGAGATTTAAGGGGAGCAGAGAGAGAGAGAGAGGGTAGAGAGGGAAGGAGGAGAGAGAGAGACAGCGAGTCCCTCCACCACCACACCACCACCTCTCTGTCTGTCTGTCTATCTATCTGTCTGTCTGTCTGTCTGCCTGTCTGTCCTTATCTCTGTCTGTCTGTGTCATTCAATCTGTGTGTCTCTTCGTCTGCCTGCTCTCCCCCCCCCCCCCCTCCTCTCTCTCCTCTCTCTCTCTCTCTTCTCTCTCTCTCTCTACTCTCCTCTCTCTCTCTCTCTCTCTCTCTCTCTCTCTCTGCGTGTGTGTATGTCTGTCTGTCTGTCTCTCTGACACTCTCCCTCCCTCCCTCCCTCCCTGCGTGTGTGTGTGTGTGTGTGTGTGTGTGTGTGTGTGTGTGTGTGTGTGTGTGTGTGTGTTTTGATTTGATTGATTTAATTTAGAGTCTCTTCACAACAGTGGTGATATTAGACTAAAAAAAATAAAAAAAAAAATAAAATAAATAAAAAATAAAAAGGTGTATGTGTGTAAGTGCTTATATGAGTGAGTGTGTGTGTGTGTGTGTGTGTGTGTGTGTGTGTGTGTGTGTGTGTGGGTGTGTTTGCGAGTGCGTGCATGCACGCATGCATGCGCGCGCCCGTGTGAGTGTGAGCGTATATGTGTGTGTGTGTGTGTGTGTGTGTGTGTGTGTGTGTGTGTGTGTATGTGTGTGTGTGTGTGTGTGTGTGTGTGTGTACGTGTGTGTGTGTGTGTGTGTGTGTGTGTGTGTGTGTGTGTGTGTGTGTGCCTGTCCGCCTTTGTCTCTGTCTGTCTGTCTGTCTGACTGTCTGTCTGTCTCTCTTTCTCTCCTCTCCCTCCTCGTTCTCTCTTCCGTCCTTACCGCTTTCCCCCCCCCCCTCCCCCCCCCCCCCCCTCTCTCCCCTCTCTCTCTCTCTCTCCTCTCTCTCCCTCATTCTCTCTTCCCCCCCTCCTTCTCCTTACCTCCCTCTCTCTATCTCTCTCGTCTTTCTCCTCTCTCCCCTCCCTCCCTCTCTCGTCCCTCTCTCCCTCGTTCTCTCTTTCCCTCCCTCCTCTCCCTACCTCCCTGTCTCTCTTTGTCTCTGTCTCTTTTTCTCTCTCTCTCTCCTCCTCTCTCTCCTCTCTCTCTTCTTCTCTCTCTCTTCTTCCTCTCTCTCCTCTCTCCTCTCTCTCTCTCTCTCCTCCCTTCTCCTCTTGTGTTCTCCTCATCCCCTTGTCTCTCTCCACCTGCTGCCGGCCACTTGTCCTGAAGTCGCGGCTAAAGCAGCGCTGCTCTCAACGTCAGGCCGACCAGGCGGTGGGCTCAACAGTGCTCGTGTCACCGCCTCATCTCGCTCATCGCATCACGCCGTTCAGAATCCATGCTGGACAAGACAGCATGTTTGCACATTAGGGACGGGAACCTCGACCAGACAACAGGGAGGCTGTACGTCTCCGGGAGTGTATGACCCTGACCTTAACCTGACGCTGACCTTGACTTAACCTAACCTAACCTAACCTAACCTAACCTAACCTAACCTAACCTAACCTAACCTAACCTAACATAACATAACATAACATAACATAATCGCCACTTAACCCTAACTCTAACCTCATCCCGGGAACAGGCAGGTTCTACATATCGGGGAGTGTATGACCCTAACCCTAACCTGATCTTAAGCTTCACCTAATCTAACCTAACCGCAGCTTAACCCGAACTCTACGCTAACCTTGACCTAACCTAGTCTAACCTAACCGCCACTTAACCCTAACTCTAACCTTAACCCGGGAATAGAAAGGTTCTACATCTCGGGGAGTGTATGACCCTAACCCTAACCTGATCTTAACCTTCACCTAATCTAACCTAACCGCAGCTTAACTCTAACTCAAACCTTAACCACGGAACAAGGAGGTTCTACAATACCAGTGTGTATGAACAAGAAGGTTCTACAACTCCGGAGTATAAATGACGCGAATTCTAACCTGACCCGAATCTTAACCTAACCTAACCTAACCGTAACTTAACCCTAACTCTAACCTTAACCCAAATCGTAACGTAAACTTTGATTTCTGAAACCTACTACTAACCTTCATTGATGCATTGTGTCGTAGTGCGGAGCACGTCGAGTTGTCTTCTCTTGTCTTCCTCTCCATCCATAAAGGGAGACAACGTCTGCCGGTCGGTAAGGCGTCCACCTGCGGCTGTCATTATTACCTAGCGCCCATGTGTGTCTGGAAGATGGAATGAAACTGAGAGGAAGACAGACATGGGGGAAAATGGGGAGGGAAGGGGGATCAATGGGGGAGGGGGGGGGATTACAGAGGGAGCAGGTGAACATGAGGAGAGAGAGAGAGAGAGAGAGAGAGAGAGAGAGAGTGTGTGTGTGTGACGGGGTGGGGGGGTGGGGAGGCCAAGGGGACAGGAAGAGATGAAGGAGGAGATGGGGGTGGCGGGAGAGGGGATGGACATACAGTGAGTCCAACAAGGAGAGACACACTTGTGGAAAGACAGAGACAGAGAACAAAAAATGAGAAAGAAAGGGAGGTGGGTGTCAACCTGAGAGACAGTGTGGGTAAGGGGTTTCAGACAAAACGAGAGAGAGAGAGAGAGAGAGAAGAGAGAGAGAGAGAGAGAGAGAGAGAGAAGAAGAGAGAAGAGAGAAGAGAGAGAGAGAGAGAGAGAGAGAGAGAGAGAGAGAGAGAGACGGAAGAAAGAGAGAGGGGGAGCTGAAAAATAGAGAGTGACAGAAATCAAGAGACGGAAGGGGGGGGGGGGAGGGTAGCAGAGACAAGTGAGAGAGAGAGAGAGAGAGAGAGAGAGAGTAGGCGGGGAAAAGAGAGAAAGAAGGAAGAGCTGGGAGTTGGTGAGGGGAGGGAAGGTAGAATGAACGAGAACGAGGTAACAGTGAAAGCGAAAGAGTAACAGAATGAGAGAGGGAGGGAAGGAGGGACAGAGAGAGAGAGAGAGAGAGGAGGGGAGGGAGGGCGGGAGAGAGAGAGAGAGAGAGAGAGAGAGAGAGAGAGAGAGAGTAACTAAAACAGAACAATATTGAATGACTGCAATACAACACAAACAAATCGAGAGGCAGAGATAGTCAGTGAGAAAGAGGCAGAGATAGTCAGTGAGAAAGAGGCAGAGATAGTCAGTGAGAAAGAGGCAGAGATAGTCAGTGAGAAAGAGGCAGAGATAGTCAGTGAGAAAGAGGCAGAGATAGTCAGTGAGAAAGAGGCAGAGATAGTCAGTGAGAAAGAGGCAGAGATAGTCAGTGAGAAAGAGGCAGAGATAGTCAGTGAGAAAGACAGAAACAGTCAGTGAGAAAGAGGCAGAGATAGTCAGTGAGAAAGAGGCAGAGATAGTCAGTGAGAAAGAGGCAGAGATAGTCAGTGAGAAAGAGGCAGAGATAGTCAGTGAGAAAGAGACAGACATAGTCAGTGAGAAAGAGACAGAAACAGTCAGTGGGAAAGAGGCAGAGATAGTCAGTGAGAAAGAGGCAGAGATAGTCAGTGAGAAAGAGGCAGAGATAGTGAGAAAGAGGCAGAGATAGTCAGTGAGAAAGAGACAGACATAGTCAGTGAGAAAGAGGCAGAGATAGTCAGTGAGAAAGAGGCAGAGATAGTCAGTGAGAAAGAGGCAGAGATAGTCAGTGAGAAAGAGGCAGAGATAGTCAGTGAGAAAGAGGCAGAGATAGTCAGTGAGAAAGAGACAGAAACAGTCAGTGAGAAAGAGGCAGAAATAGTCAGTGAGAAAGAGGCAGAGATAGTCAGTGAGAAAGAGGCAGAGATAGTCAGTGAGAAAGAGACAGAAATAGTCAGTGAGAAAGAGACAGAAACAGTCAGTGAGAAAGAGGCAGAAATAGTCAGTGAGAAAGAGGCAGAGATAGTCAGTGAGAAAGAGACAGACATAGTCAGTGAGAAAGAGGCAGAGATAGCCAGTGAGAAAGAGACAGACATAGTCAGTGAGAAATAGGCAGAGATAGTCAGTGAGAAAGAGACAGACATAGTCAGTGAGAAAGAGGCAGAGATAGCCAGTGAGAAAGAGACAGACATAGTCAGTGAGAAAGAGGCAGAGATAGCCAGTGAGAAAGAGACAGACATAGTCAGTGAGAAATAGGCAGAGATAGTCAGTGAGAAAGAGACAGACATAGTCAGTGAGAAAGAGACAGACATAGTCAGTGAGAAAGAGGCAGAGACATTTTCTGGCCAAATGTTTGGGGATTATTGTACATTTGTCTGTTTGCTTTTGTGAAGGGCATGTATTCAAATATCTGGACTGAGTCAGTTATCTACTAATATATATATATAAAAAAAAAAGAAGCCAAAAACACCAACAATGATAGGAGAATATTAGTGTGTCATACAGTT
>CM031608.1:92601185-92616185 GCA_018398815.1 Conus ventricosus | reverse complement strand
ATAGTCAGACGGTACTGACGGCAGGGTTCCAGTACCCTTCTTCCTTCCTCCTTCCTTCTTCTTTCCCTCCTCTTCGACTCTCCTCCCAGCTACGTCCTCCCCCCTCCCGGGGGCTTCACCTGGAGCACGATCTGGATGGCGCCACGTACTGGTCGAGGCCACGTTCTGGTTGAGACCACGGACGGGATGGTGCCACACGCTGATCGAGGCCACGCCTTGGTCGGGACCGAGGGCTGGTAGAGACGCCCGCCGTCTTGACTGGCCGGCCTGGACCCCCGTCCAGGACCTCCAGTAACAGCTACGTCCCCCCCCCCCCCCGGGAACACGCTCTTCACTGCCCGCTTGGAAGTCGAGGGTGTCGGCTTTGAGCGACTCCCTGCGAGAACCAACCCGGCTCGGAGCACCTAGTGCGACAGGGTGCTCCCAGCAGACTCGACAGGGGCAGGGGTGTGCACGCACTCCATGGTGTTAGGAAGGGTCAATGCTGGAAATATTTCCTTATAATTGTGTATTTGTCATATGTGCTGGAATGCTGTAAGTGTGATCATATGCGTCGTATGGCGAAATACTTATTTATAATCGTGCATGTTGTGGGTGCGGGAGTGCTTGATTGGATTGTGCATGTTGTGTGCGTTGGAGTGCTTGATCGTGATTGTGCATGTTGTGTGCTTGGAGTGCTTGATCGTGATTGTGCATGTTGTGTGCGTTGAGTGCTTTA
This sequence comes from Conus ventricosus, assembly GCA_018398815.1. Classification (NCBI taxonomy): domain Eukaryota; kingdom Metazoa; phylum Mollusca; class Gastropoda; order Neogastropoda; family Conidae; genus Conus; species Conus ventricosus. The sequence continues at coordinate 92,615,467 of CM031608.1, read as the reverse complement.
TTGTGATCGTGCATGGTGCGTGTGTTGAATGTTTATTTGCTGGTGTGAATAAATGGGGTGTTGTATCGTAATCTTTATTGTGTGGGCTCTTGCGGAGCGTGTGAGGTCAGTCACTCCCTTCACTCCCACCTAGACCGATCCTGTCAGGGCAGACCTCCAGGGTCGGTCGTGACAATCTGAGCAGCGAGGGGTGCTGATGAAGTGGTGATCATGCCCTCCCCTCCCCTCCTCCTACCCCTTCCTTCCTCCCGGACCTTGTTTAGAGAGGCATCAGGTTCTTGCAACTCGCTGCCCGTTTGCTGAATGGGAGTAGTTTGCGGACACTTGGGCAATCTGTCTTCTTTATTGCAGTGTGGGCCGTTTGGGCTCTGTCAGCTTGTTGTTGATGCAAGAAGTTTCTTTGATATAATTGCTCATGACGAAGCGAACAGCTCTTTCTCCGGACAGCACAAATCGGGCACAATGACATCGTTAACTCTCTCCACCCCCTGCTGGTCTTTGAGACCCTGACGTTTTCCTCTGCGCTGTTGGGTTTGACAAGTCACTGTTGTTGAAAGTGTGCGCGTCTTCTGCTCCTGAAGCATTTTTTAAAAAAAAATACTTCAGAGAACGGGGAAATACCAATCCTGGCCACTTCCGCCCTCACCCAGTTTTCGGGCGAAAGTAACCCAGGATTGGTAATTTCCCCGTTCTCTGACAAGTAAGACTTCAATAACCAAAAAATAACGATTATCTACAAACAAACATACTGTGTAGGGTTATCCGTTTTCAATACTAATTTACTAAACTTTTCAGATTTCAGTTTTTGTTTAATCCTATGTTTTTTCCTGGTCATTTTCAATAACATCATTTTCGCGCAAACATTCTTCAAATGAGTCTCTGTCTTTCATGTGAAATAAAACTACAGTTTTAAACTGTTCTCTAAAGTCTTTTAAAACCGAGTTATATTTCTGGCATAAAATCCATACACTTATCCCAGCAATGCCTTCCGCTGAAAGCTAGTTTTGACAAAGTGTTTCTCTTTTTAACTATGTCTCTTTCTGCTGAACAGTCATCTATAATAAATAGTGTTTGCGTTCCTTCAAACAGTCTATAAAACTGTTTCTAAACACTCAACTCAGTTTATTGCTAGGATTAACTAAATATATGTCATCATCTGTCCATATAAACCTTCTATCATGATATGCTTTGTTCCATTTAAGTGTTGGACAGAAAACCACAATATGATTAAAATTATAGCGATAAACTGTTTGTAATAGGTCTAGGACAAATATTGTTTTTCCACAACCAGTCTGCCCACAAATCAACGAGCAATGAGGAGTTTTTGTCATAAAGTTTAACTGCTCCATGGTTTTATAGAAGAATTTAATCTAATCCAGTTATTATTTTTATCATACTTCTGTCAAAACCTGTTCAGTATAATAAAAACCCTACAAGACCTAAATGTGTAAGATTAATCCAATTTAGTTCTGTAAGATTGTTCTATTAAGTCAACAGTGATTTTGTTGCTTGTTGTTATGATCTTAATATCCTCGCCATTGTGAAGAACGACGACAACAACGTTAAGGCGTTTAACGTCTAATTTTGCCAGCTAAATATTAATTCCTTTTATAAGACGTCACTACGCCCACAACCCCATCCCTCTCCACATCTTTAAAGACAGAAATTTCAAATATCATTGTGAACGTGTCTCCTAATTTCTGCTTGGAAAGAACTGTAATTTTGTAGAAGCTTTTTTTACAACTGTTTCTTTTCTGTGGAGGATGTACTGTTTTTTCCCATACGCGTTATTTCAATTTCTTTCCGACTATTGTCGTCCGCATAAGACTTACATGTAAAGGGCCAGAGTTGAATGCTTTTCTGAAACTTTTTTGACGGCTAAAAAATGTAAATGGGCTTATGAATCAAATTTTATTTCCCATTCTAAATATGGTTCTAAGTGCCATTTGAGGTCAGGTTTTCGAACTATTTTATATTCATACTGGCCAACATTATTTGCTTCTAGATTGCGTAGTTGTTCTAGTTTAGGAAACCTTTTGTTGTCGTCAACCTCTTTGCGTTTATAATCACCATCTTTAGTGTACTCAAAACCATACAAAGTGCCTATCTCACCATTCTGTTCAAAGTCCGCAACGTCTGCAAGGTCTTTTAATTCTAAAGTTATACACCTCACAGGCGCTAATGTAACTCCTGGTTTTTCTGGCCCACGCGACATTATTTTTAGTAGCGTATTATTTTATTTCCAAAACAATGTGCAGGTTATCGCATTTCACAACTTTTCCTGTTTTGTCTTTGATTTTTAATTAAATGATCCGACCCTCCCACAAACTAAATCTTTTAAACTGTAAATTAGGGAATTGTATAATTTCATAATCGCAATATGCTGCTTTCCCTGACGGAAGAGCTCTTAAAACAGTTGAGGGCCTTCCATCATATAAGTTTTCATCATGCTCAGCTCATCCAAATGAACATAGAGTAATGAATGTAAATGCAAGATCGAGCGGATTTTCCCCCTCATAAGTAGTTTTGTCTGGCCCAGCAATAAAACTATGAGTGGGTAAATTGCTAGTTGTAAAGCCTAACATTTTAGCTAGCTCTCTATCAAAAAAGTAAGATGTTCCTTCGTCTTCAAGCTTAAAGTTAACATTGTTTTAGATTTGCATTGTTAAGTTGAGAGTAATGTCAAAGTTACTCATTGCTTCTTTTAGTGAGCAAAACCCGTAATAACCATCAGGTATTGTAACTGGCTCTTTTTGGGTCCCTGCCTGTTAACTTTTAGAACCTTATTATCTTCTTGGCTTTGCTTATATTAAAACCATACGACTTTGTAAAATATTTTCATGGAGCGCGACCGTTTTGGGCCCCGCAATTGTTATAAATAGCATTTCTAAAAACGAAGGGCGGTCTTGAGTTTTTAAATGTTACAAACATTTTTTAAAACAAATTAAAAATGAGTGCATTCAAATATACTGGTGCAAAATATTCTGTTGGCCGCACTACAATCTTAAAAAATAGCAACTGATACTCTTGACATTGCTGTGGCCCAGACTGCCTCTTTTCATAAAAAGGTGAGTACTCCATTGAAGAGCAACTTAACCCCCCTATTGAAAACGACTCACATCAAGAAAGCGTGGTTTAGCATCCGATGCAGTTTTATCAAAAACCAGTTAAACTTTGCTGTGTTTTGCGCATCAACGGGTGGGGAGTGGCGTTTCCGATCATTTAAATCACCATGATCCTTTGGTGAGGTCAGTGAAACAGATTTCATTTTATACACCTTCAACGTATTTTGACTGAACTGCAAGCGCCATTACCAAATGAAAAAACCATTTAATCCACTTAGCAACAGAATAGACATGAAGGCTTTGAAAGGATTTGAACAATTAAATATTAACATCAAACAGACTTTAAGACAAAAGTTGGATAAATAATCATGGCCAGGCGACCTTTATTTTCGGGGCACGCACAGAAAGTATAACTATGACTGGCATCCCCCTTTTTCAAAACTTTCTTTTCAAGGCAAAACTGTTCAGCCTGGTCCCTACAGCAAGAGCATAAAACAGCATGGACAACATTTATTTTAGACACTTCTAAGGGCCTAACTAGAGCGGGAATAGAACGAAAAAACGACCATTCGTACTTACGTTTGGTGTTTGGCTAGGTTCGCAAGCACAGGCAAGATCGAGCATAACTGATCCTTCTACTGGCTTTGACGCGAAAAAACAATACTTAGCAAATTTAGGGGACGCCATTAATCACAGTTGATTTACCTTCAAGTATTCAAAGGTACCAACATGTTTTACAATACGCAAGATCGAAAGTAAACTTTGCTGTTGGCACTGGTTTAACATGCTGCCTTCTGACCTCAGACTCCAGATAGTACAATAATAAAAACTAAAATGAAATTCTAATAGCAGGCAATGAACAGAAGGTTGGAAAAACGACAAAAAATTCTGGGCCATAATATTACAAACAATAAAAGAACACCCAAGAAAAGCCCATCCAATCCCCGAAGTCCAAACCCCCAAAGTCATTGAAGGCTCAGCAAAGCTCGCGGACTCTGTTTCGCGATGACCATGAATATGAAAAGACAGCGGTATTGTTGTTGGATTAACTGCTTTGGGATTACTTGGTCTTTATTTTACAAAATAGTAACCCAACAAATTAAAGAACTAATGCCCATAAGTGCTCGCCATAAAGCCAACTACTTTGCTTGCAGTAGACAAAACCAGCTGACAATACTCCCCAATATTCCTGGTAAAGCGTCTACGGCTTACCAGCTAATTTTTTTAATAAATTCGCAAGATGATCAAGCTGTTTTTTCACCCATGATTTATCAGGTGATGGCGACGGGGGCACAAAATTTTGACCCCCAAACCGCCGCCTGTAATAGCCATCACCAGGTACTTATTGCAAACCTAAGGCCGTTATAACGCTTGCTAATGTGACTCCTTGCCTCTAAACAGTGTTCGTATTCGTTCTGCTAGTGCTTTCTTCATATAAAATTTCCGGATAGTTTCTCTTATTCTATTCATTTGATTCGTAATTGGTCTCGGTTAGTAGTTAGCACTTCTAGTCTTGCTGATCTTTCTTGTTCAAGATTTTTTAGTCTTTGGGTTATTCTTTCTTTAATATCAGCCCTAAGTTGGCGTCATCAGCCTCAACGAGTTTTTTCTTTTTCTCTTTTTATATGCCCATCTAGTTCACCTAGTTTTTGCTAAATTGTTTGTTAATTCGCCTCTGTGGTTCTTAAAGTACGATCAAGGCTAATAATTCTCGCATAGGCAATGGGAATCATTAATTTTTTTTTAACGCGGTTTTCTTCTGAAAAACGGGTTTCTGTTTCTATTGTATTTATTAATTCGCCTGCTGATTGATTTAATTCTTTAAGTTCCATGTTTTGCATTTGGTTATCTGTCGGGAGTTCTTGTAGTGTGTTTTGAAGTTTAGCAACTGCCTCCGCCCTTAATTTCTGTCTAGCAATGCCAAGGCATTTTGATTTTTCACACAGAGTCTATTTCTAATTGAACCCACAGCTAAAAACTTTGATGGGTCGGGTTTAGTTGTAAGCCGAACAAGTTGCCCTTGATCGTTTTTTACAAACAAATGACCATCTTTTAATTCAAAATCATTTGGGTCTATAAATTTCGGGAGGTTCTTGACCTAAACTTTTGTAAAATGCTCCGACCGTACTTTCTGTTAATTCACGCTGCATTGAGAGCGTTGAGCGATGCTGTGTTAAAGGGATCTTTTTCACTCATGTCGTCTCCAGGATCAAAAACATCATAATCTTCTTCATCTTCAATTCCTGCCATTTTTTAAATAATTATTTTTTATTTTGCTTTAAAAAAATGTCACAAGCACATGGCTCGATTCTTGACCCGCATAGAAGACTGAAAGAAACCCTTTGGCGTGAAGGGAAATAAGCGACTATTACTGTTCCAAATAATCCATCTACTATGATGCAGATCAAATTCTTACTGTCAAATTTCCAGACCTAGGAGCAAATAAACGTGATTGTGCCAGGCTCTGCGCGTCTTACTTTCAAAATAGCGCTGATTCAACAACAGACCCAAACGGGACAGTTGTACAGAATCTGGGGCGGGAAAATTGTTAAGAAAATTTCATAAAATTAGGGGCAAGAAATATTTTCTTTACACAAATGCAGACATTTTTTTAAAACCTATCTGATCTATGGCTAACCGAGAATGAAAGGCTGATCTGCGTTTCAAGGAATTGAAAATGATGAGGACAAAAAAACACAGAATAGACCCCCGCAGATTTTAAAGACAACAAAAAGCATGCAGCTGTAATTTTGCGTATGGAAATCGCTTTTCCATTCCCTTAGATTTTGAGTTGTTAAAAGCGCATGCCCCATACTTTCAAGGAGCATTAAAAGACAGACTGTCATATGAACTAACTTTAACGAATACAAACCGTTATCAGATAAACAGACACCGAAGCAATGACAGCATTTCTGACATCTCGTTAGAGTTTGACGTTGTTAGCAACCCTAATTAGCAAGGCTGATTGAACAACAATATCATCAAAATTAGCAATATATTACGAAAGAGTGATTCATCATACAACATATCCCAGAAGCGGGGCAGACACTATATGGAATTTAGTTTTAGTGTCCAGCAAATCTCTTAAAGGTATTTTTATTGCTGTGCGAAGATGAAGAAACCGTTTCAAAAGGGGAAGTGAAAATTTTTTTAATCCTAAAATAGCGAAAGTACAATGTACAATTGAGGTATCCTAACCAAATCTACCTAGCGGGCTTAGACCTTATCATCATTTTGACGAAATAAGAAAATTGTTGGGGTGGGAGGGTAGAAGTCAACAGCAGACCGTGGTTCTAAAGATTTACATCTTCACAATGTTAGGCTTGATGTTTATTAACAACAAAATACGGTTTTATGGATTGACCTAAGGTCAACAGGGGATAATCATTACAGGGAAGCGGGGAACTGTAGAGACGTAATAAACATTCAAATTGATAAAGAAGAAGAAGCTGATAAACCGCTTAATGCACATTTTTTTTTTATTATATGATCGCAGCTGAATATTGAAAATAACAGTTTAAAAAGGGATATACAATACTAAATTATTTTTTTTTTATAAAAAGCAGTCCTGTTCAGGTTTATCCAAATGTGCCACAGGGGCCGCCAAAAGAAGAGATAGCGGGCAATTCTGCTGCTGAAGTAAAAACCTTCAGTTTAAAACCAACATTACACAAATGCAGAAAGTACTAGAGCAAGACCTTCAAAATACAGCAAAACCCAAACGAAGGTATTCTGCTGCCTTTAATGCTGTTACATATGCCCAATACTGGAGAAATCGACTAAAGCGCCCAAATCACGGGAACAGTGTTGGTCTCTTAGCAACGGCATAGGCGCACCCGCAGCTTTACCTCTAGGAGGTTTGTCTTTAGCTCTCGGTCTGTGTTTCATTAGCCGTAGGTGCCGCTAGAAAAAAAAATAAAAACTAAACTCCAAAAGCACACACTATGGTTCAACTAATAACAGCTAAACTTAGCTCGTTCAAACTGACAATAAATAAAGCGCTTGTTGATTTCAAACATCACGGATGAAAAATTTTAATCGTTTACAGCCGTTTTTGATGACTACAAAAGACAAAAGTTTGATCTTCAAAGAAAGGCGGTGACAAGTTTTCTCAACAGCCAGACCCCGAGCAGAAAAAAAAAGGAATGCTTAAAAAAAGTAAACGAGACATTAAACTCTGTTCTAAACAGCTCACATTAACAACACCAAAAGGTTTTTATACTTTAGTTTATGGATCCAAGCACAAAAAGACCGTTGATATTGGTTCTGATTAGTTTTTTTTTTTAAATTAAAATAAATATTTTTGGTTTAGAAAAGAAAGACAGCATGGCTAAGATATATGAAGGACCAAGACGAATTGTTTGAAGGAATGCTCGAGAAGAGGCGTTATCAAGAGCACTGAATGATATTGATTTAGAAGTCATTGACCCAACAAACGTACGGGCAAGTGTTTTTCATGCTATTTCTCAAGTTCCAGGCAAACTAACAATAGACCCGCCATTTTAAAGTAATGTTAGCTGTTTTAAAATCGACTATGTAACAATAAAGAAGAAAATCTAGAAGTCTGGGTCTCAACTAAACACAGACTATTCTTTCTCATAAGACTTAACAACCCGGTTGGGCAGACGAACTGCTTACACAGTTTGACGCTGCCGCTGAAGAAGCTAAAATGAGAGGCTCTGGTTGGTCAGAGGGCGAAGTCTTAGAGATTAGATTAAAACAGGCTAAGTATGCTCCGATGTGGGCCCAAGGCTACATTCCGCTACCTCGGGATTGGTTTTAAAGAGAGCAGTTTTAAACATAAAAATTTCAGAACACAAATGTTTCAGGTGGTGCGTTCTTGCAAGGCTGCATCATGTCCGCGACCACGCAGAGAGAGGACTAACAATCGGCAATACACCAAAGATCTTAACTTAAATGGAATATCCTTTCCTGTTAGTGTAGACCAAATTGATCAGTTTGAAGAAAAAAACAAACCAATAACTGTCAATATCTACACATGGGATGAGGAAACAAATCTACAGCCGATTTAAAGTGTCCAAAACACCCCAACGATTGGCGAGCCAGACAAAAATCATGTTGCTTACTACTAATGTTTTCACCAGCGGGGCTGCCACATTAACAAAAATTGATACGAACAATGAGTAAACTAATGCAGCATATTTCAAAAGATGGGCACAAACAAAAATTTCCCTGCAGAAATGTTTAACAAGAATGCCATCTGTTAAAGGCCGCAAGCGAACATAAGAAACATTGATCGGCCCAGTTGACAGTAATACAGAACTAATTACGCCCCCACCTGGATCTAAAGTTAGTTTTAAGAACTGGAAAAAACTGCAACATTCTCCATACGTAGTTTACGCAGACTTTGAATCACTCATTGTTCCTTATAAAGGGGCCACCCACCACAAAAACTTCGAAAAACAGTCTTAATGAGTAACCCATCAGATTTGTTTCATTTTGCCTTCATTGTTGTCAGGTCGGATGGCGCCCATTCAGCACCAGAATTATACAGGGGACCAGATGTTTGCAGAAACTTCTTAAAACGCATGCAGCAAGTGCGTAACGCCTTTCTAATAATCTAAACTATCTGAAATCATAATGGCGCCTGAAGACCAACAACAGTATAACTCACCACGCATTTTTTGGATTTGCGGTTTAGAGCTAACGCCCAAGAGTGTAAAACCCCACAGTAAAGAGACCATAAATCACATTAGTGGGAAGTTTAGAGGTGCAGCGCACAGTAAATGCAATTTTCAACTAAAGTTTGATCCAAAGACAGGGAAGCTGCCTGTATCTTTCATAACTTGCGAGGTTACGACTCCCACCTTATAATGAAAGCAGTGGACGATGCCTTCAGTAGCAATCATTGCACGGGTCATCAAAAAGTACAATGTTTCACTTTAAAATAACATGTCTTTTTATGACTCTATGCACACATGATGGGTTCATTAGAGTCACTGGCATGTCCTTAAAGTCCTCCCAATAACAGAAGAATATTTAGACCCAACTCTTGTTAAAAGGGCGTTTACCCTTATGAGAAACATGAACAGTTGGAAAGGTTTGACGAAGACACACTTCCGCCTAAAGGCGCTTTTCTTTTCTAGTCTTAGAGGAAAGGACATCAGCGACTCCCGATTACCAGCATGCTCAAGAGGGCTTGGCAAAAGTTAGATGGTAAAACGAGGGGAGACAAACATGACTCCTTTTTAAGGGCTGATGTAGTTTTTTGGGGGACGTCTTTGAAAATTAACAGAAAGCCTCATGAAACATTACAGCCTGGATCCTGCGCATTACTTTTTCTGCGCCTGGGATGAGTTGGGACGCTTTCTTAAAATTTACGGAGTGCAGATTGATTTATTGTCTGACCTACCAATGATTCAGAGATTGAAAACGGATTGCGTGGGAAATTAGTAGGCGTCGCATCATTACTGTAAAGCAAACAACAAATACTTGGACGACTATGATCCAAGTAAAAGGTCTAACTATCTCAGTATTTAGATGCAAACAATCTGATGGTTGGGCTATGGCACATCACTTCCATTACGTAACTTCAAGATGTACACAGGTACCCAATAATATTCAAAAGGCATTAAAGTGGTTTGGGTCAGTTTAACGCCTGATCACCAGGGTTTCATTCTAGAAGTTGACTTAGAAAAATCCTCATGAACTCCATGACCTGCATAATGACTATCCATTAGCAGCAGAAAGTCAAAAGAATGGATCCAAGAGAACCCCTAAACTTGTGCCTAATCTTCGAGGCAAAAAAAATTATGTTCTGTCATTACAGACTTCTAAATTTTATTTAAGACATGGTTTGAAGTTGACAGGGATTCATCGATAATTGCTTTTGATCAAGAACATTCATGAAACCATACATCATGAAAGAACACTGATCTCAGAACTAAATCCACAGATGCTTCAGAAAAAGACTTTTCAAGCTGAGAACAAAAGCTGTTTTGGAAAGACTATGGAGAAAAACCGCACAAGCGCAAAGATGTTAGATTAGTCACCAAAGAGAATGAAGCAATTAAGCTGACTTCAAAACCTAATTATCAGGACTTCAGAAGATTTCATGATCAGCTTTTTTTGGGAAAATGAAGAAAAAGAAAGTCAATTAGACAAACCTGTTTTTATTGGGGTTTTCTGTTTTAGAATTATCAAAGCTTTTGAGTTTAGAATTTCTTTATGACTACTTTAAGCCCTCGTATCCCCGGGTCCGAGTGCTTTAAAACAGATACAGATAGTTTGTTATAGATACCCTACTGAAGACATCTATAAAGACATGGAATTAGAAGTAGATAAAGGAGCGGTGGATGGTACGACACGTCCGATTACCCTAAAGATTCGCCTTGCATTCAATTACTAATAAGAAGGTTTTAGGAAAGATGAAGGATGAATTATCTGGAAAGGTGATCAAGGAGTAAGTGGGGTTAAGGTCAAAAAAGTACAATTTTCGAGCCAGGAGAAAATCATTAAGAAAGCAAAGGGAATATCTCGCAGCGTTGTGCAGTCAAACATATCACATGACAACTACAAAGAAGCATTGTTTGGCAAAAGACTTTTCATCATGACAACGTAAAACTGCGATCTAATCTCCATGAATCAACACAACAGTTTTTAACAAAGAAGTCATTAGATAAACAAACACAAAACGGGTGTTTGTTAATCCAGAGTTTCATATGCCAAATTGGGCACTGGAGAACCGTAAAATTTAATTAAAGCGGAACTGTGTCTGGTGGGATTATTTGCAATTCTTCTTTCACAAAAGATCTTTGAGGAGCAGGTTGTTTTTTTGTGTCCCGTTTCCTCGTAATAATACACGGCGGATTCATCTTTACAATTCTTTTTATTTCATATGGATCAACACTCCAAACTTTGGGTCTGTTGCCCTGAGCGAGTGTCCCCTTTTGCTTCCCCCGGTAAATAAAGGTAACCTTACTTTCAAACCCAAATGGTAATATTTGCCGGTGAAGACTCTCCTTCACAACATTTATTGTTTTCTTTTGATGCTTGTACTGGTTTTAAACCCTTTAAATTCTTCATTATTCATTGCGCGCAAAACTGAGGGGAGCTTCTAACCCATTCTGTGTTGCGAAATTGTCAATCAGCTCTCTGTGATACTGGGAGGGAAAAAAATCTTTCAGCTAACCTGTTTGTTAAAGTTTCGACTAAAGCCTGTGATCTATGAACTCCTGGAATGCCTCTTTAAATGGTAACTCTATGTTTCACAATAATTGATTCACTTGGCCTTTAAATTCTTTCCCATCATCGACTTGAATCAAGCGAGGGTAAGTTAGTTTGGACCTCGCTGGTATATCAGCTGTAATGGCAACAGCAACAGCAGAAGCACTCTTTTGTGTTAATGGTTCTGCATCTTTGTATCTTGAAGCCATGTCAATGACTGTGAGTGCGTACTTAAATCTTTTCGTCTAACCTATCAGAGGGTAAATACAGAAGAAACCATTTGATGGGGGTCGTTTCGGGATTGTATTAACAAAGTGTGGTCTCTGAAATTTGTCCTAGGGGGAGGTAAATAAATTTGCCAATCGCTTGTTTAGATAACCATTCCTTCGCTGTTTTTTTTCACTGACTCCCGCCGCTTGGCTTAGCTTTTGTATTGCGGATACCCTTCCAATATCCTTTTGGGGGAATAATAGATTTTGTTCATTTTTTATTCAGCCAATATTATGTGCAACAAAAAAACACGACGGTCAACCAACGACAATAAACGCGATTTCTGCATCTTTGTTTCTCTGAAGGATGATAAAAGTCGCTAAATTTTGGTGGGGGCAATGTCTGGACTGGTTTGCCTGTTACTAATAATATTGTTTATTGCCTGACAACATCATTAAATATGTAAGCTGCATCCCCTTCTTTTCATGTGTCATTAATAAAATCTAAATGCTTAAGTCGCCGCCTTTTATAGGCTCCCTTGTGCAGCTGCTAGTTTCCCCCCATAGCTTGTTATGTCTTTTTCTCTCGCCGTCATTCCCCAGTTTACTAAATGCGAAAATTACTTCCGCTAAAAGCAAGCGCATTCACCACAGCGCCGCCTATCATTAAATTGCAGTGAAGCCATTTTTTATAAATGAATTTTTTTTTTCTTACATATTTATATTGTCTGGGAATTATTCCTTGCTGACTAGAAAATCTTTCGTGGCAACCGAAGCTGCAATGATAGCAATTAGCTTTGCTGAATCCTCAAAGTCTAGTTTGCCAAGATCTGCTGGTTTAATTCTTAACAACTTTACCGAGCATTGAGTATCCTACACTTAGGCCTCCAATAACAGCAGAATGGTATACAAGGTTGGCAATAGTTTTTCGGTGCTCATTTTATAAATAAAATAATTAATAATTTAAAAAACATGAACAGTGATGATCTCCTACAGCTACAAGGTACCTAAACCTTCCGAACCTTTTGAATGACCAAGTTGATGATCAAGCATTGCCCCAAAAAGGAGAGGCCGTATTTTTGGCAGGGATGTGGGAAAACAAAACAGTTTCCTCGAACTGAATACAGCATTGAACAAATTCAACAGATGTCGCCGCAAGACATTATAAAGTATCATAAAAAGTATGAAGCGCAGCTGGGTCGAGAAAGGTAAAAAGTGTGGGGCAACGGCCTTAGTTTGTACACTAAACAAATCAGTAATTTGCTCCCATGATTCTGAACAAGATCTTACGTATGAATTAAAAGCAAGATCCATTTTAACAAAGACATTAGAGTCTCTAAAGGGGGTGATTTTTACTACAGATTGGAACATGTTTCGCCATTAATCATGGGATTAATAACTTTTAATCATAAAAGATTTTATTTCCCTTCAAAATGAACGACTAGAAAATCATCAGAACCAAAAACACTGAATCATGTGGAGAAAGTAACCAAAAACGCTGAATCAGGGAGAGCATTAAAAAAACCTGGGCGTGTTTGAAGCAGGGAAAAAATTAGCAGGGGTGGAACAGACAAAAAAAATTAATGTTACAGCATTATGAAAACATAACACCGCCAACGCCAGAACAAGTTGATTTCAATTGCCAGCTAAAAAACTCCATGTGATACAAGGGCCCCAAATCTTCATGGAATATTGAACTTAAAACTGTTGCCATTTTTGGCGCCCTTGCTGCTGTTGGGGCAGTTATTTTGGCTATAAAATATAATACACAATTGCAACAGAAACGAAAACAACCAAAAAAAAACTGAACCACTAAATGCAGAAAAAGACACCAGCACGCCAAAACCGCCAATAACAAAGCATCATTTTGATCCATTTATAATGGGAAAAATATTTAAGAACTTAATTTTAAATTTTTAATAAAAATAGATCATGGCGTATTATAAAATGATAAAGCAATAAATAAAGACAGGAGTCTATAAAAGGCATTTCCATAGACCAGAATTGGGAATCAAGCGGGTTTCTTAGTTGTAAGGCCTTCATTTAAAAACTAGGGAGAAAACGCTGAGCAAGACATCCCAACGATGACGCGTTTTTTTGAGGGGTGTGTTACTATAATTAACATTTACTATTTAAGATAAAAACATAGATTTTATTTTTTTGATATTATAAGATAACTTAATAAGAACTTGATTGTACTTAAAGATAACTTAATCAAGAACTTATTAAGAACTTGATCAAGAACTTAATTAAAAACTTAATCAAGAACTTATAAGAACTTGAAGTAACTTAATTAAAAACTTGGGGTAACTTAATTAAAAACTTAATTAAGAACTTGGGGTGACTTGGGGTGGAGTGTGTGTGGGTGTACACAGAGCTTTATTATTTGTCATGGTAACACCACTTAGTGCAAGACAGTGCTTGCGTTTTTTGTGATGCATTTGGGTCTTTTTTTGCAATTTCAAAGCAGCCGCCAAGTGCACAAAAAAGTTTATACCACACCCCTCCTCTTTTTCATCCAGGCTTGGGACTGGCATTGGGAGAGTTACCTAGTGGTTTTTTTTTAAAGTAAAATACTGCTTTAGCAGAGCTAAAAAGGCAGCCTAAAAGTTTGTAACAGGGCGTAGACAGCAAAGCGACAAAGCAGCATCTGATCTCACTGCTGATAACCTTTGACCGCTCAGGGTGAAGCGCTAAAGAAACGGCTTGCCATTGTGCCTTTGACCGCTCAGGGAAGCCTAAAGAAACGACTTGCCACTGTGACCTTTGACCGCTCAGGGTGAAGCGCTGAAGAAACGGCTTGCCACTGTGACCTTTTACC
>CM031608.1:92581185-92583685 GCA_018398815.1 Conus ventricosus | reverse complement strand
CAGACTATAACTGAGACGGCTGTTTTGGTACTCTGAGGGCGGCTAAGTGCACACATAAGACCTCAGTTTAATGTCTCGTTAGAAAGGCTAACGCTTTGACCAACAACAATGAAGGTCAGAGAGAGAGAGAGAGCGAGAGAGAGGGGGGGGGGGGGGAAACGTGCCCTGCGCGAGATTCGAACTACAGCCCAAGGGTATTTCGCTTCCAGAGTGAATGCATGGACCACTGGGCCCCCTTTCCCATCCACTCAGACCGCCAAATAATAGTTTTGTGCATGTCATAGCAAGCCATACTCTTTCTTTTTTCTGGTACTTAGAGTACGTATTAAAATTTATGACACCAACTCTTTATTCTTGTGTGTGTGTGTGTGTGTGTGTGTGTGTGTGTGTGTGTGTGTGTGTGTGTGTGCGCGCGCTTATGCACATGCATAAAAAGAGTTGAAGAAATCACCAAGAACTGAAGGGATAACAGTGTACATGAGCCAGGTTGGGTGTACTGACATGAACTTGGCATTAGTTTGGAAAAGAAAAAGAAAAGGGGGGGGGGGGGGGGGGGGAGAGAGAAAAACATTACTCAAGAAATTCGGGAGGACTATAGATGAGCAAGGATTTAAAAGGGTAAGTCGTAAGGAAAGTCAGAGATGAGGTTGAAAGTATTTGAGATCGATTAATCGGTAAACCTTCTGAGGGTAATGGAGTGAATCAACAGACGTCCTATTTTGGATGTCACCACATAATCAGGATAAAAAGGCGGACACGTTGAGAAGCGAGTCATGCACGGTGCAAAAAGAAAGGCACCGAAGAAGAGGTAAAACAGATCCATGAAGATTTGGGATGGCGCTGCACATACCGAGTACCAGAAGTGGAGTTCCACATGGCAGGAGATAAATCAAAAAGGAGACGAGTCGGATGAATCGATGAGCAGTCGGTGTGTGTCTGCAGGGAGAAAGGTGTGGAGGAGATCTGTGAAGTGGTAGAGGGATTATTCAGGGAGGAAGGTGTGAGAGAGATCTGCGAAGTGGTAGAGGGATTAGTCAGGGAGGAAGGTGTGTGGGAGATCTGTGAAGTGGTAGAGGGATTATTCAGGGAGGAAGGTGTGGGGGAGATCTGTGAAGTGGTAGATGGATTATTCAGGGAGAAAGGTGTGGGGGAGATCTGTGAAGTGGTAGAGGGATTATTCAGGGAGAAAGGTGTGTGGGAGATCTGTGAAGTGGTAGAGGGATTATTCAGGGAGAAAGGTGTGTGGGAGATCTGTGAAGTGGTAGAGGGATTATTCAGGGAGAAAGGTGTGTGGGAGATCTGTGAAGTGGTAGAGGGATTATTCAGGGAGAAAGGTGTGGGGGAGATCTGTGAAGTGGTAGAGGGATTATTCAGGGAGAAAGGTGTGGGGGAGATCTGTGAAGTGGTAGAGGGATTATAGGGAGGAAGGTGTGTGGGAGATCTGTGAAGTGGTAGAGGGATTATAGGGAGAAAGGTGTGGGGGAGATCTGTGAAGTGGTCGAGGGATTATTCAGGGAGAAAGGTGTGGGGGAGATCTGTGAAGTGGTAGAGGGATTATTCAGGGAGAAAGGTGTGGGGGAGATCTGTGAAGTGGTAGAGGGATTATAGGGAGGAAGGTGTGTGGGAGATCTGTGAAGTGGTAGAGGGATTATAGGGAGAAAGGTGTGGGGGAGATCTGTGAAGTGATGGAGGGATTATTCAGGGAGAAAGGTGTGGGGGAGATCTGTGAAGTGGTAGAGGGATTATTTAGAGAGGAAGGTGTGGGGGAGATCTGTGAAGTGGTAGAGGGATTATTCAGGGAGAAAGGTGTGGGGGAGATCTGTGAAGTGGTAGAGGGATTATTCAGGGAGGAAGGTGTGGGGGAGATCTGTGAAGTGGTAGAGGGATTATTCAGGGAGGAAGGTGTGGGGGAGATCTGTGAAGTGGTAGAGGGATTATTCAGGGAGAAAGGTGTGGGGGAGATCTGTGAAGTGGTAGAGGGATTATTCAGGGAGGAAGGTGTGGGGGAGATCTGTAAAGTGGTAGAGGGATTATTCAGGGAGGGTGTGGGGGAGATCTGTGAAGTGATGGAGGGATTACTTCGGCAAGACATCACGCTGCGTGATCAGAACTAAGGACGACAAGTGAAAGAAAAGTTCACAGGAATGAAAATGGATGACAAACTACAGACAAAATTGAAATGAAATGAGGCAGGGAACAGTAAACAATAAACAAGTAGGAAAACTCTTGCTCCCATGATTTGGGAGGGAGGGGTGGGGGGAGGGGGCAGAGGGAGATTTTAAACCAAGAAATGTAACCTCACAAGCGGTTCGAACTCAAGACTGTCAGATCCACAGGCAAACGCTCTATCTGACTAGGGGCCCCTCTCTGTAAGTGCTATGGTAGTGTTTTTGGCAGGGTAATATTCATAGCGAGTTACAGCGGCCTCCCTGAGCCATGACCATCATCACTTGATGAGAGTGTCAACAACAGAACAGTTCTGAACAGTTGCCACAGAAGA
>CM031608.1:92568685-92576185 GCA_018398815.1 Conus ventricosus | reverse complement strand
AAGTCACAGGGAATCCAGATAGGAGGGACAAGCAGAGAGATGAGGAGGAGACAGGGAAAAAATGCGAAAGAGCAGACAGACAGACAGACAGACAGAGAGGGGGGAAGGAGAGAGAGGGGGAGAGAGGGAGGGAAGGAGAGAGAGAGAGAGAGAAAGAAAGAGAGAGAGAAGGAGAGAGAGGCAGATCTCAGAACTCAGAAAACCTTTATTCGATCAAGGATTGACATTTTAGGCGGAACCTATTCTTCCGGAGAGAGAGAGAGAGAGAGAGAGAGAGAGAGAGAGAAGGAGAGAGAGAGAGATTTCAGAACTCAGAAAACCTTTATTCGATCAAGGATTGAAATTTTAGGAGGAGCCTATTCTTCTTCTTCTTCTTCTGAGAGAGAGAGAGAGAGAGAGAGAGAGAGAGAGAGAGAGAGAGAGAGAGAGAGAGGAGAGAGCCTACGCAAACTGAATACAGAAACGTGATGAGAAAGAAAATGATATGTCAAATAAAGTGAGAAGTGTTGCGGACTTCCTGGTAATTGTTTATCACGCACCTATTTTGCGCCATGAGCAATTTTTTATTTCCCAAGTAATGAACATATCATCCAAGGAGACGGACAGACCGACATCGAGACAGAGAGACAGACAAAGAGACAGAGAACACAGATGGAGAGGGGAAGGTAGAAAGATTGAGACAGCGATGGACAGAGACAGAGCGTCCAGACTCGCTGACGGTGACAGAGAGAGAGAGAGAGAGAGAGAAGAGAGAGAGAGAGAGTGTCGGACAGCGATGGAGAGAAAAGGAATGGGAAGGAGAAGGGGAGGCGGGAGGGGGCAGGAAGGGGAAGGGGGGAAAGGCCAAAGGGATGGGGGGGAGGGGGGGGGGGGGGGGGGGGGGGCAAGAAGGAAAGGGCGAGTCAAACATGCTTCGGGAAGAAAAGATACTTTGCAACTAAAAGAAAATACAGAAGACCAAACCCGTGACCTGTGTGGACGTCTTTGCTGACGGAATGGATGTCAAACACTGCTGCAGTAACGAAGTTTTCAATACCGAAGAGCTTCTCCAGGCACTGCTATTGATCTGCCTGATAAGGGGGTCGGAGGGTGGATTGGGGGGTGGGAGGGAGGGGGGGGGGGCAGGACTGCTGCAGACTGGGTGCCGCAGGCTGGAATCACACCCCTACTAAATCTTCCCCCCCCCCCCCCCCCCCCCCCCCTTCACTTCTCCTCTTCCCTTCTTTCTTGAAATCACAAGAAAATAACATAAATAAAAAAGCGCATATTTGATTTGAATTGTTTTCTAATTCATTAAAAGGTGTTCCACATCTCTCTCTTAGCGGGAGAAATGAGTTCTACATCGAGGACTCCAGTGTCCTAACATTACCAACATTACATGTCGCTCAGTTCTACATTGAGGGCTCCAGTTTCCTAACATTATCAGCAGTACATGTCGCTCAGTTCTACATCGAGGACTCCAGTTTCCTAACATTTGCAGTATTACATGTCACTGCGCTCGTTGAGAGGGCGGGCGTGGGGCTTGCTGTTTAAAAAAAAGGAAAAAAAAACAACAACTTTCTGTCTTCTTCATTGTGATGCTCGTTGCTTTCTTGCACTCAAGCCTCAGAGGGAAAACTTTATCTGTCTCTCTGTTTGTCTGTCTGACTGTCTGTTTGTCTCTCTTCAGTCTGTCCTCTCTCTCTCTCTCTCTCTCTCTCCTCTCTCTCTCTCTCTCTCTCTCTCTCTCTCTCTCTCTCTCTCTCTCTCTCTCTCTCTGTGTGTGTGTGTGTGGTGTGTGTGTGTGTGTGTGTGTGTGTGTAATAAAGAGAGAGAAGGAGCCAAGAGGGAGAAAGGGCTGGCGGAGTGTGAATGGGAGCAAGACTCTATGATTGTCTGTTATTGAAGAATCAATAATAATAATAGTGATAATGATGACGATGACACACGTAATAGTAACCATAGCAACAACAACAACAACACCAACAACAAGGTAAGGTAAGGTAATGTTGCTTATAACCCAGCCGACCGCAAAGGGCCATATCAGGGCTGTTATGACGTTAAAATAACCTCATCAACGATGATGATGATAATAATAATAATAATAATGATGATGATAATAATATGAAGAAGAATATGAAAAAGAAGAAGAAGAGGAAGAAGAATGATAATGATAATAATAATGATAAAAGTAATGATGATGTTGAGGAGGAGGAGGAGGATAAGGAAAAGAAGAAGAATTAATATCATAAGAAAGAATGGGTACAAAACAGGAAGAGGAAAGCAGTGCAAGTTTGTGAAGTTTGAAATTTGTCCAGCAGGGTGCAAACTGAGGTGGGGGGACGGGGCTGTGGGTTGCTGCGTTCGCTGATTCGCGGCGCCAAAGGAGACGGCAGTCAGTCAGAAAAAGTTGTTAGGCGGGTGAAGACCCCCAACGGCCCCCAAAATTTTGACCTTTTTTGGGAGGTTTTCTGTGAAAAACAACCCCAAACAACACCACCAAACCAAACCCACACCCCAAACCCGCCGCAACCCACACACCCCAACAAACACACAAAAACAAAACCACACACCCCCCCCCCCACACACCTGTCAAAAAACACCAAACCCCAAACCCCCACCACGCACAACAACCCCACACAAAACAAACACAGTCCAACCCACACCCCCCACACACACACCCACAAAAACACACCCCCACTTTAAAAACCCCCAAAACCCACACAAAACCACACCACCACACAAAACCCCAAACAACCACCACCCACACACACACCAATCACACAACCCACACACACACACCCCAACACAACCCCCACACAATACAACACAGTCACCACACCACCCCACACAACACACCCACCACACACACACACAAACCCCCCACAGTCACCACACCCACACACACACCACAAACACACACACCCACACACACAACACCCCAACCACACACCCTGTCTCCCCGCCCCCTCCTTTCCCCCACACACTCTCCTCCACCCATTCGCAGACGTTTCCTGGGAAAAAAGAAAATTTTCGTGGGTTGGGACCTCTTTTTTTTTGGAAAAGAGAAATTTTAAAAATATGGGGGGGGGGGGGGGGGGGGGGGGGGAAAAAAGAGAGAGAGAATGAATTTTTTTTTAAATTAAGTTGGTTTGCCCCCCAAAAGGAGTTGTGAACAATTGTAATAACCCTTTTTCCCCAATAAACAAAAGGGCGTAATGGAATTTTTTTCAAAATTTTCCCTACCATACAACATAGCAAACGAAGTCGTATTTATTTGGTATGTCTAACCGAATAAGAAAAAAAAACATTGTCAAAACATAGGTTAATTTTAAAATTTTGTTTGGGGAAAGGGGGGGGGGCAGGTGAGGGGGGGGGGGGTGGGGGGGGGGAGGAAGGATTGGAGGGGAGAGGGGGAGGGGGAGGGGGGGAGAGAGAGGAGAGGAAAAGGGAGGGAGGTTTAGGGGAGTGAGAGGAGGGAGAGGGGGAGAGAGAGACGAGAAGAGGAGAGCAGGTTTAGAGAATTGAAAGAAAACAAAAAAAGAAAAAAAAGTTTTAAGACTGTTTATTTTAAAAAAAGAAAAAGGAAGAGGAAAACCAAGCATCCGAATGGAAAAAAAAAATTTGAACCTAAAAGCTTTCAGAATTGACCGGGCTAAATTTAAAAAAAAAAAAAAAAACCCCGAAGGAGAGAGAGGGGAGAGAGGGGAGAGAGGAGAGAGAGGAGAGAGAGAGAGAGAGGAGGAGAAACAAAAACAGACACAGAAAACCCAAACAACCCCACACACCTTTTTTCTCTTCTCCCCTCTTCTCTTCTTTCTCTATTTCTCTCACACCACACCACACCCCAAACCAAAAACACACACCAAAACACCCAAACACCACAAACAAAACCCTCACACACAAAGACACAAGACCCCCCCCCCCCACCCCCACCCCAGCGTAACAACCCCGAAAAACCTTTGGGGGTAGGGAGCACGAAAATAAAAAAACCTGTTTTGAAATACGAAAGTGTAAAGTCCCCCTTGTGTTTTTTTCCGGCACCCGGGTTTCGTGAAAAAGGGAGAGAAATCCTCAAATTCTTTTTTTCTTTTTCCCTACTTTTTTTCTTTTTTTTTTTCTTCTTCTTATTTTCTTTTCTTCTTCTTTTCTTCTTCTTTTCCCCCATTCCCCAGCCCCATTCCTCTTATTTCCCGATCTTCCCCACATTCCCCCCGGGGAAAAAAAAGGGATTTTCACCCTTTTTTGGGTTAATTTTTGCCAGGGAAGGGGGGGACAGGGGGGGTGGGGGTACAGATGGTATTGGCCCCGGGGTTTCTTTGCCCGCTTTGGTTTTTTTCTATATAGGGAGGGAAAGGCCGTAGATGTAGATGTTTGTTGCATCGAAGTTTTGGGGAACGGCGGGGGTGGGGTTGGGGTGGTTGGAGCGGGGTTGCCCCCTTTTGTTTGGGATTTTTTTTGTGTCAAAAAGGGGGTTTCTTCAGGCAAAGACTGAGATGCTGTTTCGGTGCTTTTGGCGGGGTAAGTGCACCCCACAAGGGCCCCAGTAAATTGTTTCGTCAGAAAGGCTAAGCTTTTTCAAAAACAATGAAGGGGAGAGAGAGAGAGGGAGAGAAAAGAGAGGTGAGGAAGGGGAGAGGAGGGGGGGAGAAGGGGGGGGGGGGGGGGGGGGGAAAAATGCCTGCGCCCAGATTGAAACTACAGCCAAAGGGGAAAATTTTGTTCCCGAGTGAATGATGGTCCCCTGGGCCCCCTTTCCCCCCTTTGGAGGCCCCCAAAAATAGTTTGTGCTGTTATAGCAAGATTTCTCTTTCTTTTTTTTTTGGGACTTTTTAAATACGTTATCTTTATAAAAAACCCAAATTTTATTCTTTATCAAGAAGTGTTGGATTTGTTTAAACTGTTGAATCCCGAAAAAAAAGAGTGTGTTCCCCTGGCCCAAAACTTGCGTGGTTCTGAGAAAACGGAAGGCAAGACAAGTGCTTGGGCAAAGTCGGTGGGGGCTTTTAGCCCAACTGAACCAAACCACATTTCTTGGGAAAAAAGGGCTGTACTACGGGGGTTTTTGTTTATAATGGCTTTATTTCAAAATTTAAGGTCTAAGTTGTTTAAGGGCACCAGTTGTAAAAATGTCAGAACGTTATCATTTGTTTATTTGTATTTTTTAATCAAACTTAGTTAAAGTGAGTTATTACACACACACAAAAAAAAGAGAGGGAGAGGAGGGGAAAAGAGAGGAAAAGGAGGGGAGGGGGAGAGAGGGATGCAAGGGAAATATTTTGATTTCCAAACCCTTGCAGATTAAAACGGGTTTTTTTTTTATTGTTGTTCCTTTACTTTCATTTTCGTTTAATTTTAGTGAAGAGCAGCATACTCTCGCTGAACTGCTTGTCCGCCACATGTAACAGCGCACCCAGGCTGTCATGAAAAACATAATCTGCAACAAGATCTGTGAGTCGCGGCCGCCGACGTTTTGTTTCACTGTCAAAAGAGCTAAGGGTCACACAACCAGTGAAATGATTTGAGCCATTACTGCATGCAGCTTTTACCATGGATCTTACGGCTGTTCTCTCTCACTCTCTCTTCTGTTAGACTGTAATGGCGGTGAATTAGAGTAGTGTGTGTGTGTGTGTGTGGGGGGGGGGGGGGGGGGGGCGGGGGGGGGGGTGGGGGGGGGGGGGGGGGAACACGACTCAAGAAAATCCGGGAGGACTATAGATGAGCAAGGATTTAGAAGGGTAAGTCCCAAGGAAAGTCAGAGATTAGGTTGAAAGTGTCTGAGATCGATTAATCAATAAACCTTCTGAGGGTAGGCCTAATGGAGTAGATCAACTGACGTCCTAATTTGGGATGTCACCACATAATCAGGATAAAAAGGCGGACACGTTTGAGAAGCGAGTCATGCACGGTGCAAAAAGACGGGCACCAAAGAAGAGATGGAAGAGATCCATGAAGATTTGGGATGGCGCCGAACTACCGAGTACCAGAAGTGGAGTTCCACATGGCAGGAGATAAATAAAAAGGAGACGAGTCGGATGAATCGATGTGCAGTCGGTATGTGTCTGCAGGGAGAAGGTGTGGGGGAGATCTGTGAAGTGGTAGAGGGACTATTCAGGGAGGAAGGTGTGGGGGAGATCTGTGAAGGGGTTTAGAGGGATTATTCAGGGAGGAAGGTGTGGGAGAGATCTGTGAAGTGGTAGAGGGACTACATATTCAGGGAGAAAGGTCTGGGGAGATCTGTGAAGTGGTAGAGGGATTATTCAGGGAGAAAGGTGTGGGGGAGATCTGTGAAGTGGTAGAGGGATTATTCAGGGAGAAAGGTTGTGGGGGAGATCTGTGAAGTGGTAGAGGGATTATTTCGGCAAGACATCACACTGTGTGATCAGAACTAAGAGCGACGAGCGAAAGAAAAGTTCAATGGGGTGAAAATGGATGAAAAAACGGACAGCTGAATTTGCAACACGCAGATCTAACCCAGACCAGATGTACAGTTTTGAGTATCAGCTTTTTTTTTAAAAAAAGAGAAAGAAAGACTTCTGGTGGGTCTTTCTGTAACTACACCACAAAAAATGAATTGTTTTGCAGATGTTGTGGGTGCTGCCTCGAGGAGGAGATCGTACAGCTTTATCTCTTCTACTGTTCATAGAGCGTACAGCTGTATCTCTTCTACTGCTCATACAGCGTACAGCTGTATCTCTTCTACTGTTCATGGAGCGTACAGCTGTATTCTTACTGTTCATAGAGCGTACAGCTTTATTCTTCTACTGTTCATAGAGCGTACAGCTGCATCTCTTTTACTGCTCATAGAGCGTACAGCTGTATCTCTTCTACTGTTCATGGAGCGTACAGCTGTATCTCTTCTACTGTTCATAGAGCGCGCAGCTGTATCTCTTTACTGTTCATAGAGGCACAGATGTATCTCTTTACTGTTCATGGGGCGTACAGCTGTATCTCTTCTACGTTCATGGAGAGTACAGCTGTATCTCTTCTACTGTTCATAGAGCGTACAGCTGTATCTCTTCTACTGTTCATGGAGCGTACAGCTGTATCTCTTCTACTGTTAATAGAGCGTACAGCTGTATCTCTTCTACTGTTAATAGAGCGTACAGCTGTACCTCTTCTACTGTTCATGGAGCGTAGAGCTGTATCTCTTCTACTGTTCATAGAGCGTGCAGCTGTTATCTCTTTATGTTCATGGAGCGTACAGCTTATCTCTTGTACTGTTCAAGTAGTCGAGACCTGATTAGTCTATGACCCGAGAATAAGTGCCAAGCGTACTCAAACAAAAAGACATCACTGAAACTCCTGTTCGCACTGTTTTCATAATGCTTTCACCAGTTTTCCTGCTCCTGGTCCAGATCTCTGGTCGGCCAAAACAAGGACTGAGTAAACGAATGAGTAAGGAACTATTTCCTTTTTTTTAAAATTTATATAGGTTTTTTTTTTTCCAGACGTTGATTTTTTTTTTTTCATCTTACAGAGAAAGAAAATTTTTAAAATTTTAAAGATACTGAAAAGGCA
>CM031608.1:92553232-92568585 GCA_018398815.1 Conus ventricosus | reverse complement strand
CCCACCAAAAAAAAAAAAAATGCCCAAAATTAAAAAACCGGTCTTTTTTTCCCCAAAATTTTTTAAAAAAATTTTTTTTGGGGCTTTTTCCCCTGTCTTGAAAGTGTTCGGGGCTTCTGTAAAATGTCCGTTTTAGGGAAAATGACTCCAAGAATTTATTTTGATTACGTTTAAATTATGTTTTACCGCAATTGAAGAATTGGTCCTTGGATCTGATTTGGTGAATCAACGACCTTTGTTTTCTCTGTTTTGATTTTCATTCCCACCCTAAACGTATTGTGTAAAGGTTTTAATTTACCTGAAGCCCCTTTTTTTGAAGTCGAGGGGATAGCTAAATCTTCTGATATAAAAACAGGGAATTTCGACTTGTTTTAGATGGGAAATTTTGGGGAATATGGTTTTGAGAAATCCGACAATGTCATTTATAAATAGTTTAAAAAGGTTGGGAAAGGGTATTTCCCCTTGGAGGACACCTTTTTGTTTTAAATATTTCCCTTATGAAACCAGAGGGCTTTTTGTACAAACCGTACCCCTTGGGAAGTCCTGTATGATTTGGTTAATTTTCCTGTTATTCCCCCTTGCATCATTTTCACAGTAGGGGTTTGTCCCCAAAATATCAAATGTTTGCTGAAGTCAAAAAAAACAGCAGTAAAAACCCTTTTTGTTCTGTCTTTTTGTACCCTTTCAAATGTTTTGGTGTGTGTGTGTGGTGTGTTTGTGTGGTGGGGGTGTGTGTGTGTGTGTGTGTGTGTGTGTGGTGGAAGAAAGAGAGAAGGGGAGGGAGAGAGAGGAGAAGAGAGAGAGAGAGAGGAGAGAGAGAGAGGAGAGAAGAGAAAGAAGAGAGGAGCTAACAAAAAAGAAGAAGAGAAAAAGAGGAGAAAAAATGGCACAGAGAGAGGAGAGAATGGGGAGAAGAGAGAGAGAGAGAGAAGGGAAGAGAAGGGGGGAGATAGGAGAGAGAGAGAAAAAGAGAGAGGAGAAAGGAGACAAATAGGGGAAGGAAAGAGAAGAGAGAGAGAGGAGAGAGAGAGGAGGAGAGAGGGGGAGTTTAAAAAATTTTAGTGGGGGGTCCGGTTAATTATCCCCGGGAAAAAAGAGGGGGAGAGGCAAGAAGAGAAAAAGAACCCGGGGGGGAGCGGAAAGGGGGAAAGGTAGCTCCAAATTTGGTCGTGCGTGAGAATCAGGTTGGGCAATTCAGAGGCCTTCCTGAGGTTTGCGCATTTCGAGCAAAATTTTCGAATTCTACTGTAAAAAGGGTTTTCGAACTGCTTTTACTGTAAAGAGACGGCGGGCACTGTCCCACGAGGGGTTTCTGTGCTGCTAAAGCCGACGGGGCATGTGACGTAGGGTTTCTTTCGACTGCTAAAGCCAGACGGGGGGCCCCTGTCGCAGGAGGGTTTCGTGCTGATGCTAAAGCCAGGGCGGCGGACACTGTCGCACTAGGGGGTTTTGTGCGACTGCTAAAGCCGACGGGGACACTGTCGCAGAGGGTTTCTGTGTATGCTAAAGCCAGCGGGGACACTGTCGCACGAGGGGTTTCTGTGTGATGTAAAGCCAACGGCGGACACTGTCGCAGTAGGGTTTCTGTGTGATGCTAAAACCAGGCGGCGGACACGTCCCCGTAGGGGTTTTTTGGTGCCGGAGGCAAGCAGGGGGGAGGCCCGGGGGAACTTGCACGTAGGGTTTTGTGCTGCTGTAAAAAAAGGGGGGCCAAAGGGGAGGGTTTTGGTATTCAAGCCCAGCCAAAATTACGAAAATTCCTTGTGGGGTAAACCCCGGGGGGGAAAACCCGGGGAAAAACCGCCTAGTGCCTTTTTGGTTTTTTTTTTTGGGTACAGGAGAATCCGCCCTGGGCGGTTTGCTGAAAGAGGGGGGCCTGTCGGGGGGTTTCGGCTGATGCAAAAGGGAAGGGGCCCCTTCGACGTGGTTTTGTGCTGACTGCTAAAGCCAGAGGGCGGCCACTGTCCCACGGGGGGTTTCTGTGCTAAAAATCTAAAGCCGGGGAGGGCGGACATTTTCCACGGGGGTTTCCCCGACCAAAGGGGAGAGGAAGGGGGAGGGGGGATGAAAGAGAGGGGAATTGAAGGGGGGAAAAATGTAAAGAGAGGGGGAAGGAGAGGGGGGAGAAAGGGGAGGGGGAAGGGAGGGGGGAGAAAGCCAAGGGGAAGGAGAGGGGGGAAAGCAAAGAAAAGGGGACAGAGAGGGGGGGGAAAGAGAGGGGGAAGGAAGAGGGTTTTTGGGAGTAAAGGGGAAGGGGGAAGGAGAGGGTTTTTTGGGATGAAAGAGAGGGGGAAAGTGGAGGGGGGGAGAAAGCGGAGGCGGGAAAGTCGAGAGGGGGGGAAAGAAAGCGGGAAAGGAGAGGGCGGGGGGAAGAAACGGCGGAAAAAGCCCAAGAGGGGGGGGAAAAGGGGGGCCAAAGGGGGGGAAAAAAAAGGGGGAAAGGGAATTTAAAAGGGGGGGGGGAAAGAAAAAGAAAAACGGAAAAAGAAAAAGAAAGGGGATAATAGGAGAAAGGGGTAAAGGGGAAGGGAAAAGGGGGAGGAGAGAGAAGAAGAAGGAGAGAGAGGAGAGAGAGAGGAGAGGGAGGGGGAGAGAGGAGAGAGAAGGGGAGAGAGAGGAAGAGAGAGAGAGATGCAAGGAAAATAATTGCGGTCTTGTCTTTCTTTCTCCCGTGATTTTTTGGCGCATATACTTTTACCAGCAACAATGCATTCAGGGCAGTTATTTTGTCGCCAGGCCGAAGTTTTTGTGTGGCTAATGCGGATAAAACAGTCCGTGGGCCCAACCCATTCCCCGCCGAGGGAGAAGCCATGTAAGTCTCCCATACGTCATTCCCTGGGGCCTGCCGTCAAAGCAAGATAAGTTTTTGTGCTCGTTCCCTTTTTTTTGGGTTTGTGCTTGATACCCTTGTTTGCTTCTTTGCTTATTTTTGGGGTTTTTCGGCTTACCCTTTCATTTTGAACCGGTGGGGCTTTTGGTTTGGTGTGCTTTATTCTTTTTTTTAACCACGCCATCCTCGCCTTGTCCTTTTTTGGCACTTCGACTTTGCTTTCGGCCTTCGATTTTCAAAAGTCGGAACTCCACGCCGGTTTTTCGCCCTTTCCCCCATTTTGGGCTTTTTTCCCCCTTGTTTAACGAATTGGGTCCCTTCTCCTTCCTTTGGACTCCGACGCCAAACTTTCACGTAGTCCACTGGGGATTCCTTTTCTTCGGGGGTTTTCCCCGCCTTTTTGTTTTCGCCGGCCAAAACCGCGTACTTACGACGACCGCCCGATTTTCCACTGTTTTCTCTTTGCTTTTAAATACAATTTCAGTTCTCTCACGACTTGGGTTTGAGCTTTTCCCTACCCCTCAATCCCCCCCTTTTGTCTCCCCTTTGCGAGTTGGTTCCTGTTTGTTCCCCACACAGTCCCCAAATGGTGAGGAACATAAGGGTCGAGGCGCCCCACTTTTGGGGGCCCGCTTTCCCCCCGGAGGGGGGTGTGTCGTTCCCGGGACAAACCGCTCCGCACACGATGAGGTACGGGGGGTGTAGGGGGGGTTTCCGTGCAGGGGACCGCGCCATCATTCCGATTCCCCCTCTACCCGACCGGGGGAAACGATCGTCCGATCGAATAAACAGTCCAGTCCCATTCGGATGAAAATCGGCTCATTGCCGACTGTTTTTCTTTTTGTTTCCCCTTCCCTAACCCAAATCCTCCAAGGGAAACCCCCATGAAAGGACCTTCCCCCGTTCTAAATTTTCCCTTCCCCTGAGGGTTCCCCCTGTTCGACTTCGACCGCGTAAGGAGACCCTCTCCCATATGCCGTCGGCGATCTCGGCCCCAGGGGCCCCTTGCCAAACCCCGGGCCCGGGCACGGGGGGGCGACTCGGGGACGGAATCACCGGCCCCCCGTTTTTGAGATTGTGATGCTACCCCCCCACTAACGTCAACAGCTCGGGACGCTCTCCCCCCCGGGTGGGTTTCACCCAGCCCCGGGACACGGGGGGGCCAAACTCCCCGGTGGAGGGAAAGGGCCATCTTCGGTGGAAACCCCCCCCACGCCACAATCCCGGGTGGGTTCGCGGGGCATGGTCGCTGGGATTGCGCCCCCCCCACCGCAAACCCACCCGATCGTCGTCCCAATCCCCCCTGGGGGTACAGGCGTTGGGGAGCCGACTTTTTCCCCTCCCCTATTGGGAACGCGCGGTCCCCGTTCCTCAGGGGGGAGGATCGACCAGCGGGACCGGGGGGTAACCCCCGCCCTTGAGTTTTACGCGACTTCACCCCCACCCCCGTCCGCTACCACCGGCCCAGGAGGTGGCGATCGTAACATCCCCACCCCTTGCCCGAAAGGGGGCCCGGTGGGGCCCCCACCCGGGTTTGCAGGAGGCAGTGCTCCCCGGGGCGCAGGACCCGGTCCCCGAGGAGACTTCCTCTGGGCCCCACACCCCTCCTTTCCCCGGGGCCCGGTGGTTCTATTCCCCCGAGAGGAATCTGGCTTAGCTCGGCTCTTCCCGATCCATCTTTGGCCTCTGTGGCCCGGCCCCCCAAGCGGGGATCGACCTGGGGCCCTTTCCCCCGGGGCCTGCCCCGTCGGCAGTCCCCAGTTTTCACCCGATTTACGGAACCCCCGGGGAGTGCCCTCTTTTTTCACCCTTTTCCCAACGAGTTCACGACTCCCAGCACCCCTAAATGGCCTTCCAAAGGGGCCGAACTTCCCTTCACGACAATGACCCCATTTGGAGGAGGGGTCTGGGGGAATTCCTCCCCAGTCGGGGGCCCTTTTCCCTTTTTGGAGAGCTGGCGCCCTGATCCCTTGTTGTTGGGGGAATCCCTCCCTCTAAAACATCTTCCCCCTTTCCGTTTCACGGGTCCCCCCCTACCCACTCACGGTCAAGGATAGCCGCCCCCCAGACCTCACTCCTTTTTTTGGGCAGTCGGCCCCCCTCGCCAGGGGTACACATGCGTTCCCCCCGGGGGACTGACTTTTTTATCACCCCAAAAACCGGCCCCATGGGAGTTTTTCCTCAAGGCCCCCGGTCGGGCCCCCTCATGTCTTTTCTCTCTTTTCTGCAAACCGGGCCACCAGGGAGATTGCCTTTTCCCGGCTGACCTCGGCTCACTCCAAACCGCCCCCCCCCCACATCCCCCTCTTTTTTCTATAAAAACCCCTGACGAGGGGGAACAGAATCGCCAGAGCTGGCATTCTGCCACAACCGGGGGGCTGCCTTCATTGACATTTTCCTACAGCGGCGGGGGAACTCGGGCCCAAATGAGGGAGGCATTGTTCGCGTCTTCGACCCGGGCAAACCTGGGGGAGGCCCCCAGCCTGTTTGGACCCCCTTATGGTTTTTTGTAAACAAGATAGCGCAC
Source organism: Conus ventricosus (assembly GCA_018398815.1). Lineage (NCBI taxonomy): Eukaryota > Metazoa > Mollusca > Gastropoda > Neogastropoda > Conidae > Conus > Conus ventricosus. The sequence continues at coordinate 92,563,228 of CM031608.1, read as the reverse complement.
CACCTGGGGGCTCGGCGGACAGCGCAGCCGGGGATCACTTTAACTGCTTTGGCAGTGAGAGACGCCCGCATCACGGGCCCCATCTCTCCCCCAGGTCAAGGGGGCCCTTTTCGCTGCTTTCCCCGGGTCAGGAGCAGTCGCTTTTGGGCGATTTTCCCTGCGGCATTTCCCATGCGCGAGGAGCGAAAACAGGCCGCTTTTTTTGCGACCAAAAACCCCGTCACCCCCCCTTCTAACCTTTTCTTTCGCCCGGCCCTCCCCCACCCAAACCCCCCACCCCTCCCCCAAGCGCGCCCCCTGAGGCCCCCAAAAAACCCCCTACCCCCAAAACCGAAAAAACCCAACGAATTTTCGGGTTTGGCCAACGGGGGCCCGGCCCCGGAGGGGGGAAAGCGGGCCACCTTTCCGGGGGGGGACTTTTAGTCTTCCAGAAAAAACCCCAGCCCCTCGCCCCCTGGGAGGGGAGTCGTCCCGGCCGCCCACCAGTGGCGGGGATGGGTTCAACCCCTGGGGGTTCTGTTCGCAGGATGGGTTCCGTCTACCCCGGGGCCCCGAACGCCCTCCCCTCCCGTCCTCCCCCCTCCTTCCAAACCCGGGACCCACCTCCCCCCAGGCGGAGGCCCTTCGCCTGGAAATCGAGGAGCTTTCCCCAAGGGGGCCCTCCCGAGGTACCCCCCCCAACCCGGGGGTTTACTTCCCCCCTCTTTGTAGCCCAAAGGGCCCGGGCCTGGAGGCCATCCCCGACCTTCCCCCCTCAAAGTTCCCCAGGCAACCAGATTCAAGATGGAGACCCCCGGCCCGATAGGGGCTCCTCCACCATCTGGGCGGGCCCCTGAAATCTCAAGACTTATTTCCCGACCCCATCCACCCCCCCCCAGAGTACCTTCGTTTCTTGGCGGGCCGGGGGGTTTTCAATTTAAGGCCTCCCTTCGGCTCTCCGGGTCCCTTCCTCTTCACGAAGGTTTTCAAGAATGGCCTCCTTCCAGCAGGAGGACTTCGCCTCCTTGTCTACCCCGACGACTGGCTCGTCCTGGCCCCCTCTCAGGCCTAGCCCAATAACCCCAAAAATACTTCACTTTTCCCCAGGGGGCGTACCAACCCCGCAAAATGGGCCTTGCCCCGCAAAAATTCACCCTTCCTGGGCAGAGCTTGAACCACCTCCCTGGGAGTTTTCCCGCCCCGGAGAGGCCCCCGCCTAGGATCCTTTCCCACCTTCCCCTTCCCTCACTTCGGCAAGGGCATTTCCTCCCCCCTAGGGGATGGAGTCCCTGCTCCTCTCATTCCCCTAGGGGAGGTTCCAAAGGACAGCTTCAGAGGGAGTTCCCCGTCGTTTGGGCCCAGACCAAGACAGGGAACCACCCCCCCCCCTAGGGGTTTGGGTTTGTTTGGGCCCCGGGGGGAGTGGTCCCATCCATGGCCCCCGGGAGTTCCCCTCTCCCCCATCCGGGGCCCCGGAACTTTTACAGAGCCCCCAACTCGGGTGGGGGGCCCCTTTCTGGAAGCCAGGGGGGGGGTTTGGGTCCTTGACTGGCTTCACATAAAATCTTGGAATGGAGGCGGTTCAGGGTCCCCCCCTCCCGTTCCCGTATGTGCCCCCCGAATTTGTTTCCTTTCAGGACAACCTTCGGTATTGTTACATCAACAAGGGGGGGGGGGGGAACCCTCGGTTTCCGGGCAGACCCCCCCCGGTTCCACCAGGGGGCCCCCCCGAGCCTGCGGGCTCCAACACCTGGAGACCTCCGCCGATCCTCTTCCCCACACATGGCCCTCAGGGCCCTTCCCTTTCAACCGTGTGGGAAAATGGTTTCCACCAATGATCGACCCCCTTTTCCCACGGTCAACCCCTGTTGCAGTGTTGTGTCCCCGGTCCCGGACCCCCCCGGGTTACGCCACACCCCCCGTCCTTTCCCTTGGGCCCGGCCTCCCCTAGCTTACGCCCTTCCCTCCTTCCCCATCCTCCCAAAGGGGATCAGGAAGGGGGAGGGCTCGAGAACCAGGGTCATTCTCATAGCCCCAGGTGGCCCACTCACCGGGTTCCCCGGGCCTCAAGTCCCTCATCCGAACCCCTCTCCCGTTTAAAACCCCGGTGGGACATGCTCAGGGGAAAACCCCCTTCGGGGGCCCCCCTCACCCAATCCCCCGGTTTTTACCTCCCCGGGTTCTGTGTCAGCCCCGGTGCGAACTCCAAATCCCCCCTCGAACGGAAGGTCCCGTTCCGTCCCCGTCCCTCCCTCGCCCGGGGGCCCCTTAAAGGGAAATCCGGACCAGCATGTCCCTCGCAGACTAGACGGGTCCCCTTTTTGACTGAGATGGAGGGAAAAGGGGTTTAGGTGCAAAGCCAATTCTGTCCCCCACATTCGCCCCCCCAAATCCAAAATAGGAATTTCCTGTCCCCTTAAAATTCTGCAGCTCCCTCGGGGCTACAGGGCGGCCATCTGCACGACCATCCTCAAATGGGCCGACCTTCCTTTTTAAATGTTCCTTCTCGAGAGATCTCCGAGGGCTTCCTTGTGAGGCCCAAACCCCCAGACGCGTTCCCCCTTTGGGGCCCTTCACTGTTCTTACGTCCTCAAAAAACCCCCCCTTTTTCCTTTGTCCTCCATTCCCTTTTGCCTTCTGTCCATGAAAAATACCTTCTCCCCGCCCCCGCTTCCCCGGGGAGGCGGGGGAGATATGCCCCTTGCGGGGGCCCCCCCGAGAATTGCCTTCCCCAAGACGGCTCCGTCTCCTAATTCCTTCCCATTTCCCAGCAAGAACCCGGAACTGGCGTCCTCCCCACCCCAAACCGCCCCTGGCGGTAATAGGGGGGGAAACCCCTTCGGGCATAGCCTTTGCCCTTCCCCCCCCCCGTCTAACCATAGGGAACGCTGCGCCCCCGGCGCGTTTCACAAAGACGTTCTTCTCATTTTCCCTCAACCCCCTTAAAACGAAAAGACCTTTGTGGCACTGTCTTAGGGGGCTCTCCCAAAACGGTCAGAACGCTTTCCCAGGATCCGAGGATTCCCCCCTCTCTTCCCCCCGGGCCCCTGAGGTCAGAGGTGGGCCCCTTCGGCAGCATTCCACACTCTGTTCCACGCCCTCCTGGAGGCAGCCTTCTGGCGTTCGGAGAATTTCCCTTTATAAAATTTTATTTAGGGAATCCGCAGACCAGGGGTGAGGTTCTAATGGGGTATCCTTTGTGGGGGTAATGCTCCATAAGGGGAAACCCAGGAAACCCCTAGGGCACTCGCCCTCCCCCTTTTATTTGAATTTTTGCTTTTTTTAGGTACATATATGACGCCAAAAAGGGGTTTGTATTTTACTCCCCCGTTTGGTATATACTTACCATGTAGACTCCCAAGCCCGCCCACCTTCCCCCTAGGCCAAGGTTCGGGGGGGTTTCCTTGCGGCAGGCCTCTGAATGACGTATGGGAGATTACATGGCTTCTCCCCACGGGGGAATGGGTTTGGGGACCACGTGACTTTTACACGTTAGCCCCACAAAAAAATTTGGGCCCGGGGAGAGCAACAACTGCGTGAATGCTATTTTCTGAATGGTAAGTATATAAAACAGGGGTTATAAAACTCCCATTTTTTTTCCATGCAGCCTTGATAACAAAAATTTATTTCAGTGTAATTCATTTTCTTTTTCGTTACTTTGTTGTGAAACTTCTTTTCTTCCCGTTTGTTCCGTTAGAGACAGCCCCGGTGTCCTCAAGAAGGTGCCGTCCCCCGCACCCCCTCCAGGGTGCCCTCAACTTGGGTTCCATTGTTTGGTGTTGGCCCTACTTCCTTTGGGTGCTGCATGCTATACAGTCTTGAAGGGGTGGTCGGTTGTCATTGGCCCCCCATCAAGGGCACTCTCACCTGTCCAAAGCCCAAAATTTTTTTGAAAATTTCGGGAGCGGAATAGCTAGTTGGTAGAGCGCCTGCTCGTAATTGGTGATCCTGGGGTTGGGGTTCGAACCTCCCCCGGAGCGTTTCGGACAGGGGGGTTTTTCCCCCGGAGTTTTAAAATTGGGTTCTGATCCATTTCCAACAGTCCTTCGAATGGACTATAAACCGAGGTTCGTGTGTGAACCAAAAATAACATCTTGCAGGGACGTAAAAAACCCCTACCAAATTTGGAAGAGTAGGCCGTTTTGCCGTTGTTGGATGCAGTTAACATACATGCACCTGGTGAGAAATGGAAAGAATAAAGGGGAAGGAAGGGAAAAATGAGTGATCGATTTAACTTTTACTGGTGGATGACACGGGGAAACAAATAAATGAAGGCCCCAGCTGGCAGCTTTTCAGTCGGCCCCTCCCCCGGGTGGGCAGCCGTTGGGGAAAAAACGAGTGTTGATTGTAAAGCGTTTAAAAGGCTTGGCTTAGCCGAGAATAGGGCTTATAATATTCATTTTTATATTTTTATTTTAAAAAACAAAGTCTGCACTTTCTTTTTTATTAGAGGGAATTTTTTCGGGAATGTTCGTGTGCTTGGCGATTATGGACGATTTGGGGAAATTGCAAGTGGATAACTTGTAGTTTTGGGGGTCAGCAAGAAACCCCGCCTTTTTCATGGGCGGGGGCCCTGGGAGATCCCTTTTAAAACAATTTTTCCCCCCGTGTAATTGAAACATGAGTCTGGATAGAGGGTCGTATCCCGGTCGCTCTTTCTGCCGGGGGGGTTCAAATCACATATTTGACCCTGTTTATGGTTTTTATGGCAAGTAAACAGGGAGGAAAAAGGTAACTCGGTTGCGTGGGAAAGGGAAAGCGTTATTTCCCTGATTTTTTTTCGGGGGGGGCTATTTGTTCCCCCTCCGTCAGTTTTAACATTCAATCAAGAGAAAAAATTTTCCAAAAATTGGGTATGAAACGGGGGCCTATCATGCATAAAACCGTGTTACACAAAAAAGGTGCTTTATCGCTCATCGAGATAGGTCACATGTCTTGGGTTTTTTATGTGACTTTTGTTACCAAAGACATTTTTCGCGAATTCCCCCCAAAATGATTTTACCCAATTTTAAAGAAAAACAGGGTCATCTCCCTTTTATCCCCCCCCCCCCCCCCCCCCCCCCCCCCCCCCCCCCCCCCCCCCCCCCCCCCGGGAAATTTTTATTAGGTAGTGGTTGATCATTGCTCAGGGGAGAAAAAAATGTGATTTTTTCTGCATCATTTCTGTGACGTAATTTAACATCGTTGTATCGGGCCGAGTGCCTTTGCTTGCCTTGTAAAGTGTGGTGTGTCTCTGTGTGTGTGTGTGTGTGTGTGTGTGTGTGTGTCTGTGTGTGTTTGATTATTTGAAAGAAAAAGAAAGGCCGACGATACGCGGGGGACTTGAACCAAACGCTTTTCTGGGTTGTGAATGGTTTGATAGTAAAACCACGAAGAAGTTTTTGGGAATTTTCTGCACGTTGCATAGAAAGTCGCAAAGACCTTCAGACACGCTGTAGGCTAGCATGTCCACACAAATACACACTTATACTCTCTCTCTCTCTCTCTCTCCCTCTCTCTCTCTCTCTCTCTCTCTCTCTCTCCCCTTTCTCCTCCTCCTCCTCCCATCTCCGTTTCTGCTTCTCCATCTCTGTGTGTCTGTCGGTGTTCTGTGTCAGTCTCCTTCTCTCGCTGTCGCCACATCACCATTTTCAGTCTGTATCGGACAGTACAAATAAGACTCGCTTGGGATGCAGCATTTGTATACCCTTTCATCCTCTTCCTTCCTCTCAGCTCACCCCGAGGATGACTTGTTGCATAACGCGGCAATCAATAACAACTACGGCCACATGCGGCGGTTTTAGCAAAGCAAAACGTAAACCCAAAGATGGCTACGAAACGGTATTTGTGTTGGCGAAGAACGCTTCTTGTTTTGGCAAGCGTGCCATCGTAAGATGATGATAGGACTAGGACTTTTGTTTTTGCTTCACAAGCAATGCAGACAGACTGGTCGTCGAGACTGTAGGTATCCAAGCATCAGTGCAGTCGACAGTAAAACAGCCAACATCGGGGTGGGGAGGGGGGGGGGTGGGGAGGGGGGTGGGTGGGGGTGGTTGGTAAAGCGGTTTAAAACTCTGTTAGCTTGATTCAAAAGTTCTGGGTTCTATTCCGGTTTTTAGGACCATGGCTGCCAGGGGAGATTTAACTTTTTTCTGACTCCACATTTGTATGGGTTCCCCCACCCCACCCCTCCCCCCCACCCCACCCTACCCACCCCCGTTTCCTTCTGGCCTTTGGTTTTAGGAGATCTTGGACTGGAAACGAAAAAGGATCGCAAATTAAAAGCATCTGATTACATCTTTAAAAAAAAAAGTTGCTCTGGGTGTTCCAGTGAGATGGTCTCTTCTCTCTCTCTCTCTCTCTCTCTTCTCTCTCTTCCCCTTCTCTCTTCTCCACACACACCACACACACACACACAAAACACCACACACACACACACACACACACACAAAACACACACACACACGCTCACGCATACAGAGCCACAGAGAGAGAGGGGGGCACCACAAACAGAGAGAGAGAGACAGACAGACACAGACAGACAGACAGACAGACAGACAGAGAGACAGAGACAGAGAAGCAGTGAAGCGGACAGAGATAAACGCACGCATTTCCCAAATGTCGTGGGCCCGACGCCGTTCCAAACACAGAACATGGCACCTTAACGGCGGGATGAAAGACCAGCAGTCACACACGACAGCAGTCACACACGACCAGCAGTCACACAGAACAAACAGTCACACACGCCAAAGGAGCGGAGACCTCAGGAGGGCAAAGACCTCCACCAAAGCACAAAAGAACCTGGGAACCGCTCTGGATCTGAACAGCAGCGCGGATCCCCACTGAAATTCAGTTTGGGTCCCTCGTGGGTACCTGCTGTTTTTTCCCCCATGAAGTTTCTGCTGAGCGGGATCCTCCGAATGATCGCAGTTCAACAGAGACAGTCATTGGAAAAAAGCTTTCAGTCTTAAATTTCTGTGCACAAACCTGGAAATTACCGCCCGTCTCTGTACGCTACAGTCCCTCGCTCTTCTCTTTCAAAGCTAATCTGAAACCCTTTTTTCATTCAAGCAGTCTTTTCCATGACCCGTTTTGTGTGTGTGTGTGTGTGTGTGTGGTGTGTGTGTGTGTGGTGTGTGTGTTTTGTTGTTTTGGGGCGCGTGTGTGTGTACTGTGTGTGTGTGTGCGTGGAGAGAAGCGAAGAGAGAGAGAGAGAGAGAGAAAGAGAGAAGAGAGAGAGAGAGAGAGAGGAGGGGAAGAGAAGGAAAGGGGAGAGAGAGAGGAGAAGAAGAAATGTAAACATATGTAATTTGATTTCATAAAGCAGGTTTGAGGTTTTTTTAAAAGCGCCGATTGAATGTCCTGTGATTAACATTAAAAAAAAAAGCCCAATTGACACAGCAGTACCGGCAATCGTGTCTCGGAAATACAATGAATGGTTCTGAAGGATGGTCTCTTCTACGAAGAGACGGTGAAAAGACTCCCTCTCTCTCTATCACTGTCTCGTCTCTGTCCTGTCTGTCTGTCTGTCGTCTCTCTCTCTCTCTGTCTCTGTCTGTCTGTCTGTCTGTCTGTCTGTCTGTCTGTCTCTCACTCTCTCTGTCTGTCTGTATGTCTGTCTTCTCTCTGTCTGTCTGTCTGTCTGTCTTCCCCCTCTCTCTCTCTCTTCCTCTCATCTCTCTCTCTCTCTCTCTTCTCTCTCTCTCTCTCATCTTGATATCACTTTTGGTTCGTAGTGTGTGAAGGAGGAGTTTAGCTGATAAGCCGTTAACCGTGGGGTTACTTTAAACCCTTTTGGCTGTCATAGATGGTAGGAGGCGTCTTTGTCACATGACAGAGGCGGATTCAGAGAGGGATCCCTGGTTTTCCTCCATCTATCTGCCTTTCGCCCCATGACGTCATCATGCGCCTGCCACCACTTCTTGACCAAACCCGCGATGGAGCCACCTCTATAAACTGACCAAGTAAAGACTTCAAGAGCCACTCCATGACTGACCAATAAAGACTTCAAAGCCACTCTATGACTGACCAAAGTAAAGACTTCAAGACCCACTCCATGACTGACCAAGTAAAGACTTCAGACCCACTCTATGATGATGAAAGTAAAGACTTCAAGAGCCACTCCAGACTGACCAAGTAGACTTCCAGAAACAGAAAAAACAAAACAAAAAAGAACGGTGGAAAATGAAAGGGGAAGAAAGGGGAAAATGTTTTGGAGAGTAGCATAGACAGGAATTTAAAAGGGTGGGGGATGGGGGGGGGGTGGGGTGGGGTGGGGGTGGGGTAAAGCGAAGAAGGGGGGGGCGAGGAGGGGGAGGGGAGGTTTGTAGAAGAAAAGAGGAAGGGGAATAGGGGGGGTGGCAGCCCAGTCCTAGCAGGCGATCTTTCACGACTTTATCGCATGACAGACAAAATGGAGTAGAGGCAGCTTATTTGAGGTTGGTACAGAACCTCCGTTTCCCCTCTGTCCAAAGAGATAATAGATAGGTAGGTTGATAGATAAAAAAGATTGTTTTGTGTGTGTGTGTGTGTGTGTGTGTGTGTGTGTGTGTGCGTGCGTGCGACCTTTTCGTGCGTACGTACGTGTGCCTACCGCAACTTAGAGGTGGTGAGTTTACGGCAAATGAATTTCTGTCCTGCCAGCACCATTTGTAAGTAAGTTAACAGAAGTCGATCAGTTAGATTGTCCGATATGTATACGAAAACCTATGCAAGAGGTCGAGACGAAGATGTAAACAACTCGTTGAAGTTCAGCTTCTGTGTATTTAAGATCCTCTTCACCTTCGTAACTAACAATATGAATATTGACTTCACGGGCCAGAGTGGAAAAGGGGTTTGTTTCTTGTGGTGTTCATCCATTACGTGTTCCTCCCTTTTGGTGGGTTTATCTGGGAGTCTGAATCATCACTCCTCATTGAGATGGCGATGTCTCTTGAGAGAAGGGCCAAAAAGCTTTGGTTAGGCCACAGGTTTCCCGCTTTGGCCGAACACCTTACCACCGCAAACTACTTGCCTGTGAACGAAGCAGAGGGAAAGGGAAATGGGGGGGGGGGGGGGGGGTGGGGGGGAGGCGATGGAGGGAAATGGGGAGGTGACTGGGGCGGAGAGACGGGGGGGGGGGGGGGGGGGGTGGAGATGAAGGGCGGTTTTTGCAATACGCAACGGGAATTTTTAAACATCTTCATCAAAGTTGCAGACAAAATTTCACCAGAAGCGGCCCTTTTCTTTCTTCTTCTTTCCCTTTTTTTCTTTCTTTCTTTCTTTTTTAAATTGGAAGATTACGTCCCTCAGCTAGGGATGAAATAGAAGACAAGATGAATGAGCGTTCAATGATTTTCTTTTCTCCCTGTTTTTTTTTTGCTTCCTATTTTCCCCCTCCTCTGCTATTGTTTAGCGTTGCTCATTGCTGACTTATAAACATCGCATGTGGAGCACGATGACGGTCATCGCCAGGAACGAAATGCTTGTTTTTGTGGATGTACGATGACGTCATCGCCAGGAACGAAAATGCTGGTTATTGTGGATGTTTCGATGACGCATCGCCAGAAACGAAATTCCGTGTATTGTGGATGTACATGACGTCATCGCCAGGAACGAAATGCTGTGTATTGTGGGTATACGATGACGTCCCTCGCAGGAACGAAATGCTGTGTATATTGTGGGTATACGATGACGTCAACGCCAGGAACGAAATGCTGTGTATTGTATTGCAACGCAAAAGTAATTAGTGCGTCATGTAGTATGACATAGTGGTGCTGTCACTTGCAGTTCAGCTGTTTTGGGGTGTTGCTGTCACGCAGGCACGTGCAGAGGAACTCAAAGAAGACGTCACCACAAAGCAGGGTGGGCAAGGCCACACATGTACAGTCGTTTATGATATGTAAAAGTGATAAGAAGTGATGCAGACATCATGTAATGTAATGGCGAGATGATGTGATGCTGATGATGATGACTCGATGATGATGAGATGATGAGAGAGATGAGATAACTCGTGATGATGTTTATTATGATGATGACTCGATTTTGATGATGATGATG
>CM031608.1:92536305-92541305 GCA_018398815.1 Conus ventricosus | reverse complement strand
ATCCCTCTTTGCTTCCACTCAAGTCCATGGAATGCCCAAACCAGACATTTAGTGGAGGTTCCTATCTCACCAGTTATTGCCCTGAACACAGGCAGTCTTGGGAGGGGAAAGTGCTCTCACACTGATGGCACGCATTGTAACATAGCGCATTTGGTGCCGTTGATGTAATTACGTAAAGATGCTTACTATTAACAGGAAACACTGTTAACAGAATACAACTCACAGTGACTCAGACCAGATACATCTGATACCCTACTCTCGGTACATTGCACAGACGGGCAGAAATAGAGAGTTGTGTATAATAATATTAATAATAATGATATACCAGCCGCCGTGGCGAAGTGGTTAGCGTCGCGGATTCCCGGCTGGGAGGTCGTGGGTTCGAATCCCATCAGAATCATGTGGGTTTTTCTGTCCCGACCGGCTCCTACCCAGAGTTGAGTTTGCTGCGGACTCAGATGGAAGACTGGGACCACACAGTCGAGTTTCATCCACTTAATGCGTTTCTGAGAGTGTTGCACAAATTTCCTGACCAGCACTGCAGGTGGCTGTATCTCTCGGGCCTGGTTGACGCCGGGATATATATGAAAGTAAGCGTAGAGTACAGCCCTGTCATGTAGTCTCAGACCGAAATGCAAATTCATAGCATCATCTTAATCATCTTCATTCTCATCGATCAGCATTAAAAAAGTCTCAAATTCTGTGCCCTTCATGCCCTGCTCTCATGGTGACCTCAGTTTTGATGTCCTCTCCACCTCTGTGGCCTTGGTTTGGTTCCGTCGGGGTCACCGGTATCAGCACGTGTGGGGCTGTCATTGGACGGATGTGATGGCGCCCTCCGGATGGAGAGCTCACTCACGCCGGCTCCGCGACTAAGCAATTATTGTCGTCAGTAGGGGGCTTAGTAGGTGGTGTTCTGCGTATGTTAGATCAGAGCAGGCGTCACTGAACACCACCGAAGTGACTCGGCAGCAGTGCAGTGTCTCCTCTGGTGGGTTGCCTCTTGACGACTTGACATTGACTGCTCCCTGTGGATTGCCGGTGCCGGGGCTGCGGCTGGGCCGACCGGGATGGCGCTTGGCTGTGGACGGGTGTCGGAATGAGCGGCGTGGGTGCACTGCCTCTGAGTTGGCGCAGAGGCTGGGACAGCCCCCCCCCCCCCCCCCAAATGATAGTAATAACAACAATATGATAATAATAACAATAATAATGATGATGATAGTAATAATAATAACAATAATAATAATGATGATAATAATAGTAATAATAATAATAATAACAATAATTATAATAATGATGATAGATAAAAAAAAAGTTGGAAACGGGCTTGAAAGACACCACCCTTTGTAAATTAGTTCGCTCCTCTCTCCCTACCCCCCCCCCCCCCCCCCCCCCGCCCTCTCCCTCTGGTTCAGTTTGTCTGTCTGTCTGTCTATTTGTCTGTCGCACGTGTGCGCACACACACACACACACACACACACACACACACACACACACACACACACACACACACACACACACACACACACACACTCACACACTCTCTCACACACACACACACACACACACACACACATTTGTCCCCAGTGCCTCTCTCCTGTTTCTATCTCCATCTTTTATTTTCCCCATACCATCCCTCCATCCCACCCTCCCCCTTCCATGTCAGTTTTTTCCCTGATCCCTCCATCCCACCCCTCCCCCCCCATGTCAGTTTTTTCCCTGATCCCTCCATCCCACCCCTCCCCCTTCCATGTCAGTTTTTCCCTGATCCCTCCATCCCACCCTCCCCCTTCCATGTCAGTTTTTCCCTGATCCCTCCATCCCACCCCTCCCCCTTCCATGTCAGTTTTTTCCCTGATCCCTCCATCCCAACCCTCCCCCCCCATGTCAGTTTTTTCCCGTTCACACGCTGTCTCCATGCCAGTCTTTAGTCGGCACTTGACTGTCAGAAGTGAGCCTCCCTTAGGACTGGTCATTGGCATCACGTCTCATCTTCACCCTTCCCCTCTGTGATCTGCAGGCGGTGTACTTTTCATCTTCACCCTTCCCCTCTGTGATCTGCAGGCGGTGTTGCATAACCCAGCAATCAATACAGCCAGGACAAGTCATGTTGTTTATAGTCTTGCCGACTATGGAGGCCACTGCAGGGCTGAATCCACACACGCACACACAGCTAACGGCATGGCCACAGTGCGTTCAGGAAAGATCGAGAGGAATGACGGGGTCTGGAAATGGAGTATTTCATAGCAAAAGAACACCCATGGAGAAGGACGTGGTTTGGAATATTGCTCTCCTCTCTCTCTCTCTCTCTCTCTCTCTCTCTCTCTCTCTCTCTCTCTCTCTCTCTCTCTCTCTCTCTCTCTCTCTTGTAGCTATGCTCATTTTTAAAGCACTAAAACGAAGAGAGTAACTGTTGTCAGCTAACATGCCAGAGTAATTTCTGGAAGAACATTTTGTTATGCTTTCATAATTTCCAGTATATGTGCCGGGCGCGTATGTGTTCTACTTTTGTTCTTGACTTCATTGCAGATAGGTGTGGCCTTTGCAATTAAACTGTTTGAGTTTTGGGTTCTCTCTCTCTCCTAATGTGGTTATATACGGGGAAGGAAGAGAGGAAGAGATGGGGAAGGGAGGGATTGAATGGAGTAGGGGTGCGTTAGCGTGCACGTGTCCATAACTGCAAGCACAAATTGTCAACATTTTTAGAGAACGTGTAGATTTTCAGCTTGAAACACTCCACACCAACTGCATTTGATCAATGGAGAATTGAAGTTAAGGACTGGCGATGGATGGAGAACTAGATTGATGAGGGAGGGTTGAGGAAGGAAACTACATGGCAGTGTAAATAGATCCCTGGCTCGTCCATCATGTTGTGGAACTGTTATGGACAGAAGAGCACTTATTCTCCATCTGCCCATCCTCTTGAACTGTAGCCATGTCTGCCAACAACGTCCCTTCTCTCCCCTCCTGTCCCCTCCTCAGCACTCATGCAGAGATACGTGCACACACGCATACACACACGCACACTCACGCACACACACACACACACACACACACACCACACACACACACACACACACACACACACACACACACACACACACACACACATTGCACAGTTTCGCACAAGTGAAGTACAACAAAGATGGCGATGTGTCAACACCTGAGTTATTTTTGCTCCGCCTTCAAAGCAGTGTACAAGCGACTCTGTTATTAAGTGTGAGACATTTTCGTTTTGGTCAACAATAAGATCAATAAGCAAAAAAACTTTTATGTACAATTATGTATCGGTTGAACAGTGGCACGATCATTTTCAGAGTGTTTTTAACTCATTTGATAATTCTGATTCTCAGGAGGACATATTTGATGTAGAGGACGAATATTCTCAAGAACCTTTATTTAATGATCCAGTAACTACAAGAGAGGTAAAGGACAGTATTAAAAGTTTAAAACGTGGTAAAAGCGCAGGCCCAGATCGTATAATCAATGAGATGTTGAATAATTCTAATAATCTGATAACAGAATTTCTTGTCAATTTGTTTAACAGACTCTTCCATAGTGGAATTTTCCCATCTGAGTGGTCAAAATCAATAATTGTACGTTTGTTCATAAAGGGAAACATAAATATTCCAGATAATTATAGAGGGGTATCGTTATCAAGTGTACTGGGTAAAAATTATACTAACATCTTGAATAAAAGATTAACACAATGGGCAGAGAGGGAGGAAAAAATTATTGAACAACAAGCAGGTTTCAGAAGGGATTATAGCACAACCGATCATATTTTCACATTGTATTCAGTAGTCCAGCGTTATCTTTCAAGAAATTCAAAACTGTATGTAGCATTTGTTGATTTTCGTAAGGCGTTTGATTCCGTCAATAGAAATATATTATGGGATATATTAAGAAAATCTGGCGTTGACGGTAAATTGTACAAGGCTTTAAGAGGAATATATGATACAGTTTTGGCTTGTGTTCGCGACAAATGTTTGTATTCTAAATATTTCTCTTGTCCAAGAGGTGTAAAACAAGGCTGCATATTAAGTCCACAATTATTCTCTTTCTTTATCAATGAACTTGCTATAGAGTTGTCTAAACGTGGAAGACATGGCATACAGTTACTTCCAGGAGCAGTTGAAATATTCTTATTACTATACGCCGATGATGTTATTTTGTTTTCAGATACTCCAATAGGACTCCAAAACAAACTTAATGTGCTCAAATCTGAAGCAGATCGATTGCAGTTAACAGTAAATTTAGACAAAACTAACATAATCGTTTTCCGCAAAGGAGGGTATCTATCTGCAAACGAAGTATGGTGGTATGGTAAAGATGAAGTCAGAGTTACAAACCAATATAAATACTTGGGCATGATTTTCACCACAAAATTAAGTTTGACACCAGGATGGTCAGAAACAGCCCGGAAAGGGAAAAAAGGGGGTAATTGAAATTCTTTGTGCTTTGAGAAGACTTGGATCCACTGATATTATTTTGTTTGGGAAATTATTTGATTCTCAGATTGAACCGATGCTGACGTATGGTGCTGAAATTTGGGGATTAAAGGAAAACAAACATATGGAAAATGTTCACACTTATGCCATTAAGAGATGTTTAAATATACCTTTACATTCTTCAAATAATATGTCGTACGGTGAATCAGGTAGATACCCGTTACTTATAAGAACCTATGTTAAATGTCTGAGATACTGGCTAAAACTAACCCGGTTACCAGTAACTCGTATATGTAAACAGGCGTATGAAATGCTCCTTAGACAACGACAACATGAAACAGGACATCATAATTGGGCATCACATATCAAAAGAGCTTTAACCGAAAATGGATTTGGCATAATTTGGTTGATGCAAGGGGTGGAAAATGAAGAACTGTTTTTGTATGAATTTAAACAGCGGCTTATTGATTGTTATCAACAAAACTTACACTCACATATAACAGAAAATAGCAAATACGCCTGGTATAATTCATTTAAAGATTACTTTCA
>CM031608.1:92518805-92526305 GCA_018398815.1 Conus ventricosus | reverse complement strand
CTACATCAGATGCTAGATGGTTAAAACGTCGTCCTAGATTTCCTCTATGTCTCTTTTGCTTTTACATATTAATAATCAATATGTCGGGCGACACGTCCACCAAATTCTGTCAACTGATTTGTGACAGTTTGAAAAAAAAAAAACTTCAGTTTTCACTTACTGTTAAGGTATTTGCACTTTTCGCCAAAATTTTGATCATAGCAAATATTTCTCCTGGGAAGAATTTGGAGAACTTTTCTCTCTCTCTCTCTCTCTCTCTCTCTCTCTCTCTCTCTCTCTCTCTCTCTCCTCTTCTCTCTCTCTTTCACTGTCTCTGTCTCTGTCTCTGTCTCTCTCTCTCTCTCTCTCTCTCTTCTCTCTCTCTCTCTCTCTCTCTCTCTCTCTCTCTCTCGCGTGCGCGCGCGCGCACTGTCTCTCGCTGTGCCCTCTGGGAGGGGCAGGGGTAGGGGAGACAGCCAGTCAGAGAGGTCGAAAACAGGTGTCCTGGCTTGGCCACGTGCAGCCTTTGGTCACACACCATTTTACGTGCAAATCACTCGGTGAAGAGAGGAGAAAAACGGAAGAAATGAAGACAGAAAGGATGGAGGGAAAAGATCATCGGTGTAAAGAAGAGGAGCAGAAGATGTGTTTGTGTGACTGTTTGGCATTATTTTTGGCTGGTTTAGATGAAAAGAAGAGGGTGTTCTTTCGAGTGTCTGGCATTTCATTTGCTGCTTCTGTTTTCAATTTTATCTTGTTTTGTTTTGTTTGTTGTGTGTTTGAGTGATGAGGGTGGGGGACGTGGGTGGATATTCATCTGTCTTGTCATGCTTAATTCACAGCTTTCACGTTGTTATTGTGTTTGCAGACAAGAGTACAGGAGAGGCAGGATTTGTTTTTCTCTGAAAAATGGTGCGAGGTTTTTCTTTTTCTTAAATCAGAGGATTTGCCTCTGTCTGCTAGAAGCCGAGACAAAACTCACACAGTTGTTTTGGTTTGTTTTTTGCACTCTTTGCTCATGATTTGTTTTCTTCTAGAGAAGGATGGACACTCCTTCAATTCTTGCTCTAGAACCAGGAAGTATGCGCACATGTGCGTGCGTGCGTGCGTGCGTGCGTGCGCGGCGTGTGTGTGTGTGTGTGTGTGTGGTGTGTGGTGTGTGTGTGTGTGTGTGTGTCTCTCTCTCTCTCTCTCTCTCTCTCTCTCTCTCTCTCTCTCTCTCTCTGTTTGAAGACAACACCAACACATCTCCAATGGTATTAGAGTGAGTGAAAGAATGAGAAATGGAGAAATAAAAGAGAGATGCGAGAGAGCAGAGTGAAAGCCACGATGGCAGGTCAGAGGTGGGGAAGGGGGTTAGGATTAGGTGTGGACGCAGCCTTAGAGTAAGGGGGGGGGGGGACGGGGGTGGGGGGGGGGGCTGATGAAGAGAGCTGCATGCGGACGCTAAGCCTGATGTCTAACGAGCATAAAAAGAATTCAACGGACTGCACGCGAGCTTCAATGAAAGGCCAGATCTTGCTTTCTCTCCTTTTTTACCCATCCATGTCAGCTCCTCTGTAGAGGATGGGGCTCTATAACACAACTTTCTGAAAGCTAGGAAAACAAGTGTGTAGGGTTTTCTTTTCGTCGTGTGTTTATTTCTTGTTTCTTGTGAAGACGGTCATCCAGACCACTGCATTAATGCCAGCTTTCAAGTTTCAGAAATCGAAGCGTGTGCATGGTCTTCATAGAGAGAGAGAGGAGAGAACTGGAAATGGGTTTGTTGGAAGGAATGCGTTCTGGCCACTGCCCGGAGATACAATGACGCCACTCAGATTGGATGGATCTTCAGCCTCCCTTCTCTTTTCCACCCCTCTTTTTACCCCCGTCCTATTTGCCTCTCTCTCTCTCTCTCTCTCTCTCTCTCTCTCTCTCTCTCCTCTCTCTCTCTCTCTCTCTCTCTCTCTCTCTCTCGCCTCCAGCTCAATTCCATCAAATGTAGAAACCAGACATTTAATGGGGGTTTGCATCCCACGTGTTTATTGCCACGAACACTGATAGTTGTGGGAAGGGAAAGGACCCTTAAATTCATGCAACACAGTGTAGAATAGCACTTTCAGTACTGTTGGTGAGGGTACCTAAAGCAGATCACCATCAATGGAAAACAATGTCAAAAAGAGGCACTCACAGCACTGTGCAGAGAATACGTGTCATACTAACATGATCAGCACAGTGCAGTACAGTGGATGGCTTATCTGTAGGCGTGGCGCATCTCTAGAAGTAGTTTTTTTTCTGTCTCATCTTTCATATTACTTCAGTGGAACTGATGCTGCTCATTCCAACTCCCCACCTACACTCCCTGCCGTGCTTGTCCTGCCAGACCTCTGGTGCCGGCAATCCACGGCGAACAGTCAGTGTCAAGTCGTCATGAGGCCACTCTCCGGAGTAGACACTGCACTGCTGACGAGTCTCTTTAGTGGTGATTAGCGAGGCCTGTTCTGTCCAGTGTATGAAGAACTCCCACCAAGCCCCCTACTGACAAGAATCGTAACTCAGTCATAGAGTCGGCATCAGTGAGGTCTTCCATAGTACAGCACTGAGTCCTTCCAGTGAGAGTCCCCATGAGCTCGCCAGTGCCGGTGACCCTGACCGACCTGGCCAAGGACAAAGACGAAGACAGGACATCAAAGCTGCGGTCACCATCAGAGCAGGGCATGAAGGGTCACAGAATTTAGACTTTTATATCATGATCACTGAGGATGAAGGTGATGAAGAGGATGACGCTTCATCTACATATCTAAATCATTCTTGAAAATTAAGGCCATTGTCACACGGTCAAAAATGTTTCCAGATGAGGTTCCGATTCCAAAGAGACTCGCACAGTTTAGAGCCATCAGTGTTTCAACGCTGTTTATTTAAAGGCATACCATACATCGAAGTATTCACAACATAATGCTATGTTCTGGAGCCATTGCAGTATGCTGCCGACTGTTGGCTGGTAAACATCGTTATCAGTCAGATCTACTTGCTAGAAGTTTGGTGCCTGTTCCTTTCAGTCTTCCAACACTGCACTCCATGGGTTTAAACGGCAATGCAGTGAATTGATCTGAACAGAAAAAAGTGCTCCAGTATGTTAGGAAATCTCAACAAGCCTGTCCAGTTCTTGATCTCAACAAGCCTGTCCAGTTCTTGATCTCAACAAGCCTGTCCAGTTCTTGATCTCAAGCATGTCCAGTTCTTGCCTGTGATTTGACTGTCAAACGAGACGTGGTCACATGTCCACCACAACGCCGTTTACTGGCTCGTGATATGAATAGCAAGGAATGTAATTTACCAGTCTAGAGGACGTCATGTAAAGTATTATGCAAAAGAGCTTCAAAACCCATTTCTTACAACAGTATACGAAATAAGAAACAGAGAAAGGTAGGGGAAAGACTTTCAAGAACGATCCCCAGGCCCCTCCCCCCCCTCCCCCACCCCTCGTCCCCTCTCCTCCAAGGTTATGATCAGGATGTTCAGTGGCCTGCCATTATTGACGGAACAGTCTTCGAGGCTAACTGCCTGTTTCATTCCCCTCAAGTCAACATTAACATCTCGCTTTTGTCAACTTGATAACAACTGTTAACTCTCTCGCCCCATCCCCTCCTGTCCCCCCCCCCCCCCCCCCCCACAACATTCAAGACACCTTCTCTATCCTGCTTGTATTGATTGACAGACGATTAAAGAGTTGGGGCGAAAAGGCAGGGAGAGATGAAATGAAAGAGAGAGAGAGAGAGAGAAAGAGGAGAGAGAGAGAGAGAGAGAGAGAGAGAGAGAGAGGAGGGTGGCAGTAGAAAAAAAAATGTCAGGTAGGGGTAAGGGACTTTGGAATTTTAAAGTTTTAATTGCGTGTTTGTAAATTCCAAATGATTTTTTTAACGTTCACTTCATGTGGATTCGTTGGTTACATTAACGACCACTCTTGTAGATACTGTATCAAGAGTTCCCCTCACATTGTCTGTCAGTCTGCCTGTCTGTCTGATCGTCTGTCTGTCTGCCCTTCTCTCGCTCCCCCCTTCACCTCTCTCTCTCTTTCTCATTCACTTTATCCCTCTCTTCCTCACTCATTTTGTCTCTGACTCTGTCTCAGTGTATCTGTTTCAGTGTCTCTGTCTCTGTGTCTTTGTGTCTGTTTCAGTGTCTTTATCCCTCTCTTCCTCACTCATTTTGTCTCTGTGTCTGTGTCTCTGTGTCTAATTCAGTCTCTGTGTCTCTGTGTCTGTTTCAGTGTCTCTGTCCCTGACTCTGTCAGACTGTCTATGTTTCTGTCTCTGTCTCTGTGTCTGTGTCTCTATCTGTCTCTGTCTCTCTGTGCGTCCCTGTGTGTGTGTGTGTGTGTGTTGTGTGTGTGTGTGTGTGTGTGTGTGTGTGTGTGTGTGTGTGTCTGTCTGTCTGTCTGTCTGTCTGTCTCTCTCTCTCATTTCCCCCCCCCCCCCCCCACTAGCCTTCTTTGTCTGTCTGTTTGCCCCCTCTCTCTCCCTCGCTCCATCCCTCCTTCACATTCACTTTCTCTCCCTATTCCTCACTCATTCTGTCTCTGTGTCTATCACAGTCTGTGTCTTAGTTTCTGACTCTGTCTGTCTGTCTGTCTGTCTGTCTGCCTGTCTGTCTCTCCCTCTCTCTCTCTCTCTCTTTCTCTCTCTCTCTCTCTCTCTCTCTCTCTCTCTCTCTCTCTCTCTCTCTCTCTCTCTTTCTCTCCCTCTCTTCCTTCCCCCCTCTGTGTAGTCAGGCTACGGGATTTGCCCAGTACTCTGACCTTCCCAGCGATTTGAATCAACAACATTGCTTCTCACCTGTGGGGAGGAGACATTAGAGGGAGGAGTTAGGACAGTGAAGAGTTATCAATTGAAAGACTGGACGCTCATATGGCTGCC
The DNA here is from genome assembly GCA_018398815.1 of Conus ventricosus. Classification (NCBI taxonomy): domain Eukaryota; kingdom Metazoa; phylum Mollusca; class Gastropoda; order Neogastropoda; family Conidae; genus Conus; species Conus ventricosus. The sequence continues at coordinate 92,521,431 of CM031608.1, read as the reverse complement.
ACCGACAGGTGAATTCCCACCAATCACAATTTTTTTTTTTAAAACAAAATTCGGCAAATTACGTAGCCTGACATATGTATTGATATTCATAATTCAAACACACAGAGATGAAAAACAAGTTGAAATAATCTAGATGTTTATTAAGCTTTTTTTCCTGTTTCCAGCCCATCTCATCTCTAGTACAAACCTTTAAGGCCTGGAATCAAGATAGAAATTCTCTGATTGTCTTCAGCCAACCCCCCCCCCCCCCCCCCCTCCCAACCCCAACTGTACGAAAAAAACACTATTTGATAGAAAGAGAGTTATCAGAAATTCCATTGTCACAATCATTGAATCCACACAAGAAACCAGTTTCATGTCAGACAGTAATCAACTGTTGTAAATGAACAACGCCCGTACATAGCATGCACCCGGCGTGAGATATGGAAAGAATGAAGAAAGTACGTAAATTGAGTGAACGGTGTTGAACGATATTGACTGGATGACACGGGAAACGACCGAATGAAGCGCCAGCTGGCAGCTCATCAGTCGGCACTACCCAAGTAGGCTGCCCGTTGTGTAAACGAGTATGGAGCGCTGTAAAGCGCTTAGAGCTTGGTCTCTAGCCAAGCATAGGCGCTGTATAAGTATTCATAATAATAACAATAATGATAAAATCGAAAAGACGTTTTCATTGGTGTTCATGTGGCTGACGTCACTGATGATGAGGTCATGCCTGACTTTTAAAGTCGCCATGACGTCCCACTCTTGTTCTTTGAAAGCAGCCGTCACTCCCACCTCCCCGCGCTCCCCCGTCAGTTCTCCCTCCCGTAGCCGGGGAGGTACCTTTAGGTCTATTCCCTTTAGGTCTATTCCCTTTAGGTCTATTCCCTTTAAGTCTATTCCTTCCAGGTCTATTCTCGTTAAGTCTTAGGGATAGGGTTAGTACCCTAACCCTATCCCTATCCCTATCCCTAACCCTAACCCTATCCCTAACCCTAACCCTATCCCTAACCCTATCCTAACCCTATCCCGATCCCTAACCCTATCCCTAACCCTAACCCTAACCCTATCCCTAACCCTATCCCCGATCCCTATCCCTAACCCTAACCCTAACCCTATCCCTATCCCTAACCCTATCCCTAACCCTATCCCTAACCCTAACCCTATCCCTAACCCTATCCCTAACCCTAACCATAACCCTATCCTAACCCTATCCCTAAGACTTAACGAGAATAGACCTGGAAGGAATAGACTTAAAGGGAATAGACCTAAAGGAATAGACCTAAAGGGAATAGACCTAAAGGGCCGCCCCCCCCCGTAGCCACCCTTTCTTTTTCTGCCTACATTGACAGGCAAGGAAAACGATTTAAAGGGAAGGGGAAAAAAGACGAGAGAGAGAGAGAGGAGAGAGAGAGAGGAAGAGAGAGAGAGGAGAGAGAGAGAGAGGATAGAGAGAGAGAGAGAGAGTGTTGGGTAGGTGGGAAGGAAAAGGAGGGACAGAGGAAGACAGAGTGTTCTAACAGTTTCAAAAGAACAAAATCATGTCTGAACAAATCAAGGGAAAGCCTGTCTGTATCTCTGTGTTTCTCAGAGAGTGGGGGATTGATAGCAAATATAGATAGGTGATAGACGGGCCGTCCAGGCTTGGCCACAGGTAGCCTCTGGCTACACGCTCGTTTTAGATGCCAAACCCGCTTGGAGAAGAGAGAAGTCAAAAGGACAGAATGAACGAACAGACGGAGGAACTGGCCACAAGCTTAAGGAAAATGTCACCAGTGGAAAGAAGAGGGAAATAAGATATGTTTTGAGTGTGTTTTTATATTTGCTGGTTTTTACTTTGCTTGTGTTAATTAATGAGTGAAGGTGGGGATAAGGGAGTATATTCGTCTTTCTTGTCATATATCATGTAGAACGTTCATGTCATTATTGTGTTCGCAGGCAGAAAACAGGCAAGACAGGCTTTCCCCCCCCCTGAAAAATGTCGTAAGATATTTTTGTTATTTCTTTAGTTAAAAGATTATCACTGTCAGGTTGAAGTCAAAGCAAGACTCACAGTTTTGTTTTGTTTTTTGCTCTGTTAAGTCATGTAGTAGATTTGTATTGGTCTACAGAAGGAAGCACTGCTCTAGCACTTACATTCATGCACGCATGTGTGTGTGTGTGTGTGTGTGTGTGTGTGTGTGTGTGTGTGTGTGTGTGTGTGTGTGTGTGTGTGTGTGTGCGTGCGTGCTTGCGTTTGTGTGTTCATGCTTGCGTTTGTGTGTGCATGCTTGCATTTGTGTGTGCAAGCTTGCGTTTGTGTGTGCATGCTTGCGTTTGTGTGTGCATGCTTGTCATCGTGGGAATACGAGAGGAGGAGAAGGAAGGAAGTGCTGGTGAGTAATCGTTTCAATGAAAAGGGCGGATAAAGAAAAAAAAAAGTTCTTACATTCATTACAGTATCACCAAATTAATTTCATCTACATTCCGTCTGTGACCTCCTTCTTCTCCCCCCCCCCCCTCCTCTGCTATCACATCCGTGCGCACCACTGATTCCTCACATGATATTTTTCTCTATAAAGCTGGGCCGTCCATGTCTCTGAAAAGAAAACCTCAGTGACTGATTCTCTATAAAGCTGGGCCGTCCATGTCTCTGAAAAGAAAA
>CM031608.1:92511305-92513805 GCA_018398815.1 Conus ventricosus | reverse complement strand
GTATGGCTACGTCAGAACAGATTGTTGAATTCAATAGTGTGTGAATATCAATCTAGTTTCCTATTGTATTCCCCTCCTCCCGCCCCCTCCCCCCGCCCCCCATGAGGCCTTAGGCGCTCCCACCCTCTCCCATCTTTCCCTTTAACCCTCCCATCCTCCGACTCCGTCACTCTCTATCATTTGTTATCCCGGTCAGCCCCATTCTTCGTATTGCAGGACATGTGTCAGTCAGCCCCATTCTTCGTATTGCAGGAATGTGTCATCAGTCAGCCCCATTCTTCGTATTGCAGGACATGTGTCATCCAGTCAGCCCCATTCTTCGTATTGCAGGACATGTGTCACCCCAGTCAGCCCCATTCTTCGTATTGCAGGACATGTGTCACCCAGTCAGCCCCATTCTTCGTATTGAGGACATGTGTCATCCCAGTCAGCCCCATTCTTCGCATTGCAGGACATGTGTCATCCAGTCAGCCCATTCTTCGCATTGCAGGACATGTGTCATCCCAGTCAGCCCCATTCTTTGTATTGCAGGACATGTGTCATCCCGGTCAGCCCCATTCTTCGTATTGCAGGACATGTGTCATCAGCCCTTCTTCGTATTGCAGGACATGTGTCATCAGCCCCATTCTTTGTTTTGCAGGACATGTGTCATCAGCCCCATTCTTCGTATTGCAGGGACATGTGTCACCCCAGTCAGCCCCATTCTTCGTATTGCAGGACATATGTCATCAGCCCATTCTTCGTATTGCAGGACATGTGTCACCCCAGTCAGCCCCATTCTTCGTATTGCAGGACATATGTCATCAGCCCCATTCTTCGTATTGCAGGACATATGTCATCAGCCCATTCTTCGTATTGCAGGACATATGTCATCAGCCCCATTCTTCGTATTGCAGGACATATGTCATCAGCCCATTCTTCGTATTGCAGGACATGTGTCATCCCGGTCAGCCCCATTCTTCGTATTGCAGGACATGTGTCATCAGTCAGCCCCATTCTTCGTATTGCAGACATGTGTCATCAGCCCCATTCTGTATATCCTGAGGGAGCGTTGTAGCTTGAAACAAGCTTGTAGGTTTTTTTTTTTTTTTTTTTTTTTTTTGCTGTCCCAACCTCTGCGCTACCTCAGAGGCAGTGCACCCACGCCGCTCATTCCGACACCCCGTCACAGCCACAGCCCGGTCAGCCCCGCCGCAGCCCCGGCACCAGCAATCCACAGGGAGGAGTCAATGTCAAGTCGTCATGAGGCAACCCACCGGAGGAGACACTGCACTGCTGCCGAGTCACTTCGGTGGTGTTCAGTGGCGCCTGTTCTGATCTAACATACGCAGGACACACCTACTAAAGCCCCCTACTGACGACAATAATTGCTTAGTCGCGGAGCCGGCGTGAGTGAGCTCTCCCTCGGAGGACGCCACCACGTCCGTCCAACGACCGCCCCCATGGACTCGCCGATACCGGTGACCCCGACGGAAGCAAACCAAGGCCACAGACGCGGAGAGGACATCGAAACTGAGGTCACCATGAGAGCAGGGCATGAAGGGCCACAGAATTTGAGACTTTTTTTTTATGCTGATCAATGGGAATGAGGATGATTAAGATGATGCTACGGATTTCCATTTCGGTCTGAGACTACATGACAGGGCTGTACTCTACGCTTCCTTTCATAATATATCCTGGCGTCAACCAGTCCGAGAGATACAGGCACCTGCAGTGTTGGTCAGGAAATTGAGCAACACTCTCAGAAACGCATCATTAAGTGGATGAAACTCGACTGTGTGGTCCCAGTCTTCCCAACTGAGTCCGCAGCAAACTCAACTCTGGGTAGGAGCCGGTTGGGGCAGAAAAACCCCATGACTCTGATGGGATTCGAACCACGACCCCCAGCCGGGAGTCCGCGACGCTAACCACTTCGCCACGGCGGCTGGTAGCTTGTAGGTTTTTAATTTTTCCATTTTAAAATACTATTTTAAATTGGTATGTCGCTCCCTACATGGTTGAGCACTTTAGCGCTCTGAGTGGCTTTTTAACTTGATTTATATATATAATATGTAATATATATATATATATATATATATATATATATATTATATATATATTATATATATATATATATGTGTGTGTGTGTGTGTGTGTGTGTGTGGTGTGTGTGTGTGTGTGTGTGTGTGTGTTCAAAGACAATATCGCATGCTTGCAAAATGCCATTAGAGATATAGTAAACAAAACGGAAGGAGGAATGGAAAAAGAAAAGAGAAATATGAATAGCTGACAAGCTTAGAGCCGCCACAATACCAAGATGGAAGGCGGAAAAGGGGGTTGGAGTTAGGTGTGAACACAACCAGGAGGAAAAGGAGGGGGGGGGGGGGGGGGGGGGGGGGGAGGGGTATATGGCCAGAGAAGACAGATGTGTAACAAGCATAAAACGGAATGTAACTGACTTCACGCAAACTTCAATGATAGAACTTTCCTTATTTTCTGTCCTTTTTTACCTTCCATGGCA
>CM031608.1:92503249-92506205 GCA_018398815.1 Conus ventricosus | reverse complement strand
ATGAATCGCAGGTGATGCAGAGCTAGAATGAGATCAAGTCGAAACAGTGGCCGTCATAAAAGATGATTGTAGTCACTTCTCGGATCATAGGATGACGGCTACTGTATCTGAATATGGACACACTACCACAGGGTTACTATCTATGCGTGAGGGAAATAACAGATGGAGGAAGGGAGGTAACACTGTAATAAAATTGAGGGAGATAACCGAAGGGGGAGGGAGGTGACGCTGTGATATGCCTGGGGAGATTGACAGACGGGGAGGAAGGGAGGTAACACTGCAATGAAATTGCGGGAGATAACCGAAGGAGAGAGGGAGGTAACGCTCTGATAAGCGTAGGGGGAGAGAACAGGTGGAGGAAGGGAGCAAACTCTGTGATGTGTGAATGTGTGTGAGGGAGACGACAGATGAAAGGAGGGAAGTAGGTCTGTGATGTGTGAATGTGTGTGAGGGAGACGACAGATGGAAGGAGGGAAGTAACTCTGTGATGTGTGAATGTGTGTGAGGGAGACGACAGATGAAAGGAGGGAAGTAGGTCTGTGATGTGTGAATGTGTGTGAGGGAGACGACAGATGGAAGGAGGGAAGTAACTCTGTGATGTGTGAATGTGTGTGAGGAAGACGACAGATGGAAGGAGGGAAGTAACTCTGTGATGTGTGAATGTGTGTGAGGGAGACGACAGATGAAAGGAGGGAAGTAGGTCTGTGATGTGTGAATGTGTGTGAGGGAGACGACAGATGGAAGGAGGGAAGTAACTCTGTGATGTGTGAATGTGTGTGAGGGAGACGACAGATGAAAGGAGGGAAGTAGGTCTGTGATGTGTGAATGTGTGTGAGGGAGACGACAGATGGAAGGAGGGAAGTAGGTCTGTGATGTGTGAATGTGTGTGAGGGAGACGACAGATGAAAGGAGGGAAGTAAGTCTGTGATGTGTGAATGTGTGTGAGGGAGACGACAGATGGAAGGAGGGAAGTAAGTCTGTGATGTGTGAATGTGTGTGAGGGAGACGACAGATGAAAGGAGGGAAGTAAGTCTGTGATGTGTGAATGTGTGTGAGGGAGACGACAGATGAAAGGAGGGAAGTAAGTCTGTGATGTGTGAATGTGTGTGAGGGAGACGACAGATGAAAGGAGGGAAGTAAGTCTGTGATGTGTGAATGTGTGTGAGGGAGACGACAGATGAAAGGAGGGAAGTAAGTCTGTGATGTGTGAATGTGTGTGAGGAGACGACAGATGGAAGGAGGGAAGTAAGTCTGTGATGTGTGAATGTGTGTGAGGGAGACGACAGATGGAAGGAGGGAAGTAAGTCTGTGATGTGTGAATGTGTGTGAGGGAGACGACAGATGGAAGGAGGGAAGTAACTCTGTGATGTGTGAATGTGTGTGAGGGAGACGACAGATGGAAGGAGGGAAGTAACTCTGTGATGTGCGAATGTGTGTGAGGGAGACGACAGATGGAAGGAGGGAAGTAACTGTGATGTGTAAATGTGTGTGAGGGAGACGACAGATGGAAGGAGGGAAGTAACTGTGATGTGTGAATGTGTGTGAGGGAGACGACAGATGGAAGGAGGAAGTAACTCTGTGATGTGTGAATGTGTGTGAGGGAGACGACAGATGGACGGAGGGAAGTAACTCTGTGATGTGTGAATGTGTGTGAGGGAGACGACAGATGGAAGGAGGGAAGTAACTCTGTGATGTGTGAATGTGTGTGAGGGAGACGACAGATGGAAGGAGGGAAGTAACTGTGATGTGTGAATGTGTGTGAGGGAGACGACAGATGGAAGGAGGGAAGTAACTGTGATGTGTGAATGTGTGTGAGGGAGACGACAGATAGAAGGAGGGAAGTAACTGTGATGTGAGAATGTGTGTGAGGGAGACGACAGATGGAAGGAGGGAAGTAACTCTGTGATGTATGAATGTGTGTGAGGAAGACGACAGATGGAAGGAGGGAAGTAGCTGTGATGTGTGAATGTGTGTGAGGGAGACGACAGATGGAAGGAGGGAAGTAACTGTGATGTGTGAATGTGTGTGAGGGAGACGACAGATGGAAGGAGGGAAGTAACTGTGATGTGTGAATGTGTGTGAGGGAGACGACAGATGGAAGGAGGGAAGTAACTGTGATGTGTGAATGTGTGTGAGGGAGACGACAGATGGAAGGAGGGAAGTAACTGTGATGTGTGAATGTGTGTGAGGGAGACGACAGATGGAAGGAGGGAAGTAACTCTGTGATGTGTGAATGTGTGTGAGGGAGACGACAGATGGACGGAGGGAAGTAACTCTGTGATGTGTGAATGTGTGTGAGGGAGACGACAGATGGAAGGAGGGAAGTAACTCTGTGATGTGTGAATGTGTGTGAGGGAGACGACAGATGGAAGGAGGGAAGTAACTGTGATGTGTGAATGTGTGTGAGGGAGACGACAGATGGAAGGAGGGAAGTAACTGTGATGTGTGAATGTGTGTGAGGGAGACGACAGATGGAAGGAGGGAAGTAACTGTGATGTGTGAATGTGTGTGAGGGAGACGACAGATGGAAGGAGGGAAGTAACTCTGTGATGTATGAATGTGTGTGAGGAAGACGACAGATGGAAGGAGGGAAGTAGCTGTGATGTGTGAATGTGTGTGAGGGAGACGACAGATGGAAGGAGGGAAGTAACTGTGATGTGTGAATGTGTGTGAGGGAGACGACAGATGGAAGGAGGGAAGTAACTGTGATGTGTGAATGTTGTGTGAGGGAGACGACAGATGGAAGGAGGGAAGTAACTGTGATGTGTGAATGTGTGTGAGGGAGACGACAGATGGAAGGAGGGAAGTAACTGTGATGTGTGAATGTGTGTGAGGGAGACGACAGATGGAAGGAGGGAAGTAACTCTGTGATGTGTGAATGTGTGTGAGGGAGACGACAGATGGAAGGAGGGAAGTAAGTCTGTGATGTAAATAGGGGAGATAATTGATGGAGGGA
>CM031608.1:92480749-92498249 GCA_018398815.1 Conus ventricosus | reverse complement strand
GTGTCAACTACCGTTTTATTATAAAAACAATTATTACATTTTTTGAAGCGAGTAGTTTACCATACAATACCAAAGAGACCTCCGGTTTTGCACCATCTCCACTTGCTCCATCTTAGAACCAGGCCGCCATCCCCATCGTAGCATCACGGGCGTCACCGAGAATAGACGATAAGGCAGTCACGTGATTGCGCCTGTACATGCCGTGTTGCTAAATGGGAAACCCCACAGATGTCAAATTGAGAAAGAGAGAGGGTTAGTTACCGCCAAGGACATAGACAAGCAAAGTACAGGACAACACACAAGGTTTATCTTCTCATATTCGGCGCAAGATCAAAATCTTTTTGATCTAGCGCCGAATGTGAGAAGATGAGTGGTTTCTGGTTCTTCGTTTTGATCTAGCGCCGAATGTGAGAAGATGAGTGGTTTCTGGTTCTTCGTTTTGATCTAGCGCCGAATGTGAGAAGATGAGTGGTTTCTGGTTCTTCGTTTTGATCTAGCGCCGAATGTGAGAAGATGAGTGGTTTCTGGTTCTTCGTTTTGATTTAGCGCCGAATGTGAGAAGATGAGTGGTTTCTGGTTCTTCGTTTTGATCTAGCGCCGAATGTGAGAAGATGAGTGGTTTCTGGTTCTTCGTTTTGATCTAGCGCCGAATGTGAGAAGATGAGTGGTTTCTGGTTCTTCGTTTTGATCTAGCGCCGAATGTGAGAAGATGAGTGGTTTCTGGTTCTTCGTTTTGATCTAGCGCCGAATGTGAGAAGATGAGTGGTTTCTGGTTCTTCGTTTTGATCTAGCGCCGAATGTGAGAAGATGAGTGGTTTCTGGTTCTTCGTTTTGATCTAGCGCCGAATGTGAGAAGATGAGTGGTTTCTGGTTCTTCGTTTTGATCTAGCGCCGAATGTGAGAAGATGAGTGGTTTCTGGTTCTTCGTTTTGATCTAGCGCCGAATGTGAGAAGATGAGTGGTTTCTGGTTCTTCGTTTTGATCTAGCGCCGAATGTGAGAAGATGAGTGGTTTCTGGTTCTTCGTTTTCGCTGTCCTTAATGTTTTTTGTTTCTTGTTTTTTTTTTGCCTGGAGAAGACCCAAGAGGTGGAAATGCATTGTGTTTTGTCCTGTACTTTGATTTTCTGTGTCTTTGGCTGTAACTACCTTCCTCTTTTTCTAAATTTTGCTTCATTTTCCGCCCTCAGTCACTCCGTTTTGAAAGCCACAGATGTGGCAAAGTGTGGCCGATTCGTGAGAGACCCACAGATGTGGCCAAGTGTGGCCGATTCGTGAGAGACCCACAGATGTGGCAAAGTGTGGCCGATTCGTGAGAGACCCACTGATGTGGCAAAGTGTGGCCGATTCGTGAGAGACCCACAGATGTGGCAAAGTGTGGCCGATTCGTGAGAGACCCACAGATGTGGCAAAGTGTGGCCGATTCGTGAGAGACCCACAGATGTGGCAAAGTGTGGCCGATTCGTGAGAGACCCACAGATGTGGCAAAGTGTGGCCGATTCGTCGGCAAAGTGTGGCCGATTCGTGAGAGCTGGGTTGCAGAGCTGACGGGGGGGGGGGGGGGGGGGGGGGGGGGAGGACACTCACACCTTAGAATATTCTGACCGGGCTGCTGTGGCAAACTGAAGTTTGACTGTGTTCGTGTGTTGGTGTACGGAGAACGAGAGAGAGAGAGGAGAGAGAGAGGAGAGAGAGAGAGAGAGAGAGAGAGAGAGAGAGAGAGGGGAGAGAGATGGAGGGGGGCTGGGGGTATGCGGAGCGAGAGAGAGAGGGAGGTAGGCTGGGAGGACGGAGGGGAGGAGAGAGAGAGAGAGAGAGGAGAGAGAGAGAGAGAGAGAGAGAGTACGTGTGTATGTGTGTGTGTGTGTGTGTGTGTGTGTGTGTGTGTGTGTGTGTGTGTGTGTGTGTGCGCGCGCGCGTGTGAAGTTAAGAAAACAATGAAATGGACAGGGAGAACAAGAACTTGGTGCACATTATAAGCAAATGCGAAAAGTATTCTGTCAAGATGAATTGCTTTTTTTTTTTTTCGAAATTCCAAAAGACCACACGAAGTTTCTACCAAAAAGCAAAAGAAGCACATATGTTTTGTCCTTTCTCGTAGCTCAGAGGATTACTGTTCGGAAACTGCAAATGAATCTGTCAGGTGGTCTGAGAGGGTGACTGGTTCCTGAATCTGTCAGGTGGTCTGAGAGGGTGACTGGTTCCTGAATCTGTCAGGTGGTCTGAGAGGGTTACTGGTTCCTGGGTGGTCGTTGGCATTATCTTTGCTTGTTTTTCCCCTAAAGTAGACCATCGTCAGATTAGATATAGGTTGCTTTTCTTACATCTTACAAAGCCGGTCCAAATCATATGTAAGTATATGTTTTTTTTATTTTTCTAAACTAAATACCTCAAAAGATTCATAAAAGCAAAACAGTTTAAACTCATTGAAATTTTAAACACATAAAAATCATCGTTGGCATCATCTCTGTCTCTCTGTCTCTGGGATCATCTCTGTCTGTGTCTGTGTCTGTGTCTGTGTCTGTCTCTCTCTCTCTCTCTCTCTCTCTCTCTCTCTCTCTCTCTCTCTCTCTCTCTCTCTCTCTCTCTCTCTCTCTCTGTGTCTATCTGCCTCTCTCTGCCTCTGTCACTGTCTCTACCTGTCTGTCTGTCTGCCTCTCAGTCACTGTATTCAGTCCAAACGTACCCCCTCCCCCGGCCTGTGTCTCTGTCTTTCAATCCATTTTTTATAGCGCCTACTCTATTAAAGAAAAGGAAAGTTGTTTTTTTTTTATTCACTTGTTGGATTACGTATGTGCTCAGGGGTATGGGGGTGGGGAGGATGAGGGGACGGTGTGTGAGTGCAGGGTCATAAATGGTGTTAGTCCCACAGGATTTTCCCTTCTGAGTTCGGCATTATAAGATAGATATGGCGTCAACATGCACAATGGTGGAAGCGCCAAAATATACGACTTTTGTGTTTTATTTATTGTATCACTTCATCTTCACAACGGAATTTTGTATATTGAAATTCTTAAGAGCCTTCAGAAGAGGGAGGTTCTCTGTGTGTGTGTGTGTGTGTGTGTGTGTGTGTGTGTGTGTGTGTGTGTGTGTGTTGTCTGTGTGTGTGTGTGTGTGTGTGTGTGTGTATGTGTGTGTGTGTGTGTGTGTGTGTGTGTGTGTGTGTGTATGTGGTGTGTGTGTGTATGTGGTGTGTGTGTGTGTGTATGTGGTGTGTGTGTGTGTGTGTGTGTGTGTGTGTATGTGTGTGTGTGTGTGTGTGTGTGTGTGTGTGTTGTGTGTTGTGTGTGTGTGTGTGTGTGTGTGTGTGTGGTGTGTGTGTGTGTGTATGTGGTGTGTGTGTGTAGTGTGTGTGTGTGTGTGTGTGTGTTGTGTGTGTGTGTGTGTGTGTGTGTGTGTGTGTGTGTATGTGGTGTGTGTGTGTGTGTGTAGTGGTGTGTGTGTGGTATGTGGTGTGTGTGTGTGTATTGTGTGTGGTGTGTGTGTGTGTATGTGGTGTGTGTGGGTGGGTGGGGTGGGATGGAGGGGGTGATAGGAGAAAAAGTTTGGAGAGTGAGATTTATGAGGGAGGTCGGTTTTTTTGCACAGTACAATGTCGTCTATTGGCATTTTTTTTAATGAAAAGTGGGATTTCTGTACGGACTTTGATCAAGGACGCCCCACCGTTGCTGTGGGTTCTTTTACGTGCGCATAAGTGCATGACACACATGGGACCTCGGTGTAATGTCTCCTCCGAAAGGCTAACACTCCTACCACAATTGAAGGTCATGAAAATACTAGGAAGGGGGGAAACAACCGCCCACGCGAGAAAGGAACCACAGCCCTGGGATTCCCTGGCTTCCTTAGCTGAGTGCGTTATCCAACAACACCCCTTCCTATCCACACTGGGATTCCCTGGCTTCCTTAGCTGAGGGATTCCCTGGCTTCCTTAGCTGAGGGATTCCCTGGCTTCCTTAGCTGAGGGATTCCCTGGCTTCCTTAGCTGAGTGCGTTATCCAACAACACCCCTTCCTATCCACACTGGGATTCCATGGCTTCCTTAGCTGAGGGATTCCCTGGCTTCCTTAGCTGAGCGCGTTATCCAACAAGACCCCTTCCTATCCACACTGGGATTCCCTGGCTTCCTTAGCTGAGGGATTCCCTGGCTTCCTTAGCTGAGGGATTCCCTGGCTTCCTTAGCTGAGTGCGTTATCCAACAACACCCCTTCCTATCCACACTGGGATTCCCTGGCTTCCTTAGCTGAGGGATTCCCTGGCTTCCTTAGCTGAGGGATTCCCTGGCTTCCTTAGCTGAGTGCGTTATCCAACAACACCCCTTCCTATCCACACTGGGATTCCCTGGCTTCCTTAGCTGAGGGATTCCCTGGCTTCCTTAGCTGAGGGATTCCCTGGCTTCCTTAGCTGAGGGATTCCCTGGCTTCCTTAGCTGAGCGCGTTATCCAACAAGACCCCTTCCTATCCACACTGGGATTCCCTGGCTTCCTTAGCTGAGGAATTCCCTGGCTTCCTTAGCTGAGGGATTTCCTGGCTTCCTTAGCTGAGTGCGTTATCCAACAACACCCCTTCCTATCCACACTGGGATTCCCTGGCTTCCTTAGCTGAGGGATTCCCTGGCTTCCTTAGCTGAGGGATTCCCTGGCTTCCTTAGCTGAGTGCGTTATCCAACAACACCCCTTCCTATCCACACTGGGATTCCCTGGCTTCCTTAGCTGCGGGATTCCTGGCTTCCTTAGCTGAGGGATTCCTGGCTTCCTTAGCTGAGGGATTCCCTGGCTTCCTTAGCTGAGTGTGTTATCCAACAACACCCCTTCCTATCCACCCTGGGATTCCCTGGCTTCCTTAGCTGAGGGATTCCCTGGCTTCCGTAGCTGAGGGATTCCCTGGCTTCCTTAGCTGAGGGATTCCCTGGCTTCCTTGGCTGAGCGCGTTATCTAACAACACCCCTTCCTATCCCCCCGGGGTTCCCTGGCTTCCTTAGCTGAGGGATTCCCTGGCTTCCTTAGCTGAGGGATTCCCTGGCTTCCTTAGCTGAGGGATTCCCTGGCTTCCTTAGCTGAGAGATTCCCTGGCTTCCTTAGCTGAGGGATTCCTGGCTTCCTTAGCTGAGGGATTCCCTGGCTTCCTTAGCTGAGCGCGTTATCCAACAACACCCCTTCCTATCCCCCTGGGGTTCCCTGGCTTCCTTAGCTGAGGGATTCCCTGGCTTCCTTAGCTGAGTGCGTTATCCAACAACACCCCTTCCTATCCCCCCTGGGGTTCCCTGGCTTCCTTAGCTGAGGGATTCCCTGGCTTCCTTAGCTGAGGGATTCCCTGGCTTCCTTAGCTGAGGGATTCCCTGGCTTCCTTAGCTGAGCGCGTTATCCAACAACACCCTTCCTATCCCCCTGGGGTTCCCTGGCTTCCTTAGCTGAGGGATTCCCTGGCTTCCGTAGCTGAGGGATTCCCTGGCTTCCTTAGCTGAGCGCATTATCCAACAACACCCCTTCCTATCCACTCTGGGATTCCCTGGCTTCCTTAGCTGAGGGATTCCCTGGCTTCCTTAGCTGAGGGATTCCCTGGCTTCCTTAGCTGAGGGATTCCCTGGCTTCCTTAGCTGAGGGATTCCCTGGCTTCCTTAGCTGAGCGCGTTATCCAACAAGACCCTTCCTATCCACCTGGGATTCCCTGGCTTCCTTAGCTGAGGAATTCCCTGGCTTCCTTAGCTGAGGAATTCCCTGGCTTCCTTAGCTGAGCGCGTTATCGAACAAGACCCTGCCTATCCACCCTGGTCGTCAGTTTCTGGCCCTGCTTCAAGGCGTTAGCAGTCAAGACTTTTTTTTTCATTTTGCTGAGAATGCGTGTCACCTTTGTACCACCGATTGTTCTAAAAAAAAATCGATGTGAAAAGTGTGTTTCCGATAGCAATCGCTGCTAATCCTGAATAATCGGTCGTATTTTCTCGTAGTGGAAGCCACTGGCAGCAGCTTTGCTGCTGAGACCATGGAAATACCCAAATATGATCAAAATCCATTCATTGTTTAATACCAACAGCAAGTCTTAAGTAAAAAAAAAAAACGGGGGAAAAAACTCTGGAAAGAATATGAATGCTTTCTAAATTGGCTGACTCAGTTTTACTATATTGTTTTCGCGCGCGCGGGCGTGTGTGTGTGTGTGTGTGTGTGTGTGTGTGTGTGTGTGTGTGTGTGTGTGTGTGTGTGTGGTGCACATTCAAACCCTTACGCGTGTGCAGAAACACTTCACTGAAGAACTTAGCAAAAACTATAGGAAGAAGTGTGTGTATGACCTGGGCTGGTTATGGTGACGTGAACTCATAAATAGCGCAGAAAAAGAAAAAGGAAAGGGAGAAGAAAAGCTGGCTCTAGAACTCAGGGAGAAAAATAGATGCACGAGGATTTATAAGTTTAAGTCGTCAGAAAAGTCAAGAGATCAGTCGAAAGTATCTGAGATCGATTAATCAATAAACCCTTTGAGGGTGACTGCGTGAAAAGTGAGTGAATCTAGAGAGGTCCTCTTTTGAACATGCCAACACATAATTAGGAGGAAAAAAGAAAGGATGGAAAGTTGAGAAGAGAGTCTTGCACACAGTACAGAAAGAAAAGCATCAAAGAAGACTTGGGAAGGAAGAGATAGATCCACGAGGATTTGGAATGGCGGTGGACCCACCCAGCAGAAGCCGAGTTCAGAGTTTATGGGTAGATAAATCAAGAAGGAGACGTGATGGATTAATCGATGAGCAGTCGGTGTGTGTCTGCAGAGAGGGAGGGAGGTGTGGAGGGGATCGGTGAATCGGTAGAGGGGTCATTTCGGCAACAACTCAGACTCCGTGATCAGGGTGTAGAGCAGCGAGTTAACGAGAAGTTCAGAGGGATGGGAATGAGTAGAGAACAACAGACAAGCTAAGTTTCCTCAGGCCCAAATCTAAGCAAGAGATATTTAGAAGTAAGACACGGTTTATCTTTAAATTTATAGTGGGTTTCTTTTCAAACCACACAATCAGTTGTTCTAGAGGTATTAGTACGGCATGCCTCTCTGGAACAGGAGAGGGTCATTCTTGCTTCTTTTTTTTCCCATGGTTCCATGCTGCTAGTCGAGGTCAATTTAGTGCACACCCTTACAAGAAACGTTGCCGCTAGTAATGAGGTCAGCTGGCAGCGGATGACTTGAATAGTCCCGGAAATCGTGTCTGTAGGAGATAAGGCTCTTGTCCTTAAAGTGGGGACAGTTTTGAAGAGTTATCTTTTATTAGTGCATGCTCCCAAAATACATGCATAGGTATATATTGATGTACAAAATGTACAGTAATTCATTAGATTACATTATATTTATAAGCTGTATATCTGGCACATTTTAATTATGAACATCAAACAATGAGCGTTCTCAATCTTTGTTCTACCATAGACGAGTATGCACGAGTCCAGCGGTAAAGGAAATGACAAATACTGTATGACCCAAGAGTTAAGTTGATTTTTTTTTTTTTTTTTTGGCACGCGAGATCTTAAACAGTGCGAAAACCTGACCGAAAAGGCTGAAAGAAAATACATAATCAAAACTCTGTCCTCACTGTGCTGGTAATGCGCTCGTTAGAGTTCTCTCCCTTTTCAAGATCCCTGGTCGATCGAAACGGAGTCGGGAAGAGTGCATGAGCAGGCGTGGGTGAGGATTGTCTGTTGATCGATGCGCCATTTTCTGGATTAAAAGACCTCTCCATCCTTTTTTTTTCACCCGGACTTGGCTTTTCTTATTTAATTGAAAGAAAGAGCGGAGGGAAAGTTTAGTTGCTTTTTCAATACCACCATTGTTCTATCTGTGCCTGGGTTATCACACAGAGCTTGGAGTGAAGATGCTGCTGGCTTTGAGAGACTCAATATCATCTTTAGTTAGGGTGAAATGATTTTTTTAATCAAGTATTAATGAGATAAAAAAAGAAGTAATTTCTATGTAACCTTGAGGTCTCTAACCAATGTTCATCTCACGCTGTTGAAACTTTTCAGCTGAATTTCATCGATGTTTTAGATGCCAGTGCGTGTGCAGACACACAGTCGCTCGCAGTGCCACATATGAAATCTGCGCACCCTGTTTTTGATGAACGCTCATTCCACGCTTTCTCCACTTTCACTGGCTATGCAAATAGGTAGGGAGCGAGTACGTGTCTGTTTGTATATCTTGACCCCTTAACTGTTTTGTTTTTAACGTTTTCTTTTTTTTCCCTGATGGCAAGGGACATAACTCAGGCTGACACCCCAGGAAATAGGCACGTCACGTAACCAGTGCCGTCCATTTTTTTGTCTTCTTCTGGGAGAACTGGGACAGACAGCAATCTGGCATGAGACAGGATTTGCCTGTTTATCTTTAAGGACTAGTCTTCTCACCTCCCACCTCCACTTCCTCCATCCCCGTTTCCCACCTCGCCCTGTCTGTATGGGGATGTCGAGAGGTCTTTTAGTTAAAAACAGCTTCCCTAGCTGCTTGATGTTTGGTGCTGGTAACATTCTCTTTTCTGTTACTGTCATACACTGTGCCCTTGTTTTCTGTTTTCTGCTGATTTCTGCCTTTATGCATGATTGCCGTGTGTTTATCCTCGAATGTCAAGACCATTGCTTTCTTATGGTTTGATTACGGCGTCTATAGACAGAACTCCTATACATTCGTCTCCTGCGCTTTTTCTTGTGCAAAACAAACGAAAGGGACTAAACTATAGACCGCTACATTACGGAGCTTGCACATTTCTGTACCATCCGCTTTGGGCATCGAAGAGGATTGAAAATCCTGCTGATTATGTTGTTCATCACTCACAGTTCTGACTCAATCATGCACAAAAGGGAGATAACAGACGGAGAAAGGGAGGTAAGTTTGTAATTTGCGTCAGGGAGATAACGGGTAGAGGAAGGGAGAATATTCTGTCATGTGCTTGAAGGAGGGAACAGGTGGAGATAACTCTGTTATGTGCGTCAAGGTGATAACAGGCGGTTGAAGGGGGATAATTCTGTGCTGATAATGAGGGAGATAACTGTTGAAACTTATGCGAGGACATGAAACGGGATGAAGGAGATCGGAATGAAGGAATGATGCAGCAAACGGAAAATACGATGAAAATGTCCATTGGTTTTGTCCTATCTTGCCCCTTTCTCGCATGGACGAAGTTCTTTGAAATAGTTTACACTAAAGGCAAACGTCATAACCAACATCGTTTGTTGTTTGTGTTAATGATCAGGGCCGATGTGTGTGAGTGTGTGTGTGTGTGTGTGTGTGTGTGTGTGAGTGAGTGTGTGTGTGAGTGTGTGTGTGTGAGTGTGTGTGTGTGTGTGTGTGTGTGTGTGTGTGTGTGTGTGTGTGTGTGTGTGCGTGTGTGTGTGCATGAGGGAGAGAGAGAGAGAGAGTTTCTCTGTGTGTGTGTGTGTGTGTGTGTGTGTGTGTATGTGTGTGTGTGTGTGTGTGTGTGTGTGTGTGTGTGTGTGTGTGTGTGTGTGTGTGCGTGTGTGTGTGCATGAGGGAGAGAGAGAGAGAGAGAGTTTCTCTGTGTGTGTGTGTGTGTGTGTGTGTGTGTGTGTGTCTGTGTGTCTGTGTGTCTGTGAGAGTGAGAGAGAGAGAGAGCGTGTGTGTGTGTGTGTGTGTGTGTGCGCGTGTGCGTGTGCGTGCGTGCGTGCGTGCGTGCGTGCATGCGTGCGTGCGTGCGTGTGTTGTGTGTGTGTGTGTGTGTGTGTGTGTGTGTGTGTGTGTGTGTGTGTGTGCTGTCTGTGCTGAGAGAGATAATCATTTATCCTGCCAAACATGCGACAGAACAAGGTCGTGCAAGCAGGTGCAAGATTTCCTTTAACCTCCAAGGACAAGAATTATCGTCGTTGTTTGAAATCAGGCCAGACAGAATCCGTCTTTTTTTTGCAAAGAAAAGGTGAACAAACATCTGCGACCATCTTTGATGTATTGGCGTGTTGTGTGGAAAAAACAACAACAACAAGCAAGCAAACACAAAGAACTTCGTTCAAACCGTCAGGTTAGTTCCTTTTTGTATTTTTCTAAGACGAGAATGTAAGCAAACTCTATAAGAAACAGACAGATCTCGTACACATCCCGCCTACTTAGATTTTCCATGCGCACAATAAATAAAACGTAAAAAACGACAGACTGTCAGGAAACGGGGCTGACAGATTTTTCCATCACCCACTCTGTGAATAGAAAACCCTGTTCAGTATTCTGCGGGCTCTCAGGTGTAGCTCTTCAGCGTGCGTGAGGAGGAGGAACAGATGGGGGGAGGGAGATAACTCTGTAATGTCCGTGAGGGAGCTTCGAGCAGAGGGGGAAAGAGAACTCTGTGATGGGCGTGAGGGAGATAACTCTAAAAGCCGAGACGAAGGTGTGGCGGAACCGTATTGTTGAGAATGAAATGAAGAATTGATGCAGTAAGCGGTGAAGAAGCTGAAATTTCAAAATGTGTGTTTTTTTTTTCTTTCTCCCTTTCTTAACTCCTCACTACCTTTGAGCCCACCCCCACCACACACACACGCACACACTTTCCCCTCCTTCCTTTGCCCACTTCCTAGATCCCCAATCTCCTCCTTCCCATCCTCCCAGGTTCGGGTTAGGATTGAGGGTGGGATGACGTATGGGATCCAGAGTTCCCAACTCTCTCTCTTCATAACTAGTCAAGAAGTTTGTGGAATATTTTTATCACTAAACGCTGCAGACTTTAAAAAAGAAATGACAAGCCCCCCTCCCTTCCTCCACCACTCCTCCTCCAAAGTCTCCTCTTCCTCCCAATCCCTTCTTTCCCTGCAGGGCCAAAGTCTCCTCTTCCTCCCAATCCCTTCTTTCCCTGCAGGGCCAAAGTCTCCTCTTCCTCCCAATCCCTTCTTTCCCTGCAGGGCCAAAGTCTCCTCTTCCTCCCAATCCCTTCTTTCCCTGCAGGGCCAAAGTCTCCTCTTCCTCCCAATCCCTTCTTTCCCTGCAGGGCCAAAGTCTCCTCTTCCTCCCAATCCCTTCTTTCCCTGCAGGGCCAAAGTCTCCTCTTCCTCCCAATCCCTTCTTTCCCTGCAGGGCCAAAGTCTCCTCTTCCTCCCAATCCCTTCTTTCCCTGCAGGGCCAAAGTCTCCTCTTCCTCCCAATCCCTTCTTTCCCTGCAGGGCCAAAGTCTCCTCTTCCTCCCAATCCCTTCTTTCCCTGCAGGGCCAAAGTCTCCTCTTCCTCCCAATCCCTTCTTTCCCTGCAGGGCAAAATTCTGTGAAATAATTGGAGCGAAAGGCTGGTGTCTTCTGTTTCTGAGCATTGCACTCGCATGCATGATTGATTGATTGATTGTGTGTGTGTGTGTGTGTGTGTGTGTGTGTGTGTGTGTGTGTGTGTGTGTGTGTGTGTGCGTGTGTCTCTCTGTGTGCTTGCACATATGTGTGTACATGTGTGTTGTGCATCTGTGTGTGAGTATGCACGTGTGTGTATGTGTGTGTGTGTGTGTGTGTGGTGTGTGTGTGTGAGAGAGAGAGAGAGAGAGAGAGAGAGAGAGAGAGAGAGAGAGAACGTGCGTGCGAGCGAGAGAGAGAGTGAGAGAGAGAGAGAGAGAGAGAGAGAGAGAAAGAGAGAGAGAGAGAGAGTGTGTGCGTCCAGGTGAGCACATGTGTATACATGTGTGTGTGTGTGTGTGTGTGTGTGTGTGTGTGTGTGTGTGTGTGTGTGTGTGCTTTTGTGGTGAGTGGGAAGGAGATAATAATTTAATTTGGTCTTTTTCAGCCTATTTCTTCAAAGCAGTAGGTTAAATCTTCGGACAAACACTGTCCAAATAAAAAAGAGCACCACACGCAGTCCTGCAGAAGTGTTCTGTACTCAAAACAGAACAAAAGGGTTTATTTGGAGAGACAATGCACTGGCCAGCGTTTGTGTCCTTGTGGGTGGATTTCCACCCAGTCAGCATTCGCTGTGACATATGGCCTCCGAGGATGCTATCCTGTAAATGATTTCAATTGTCTGAGTCTCAGCATTTCAGACAACATCAACCAAACAAACACAAAATTCAAAACAGAAGTTGCGTAGATGTTGATCTGATATAGAAAAAAAAATCTTAGGTCATCTGACTCCACGTATGTCTACTTAAATAGAAAACGCCTGTTCAGTATTGAATGCATTTTTCTCGCTACTGTGTCAGTCATCTCAAAGCATCATTTGTGAAGGATGCATCATTTACACACAGCATCATTAATGTCAGTGCATCACATTGGCCAGCGCTTCATTCACGCCATTACACAATTTACACAGTTCACCATTGTCCACTGCAATGTTCGCGTCAGTGCATCATTCAACCCATGGACAATTTACATCAGTACTGCTTTTCACCCCAGCAAACCTTTCACCCTAGTGTATCTCCACATCAGTGCATCATTTGCCCCTGTGCATCATTTACCCCTGTGCATCATTTATCCCTGTGCATCATTCACCCCTGTACATCATTTACCCCTGTGCATCATTTACCCCTGTGCATCATTTACCTCTGTGCATTATTCACCTCTGTGCATCATTCACCCTGTGCATCATTCACCCCTGTGCATCATTCACCCCTGTGCATCATTCATCCCTGTGCATCATTCGCCTATGTGCA
Source organism: Conus ventricosus (assembly GCA_018398815.1). Lineage (NCBI taxonomy): Eukaryota > Metazoa > Mollusca > Gastropoda > Neogastropoda > Conidae > Conus > Conus ventricosus. The sequence continues at coordinate 92,485,671 of CM031608.1, read as the reverse complement.
TCATTCGCCCCTGTGCATCATTCCCCCTGTGCATCATTTGCCCCTGTGCATCATTTATCCCTGTGCATCATTTACCCCTGTGCATCATTTACCTCTGTGCATCATTCGCCCCTGTGCATCATTCGCCCCTGTGCATCATTCGCCCCTGTGCATCATTCGCCCCTGTGCGTCATTCACCCTGTGCGTCATTCACCCCTGTGCATCATTCGCCCTGTGCATCATTTACCACTGTGCATCATTTACCCCTGTGCATCATTTACCCCTATGCATCATTCACACCAAAGCCTTATTCATCACGCCATCAGTCACACCAACGCACTGTTTACATGTCATTATTTTCGCTAGTGGTTTGTTTTCTCTGCAGTTTTGTTTGTTTGTATGTAATTTTTAATTACAGCTGAAAATGACCTCCCTTATGTAAACAGGAACCTTCAATCATGTGTGCATTCATCGGTTGATTCATTTTCACGGCTTAAGGTTTGCTTTAGAACAAGCAATTGAACAGTAAAGAAAAACAATTGTAAGTTAACAATCTTACAGTCTTGGAAGACTTGACAACGTTTCAAAAATCAGATTATAAGATGGGAAAAGGCAGATTTAAAGGGGTGGACAGCATACAGGAATATTGCAATTCCTTCAGAGGGGGATGTTTATTTCAGTATCGTGCCGTTTCCTTAGAAGGCACACACTCTCGGATGCTTGAAGTTCAACAGTCCGTACACGCGTTTTGGAGCTGTAGCTCCTCTTGAGAAGCATCAGCAAGCAGCAGAAATGAAGAAGGAATGTTGAGACCCAACAAATACAGTCTTGGGAAGAAGGTGACTTTAAAAATATTGTTTTATAGGGGTTTGTTTTTAAACATCTTGATGTTCCTTCCAGACCAAACGTTACGTGTTGAAGTGGGCTCCCCTTTTAGGAAAACTGCCAGGTGGTGAAAGATACATCCAGCTCCGAACGAGGTTTGATGTTCCCAGCAGGCTGCCGACACTCACAAAGTTTCGTCTTTTTTTTTTTAATCTTTCGTTGACCTAATTTCCTAAGCATTCGTATTTTTTATTTTCTTTGTCAGTAAAAAGGGAACACAGACTGGCATTTAGCGTTCAGACATAGTATCAGCTAGTTGAGTTACTTTTCTTTGTTTGTTTGATGTTGGTTTATTTTTTATTTTAATCTTTATGTTTTCGCTCGTTTGGTTTTTGTTTAAAGAGAATGCTATCAAGATTAGTTCCCGAAAATTTTAGAGAGACACAAACCTTGGTTCAAAGCGCATTTTCATTGTAGGTCAGTGTGTCTGTCAGTCTGACGTGTATACAAATCCAAAGGTTTCATCCAGCCTTCTCTAACTTTTCATGGTTAGTCATTATCGCACCTGGCAGAACAAGTGCAAACTGTCGTTAGGATTATAAACGGGCTACACACGCCACGCCTTTGTTATCGATAGAGATAAGACACACTTTGTTCACTGTCAGCCGGAAAAGCTCAGTAAGGACAGCGATAGACTGACGACACAAAGGTCCCTGCTTCAGTCCATGGGTCTGACACTTTATGTACTCCCAGTTCTTATAGAACAGGGCTTACTTTACAATGGGAACGAAGAAATGCTGTCTGTGTGTCTGTGTGTCTGTCTGTCCGTCCGTGGTCAAAATGTGTTCCACTCGCTCCAGACAAAACTACTGGGCCGATCTTTCTGAAAATTTGTAGGTATGTTCATTATGGGTCACGGATGATGCCCAATGTTTTATTTGACCGTTACTAACGGCTATAACGGCTCATAACGGTTTTTTTATGGAATATCTCAGAAAGTACTTGGCCGATCTTTCTGAAAATTTGTAGGTATGTTCATTATGGGTCACGGATGATACCCGATGTTTATTTTACCGTTATAGCCGTCAGTGGTTTTCTTCTTTATGGGAAATCTCAGAAAGTACCAAGCCGATCTTTCTGAAAATGTGTAGGTATGTTCATTAAGGGGTACAGATGACGGCCCAAAACGGTTTTTCCTCTTAATGAATATCTCACGCGTATTCGAGATAAACTGGGAGTACGTTTATATGCTTTGCATTTTTTTTTCATTCCCCCTCTTTTTCAAGGGATTGGAAGCGGGTCTAATACACAGGATGGGGGTGAGACTGGGGGTGTGGAGAGTGCAGATGGCTGGGGAGGGGGGGGGGAGGGGAAGGGTGGATGCGGAAGGGAGTAGGGAGGAAGAAGGGGGGGGGTGAGTGGCAGTTCTGTCTATCCCCTTGCTTCTCATACAAATTTCCAGCCTTAATCTTCTGATCTTCGCCAAATCTGGCATGATGACTTGCTAATGTACTAGTGAAATCAAAAGTGAATCCCCCTTTTTTTGTTAGACAGTCGTAATAATGGCGTTTTTAATGCCACAATATGGTGAAGCGATGTTTGAATTAAAGAGGGTTGAGGGGAAATAACTGTCATCAAGGGGAATAGGGAGAACAAACGAGAGGAGGTGGAGGGGAAGGGGCGGCCTGCTAAGGGAATTCAGAGGGGATGGGGAAACAAGAGATGAGAAAGAGAGAAGGACACAACGGTGGGTCTAAAGGAATAGAGAGAGAGAGAGAGAGAGAGAGAGAGAGAGAGAGAGAGAGAGAGAGAGAGAGAGAGAGAGAGAGAGGCGGGGGGAGAAAGTGGGTGGTGGGATTTGGGTGTTAATCTGAGAGGACTGCTTCATCTCCTCTCTCACTTTCTCCTCCTTCTTTAGTTCCTGAACCTGGGTTTAAAAAAACAACAACATCCCCACCCCCAAACAAAGAAGAAGTTCGTTATTCAGTGCAGCATTCAGGACAATGGCATCACAGAGCAAAAAGGTAAAAAGGGACTGTCTTGTGGAATCCGCAATGGAGGAGTTTGTCATCCAGACGATGCTGATTTGATTAATGACCAGTGCCTTGCGGGGAGCGGGGGAAGGAGGAGTGTAGCAGTAGCAAAGATGGGGAGATGAGAGAGAGAGAGAGAGAGAGAGAGAGAGAGAGAGAGAGAGAGAGAGAGAGAGAGAGAGAAAGTGGAAGGTGCAATGGTTATGTCAGTTTCCACATGTCTGATGGTTCCATTGTCGATTTTTGTTTGTTTGTTTTCTTTTCTTTAAATTATTTTTTAGTCTCTACTGTAGTTTACTGCCTTTAAGCCAGACGTGCCTTTGATGGAGAACCACGTTGGACGAACAATTTGATTGTGTTATCTTGTTTCAAGATTGCCCGAGGACATTAGAGCATGAAATTCTAAACGTTGTGCAGTGCATCTTTTAGAAGGAGGAGGAGGAGGAGGAAGAGGAGGAGGAGGAGGAGAGGAGAGGAGAAGAGAAGAGAAGAGAAGAGAGAGAGAGAGAGAGAGAGAGAGAGAGAGAGAGAGAGAGAGAGGAGTGAAATGGAGGGGCTGAACGGAAGCTGCTCTAAAACACTGTCATAGTCTTCAATCACCTTTCTCTTTCCCCCAAGGCGCTCTCTGTCAAACCTCACTTTCAAACCTCGCTTCACTCAACAACAAATTAACTCCCCTGACTTCCGCTCGCCTCTCCCATCCAATGCCTTGTTTGCCCGCCAGCCCGCCTGCCTGCTGTGTCAAATGAGCTGGCATTGTCCAGCCTGACGCCACCTGACCCCTCTGTCAAAATAGGGACATGTTTGCATGTTCTGCTCTTCTCTTAAAACAGCCTCCAGCCTCACCGATAAAACAGCCTTCAGCCTCACCGATTCCTTCACAACCGCCTCCTTTCTCTCCACGTCCCGTTTTTCCAGGAGGGTCTTTTTAATCTTCTGTTCACTGACGTTTTCTTCAGTGGATTGTTGCTGCAGCTGTTGTCCATTGTCAAGCTGTCGAGGTGTTTGGGGTCAAGTTTAACGCTGGCGTGTTCTCATCATGTACAAGTGCACAGCGACATCCTGGCCAGGGCTGGAATCCCAAGCATGTTCGCCATGCTGAGCCAGAGACGTCTCAAGCATGTTCGCCATGCTGAGCCAGAGACGTCTACGCTGGCTCGGGCACGTAAGGCGCATGGAAGATGGGCGTATTCCCAAGGACCTACTCTACGGCCAACTTGCCACTGGTACCAGACGCAGAGGACGCCCCACTCTCAGGTTCAAGGATGTGTGCAAACGTGACATGAAAGTGTGCCACATTGACCCTGATGCCTGGGAAACAGCTGCCGACGACCGCCACTGCTGGCGTCACATGGTGCAGAGAGGAACCAAACAAGCGGAGGAGAGAACCCAGCAGGCAGCAGAGAAACGAGCACGTCGCAAACAGCGAGCAGCCTCTGCTTCTTCCCAGTCGTCCTGCTTCGTCTGCACCAACTGCAACAGAGACTGTCACTCCAGAATTGGGTTGCACAGCCACACCAGGCGCTGTTCACAACCCTAGGAGAAACCTCACTTGGCGCTTCAAGCATGGTCCTCCGGGACTGCATTGCCAACAACAGTCGATGATTGCTGTGGACTGCTGATGCCAGGGCTGGGACAGGACAAGCCAGGCTGCGGGCTGTTGGTGGAGGTACTGGACAAACAGGACATCTGTTGTGATGTGTTGCCCCCATGTGTGGCAGGCTGCGGGCTGTTGGTGGAGGTACTGGACAGACAGGACATCTGTTGTGATGTGTTGCCCCCATGTGTGGCAGGCTGCGGGCTGTTGGTGGAGGTACTGGACAGACAGGACATCTGTTGTGATGTGTTGCCCCCAAGTGTGTCACGTCCACCCTCTCTTCACCTCTGAGGTCTTGTACTTTGTTTTGTTTTATGTATGTGTGTGGAACATTTTTTTTTTTACAGTGTCTTTCAAAATATTATTCGTGTTGATCAGATTATGCAAATCTTATTTTGGGCATATGCCAGTGTTGATCAGATTATGCAAATCTTATTTAGGGCATATGCCAGTGTTGATCAGATTATGCAAATCTTATTTAGGGCATA
>CM031608.1:92453249-92458249 GCA_018398815.1 Conus ventricosus | reverse complement strand
ATAGCCAGTGACTGAAGAATGGCACAGTGCTGGCAGGACGTCATAGCCAGTGACTGAAGAATGGCACAGTGCTGACAGGACGTCATAGCCAGTGACTGAAGAATGGCACAGTGCTGGGAGGACGTCATAGCCAGTGACTGAAGAATGGCACAGTGCTGGAGGACGTCATAGCCAGTGACTGAAGAATGGCACACACACAGGCTTCACACACATACTGGCTTAATCTACGTGCCACTTTGCCTCTCTCTCTCTCTCTCTCTCTCTCTCTCCTCTCTCTCTCTCTCCTCTCTCCTCTCCTCTCTCTCTCTCTCTTCTCTCTCTCTGTCCCTCACACACACAGACACACACGCACACACACACACACACCGCGCGCGCGCGCGCGTGCGTACACACACTCACTCACAATAGATAAAATAATTGGTAAGGAGAAAACAAACGCGGGCAAACAAATCACAAAATCGTTATGAATATGGCTTGTTGTTAAGTTAGTTTCAAATTTAACGTCTATCCACTCCAGGTGATATTAGACGGGAAAAAAACCCAAAAAAAACCAACAACAACAAAAAAACAACCAAACAAACAAAAACCTACGTCAATGAAAACAGTCAAACAAAAGCCTCATGATAAAGTGATAAAGCTAGAAAGCTACAAATGGTTTTGATATGGGAGAGTACAGTGAGAGGTAGGGGACGGATAAGGATGGTCCTTTCGTATATGTTATGTAAATTTAGTAGTAGGTTAATGATTGACTCACTTAAAAGTAACCTCATAAGTATGAGTAAATAAATGTAAGAAACTATAAGTACTTACTTATTGGACTCTTTGATAAAGAATTAAAGAATTCATAGGTTAATGCTGGTGATTCGAAAATATTTGTAATAGTATATATAGAAAGTATGGGTATAAATTGTTTGATAGCGGCACGTGAGATAATATGATCAACTGTGATGCTCTGTCCACAAACACATGAGGCATTTTTACTAAATTTTGTTGTAAAAGCATCGACTTTCCACTTATACATCAGGGACGATAACTTCCTGCTGATGTGGGAGTCTGTTTTTTAAGTTTGCAATACTAAAATCTGCGTAAATAAGCTTTTTGTGAGACTTTTTGAAGTAATTCTGGAAATGGTTCCAAGCAAATGATTCCACTATACTGTATTGTTCTTGAACCGTTAGTGGAAAATCTATCCTGAGAGACTCTGAACTACATTTTGCACCTTGTTTTGCAGGTGTGTGTGTGTGTGTGTGTGTGTGTGTGTGTGTGTGTGTGTGTGTGTGTGTGTGAGAGAGAGAGAGAGGGGAGAGAGAGAGAGTGTGTGTGTGTGTGTGTGTGTGTTTGTGAGAGAGAGAGAGAGAGAGAGAGAGAGAGAGAGAGAGAGAGAGTGCGTGTGTGTGTGTGTGTGTGTGTGTGTGTGTGGTGTGTGTGTGTGTGAGGTTATGGAAACCACAAAAACTCGTTGATGTGTCTACAAATGGCGGGTATGCCCTGAGGTACATTCCTGCACAGACAGTGATCCATTTGTAACCAGTCACCTCGCCCTAGTTATGATCAGTGGGCAATTTCAAATAATCTGTCTGAACAGATTTGGATCTGCCCTTTTTTCTGTCCCATTTTCTGTTCCGCCTTAGTGGCAGTGAACCCACGCCGCTCAGTCCGACCCCCCGCTCCCCCCCCCCCCCCCCACCCCCTCCCCCGTCCACAGCTGCAGTCGGGCCTGGCCCGCAGCAGCCCCGGCACTGGCAATCCACAGGGAGCAGTCAGTGTCAAGTAGTCAAGAGGCAATTACCCACCGGAGGAGACCCCCCACTGCACAAGCTGCCGAGTCACTCCGGTGGTGTTCAGTGGCGCCTGTTCTGATCCAACATACTCAGGACACCACCTGCTAAGCCCCCTACTGACGACAACAATTGCTTAATCACGGAGGCGGCGTGAGTGAGCTGTCCCTCCAGAGGCGCCACCACGTCCGTCCAACGACAGCCCCCATGGACTCGCCGATACCGGTGACCCTGATGGAATCAGACCTAGACCACAGACGTGGAGAGGACATCGTAACTCAGGTCACAATGAGAGCAGGGCATGAAGGGACACTGAATTTGAGACTTTTTTTTTAATGCTGATAGATGAGAATGAGGATGATGAAGATGATGCTACAGATTTCCATTCCGGTCTGAGACTACATGACAGGCTGTACTCTACGCTTCCTTTCATAATATATCCCGGCATCAACCAGGCCAGAGAGATACAGACACCTGCAGCGTTGGTTAGGAAATTTGAGCAGCACTCTCAGAGACAGTGGATGAAACTCGACTGTGTGGTCCCAGTCTTCCCTATTGAGCCCGTAGCAAAGTTACCTCTAGATAGGAGCCGGCCGGGTAGAAAAAAGTCACACATGGCTCTGATGAGAATCGAACCCACGACCTTCCAGCCGGGAGTCCGTGACGCTAACCCCTTCGCCACGGCGGCTGGTTTTGGATTCGGATTCACTCCACCACAGATTAGCTGCAAAATTCAATGGAGTTTTTCTTGGGCCACGTTTCATCTGTCAACCAAATTTGATCAAAATCGGTCGAGGAGTTATAACGTTCTCCTGCTGACAGACAGACAGACAGACAGACAAACAAACAAACAAACGAACGTGCATGAAAACATTATCTTGTAAACAGTAGTGACAGCCTCTCATTTTGTCACATTTGTGCCAGTACCCGTATGTCTGATAGTTCCTATTTCAATGTTTATTTGCTTGTTCGGTTGTTGTTGTTCTTTTTTTTTTTTTTTTTTTTTTTTCAAATCACTACGGTCTCTACAGTAGCTACTGCATTAAGCTAGACGTGCAGATGGAAAATCACGTTTGAGGAGCAATTTGATAGAATATTCTTGTTTCGAAAAATTGCCTGAGAACCTCATAGCATGAAATTCTAAACGTTTTGCAGCGCATATTTCAGAAAGAGAGAGAGAGAGAGAGAGAGAGAGAGGGGAGAGAGAGAGAGAGAGAGAGAGAGAGAGAGAGAGAGAGGCAGACAGACAGACAGAGAGACAGAGACAGAGACAGAGAGAGAGGTGAAATAAAGGGGCTGGAGGAAACTCCTGTAAAGCACTAAGTCTTCAATTACCGTCCCCTCCCTCATCCTCCTTCCCCCCTCCCCCCTCCCCCTCCCCTCCCAGCTTGCTCTCTGCCCGCGCTCTTAGCCCCGACTTCACTCAACAGCAAATTAACTCCCCTGACTTCCGTCCACTTCCCTCCCTTGTGTGCCCGCCAGCCTGCTTGGACGGCGTACACGGAGCTCGCCACTAGACCTCCCTGTCAAAATATTGACGTGTTTATTAGCTGTCCCCCCTCCCACCCTCCACCCTCCATCCTTCACCCACCCACCCCCCACCCCCACCCCGTTGAAAATGTAGCAAATGTCCTCGGACCGGTGGGTGTAGTAGGCCCACCTGTGTTCTTCATCTCTCACTGCACTTGGCCTGTCTCAGTTGTCATGGCAGCATGCCTGACAGTTTTATTATACTCTTCCTGTTAAGTTGTGCACGTCACTCAGCCCTCGCTTCCTCCTCCGTTATCTTGTTTGTGTGTATGTGGGTCGGATTTCTTCATATCTTGAAAGACATTATTTATGATGGTAAGGCCATGTATTTTGACAGGTGACATCCCATTTGGTCTACTCCATTTCGTCTACTCCCATTTCGTCTACTACTCCCATTTCGTCTATTTCCATACTGACCATACTGCAAGGCTCCCCCCTGGCGTAACCATGTCCCAGTCTACTCCAAAGCAGAATCGATGGTCTTTAGATTAGAGTAGGGCGAAGCCCGAGAGAGGACGAAGGACGAATGAACGAAGGCCGTTAGGCCAAGTCGTGCTCACACATTTCGTGTAGGCGAAATGGGAGTAGACCAAATGGGAAGTAACCTTTTGACACAGGGTGTTTTTTTCTTTTTCTAGAGGGCCTTCTCAAGGCACTTTACAACACAATTCTTTGTCTCCTAAGTCCCGTTATCCCTCCCACTCCCCTTATCGCACTTCTCTCCTCCTCTCTCTCTCCTCTCTCTCTCTCTCTCATCTCTCTCTCTCTCTCTCTCTCTCTCCTCTCTCTCTCTCTCTCTCTGAATGTAAAGAGATTGTTTTACTCGGTGACTTCAATGTAGATCTTTTGAAATCAAACAGCCAATGGAGCCAAACGATAAGTGTGTTGAATTTACATCAGATTATCAAAACACCCACCAGAGTAACACCAACTTCAAAGACAATCATTGACCATATCTATATCTCAAATGAAAATAACATACTAGAAGCTTGTGTACCAGTCTCTCTTCTAGTGATCATTACCCAGTGTGTGTTACATGGTCTAAACATGGAGTGAAAATCCCAAAACCAGGCCACAAAACCATAACCTATCGTTGCTTCTCAAAATTTAACGAACAAAACTTTCTGCTTGATTTAATGAACTCAGAACTTAATACAGTATACAATATTGCTGATCCGGATTCAGCGATTGACTTTTGGATCGAAATTTTTACAGAAGTCTATAACAGACATGCTCCGTTAAAAACAATCAGAGTAAAGCATATTCCCAAACCACCGTGGTACACGAAAGAATTACAGGAGGCGTGCTACCTTAGAGACCTTTTGAAAGAACATGGCTATGAAGAAGAATCAAGATCACTAAGAAACACAATAAACTCTCAGAAGCGCAGGGAAAAAACTAAATACTATCGCGAGTTATTAACTTCCAAACAAAATCCAAAACTGGTTTGGCAAGCAATAAACCAGCTTAACAACAACAGTTCTTCTTCAAAATCAACTGTTATCAAAGGTATTTCTGCTGAACAACTTAACACTCACTTCTCTACCATTCTAGATACAGTTGTTACTACTGATCATTCAAGCGCTAATGAACTTAAAGAACTCCATCAATTTTGTCACGACAAACAAATCACGTCTGAACTAAACATTCCACTTATAACTGTGCACGAGGTGTATCAGTACCTACTTCATC
>CM031608.1:92445749-92448249 GCA_018398815.1 Conus ventricosus | reverse complement strand
AGTCGAAAAATTTTTTTCTGTGCTTACATAGAATCTTACATAAATTATGTTTCAACTGTTTGGGATTCCGCAAGCAATAATATCATGAAACCTCTAGTAAGTCTACATAGACGAGCGTTGAAATTGGTTCTTTTAAAGCCGTCGACGCTGTTAGCGTCTGATTATAAGGTATTGAATATGTTGCCATTAAAAATGAAATTAGAGTATAACAAAGCTGTCTTCATGTTCAAAATACTGTCCGGAAGAGCACCACACTCGCTTACTAATATGTTTCCAACAAAGAGTAATAATCATTCGTCTAGGATAGTACCACCGCGTCCCAGAATTGATCTTTTTAAAACTAGTCTGATTTACTCAGGGAGTTGTTTGTGGAATGCCATTATTAATAAAATCGACGTTAATATCAGTCTCAACATGTTCAAAGAAAGGTATCACTCGTTATTATTAACTGAACTAGAAAACAAAAGTCCATGAGTCGGGTTTGTTATCTCATGTTGATCTCTTTCTTCTTTTCTCTTGTTGTTTTGATGTTGGGCGGGGGGGGGGGGGGGGGGGGGGGGGGGGGGTTGCTGTGATGGGTATTTCTGGTGTTTTCAGCTCATTCTTCTTTATTGCATGACTTGATTTTGATACTAACCTTTTTTCATTGTATTTTGTCATTTGTGATGTGGCAAATTTTGGTCTCTCTCTCTCTCTCTCTCTCTCTCTCTCTCTCTCTCTCTCTCTCTCTCTCTCCCCTCTCTCTCTCTCTCTCTCTCTGTCGATCTGGCTGTCTCTGTTCCCTCCCTTTCTCTCTCTCTCTCTCTCTCTCTCTCTCTCTCTCTCTCTCTCTCTCTCTCATATTTTGTCATCTATGTTGATCTCCTTCGTCCTTCTCTTGTCGTTCTTGAAGTTGGGAGGGGGGGGGGGGGGGGGCGTGTATGGAATTGTTGCTTGCTGCTGAGTTGGGCATGTCTGGTGTCTTTCAGCTTTTTTTTTTTTTTTTTTTTTCCCCTTCATTCCATGACTTGATGTTTTACCACTCTTCTTCATTGTAGTTTGTCATGTGCCAATTTTTTTATATGCTTCTCCTCCTCCTCCTCCTCCTTAGTCTTCTTTTTCATCATCTTCTTCTTCTTCTTCTTCTTCTTCTTCTTCTTCTTCTTCTTCTTCTTCTTCTTCCTTTTCTTCTGTCTGTCCTTGTGTCGGAGACTCCGTCTCTTTATTCTGTGTCTCCAAGTCCCACCTCTCTCTCTCTTTGTGTCGCTCTCCATCCCTCCCTCTCTCCCACACTCTCTTCCTCTAGTTATATTGTGCATTCTCTTATTCTAAATTGCCATGTATTCGTTGTTGTTTATGAGTTTATATGCAGTCCGATGCAATGATTTCTACCATGTATTTATTGTTTGAGGGCTGGATGAAAAAAAGCCACTGACTGGTGCTTATTCTTTTCCCTCATTAAACAACATTTCGTTCGTTCGTTCGTTCGTTCGTTCTCTCTCTCTCTCTCTCTCTCTCTCTCTCTTCTCTCTCTCTCTCTCTCTCTCTCTCTCTCTCTCTCTCTCTCTCTCTCTCTTTTCTCTCTCTGTGTGTGTGTGTGTGTGTGTGTGTGTGTGTGTGTGTGTGTGTGTGTGTGTGTGTGTGTTTTGCGCACAATTAAACGCCCATGCGCGTGCACAAAAACAATTCAGTGTGGAAAAAAAGTAGCAAAACCTGTAGGGAGATTAGTGTAAATAACCTGGGCTGGATATGTTAAGGTGAACTCGTAATTAGCATAGAAAAGAGAAGAAAAAAAAGGAAAGGAAAAAAAAAACGTGGCTCTAGAAATCCGGGAGAAATATGGACGCAAGAGGATTTAGAAGGGTTGGCTGTAAGGAAAGTCAAAAGATTAGTTGAAAAAATCTCAGATCGAGTAATCAATAAACCCTTTGAAGGTGATGGAGTAAAAGATGGGGGAATGAAGAGAGATCCTATTTGGGACAGGCCACTGCATAATCAGGGGTGGGGGAAAAGAAGGAAAAGTCGTGAAGAGAGTCTTGCACAATGGCAGGAAGTAGAGCATGATAGAACTCTTGGGAATGAAGAGCGGTCCTATTTGGGACAGGCCACTGCATAATCAGGGGTGGGGAAAAAGGAGGAAAAGTCGTGAAGAGAGTCTTGCACAATTGCAGGAAGAAGAGCATGATAGAACTCTTGAGAATGAAGAGCTAGACGCATGAGGATTTGGAATGGCAGTGGACACACCGAGACAGAGGTTTGAGTTCAGAGTTTATGGGTAGATAAATCACCAAGGAGACGTGATGGATTAATCGATGAGCAGTCGGTGTGTGTCTGCGGGGAGGGAGGGAGGTGCGGAGGGGAACAGTGAATCGGTAGAGGGATTATCATTTCGGCAACAAATCAGACTCCGTGATCAGAGTGTAGAGCGGCGAGTTAAAGAGAAGTTTAGAGGAATGGGAATGAGTAGAGAACAGAGAAGCCGAGTCCCTCGGTGGATATCTGACCAAGAGATGTGTAGCAT
>CM031608.1:92435749-92443249 GCA_018398815.1 Conus ventricosus | reverse complement strand
CCTGCCATTGATAGTAGATTGATAGTATTAAGGACTACAACAAACCTTACGTCCCTGCCATTGATAGTAGATTGATGGTATTAAGGACTACAACAAACCTAACATCCCTGCCATTGATAGTAGATTCATGGCATTAAGGACTACAACAAACCTTACGTCCCTGCCATTGATAGTAGATTGATAGTATTAAGGACTACAACAAACCTTACGTCCCTGCCATTGATAGTAGATTGATAGTATTAAGGACTACAACAAACCTAGCATCCCCGCCATTGATAGTAGATTGATGGCATTAAGGACCTCAACAAACCTTACATCCCTGCCATTGCCAGCAGACTGATGGTCCACTGTAACCCCGGTGAGGTGCCTCAGCCCTCTATTGATGGTCCACTGTAACCCCCGGTGAGGTGCCTCAGCCCTCTATTGATGGTCCACTGTAACCCCGGTGAGGTGCCTCAGCCCTCTATTGATGGTCCACTGTAACCCCCGGTGAGGTGCCTCAGCCCTCTATTGATGGTCCACTGTAACCCCAGTGAGGTGCCTCAGCCCTCTATTGATGGTCCACTGTAACCCCCGGTGAGGTGCCTCAGCCCTCTATTGATGGTCCACTGTAACCCCGGTGAGGTGCCTCAGCCCTCTATTGATGGTCCATTGTAACCCCGGTGAGGTGCCTCAGCCCTCTATTGATAGTCCACTGTAACCCCGGTGAGGTGCCTCAGCCCTCTATTGATGGTCCACTGTGACCCCCGGTGAGGTGCCTCAGCCCTCTGGTTCCAGCTATTCTAAGTGAAGCATCATCCTGCATTGTACATTTTTGGATCACTCGCTATCATTTGTTGCGTCATTATCGTTATAAAGCCGAAGCACTGTTCTTTAGGGGGTGGGGGTGGGGGTAGTGAATGAAAATGTATGTACCTTTGAAACCTATTCCGGGCTTTCTCTTCCTACCACAACAAAGAGGTTTCGGTCTGCAGTAGCGTCCCTTGTGCTGGAGCCTATTGATCAGACATTGGGGTCTGGCCTCGCTGCAGCATGGCTCAGACGACGGCACTGACAGAGCTAAAGAAAAGAACAGGACGATAGATTCTGCCAGGGTCATCTAATCGCCCTCAACCATTACGCTAATTACTCATCCACTTTATTCTCCCGTGTGTGGATCGCATACTTTTTAGTTTCATGGCTCACACATAGACATTTCCCTCGTGCCTAGTGCGGTGACTGACCTGACTACTGCACTGAAAAAAGAAACGGACAGGAATTCTCCCGAGGCATCTAGAAATGCAGGAACTAGTCGGAGAAAAACATTGTCAGAGAAACACCGGTCTTGGCTTTGAACCAAGGTCTTGTGTCGTTAAGGTTTTCAGGAATCTATTTTAAAAGCACTAAATACACTAAATTCTGCTTCGTTGCACAAGCTGAGTGTTTCTCCGTCCCCGTAAGATAAAAAACAAACAAGCGCAAACATATAGAACATCAATATCAACAACATAAACGAAACAAACAAACAAAAATAACCAAACCATCTGATACTTGTTTGAACGCTAAATGCCAGCTTGTATTCCCTTTTCACTCAAAGGAAAACGCGAATGCCTAGGAAAATAGGTTGTACAAAGAGAAAGAAAGACATAACAAAACTGTGTGTGTGTGGGTGTGTGTGTGTGTGTGGGGGGGGGGGGGGGTCAGCCATCTGGGAATATGGAATTACTTTTCGCAGCCAGATACACGTGTCCCTATCCTGCAGTTTCTTAAAAGAGGAACCCACTTAAACTCATAACAGATGGCCCTGAGGGAATGTCGAACAGCATACCACAACATCAACATTTCAAGTCATCTTCCTAAGGGTGTATTTGTTGAATCTCAGCAGGCCTTCTACATTTCTGCCATTTACTGAGACTGCTCAAGAGGAGCTACAGCGCCGAAACCCGTGTCCAGTCTGTTTCACTTGAAGCACCCGTGAGCGTGTTTCCTTTCAGGGAAACGGTATAATACTGAAAGGAAATATCTGGCTCCAAAGGAAACAGAATATTCCCATAGGCCGTCACAAAACAAAATCCTTCGGATCTGCTATTTTTCTCTTTCATGGCCTGATTTCAGAAAGCTTGTCACATCTTCCAAACCTAAAAGAGTGTTAGCTTTTTTTATTATTATTTTTTTTTAACTATTAAGATCTTTGTTCAAAGGTACTCTTAAGCCATAAAAGTAAATCTACAGAAGATCACGGACGAATACCTACAAATGACTGAAGGTCCTCTTCACAGAGGGCAAGTCCTGTTGACAGCGGAAAAGACTGTAACCCAACTACTCCCTGCATTTCGTGATGCCTGGAGGGGATTCCTGTTCGTTTTTTTTAAGGTCAGTATTGAGGTCAATCACCGTACTGGGCACGAGGAAGACGTACATGTGGAGGCCATGAAACTGAAAAGTACGTGATCTAAACACAGGAGAGAGAATGAAATGGATAAGTAATTAACATAATGGTTGAGTGAGGTTAGATATCCCTGCCAGAATTTATCGTCAGGTTCTATTCTGAAGCTCTCTCTCAGTACCGTTGTAAGAGTCATGTTGCTGCAAGGCAGAAGCCCAGTGTTAGATCGAAAGGCTCTATAGCCAGGGACGCTATTAAAAGACCGAAAGCTCTTTGTTGTGGTAGGAAGAGAAAGCCAAGAACAAGCTTCAAAGGCATTGACCTTTTCAGTCATAACCTGCATGTAAAGAGCAGTGCTTGGGGTTTAAAACGATGATGAGGCGACAAATGATAGCAAGTGACTGACACATGGTACAGTGCTGGATAGTGCCTCACTTCAGCACAGCTGGACAGTGCAGGGATAGTGATCAGTTTGTATCCAGTCACTTCGCACTGGTCATGGTCAGTGAACAATTTCAAATAATCTGGCTGAACGAATCCTGGATCTACCTTTTGACCCGGATTCGCTCCATAGAGGAGCTTCAAAATTCAATGGAGTCGTTCTTGGGCCACATTCTACCTGTCAGCCAAATCTAAGCAAAATGAGTGGAGTGGTTTGTAACTTTCTCCTGCAGACAGACAGACAGACAAACAAACAGAGGAACGTGTGTGAAAACACAACCTTGTGACAGAGGTAACGACCTCATGTCTGAAGGTCCGATTGTCAATGTTTGTATTCGTCTTTTGTTTTCTTGTCATGTCTGTTGGTCTCGATGGTAGCTACTGCGTTATGGTAGACGTGCAGTTAATGGAAAACCATGTTTCAGGAGCAATTTGCCAGAAAATTCTTGTTCCAAAATTGCCCCAGGATGCAGAGCATGAACTCCTAAACGTTTTGCAGCGCATATTGAACAAGAGGAAGCAGAGAAGTAGAAGAAGAAGAAGAAGAAGAGAGAGAGAGAGAGAGAGAGAGAGAGAGAGAAGTGACATAAAGGGGCGAAAGGAAGCTCCTCTTAAAACACTGACATAGTTTTCAATAACCTCTTCCCTCACACACACCCCCCCCCCCCCCCCCCCCCCCCCCCCCCCCCCCCCCCCCCCCCGGCTCTCTCACCCCTACTCTCAGACCTGACTTCGCTCAACAGCAAATTAACTCCCTGACTTCCTTCCCCCTCCCTTCCAACGCCCTTGTTTGCCCGCCAGCCTGCATGCGCTGTGTCAAATGAGCTGGCATTATCCACCCTGATGCTGCTTGACCTCCCTGTCAAAATACTGACATGTTTGCATGTTCTGCTCTGCTCTTCAACCGCCACCGCCATACCGATTATTCTTAAACAGCCACCGCCATACCGATTATTCTTAAACAGCCACCGCCATACCGATTATTCTTAAACAGCCACCGCCATACCGATTATTCTTAAACAGCCACCGCCATACCGATTATTCTTAAACAGCCACCGCCATACCGATTATTCTTAAACAGCCACCGCCATACCGATTATTCTTAAACAGCCACCGCCATACCGATCCGTTCATTACTGTCTTCTTTTCCTGCACATGTTCTGCTCTGCTCTTCAACAGCCATCTCCATACCGATTCGGTCCTTACTGTCTTCTTTTCCTGCACATGTTCTGCTCTGCTCTTCAACAGCCATCTCCATACCGATTCGGTCCTTACTGTCTTCTTTTCCTGCACCCTCCCTTTCATCTCCTCTTCAAACTGTATAAATCCGTCCAAACCTCAACGAGTTTTTACCATGTTCCAGAGGCGGACGTAAAGAAGAAACAGTCCTGTGCCGCTTGCACACGGGCCACTTGTTGTATACCCCTTCTTATCTTTTAAAAGGTGAAGAAGCTCCGTGGTGCATTCCATGTCATGTTCCACTCACAGTGAAACATATTCTTTTAGCTTGTTGAGACTTGCACGATGTGAGAGACATAAACACCTTACAGCAGAATCCATGAAAACCCTGTTCAGAGATGTCCCACCTGACGTGATCTTTGAGTTTCTGAAAGAGATTAACATTTTTCATCTGATTATAAGATTTTAAGGAAGAAAGATTTTTAGCGAAGTTGCTGGTGCGTGCGTTTTTAGAAGATGTATTTTAAAGAGATGTGTGAAAGGTTTGGGTTTTTGATGACTTGTGAGCTGATTTTAACGTGGTGACAGCCCTGATATGGCCCTTTGCGGTTGGCTGGGCTATAAGCAACATTACCTTACCTCCTCTTCAGTGACTTCCATGCTTGGTGTTGTTGTCGTACCTGGTTAAAAGACTCCAGGGATCGTCCGAACAGCCGAAGTTCTTGAACACTATGGTACAAATGAATCAGCTAGGGATGAGAACATGACGTGTGTGACCGTTTTTGATTACCCCGCCACGTGGGCAGCCACACTCCGACTTCGAGGGATTTTGGAGACTGTTGGTGTTATGGTAGGAGCTTGTCACGACTGAAGACAATCCCCGCATAACTGTGCAGAGCATAACAACATTTTGATGTAGCTTGGTGTTCTGGCCTATCTCAATTGGTCTGACAGCATTAAGCCAAGGCAGACTTCTCTCTTTAAACTTAATGCTGCAATGGTTGACAAGCTGCGGATGTGTCTACGGTAAACGTTACTGTTTGCATTTTCTTTGCATGCATAAGTATTAGTGTATTCAAATCTGGCAGAATGATAAATATAATTATGTCCTTTTCATTACCACGTGCATTAAAATGTTTGCGAATTGAAAGGCCGCAAATATGTGAGTAGCATTTTCAGCATGAAAATCAGAATTGCAAACCTTCATTTTTGTTGGAAATAATGACCTCTTGCAACGTTTGCTCTATATTCTAATGAAAGACAGTAAATCACATCATATGCAAATACTGTGACCCACATTGGATTTCATTTTGTCAAGGACAGACTGTTTGAGACCAAGCAAGGGTGGAGATGAAGATGAATGTAGTACTAAATCTGGAACTAAGACAAACCAGATGCACGCAGTAAAGTATCATGGATGTGACATCAGTATATTACTTATGATGCACATTTCAATATGCAGGTGACCTGATAGTAAGAACTAAGACAAACACACACGCGCGCGCACGCACGCACGCACGCACACACACACACACACACACACACACACACACACACATATATATATATATATATATATATATATATATATATATATATAGATCAGTATATAAAGTGCCTAAAACAATTTTTTAAGTGCTCAACCCCTTGGGGACCTGAAAGCCCCCAAAAACACGTGCAGCCAACCCGCACGTGCAAACAACCGCAAAACGGGAGCCCACACGCTATATAACATCGGCGGTGGGTGGGCCAGAGACATCCTGATGACAGCGCAACACGCTCGAAACAAATTTGTAGAGTTTTAACCTTCCTTTTTAATATTATTTAACAATATATATATATATATATATATATTATATATATATATATCTCTGTGTGTGTGTGTGTGTGTGTGTGTGTGTGTGTGTGTGTGTGTGTGTAGGGGCAAAAGGAATACAATATTGTATTCCATTGTATTGTGAGTGTGTACGTGTGTGTAGATAGACAGACAGACAGACAGACAGATAGACAGACAGATCGATCTCTGAGATAAACGTTCCTCACACAGAACTGTGCAACTGTTCATCGCGTTATGGGGACAGAAGGAAGCTGTTGATTACACCAAGCCATCTGAGACTGCCCTGTTGAGGTTGAGAGCAGGGAGGCAGGGGAGAGGGAGGGAGGAAGAGACTGGCAGTGGGAGAGCGGAACATGAGGAGATGGAGAGATGGACGAAGAGGGGAACGATAACGCTACGTGACTCTGAGGAAATGAAAAGTCAACTCACATTCTCAGAAATGAGAACTTGCTAAGTGGTCTACTAGTGTTGGTGCAGACTGCCCACTTACCCTTTCTGTGTTTGTCGTCAGATGATCGTGCTGGAACTGTCTTCACAGTCTCCACCCCTTCCCCACCCACCAAACATCCTGTTTTGGCATGTGTTCATCGCACGTGCGTAAAAGTTTGTTGTTGCTGTTTTTTACCGCTATTGTTATTGATAGAAATAAGAAATAAGTCTTATTTAAGGGCAAAAGGTCAAACGAAATCTGTTACGATTGTGGTCAACCGTTCGCTGCCTCAGCTATGTATCCAAATGTGTAGCGTTCTGTGATTGGTAGGGATGCACATTAGAATTCTTCCTTTCCTGCTGAACCCTCTGTGTTTGCATCTTGCGCTTAGAGCTTTATTCCTCCGTCCTTCCTCCACTTCAGTTGTTTTATTCTGTCTTTTGTTTGTAGGCGTGTGCATGTTGTTGTTTTTTCATCATTATCTATGGCATACACTACTTCTCGAAGCTCTTTACAAGACAATCATCTCTCCTTCTCCTCCCATCTTCTTTCCTTTGTCTGAACCCCACTGCTTCTCTCTCTCTCTCTCTCTCTCTCTCTCTTCTCTCTCTCTCTCTCTCTCTCTCTCTCTCTCTCTCTCTCTCTCTCTCTCGTTTCTCTCTCTCACTTTCTCCCCTCTCTCTCTATCACACACACACACACACACACACACACACACACACACACACACACACACACACCACACACGCACGCACGCACGCACTTTCTCCCTCTCTCTCTCTCTATCACACACACACACACACAACTGTCCCCTCCATTCTGTCCCTTGTCCAATTCCCCATGCCACCACCTCAAAGCTGGCCCCTCACCCACCCACCACCCTCCTTCTGTCCCCCAGCCATTTTTCCATCACCCTCTACTCTCCCCCCCCCCTCCATCTTTCTTTTCCACCCCCACCCCCTTTCTTCTTTGACCACACCCTTAGGATATTTTTAACTCATTATCTGATAATAAGTCAAATAAACACACAAAACAAACCGCATTTCCACAGACCTATCCTCTTCAGATGTTACAAGGAACAAACAAGAAATTCATAGAACAAAACGTTTTCAGACGGCTGTCAACATGTGTGTTCATTTGTATTTTTCCTTGTTTGTCTTTCTCCTTTCGTTGTCCTCATTATCTGATGTCTTAGCAAAATCATAGATAGTGAAAATGAGTAGTCCCATATGTAAAGACCTCTCATGC
>CM031608.1:92423249-92430749 GCA_018398815.1 Conus ventricosus | reverse complement strand
TAATTTTCGGGGACGAGGCGGTAAAATTTCTGACCAATGGTACTCGCCCTTTTTGACAGATCGGAACGGGATAAGAAGGATGTGAGAGTGTGAGAACGGGAGAACGAGGGGAGAAACGAACAGAGAGACAGAGGAGAGAGTCTGAGTGTAATCTCTGAGGAGAGAAAAGCAGAGAGATGAGGGGAGGAGAGAAGAGAACCCAAATTGAGAGAGATTAGCATGAGATAGTCTGCAGAGGAAGGACTGAGGAGAGATGTGGAGAGAGGAGCTGCTAATAACGAAGGAGGAAAAGAAAGAAAAGAAAAAAAGAAAAGAAAAGCAACCATGTCCATTTGATAAGAGCAGACTAGGGAAAAGAGAGAGAGAGATGCAATGCGTTAATGCAGGGAAAAAAGAAAGGAGAACAGATCGATGTTGATAGTCATGTTCTATCTTAACCGGGGGTTCGACCTCATACTTGGCCAGCGCCACTTTCATCGGCAGTCCAACCGACCAGTGCCAGCAGTCCAGCCCGGACCGGTGCCATCAGACCAAAACCAGTGCCCGCAGTTGTGTTGTGCTTGTGAAAATGACAGTGAAAAAAAAAAGAAAAGAAAAAGAAAAGACAGTGATTCGTGAATAGTTTTAAAATCACCTGGCCCGGTAAAGTAGAAATCTGTTTTACCGGGTTTAGTTAATGATGTTTTGATAACGATTTTGTGAAGTTCAGGGAAAGAGAGAATGTTTTATTTTGGGTTTTATTCCATATGCATTGATGTTTCGTTCTATGAACATGTGTAGTAAAGTTATAGACTTTTACTAGGGTTTTGATGTACGAATGCAATAATAATGAGATCGAAAGCAAGTGTGAGTGTGTTTGGGCTGTGGCAGCCCTTTCTCCATGACTCACCCAGGTTTACAATTTTGGCAGCCTGCCAGGAATTCGGGGCCCATTATTAAATTGTTAAAACTTTCAGAGAGGACGGGGTGGGATTCAAGTTTTTAAAATCTAAGACAAGGGTTGTCTTACTTATTTTCCCCAAAGATAGTTAAATACAGGTTTGGGCATTTTTCCAAGATAGTTAATACTATTTGGGCATTTCAGCCCCCGAGTATTTAATTTTCGCCCCGATTGCCTATTTTCGCTCCATAGTTGGGTCAGGCGCTGGGCGTCTTAAAAAAAACTAACTACTTTCCAAGTAAAAATTTCATTCTGGGTTTGTGCTATTACGTCCTCTGTCGGTAACCCATTTTTGGCGTCTAGCAAAAAAACTTGTAAAAAAAAAAAAAAAAAGGAGATATAATGGCAAAGAAAAGAACACCCCTTTGAAAAACCTTGTACGTTGCTCGTGACTAGGTTACCGGGAGTTTTTCGTGCATTCGTTGAAAACCAAAAAAAGTGGAAAGAGATGAACGCCGGAAAGACGCCGTATCGCAGAAAAGCGCAGGAAACAAAAGAATGAAGCGGGAAAAACAGAAAAAATAAGGGAAGCGCGAAACAGAAAGAAGAAGCAGGAAATAGAAAAATTTAAAGGTTTCAGGCTAAGATAATCAGCTAGGGAAACGCAGGAAACAGAAAGAATAAGGGAACCGCGGGAAACAGAAAAAATGAAGCGGGAAAAGGGAAAAAATAAAGGTTAAAATTAGGTTAAGAAATGAGAATACAAAGGGAACCACCGAGGATGGAGTTCAGTTTCCGGTACTCGTGGCACTGCCCCCCGACCCAAGTTCCAAAATTCTGGGAAAGGAACCCGATTCGATACGCATACTCAGCCTTTTTCGAAACTTTCGACCATCAGGGTTCCCCTCCGAAGAGTGGGCAGTCATTTTGTGGGGCGTTACTGACGGGTAAGGCATTACGATTTTCACTGCGTTACCACAAACAAACAGTCTGATTTCACGCTGTAAAAGGAATCGTTGATGAAAGGTTTTTTGACTCACAGAGGGGGGGTTCGGGAAAGAAATTTCTTCGCTAAATTACAAGCAGTGGAGTACACCATTTGGGTGCACTTTAGATCACTATTTTGAAAGGGTTAGAGTGAGCGGTCGAAAAGGGTTGCGATTTGAAAGGCAGTTAGAAGGAACAGATCTTGTCAGGTTGCGGCCCGATTAACCATACATTTAAAGGGAGAGACAGCCAAGAAAAGCAGGAAAAGTTGTTGAATTTCACAGGGGTGTATAGAGAGGCACGTTTGGGCACAAGGTGCAGGAAAAAAGGTCCCAGGCCCACACGAGAAGAGTGAAAGGGAAACTGGGGGGAGTTTTCGCAAATCTGAAAAACCCATGGGGGCAGAAGGAAGGGAAAAGGGACTTAGGGTTTCATTTGTCACAAGAAGGACATGTGGCGAGGATTGGCAGAGGTTCCAAAAGGCACAGCCTTTGCAAGAGGGGGGAAAAAGGGGTCTCGGGGGAAACGACCTGCAGGGGAAAACCAAAAGGGATTCGTCTGAAGGGGGTGGAGTGGGGCTAGGCTAGCATGGACACAGCAGGTCAGGATGGGGGGCACTAGGTGAGTGGTTCGTTACCAGGGAAAAAGGGGGTGGATTGGGCCCAGCAGGGGGGAAATGTTACGAGACACGGTTGTTCATGTGGTGTATTAGAAAAAAGCGGTCGAGAAAGGATTTGACAGGCAAATCCAGACCGTATCTAATCGATGGCACTGTGGGGGGTTTCCCCGTTGCTAAGATGAAGTACTACCCTTACTTCTCGGGCGGTTGTCTCTTTGGGTGGGAAAAACCCCCTTCACGATTTGATATTGGAAAATTTTCCAGGGGCGGGGAAGGGGGATTGATTTGTTGACGCTACGGGGGGCACATTTTAAAAACAGGGAGCAAGAAGGAGGAAAGGTTGATAAACCGTTAGTCTTTCCCAGCAAGGAATCGATAGATGGTCGCCTGATGATTTTAGAGCAGCGAGGAACAAGACCCTTCGCTCGGAAGTTTTGGGGAGTTGGCGAGGGGGAGAGAAACGGGGGTTAGAGGAGGTGAGACAGAATTTTTGTAAAAAGGGGGGCTGTTGTACCGATTTTTCACCAGGGGAAGACAGGTAAGGTGCCCACTCATTAAGGTACCAGCGGGTTATCGTGACACTGTCATGCCCAGTGGGTCACGAGTCGTCATGGGGGGTCCCCGGGCACCAGCAAAACAGCTGACCGAATCTTTGAGATTTCTTGGGCCAGGACAATGGCAGACTAAAGCGTTTCTGCATTATGTGACGTGTTAAAAGGTCACCCAAAAAGAGGGTGAAGAAAGGCACCCTTAAACAGCCCCTTTTAAATTGACACCCCCATTCGGGAGGGGCTGTTGATCGATTGGCCCAATCGCGGGCCCTTTTTCCAAAGGTGGGGGCAGGGATGTGTTGACCTTGTGGCTACGCACCCGATACCCAGAAGCATTGATTGAAAGGCGTAGATCGCAACAGGCGCTGAAGGGGTGGTAGAATCTTTTTTCGCGTGGGGGTGCCCCGCCAAATTCTCGTGACAGGGGGGGCACAGTTCCCTCAGGGGGTGATGAGGAGGGCAAAAGGCGCTAGGGATCACACAGCTTTTCACAAACCCCCTACCACCCCCCAAGCAAAAGGGTTGGTGGAAAGTTTTTAACGGGGTGGAAGGGGATCTTTAAAAAGCCTGTGAGGAAAGGCCAGCAATTGGGGCCCCTACATTCCAGCGGCATGTTTGCCTACAGGGAAGCCCCCCAGGAAACACAGGGTTTTCGCCTTTGAGCTGCTGTATGGGGGACATTCGGGGACCCGTGTGCACCAAAAAGCTGTGGTCCGGGAACAGGGTCGGAAGAGGCAAAACCACTTTTTAGTAGTGGGGACCTACGCAAAAGGGTAGAGGGAAATGCAAGGGCGCAAGGGAAGTTTGCAGGGGGCTAGGGGGCCGAAAGGCAATATGACAGGAGGGGGGAAGCAATTCCCCAAGGTGGGGGAAACAATCCTGTTTTGCTTCCCACCGATCACAACAACTGCTGAGATTGGAAGGACCATTCACCTCATGAAAGGTAATCAGGACTAGAATCGATGTAAGGGAAATCAAAACTTTTCCATGCAATTTGCTCCGAAATAATTCGCGGGCCCACACATAGGCGCAGCACCAATCATTGATGGGGGAAGGAGACCCGCGAAAAAAAGGGGAAATTTTTTTGCCTGAGTTTAGGAGAAAGTCAACAGGGTGTGTCCTTATGAAGGGCTAGACGTAGGGACAGGGGGAATTAGGGGGCCCAAACAGTATAGGGGCCCTGATGATAAAAACCCGCAGGGCAAATCTAGAGACATGTACGGGGGGTTACATCGCAAAAGCCCGTACATGGAAAGCCACCCGAACCCATATGCCCCCAAGCAATGACGAGGAGGGGGAGAAAAGATTTGGACCTTGGGGTGATTTAACCCCCAAATCACGTAAGTGCACCCTGTCTTAGTGAGGAAAAAGCAGATGGCCGATTCGGCGACTATAGACGTCTGAACAGTGTCACCAAGGCGTGCAAGGTCTACCCAACATGGAAACCTGTTCGCTCAGATCGCCACAAGCAGGCCAGTATTTTCACCAGGATAGATCGAAGGGGAAAGGGGGACTGGGAAAAGCCCTTTAGGAGGACTAAAGGAAGTCACAGCTTCCCACTCCTTGGGGCTATACCAGTGGGGGGTACTTCCTTTTGGGATGTAAAAGCACCTGCAGTCTTCCTCGGAGAGAGGAAGTTTTTTTGCGGGTGGAAGGCGTTGTGAATTCAGGGTGACTTCGATAGCATCCGAGAATGGAGGAAAATATGAGGGAGCTAGGAGCATTTTTTTAGGGGTTGGAAAAAAGCCAATTCACACCAGACCAACAAAGTGCCCGGTGGGTTTTTTCCCAAACCTGGAGTTCCCAGGTTTTTTTGTCGGGGGCGCACAAAGCAGCCGGGAAAAAGGAAAGGTGGAGAAATGATGAAATTTAGAGAGACCAAAGACCAAAACAGAAGTCAGGGGTCCGTGGTTTTTTGGGTTTTACAGGGGGTTTGTTCAAATTTTTTCTGCAACACGAGTCCTCTCAGTGATTTGTCAAAGGGAGGGAAACCGCAGTGGCGGTGGTAAGACGCTGCAGAGCAACACTGCAGACGGGTTGGAAAAACTAGGTTTCCCTCCCCTCTTGAAGCTACCAATTCCAAACCATTTTTTTGCGGAAGATGCTAGGGGTGGGATAGGGGCAGTATTGTTGAGGAGCATGAAGGGGGCGGTTCCTGTGAGGTATGAGCAGGAAGTTTACAAAGTGTGAAAAGGGGACGCAACTGAGAGAAGGGGTGTTTGCTGTCGTGTGGGCCTGCAAAATTCCCCCAAAAAAATTGTTGGAAAGAGTTGTGATCGAACGGGTCATCAACCATCAAATTCCTGCAGGAGGGGCGTTGAAAAAAAAGCAAGTGCGCGGTGGGCAATGGGATTGCCCCGCCCTACAGGACCATGCAGACATTCCAGGTCGACAGAAAACGGAGTACTATTTTTGTCGTGATCTAGCAAGCGCAACCAGAGGGGAAATCAGTCGTATCAGGGTGCTTTTTTGTAAAATGTGTGTTACAGTTATGTGATGGATATGGGTTTATTCCCCCGTTGGCTGGGTTTATATTTTTTTGTGAGACTTGTTTATATTTTCTTTGGAGACTGTTCATGTAAATGTAGTTATGCTTGGAGCAAAAGTCCTGTGGGTGCATTATTTTCAATAAGTGAGGATGGAGATTCCCATGAAGTGTCATGGGTTGGGGCTATTAATTGTCTTTTCATAAAATTGTGAAGAGAAGATGTGGCAAATCCGCAGGTAGGGGGGAATTGATAAGTGCCACAGAGGGCGTTATAAAATAGTTTAAAAAACGCAAGACGCCGTCAAAACAAATCATTGGGGTGGTATTCACTAATGGTATATTTATAAATTTTAAACCGTTGGGTTTAAAGTATTTTCAAACTTTGGGACGTGTAGCTGTGTGTCAGCAAATTTGGTTTTTGTCTTTTTTGTACCCTTGTTTTGAGACAATGCGGTGCATAGTCTTTTGCAAGGGGGAAATTGTCACGGTCAAAATTCAACACAACCAAAGTGTGGTCCGTCGCCGGCCACTTCAACTGGACATAAGTCCAAACGCAGACATCTTGGCGCCACGAAGACGGCTCCATGCGTCGCATCCAGCCAATTTAGCACAGCGGGGAGACAGCAGACAGTCTGAGTGGCTGGACCGACAGGTCTCGGTAGGTTTGGTCAGACGTCGCAGCGCCTACCCAGACTCATCTAGCCAATTTAGAGTGACCAGTGTCCACGAGTTAAGCCACACGGCACCAGTTAAGTAGGAAAGGGGGGAAGGTAGTGTGTGGTGGGGCGAAATCAAGCTAATCAATTAAATGACCAATTGACCACCACAGAGAGTAAGGCGTGTAGGCATGACTGGCATGATTTGAACATGCAATGGAATTAGAGGGAGATAACTTCGGGACGAGGCGGTAAAAATACTGACCAATGTACTCGCCCTTTTGACAGATCGGAACGGGATAAGAAGGATGTGAGAGTGAGAGAACGGGAGAACGAGGGAAACGAACAGAGAGACAGAGAGAGAGAGGTCTGAGTGTAATCTCTGAGGAGAGAAAAGCAGAGAGATGAGGGAGGAGAGAAGAGAACCAAGTTGAGAGATTAGCATGAGATAGTCTGCAGAGGAAGGACTGAGGAGAGATGTGGAGAGAGAGAGAGCTGCTAACTAATGAGGAGGAAAAGAAAGAAAAGAAAAAAAGAAAAGAAAAGCAACCATGTCCATTTGATAAGAGCAGACTAGAAGAGAGAGAGAGAGTGCAATGCGTTAATGCAGGAAGAAAGAAAGGAGAACAGATCGATGTTGATAGTCACTGTTCTATCTTAACCGGGGTTCGACCTCATACTTGGCCAGCGCCACTTTCATCGGCAGTCCAACCTGACCAGTGCCAGCAGTCCAGCCTGACCGGTGCCATCAGACCAAAACCAGTGCCAGCAGTTGTGTCGTGCTTGTGAAAGTGACAGTGAAAAGAAAAAGAAAAGAAAAGAAAAGACAGTGATTCGTGAATAGTTAAGATCACCTGGCCAGGTAAAGTAGAAATCTGTTTATACCCAGGTTAGTTAATGATGTTTTAGATAAACGATTTTGTGAAGTTCAGGAAAGAGAGAATGTTTTATTTTGTTTGATTCCATATGCATTGATGTTTCGTTCTATGAACATGTGTAGTAAAGTTATAGACTTTACTAGTGGTTTGATGTGACGAATGCATGATATATGAATGAGATCGTAAGCAAGCTGTGAGTGTGTTTGGGCTGTGCGCTAGTCCTTCCTCCACTGACATCACCCGAGGTTGACAAAGATGAACAGCATTTTTTAAGTCTGTAAAGATAGGTTGCAAAGTTTCAGCCAAAGAACAGAAGAAACATATTATCCTGTCCTCTCTCCCAGCCCAGAGGATTACTGTTAGCGGGTTCCAAATCAGTCCGTCTAGTCTGGCCGACCGAGAGATATTTTGGATGCTGAGTAGTCGCTGGGATCATTTTCA
>CM031608.1:92413249-92418249 GCA_018398815.1 Conus ventricosus | reverse complement strand
GACAGACAGTCAGACAGACAGACATATAGACAGACAGACTTAGGGAGAGACGGAGAGACTGACAGACACACAGACAGAGATAGAAAATAACAGAGACAGAGATAATGATACAGACAGACAGACAGACAGACAAACAGAAACTGACGTCGTGAAGAAAACAGACTACACAGTATTTGGCTCTCAGCTCTCTTTTCTCTCTAAATTATACATGGTTGCTTAGAGTCAGAAAAAGAAGACTAAATTATACATGGTTGCTTAGAGTCAGACAAAGAAGACTAAATTAGACATGGTTGCTTAGAGTCAGACAAAGAAGACTAAATTATACATGGTTGCTTAGAGTCAGACAAAGAAGACTAAATTATGCATGGTTGCTTAGAGTCAGACAAAGAAGACTAAATTATACATGGTTGCTTAGAGTCAGACAAAGAAGACTGAATTATATATGGTTGCTTAGAGTCAGACAAAGAAGACTAAATTATACATGGTTGCTTAGAGTCAGACAAAGAAGACTAAATTATACATGGTTGCTTAGAGTCAGACAAAGAAGACTAAATTATACATGGTTGCTTAGAGTCAGACAAAGAAGACTAAATTATACATGGTTGCTTAGAGTCAGACAAAGAAGACTAAATTATACATGGTTGCTTAGAGTCAGACAAAGAAGACTAAATTATACATGGTTGCTTAGAGTCAGACAAAGAAGACTAAATTATGCATGGTTGCTTAGAGTCAGACAAAGAAGACTAAATTATGCATGGTTGCTTAGAGTCAGACAAAGAAGACTAAATTATAAATGCTTGCTTAGAGTCAGACAAAGAAGACTAAATTATACATGCTTGCTTAGAGTCAGACAAAGAAGACTAAATTATACGCTTGCTTGGAGTCAGACAAAGAAGACTAAATTATACATGCTTGCTTAGAGTCAGACAAAGAAGACTAAATTATGCATGCTTGCTTAGAGTCAGACAAAGAAGACTAAATTATACATGCTTGCTTAGAGTCACACAAAGAAGACAAAGTGCTGAGGTTCACCTTCCAGGTTTTCCTTCTAAAGAGCATAATGGTTCAATCTGAAAGGCCACAAGAAACAAAACAATAGACGATTTAAGATGTTCAGGAAGATAGACATGCCAACAGATAAAGAAGCTGACAGACAGACAGACAGACAGACAAACAGACAGACTGGCAGTTTCAGGTTTGGTTCAATTACCGACCTGCCGATCACATAGCGCCCTATCGGGGCTGTCACAATAAAAGTTTTTTTTTAAGTGCCAAGAAACACACACACACACACACACACACACACACACACACACACACACACACACACACACACACGCACGCACGCACGCACGCACGCACGCACGCACGCACACACACACCACACCACACACACACACACACACACACACACATCACACACCACACACACACACACACACACACACACACACACACACACACACCACACCACACCACACACACACACACACACACACACACACACACACACCACACACACACACACACACACACACACACACACACACACCGCACACACACACACCACACACACACACACACACCACACACACACACACACACACACACACACACACACACACACACACACATACCACACACACACACACACACACACACACACACACACACACACACACAGAGCAAAGGGGGGGGGGGAGGGTAGGAAAATAAAGGGGAAGGCATTTCTAATTACGAAAGAGAAGAAAGTTCATGGTTTGTTCTCGTTGTTTTTAAATGGAATTGTAGCTCCGAGTACAGTCCATATGAAGAAAGGGGAATTGTAGCTGCTCCAAGTACAGTCCAGGTCAAGAAAGGGGAACTGTAGCTGCTCTAAGTACAGTCCATATGAAGACAGGGGAATTGTAGCTCCAAGTACAGTCCATATGAAGAAAGGGGAATTGTAGCTCCAAGTACAGTTCATATGAAGAAAGGGGAATTGTAGCTCCAAGTACAGTTCACATGAAGACAGGGGAATGGTAGCTGCTCCAAGTACAGTCCATATGAAGACAGGGGAATTGTAGCTGCTCCAAGTACAGTCCATATGAAGACAGGGGAATTGTAGCTGCTCCAAGTACAGTCCATATGAAGACAGGGGAATGGTAGCTGCTCCAAGTACAGTCCATATGAAGACAGGGGAATTGTAGCTCCAAGTACAGTCCATATGAAGACACGGGAATTGTAGCTACAAGTACAGTCCATATGAAGAAAGGGGAATTGTAGCTCCAAGTACAGTTCATATGAAGAAAGGGGAACTGTAGCTGCTCTAAGTACAGTCCATATGAAGAAAGGGGAACTGTAGCTGCTCCAAGTACAGTCCATATGAAGATAGGGGAATTGTAGCTCCAAGTACAGTCCATATGGAGACAGGGGAATTGTAGGTCCAAGTACAGTCCATATGAAGACAGGGGAATTGTAGCTGCTCCAAGTACAGTCCAGGTCAAGAAAGGGGAACTGTAGCTGCTCTAAGTACAGTCCATATGAAGACAGGGGAATTGTAGCTCCAAGTACAGTCCATATGAAGAAAGGGGAATTGTAGCTGCTCCAAGTACAGTCCATATGAAGACAGGGGAATGGTAGCTGCTCCAAGTACAGTCCATATGAAGACAGGGGAATGGTAGCTGCTCCAAGTACAGTCCATATGAAGACAGGGGAATTGTAGCTGCTCCAAGCACAGTCCATATGAAGAAAGGGGAATTGTAGCTCCAAGTACAGTTCATATGAAGAAAGGGGAATCGTAGCTGCTCCAAGTACAGTCCAGAACATGAATACAACATGAAAATAGATGGTGGAAATAGGCTGGTACAGAAATGTGAGGAAGAAAAGGATCTGGGTGTAATCTTTGATAAAGATTTACTTTTTGATACTCACATTCAAAAGTGTATAAATAAAGCAAACCAAATGATTGGATTAATAAAAAGAACTTTTATTTACCTAAATAAAGAAACGTTTTTAAAGTTATATAAAGCTATGGTTAGACCGCATCTTGAATATGGCAATATAACCTGGTACCCACACTTGAAAAGACAGTCAATAGCAATCGAAAGAGTACAGAGAAGAGCTACTAAAATCTTGCAAGAATGTACAAACATGTCTTATACAGATAGATTAAATCACTTAAATTTGCACTCTTTAAAAGGCAGACGTATTAGAGGGGATTTGATTGAAGTGTTCAAAATATTTCACCAGCAAACGGACATGCAGTGGGACTATTTTTTTGAGGCTGTTAAAACAGATAGAACAAGAAATTCGGAAGGCAAAATATTTGTTAAGCAGTTTCATACTAATATGGGAGATTCAAGTTCAGAAACAGAGTTATTGCTAACTGAACAGTTTGCCAACTGCACTTAAATTTGCTAAAAATACTAACGTTTTTAAGAATTTGCTGGATGAAGACTTGAAATTTAAAGTACAGTTTAGAAGCTTTGATGAATAAGAAGGAAAATTTATATTGCATGCATTTTCAACCCTGTCATAAAAGTAAAATAACACGAGGGGACATTGAAAGGCTTAACGGCCTATGTATTGATTACGTCCCTACATACTACTACTACTACTACTACTACTACTACTACTACTACTATATGAAGACAGGGGAATTGTAGCTCCAAGTACAGTCCATATGAAGAAAGGGGAACTGTAGCTGCTCTAAGTACAGTCCATATGAAGACAGGGGAATTGTAGCTCCAAGTACAGTCCATATGAAGAAAGGGAATTGTAGCTGCTCCAAGTACAGTCCATATGAAGACAGGGGAATGGTAGCTGCTCCAAGTACAGTCCATATGAAGACAGGGGAATGGTAGCTGCTCCAAGTACAGTCCATATGAAGACAGGGGAATTGTAGCTGCTCCAAGCACAGTCCATATGAAGAAAGGGGAATTGTAGCTCCAAGTACAGTTCATATGAAGAAAGGGGAATCGTAGCTGCTCCAAGTACAGTCCAGAACATGAATACAACATGAAAATAGATGGTGGAAATAGGCTGGTACAGAAATGTGAGGAAGAAAAGGATCTGGGTGTAATCTTTGATAAAGATTTACTTTTTGATACTCACATTCAAAAGTGTATAAATAAAGCAAACCAAATGATTGGATTAATAAAAAGAACTTTTATTTACCTAAATAAAGAAACGTTTTTAAAGTTATATAAAGCTATGGTTAGACCGCATCTTGAATATGGCAATATAACCTGGTACCCACACTTGAAAAGACAGTCAATAGCAATCGAAAGAGTACAGAGAAGAGCTACTAAAATCTTGCAAGAATGTACAAACATGTCTTATACAGATAGATTAAATCACTTAAATTTGCACTCTTTAAAAGGCAGACGTATTAGAGGGATTTGATTGAAGTGTTCAAAATATTTCACCAGCAAACGGACATGCAGTGGGACTATTTTTTTGAGGCTGTTAAAACAGATAGAACAAGAAATTCGGAAGGCAAAATATTTGTTAAGCAGTTTCATACTAATATGGGGAGATTCAAGTTCAGAAACAGAGTTATTGCTAACTGGAACAGTTTGCCAACTGCACTTAAATTTGCTAAAAATACTAACGTTTTTAAGAATTTGCTGGATGAAGACTTGAAATTTAAAGTACAGTTTAGAAGCTTTGATGAATAAGAAGGAAAATTTATATTGCATGCATTTTCAACCCTGTCATAAAAGTAAAATAACACGAGGGGACATTGAAAGGCTTAACGGCCTATGTATTGATTACGTCCCTACATACTACTACTACTACTACTACTACTACTACTACTACTATATGAAGACAGGGGAATTGTAGCTCCAAGTACAGTCCATATGAAGAAAGGGGAACTGTAGCTGCTCTAAGTACAGTCCATATGAAGACAGGGGAATTGTAGCTCCAAGTACAGTCCATATGAAGAAAGGGGAACTGTAGCTGCTCCAAGTACAGTCCATATGAAGACAGGGGAATTGTAGCTCCAAGTACAGTCC
>CM031608.1:92398249-92403249 GCA_018398815.1 Conus ventricosus | reverse complement strand
ACGGTGACCACCATCTACCTGAGGCTTTAGAACACGACCAACGGTGACCACCATCTACCTGAGACTTTAGAACACGACCAACGGTGACCACCATCTACTGAGGCTTTAGAACACGACCAACGGTGACCACATCTGCCTGAGGCTTTAGAACACGACCAACGGTGACCACCACTGCCTGAGGCTTTAGAACACGACCAACGGTGACCACCATCTACCTGAGGCTTTAGACACGACCAACGGTGACCACCATCTACCTGAGCTTTAGAAACACGCAACGGTGACCACCATCTACCTGAGGCTTTAGAACACGACCAACGGTGACCACCATCTACCTGAGGCTTTAGAACACGACCAACGGTGACCACCATCTACCTGAGGCTTTAGAACACGACCAACGGTGACCACCATCTACTGAGGCTTTAGAACACGACCAACGGTGACCACCATCTACCTGAGGCTTTAGAACACGACCAACGGTGACCACCATCTACCTGAGGCTTTAGAACACGACCAACGGTGACCACACATCTACCTGAGGCTTTAGAACACGACCAACGGTGACCACCATCTACCTGAGGCTTTAGAACACGACAACGGTGACCACCATCTGCCTGAGGCTTTAGAACACGACCAACGGTGACCACCATCTACCTGAGGCTTTAGAACACGACCAACGGTGACCACCATCTGCTGAGGCTTTAGAACACGACCAACGGTGACCACCATCTACCTGAGGCTTTAGAACACGACCAACGGACCTGTTTTTGTGAAAAAGCCCTCTCCGAAATCAAGGGGCTAAAGGACGTCATTCTGAAATGAGTGAAAAAATCTGCAGTCTGAAGAGAGTGTACGGAAGGCACGCACTACATCAGCGTCGCGAGAGGAGACCACCATCGAGGCACGGCAAGGAGAGAGGAGCAAACCACCTACCATCTGTTCTGCCACCCAGACCAGCTCCTCCAAGGCAACGGTGAGTGTGACACTCGATCACCTCCGCAAACTTACCCATCATACGCCGCCTGCTGAAATCACCTTCAAAAAAGGCAAAAACATCGCCAGCAAGGTCAGGCCAGAATTGTGACGTCAATCGTATTAAGAATGACGCTGATTCTTTTACACAAGAACACAAATCCAAGCCTGTCATGTCAAAAGATAATGAAAAGAGGAATGACGTCAACCAGTCTGGTCTGCCTAAGGTTATTCTATTCCATGATTCCACGATGGAGAAGATAAACCCACGTCGTTTGGGGTACGCGTACGGTGTACACCTGATTTCAAAACCATCCTACCGATTGGAGGCCTGTGCAAAAAACCTAGGCGACACCAAGACGGTGAAGACTGCTGACTGCTTGGTGTTTCACTGTGGGATCAACGATTTAAAAGGAAAAAGATCCTAAGACAGTCGCGTCAGAGATGTCCGCACTTGTAAAACAAAGCAAAAGCAAATCATCCAAACACCAAGATAGTTGTTAGTAGAGTGGCCCA
Source organism: Conus ventricosus (assembly GCA_018398815.1). Classification (NCBI taxonomy): domain Eukaryota; kingdom Metazoa; phylum Mollusca; class Gastropoda; order Neogastropoda; family Conidae; genus Conus; species Conus ventricosus. Next base: position 92,401,764 of record CM031608.1, on the reverse strand, counting down.
GTGAAGGATCGACATCTGCAAAGCAAACGGGAGATGTTCAACGCCTTACTGCTTGCAGAGCTCCCCATGCACAACGTGTCCCTTCTGTCCCATGAGAACTTGGACTCCACGAACCACAGGCTGATGAAGGACTACATCCACCCGTCAAACGGGGCACCAGCATCCTCGCTGGCAACTTGGGGCGTCACGTCCACCGCATCTTTTGGGAACGGCCCACAGGAGGCGCCCGCAATACCCTGCCAGTGGACATGGTTTCAGTGGTCATCGGGGACCATCCAGCAATGGCTACAGGCCTGCGCGCATCCCAGAGTGCCTTTCCCTGGTGCTCGCGACAACCTTGGGTCCCGTATTTCAACCTTACTGACTTTTGCCCACGTCTGTTTATAACGTTTTATTCAAACCACTTATTATGAAACATGTTGACAATTATATTACTGTTCTACAATGGAACTGTAGATCCATCGTTAAAAAATCTACTTCATTTTGAGAACTACATTATTCCAACAACTTTTGTATTTTGGCTTTGCAGTCTTTATATGTAGAACAAAGTAAATTACCTCAATTCAAGGGATTCTACTACCCTCCTCTATATAACTGTAGTACATCAACTAAAAGAGTTCAGACTGCAATATATGTTAGATCAGACCTTAATTATAGATCTTTGAAGTTAGACCTCAATTCAACAGCTAAAGATAAAGAAGAATTTTTTATTACCGGGTTATCATTAAAATGAGCAATGATTCTAGTATAAATATACTTTCTGTATATTATCCAAAAGGCCCAAACACAGAGATAATTCAGACTGGATAAGACACCTTCCTTCTTCAGAAAAAAATTGGATCAATTAGGGAGATTTTAATGCACATTCTCCGTTTTGGGAACCAGATTGCCCTATCACAACATGCAATTGCTTTGTTGAAAATATTGTGGATTCCAAATTAGTTTTATTGAATGATGGAAGTATAACAAGAGTTCCTGATGTTTCAAATCCAGGCCAACCTCTATTGACTTAACGTTAGTATCTCCTGATATATCATGAATGCTAATTGGATAACAGAGGAAGACACATTAGGAAGTGATCATTTCCCTATTGTTCTTACACTAAATGAAAAGATTCAAGATGAAGAAGAAGTTGAAGATATGATTCCTAAGTGTTTATACAATAGTGCTGACTGGAACCTCTATGAGTCAACTCTATGTCAATAGATCATAATTCCATGGAACATGAAGACACTGATATATTTTATGAGAACTTCAGAAAAGCTGTTTTATACGCCGCTGAAAAATCAATGCCCAAGGTAAATGCTATAATGATAAGAATGTACAGAGGAAATGGATGGTGGAATGAAGAATGCGCAGAAGCAGTGAGCAGTAAAAAGAAAACTTATAAAAACATGGCTAAAGGACAGAACTGAAATAAAATTTTATTGCAATGAAACGTGCAAAAAGTCACAGTAACAGAGTTGTGGCCAAAGCAAACGTATCTATTTCACTACGTTTTGCCATTCAAAAATATCTACATCAAAGGACATGCACAAAAGTATGGAAGAAGGTTAAAGAATTAAAGAACAGATGCCATTACCATCATATCCCATTAAATTAGATAACAACGCTATCCCCACATCAGCAGAAAAAGCAGAGTTATTTGTTGAAGTGTTTTCAAATAATAATTCATCATCAAGTCTTACATCAAATATAAGAAGCTACCGAGAAGAGGAAGAGAAAAAAACATATTTATTGTGATCCTCCTTCAGATGAAAATCATTACTTAAACTCTTTTATAACCTTTGAGGAATTTAATGTATTCATTGGAGTGTTTTACTTGCAATACCACTGCTGTTGGCATCGACGGTATTCATATCAATTGCTCTGCCATTTGCCTTTATCTTGGAAGCAATTACTTCTCTCATTTTTACCAAAAATGTTGGTTAAATGGACTCTCCCTACATCTGGAAGAGGACGGTTGTAATACCAGTTCCAAAGCAAGGTAAACGTAGATCCGAAATTGGCAGTTATCGTCCAATAGCTTTAACATCGCAAGTTGGTAAGATATTGGAAAAAATTGTTGAACGTCGTATTTTACATTTCTGCGAAAAGAACAATATTATTCCAAACAACCAAGCAGGTTTCAGGAAGGAAGATGTACAACTGATCATCTGGTCAAAATTACGAATCAAGTTAAAAAACTGTTTTCAGAAGAAAAAGTACACTTGCTACTTTTTTGATATTAGAAAAGCTTATGATAGTGTATGGCATGCTCGACTGCTTTATAAGCTAAAACATATTGGAATTAGTGGAGCAATGTATACAATTTGTAAAATGTTTCTTGTCTGGGAGATCTATTTGTACAAGAATTGGCACATGCTATTCGTCATTCAAGGATATTGATATTGGAATTCCTCAAGGATCTATCATTGCTCCAGTTCTTTTTACTATTTTATTCATGATCTCCCAAACGTTCACATCTAACAATATCCATCTCGTTCAATATGCTGATGACATTGCTATATGGATGAATACAAACGTCAGAAAACAAACAAATAAGAGAGTTATTACACATGTTCAAAAACTATACCAAGTTCAGCTAGATAAGTTAGATTTATACATGAAAGAAAATGGTTTAGAAACTTTCGGAGAAAAGACACAACTAATGCTTTTTATTAATGGTTGATGCTCCAAAGCATCCTCCTCAGCTTGTTATAAAAGGCAACACTCTTAAATATTCAAAGCTGTAAAATTTTTAGGAGTCTATTTAACCCCAAAGTTAAAGTGGCGATTTCATATTGAACACATAATAAGTAAAGCTAGACAAAGATTAAATTTTCTCAAAATAATTAATGCTCAGTCATGGGGACAAGATACTCAAACATTTTTACACCTTGCTACCAGTTTAGTTCGATCGAATTAACTTATGGTCAAGAGGTTTATTTCTCAGCTCCACAGACGCTGCTAAAAAAATTACAAAGCATAGATAGTAAGGCTGTTAAGTTGGCACTTGGGTGTGCCAGTACACACAAATACGCTCAAAAACATACAGAGCAGCTAATCTGTTAACTCTTGAGGACCAACGGAAGTTGGCACCGCAAAGCATGTGACTAGATGTCTTTCAGTTTCTAATTCAGTGACAAATGACATTTTTCTTGACTCAAGACAGGATTTCCGAAAAGAGCGCAAACATTTCATATCTTCAACCTATTAGAAACTATACAGATGATCTTTTTAAGAGTTGTGATATTGATATTACATCAATCTCAAGTAGTCCCATAATACCCATTATTCCTCAATGGAGCATATTTCTGCTAGATTCGATACAGATTATACAACTCTAAAAAAAGAGGATAACATCAATCTTATATCCGTTGAAGCAAACGAACATCTAGAAAATAAGTATCCAAATCATTTAAAAGATTTTTACAGATGGTTCAGTTTTGGAATCATACACAGGGGCTGGATTTGCTATTCCTGCTTTCAAGATAAGAAAGTCATTTTGTCTAGGAAAAGGTTTTTCTGTATTT
>CM031608.1:92388249-92393249 GCA_018398815.1 Conus ventricosus | reverse complement strand
GTATTGATGACGTCATGTTGAATATGGCTGTTGACGTTGAGACAGGACGAACGGGTGTGATTGTACATGGAGAGATGGAATGCAGTACATGCTGAGGGGTGTGACTGTACATGGAGAGATGGGAATGTAGTACATGCTGAGGGGTGTGACTGTACATGGAGAGATGGGAATGTAGTACATGCTGAGGGGTGTGACTGTACATGGAGAGATGGGAATGTAGTACATGCTGAGGGGTGTGACTGTACATAGAGAGATGGGAATGTAGTACATGCTGAGGGGTGTGACTGTACATGGAGAGATGGGAATGTAGTACATGCTGAGGGGTGTGACTGTACATGGAGAGATGGGGATGTAGTACATGCTGAGGGGTGTGACTGTACATGGAGAGATGGGAATGTAGTACATGCTGAGGGATGTGACTGTACATGGAGAGATGGGAATGTAGTACATGCTGAGGGGTGTGACTGTACATGGAGAGATGGGAATGTAGTACATGCTGAGGGGTGTGACTGTACATGGAGAGATGGGAATGTAGTACATGCTGAGGGGTGTGACTGTACATGGAGAGATGGGATGTAGTACATGCTGAGGGTGTGACTGTACATGGAGAGATGGGATGTAGTACATGCTGAGGGGTGTGACTGTACATGGAGAGATGGGAATGTAGTACATGCTGAGGGGTGTGACTGTACATGGAGAGATGGGAATGTAGTACATGCTGAGGGGTGTGACTGTACATGGAGAGATGGGAATGTAGTACATGCTGAGGGGTGTGACTGTACATGGAGAGATGGGATGCAGTACATGCTGAGGGGTGTGACTGTACATGGAGAGATGGGAATGTAGTACATGCTGACGGGTGTGACTGTACATGGAGAGATGGGAATGTAGTACATGCTGACGGGTGTGACTGTACATGGAGAGATGGGATGTAGTACATGCTGAGGGGTGTGACTGTACATGGAGAGATGGGAATGTAGTACATGCTGAGGGGTGTGACTGTACATGGAGAGATGGGATGTATACATGCTGAGGGGTGTGACTGTACATGGAGAGATGGGATGTAGTACATGCTGAGGGGTGTGACTGTACATGGAGAGATGGGAATGTAGTACATGCTGAGGGGTGTGACTGTACATAGAGAGATGGGAATGTAGTACATGCTGAGGGGTGTGGGTGTGACTGTACATGGAGAGATGGGAATGTAGTACATGCTGAGGGGTGTGACTGTACATGGAGAGATGGGAATGTAGTACATGCTGAGGGGTGTGGGTGTGACTGTACATGGAGAGATGGGATGTAGTACATGCTGAGGGGTGTGACTGTACATGGAGAGATGGGAATGTAGTACATGCTGAGGGGTGTGGGGGTACATATGAGACAGCCAACAACAAAACATGACATTGTAATGTAGAATGTGCATCTGCAAATAGGTCATACGAGTCACCATTTACTTTCCAAGAAGTAAAAGATGAGATGATGAATAACATAGAAAAATCAATCAAGTTAAAAAAAGAACTCTCGACCTTGTTCTTGATCTTGTTCTGTGGATGTTGCAAATGGCGTCAGCAGAAAAGGAAACATCTTGAAGCTCAAATCTTTCCAAATATCCAGTATGGTTACAGAAGGAAGGCTGACCCCTCAGGGAGCGGAACAGAGGCGTATCAGCTGTTGGAGTGCTGATGGTGGACGGGCGGAATAGGGGGAATCCGTAGCATAGTGACCTTTGCTTAGCAGGTGATGTTTTCACCTGTGTCTGAGAGAAAGATGGAATGTGCCCATAAGACAGAGTAATTCCATTTTTGTGTGGATCCATTGAGCAAATCTTTATCAAAGATGGGATCCGGGATTCCTTTAATCTTGGCAGAGGTTTGTGCCCCCAGAGTGCTGTTTTCATTCTGGTGGGAAGTCAGAGGCCCCGTTCTTATTCAAAACGCACTGATGATATCCCTTTGAAAAACAGTCTCTTTCTGTCAATTGTTATGTGTTGCAAATCCGAAGCACTCCATAAAGATGTGAAATTACATGTCCCTTTGAAATAATCATTTTCTGGAACTTTTCGAATATTAAACACACACACACACACACACACACACACACACACACACACACACACACACACACACACACACACACACACACACGCACACACACCTACACACACACACACACACACACACACACACACACACACACACACACACACACACACACACACACACAAACACACACACACACACACACACACACACACACACACACACACACACACACACACACACACACACACACACACACATTCACTTTAAACTGTCCACAGACAGAAGACAAAGAGCAAAGGAAGACGCGCATGAAAACCAGCGTCCATCAAAGAACTGATTATTCTGCCCACAGCCTCAGATGGCAAGTCTGGAGAGCTGAGCTCAGCCTAGAATCCGCCTCAGCAATGCTGTCGTTCCCACTGGTACCCCCACTCATCACCCCCCTCACCCCACTCCACCTGGTTTTGTGTTTGTGAATGTTTTAACTTTCTGAGGTCTTTTTGTTGTTTTCTTATCTGAGCTTTTTTTTGTTTGAGAGTTTCAGAGTTTTGCCGTTCACAAGTCTTTGAGTTGAAACGTTATTTTTTAGTTTAGCCATTCGTACATGTCTGACTCTTGCATTTCTGAGTTGGCTTACGTGTTTGATTATCCAACTCCAATTCAGGTCATGTTGTGTGTCGCCCTGCCGACCACAAAGGGCCATTATAGAGCTGTCACTTCGCTGACGTCAACTCTAAAAATAGATGAACTGATATTCTAAAAACTTTCCAGAATTTGATTAGAGTCTTTCTCACATAAAATCTTGGACCCACGACTTCAGTATTATGGTGTTTTTTTCATCCAGACTGATATTACTTAACGAATGAGAGAGTATGCATACTCTAATGCTTGGCTCATAGTGGGATCGCTGTTTGCAATAAAAAGTGGCGAAAGATAAAAGACATAAATGAAAAACGAACATAAGATTAACCAAGATGCAAAGCATATAAACGTACTCCCAGAGGGGAGACAATTTCCAGTTTGTGGAAGAAAAAAGAACTCGACAGTGCGGTGGTTATTTCCCTTATCCGACTTGACGTTTTTAAAATTATCATTTATAGCCGTTACTAACACGGCTATTCTGGTAAAATAAAACATTGGGCATCATCGCTGACCCATAATGAATATACCTACAAATTTTCAGAAAGATTGGCCCAGAAGTTTTGTCTGGAGCGAGTGGAACACATTTTGACCATGGACAGACAGACAGACAGAAACACAGACAGACAGCACATCTGCGTTCCCATTGTAAAGTACTCCCTGTTCTATAAGAACTGGGAGTACAAAAAGTGGCGAAAGACAAAAGACATAAATAAAACGAACATAAGATTTAAAAAAAAAAAAGAAGAAGTAGGGGACGGCGCAGAGAGTGTAGACGTAGGTAGCAGGATGGGGGTGGGCGGTGGGGGTGGGGGGTCAGAAGAAGAAAGCACTGAAGGAGGGGGAGGGAGGGGTTGGGTGTCTGCTTGTTGACTGCTGTCTGTTGGCTAACTCGGGGTTCTTTCATGTCCGACGCGCAGGCGCCTGTGTGTCGTGTAGCGTGGACACGATAATGGAATGAAGACTGCTGACAATGCCCTGACCACCGTCAAAACCTTGTTAGCTGGCCCGGTCATGACAGGCATTGTGGGTCTGACCCTTCGCCGCAAAGACAGGCTGCCAGGAGGAAGAGGAGGGTGGGGGGTGGGGGGGGGAGAGAGAAGAAGAGTTCAGCCTGGGCATGCATGTATTTATGTATGCATGCATGCCTCTGTGTGTGTGTGTGTGTGTGTGTGTGTGTGTGTGTGTGTGTGTGTGTGTGTGTGAGAGAGAGAGAGAGAGAGAGAGAGAGAGTGTGTGTGTGTGTGTGTGTGTGTGTGTGGTGTGTGTGTGTGTGTGTGTGTGTAGGTCAGCGCAACCACGGGTTAATCTGACAATAAGTTGGTATCAGTCAGTGTGTGTGTGTGTGTGTGTGTGTGTGTGTGTGTGTGTGTGTGTGTGTGTGTGTGTGTGTGTGTGAGAGAGAGAGAGAGAGAGAGAGAGAGAGAGATGAAAATAGTGAGGAAGAAGGAATGAAGGAAGGAGATCACAACAATAGTAATTGTTGACAAGAACAGAGACTGGGGCAGAAGCAACAAGAGAATTTATGCTTTGAAAAGAAAACAAACACACAAAGAAACAAAACCAAATAAAAGAAAATTGTAACATATCTCAAAACCAAGATAAAACAGATCTGAAAGAAAAAGGAACCCAAAAGAATAAGTATTTTTTTAAATGACATACCCACTAAGAAATGAATAACAGACCTGACAAAAATAAAGAAATTCCAACAAAAGCAATAAAAGATAAAAGAATAATGTGGAAAAAGAAAGAAATTTAAAACAACAAGAGAGCTTTAAAAAGCAAGTGTAGTCCCCTACCCCATAATAATAGTAATAATGATAATAAGATTGTAACAATGATAATGATAATACTGATAACCATTGAGAGAAGAAGAAGAAGAAGAAGAAGAAGAAGAAGAAGAAGGAGGAGGAGGAGGAGGAGGAGGAGGAGGAGGAGGAGGAGGAGAAGAAGAAGAAGAAGAAGAAGAAGAAGAAGAAGAAGAAGAAGAAGGAGGAGGAGGAGAAGAAGGAGAAGAAGAAGAAGAAGAAGAAGAAATAAAACCAGATCTGAAACAGAAAATCACGATAACAGAATGAAAATGTGCAAGAATAACAGCCCTTAACAAAAGAATAACAGATCTATGATAAAACGAGCAGGAGACCCCAACCAAAAGATTACATGATAACACGTCCAAGAACAATACAGCACCAAGCAAAAAGAATAACTGTTCTAAACTTAATGAATCACAGGCCAAAAAGCACAGGATATCATCATTTCGCATTAACGTAAAAACGAGCCTAAAATGCAAGAAAACATTTATAAAACGATGTAAGAGAT
>CM031608.1:92375749-92380749 GCA_018398815.1 Conus ventricosus | reverse complement strand
GAAACTCCTTCCATTTTCCTCATCACAAAGGTAGGTACAGAAACTCCTTCCATTTTCCTCATCACAAAGGAGGTACAGAAACTCCTTCCATTTTCCTCATTACAAGGGAGGTACAGAAAATCCTTCCATTTTCCTCATCACAAAGGAGGTACAGAAACTTCTTCCATTTTCCTCATCACAAAGGGAGGTACAGAAACTTCTTCCATTTTCCTCATCACAAAGGGAGGTACAGAAACTTCTTCCATTTTCCTCATCACAAAGGGAAGTACAGAAACTCCTTCCATTTTCCTCATCACAAAGGGAGGTACAGAAACTCCTTCCATTTTCCTCATCACAAAGGGAGGTACAGAAACTCCTTCCATTTTCCTTATCACAAAGGGAGGGACAGAAACTCCTTCCATTTTCCTCATCACAAAGGAGGTACAGAAACTCCTTCCATTTTGCTCATCACATGGGAGGTACAGAAACTCCTTCCATTTTCCTCATCACAAAGGAGGTACAGAAACTTCTTCCATTTTCCTCATCACAAAGGGAGGTACAGAAACTTCTTCCATTTTCCTCATCACAAAGGGAGGTACAGAAACTTCTTCCATTTTCCTCATCACAAAGGGAGGTACAGAAACTTCTTCCATTTTCCTCATCACAAAGGGAGGTACAGAAACTTCTTCCATTTTCCACATCACAAAGGGAGGGACAGAAACTTCTTCCATTTTCCCTCATCACAAAGGGAGGTACAGAAACTCCTTCCATTTTCCCATCACAAAGGAGGTACAGAAACTTCTTCCATTTTCCTCATCACAAAGGGAGGTACAGAAACTTCTTCCATTTTCCTCATAACAAAGGGAGGTACAGAAACATTCTTCCATTTTCCTCATCACAAAGGGAGGTACAGAAACTCCTTCCATTTTCCTCATCACAAAGGGAGGTACAGAAACTCCTTCCATTTTCCTCATCACAAAGGGAGGTACAGAAACTCCTTCCATTTTCCTCATCACAAAGGAGGCACAGAAACTCCTTCCATTTTCCTCATCACAAAGGGAGGTACAGAAACTTCTTCCATTTTCCTCATCACAAAGGGAGGTACAGAAACTCCTTCCATTTTCCTCATCACAAAGGGAGGTACAGAAACTCCTTCCATTTTCCACATCACAAGGGAGGTACAGAAACTCCTTCCATTTTCCTCATCACAAAGGAGGTACAGAAAAAATTTTTCCATTTTCCTCATCACAAAGGGAGGTACAGAAACTTCTTCCATTTTCCTCATCACAAAGGGAGGTACAGAAACTTCTTCCATTTTCCTCATCACAAAGGGAGGTACAGAAACTTCTTCCATTTTCCTCATCACAAAGGGAGGTACAGAAACGTCTTCCATTTTCCTCATCACAAAGGGAGGTACAGAAACTTCTTCCATTTTCCTCATCACAAAGGGAGGTACAGAAACTCCTTCCATTTTCCTCATCACAAAGGGAGGTACAGAAACTTCTTCCATTTCCTCATCACAAAGGAAGGTACAGAAACTTCTTCCATTTTCCTCATCACAACGGGAGGTACAGAAACTCCTTCCATTTCCTCATCACAAAGGAGGTACAGAAACTCCTTCCATTTCCCTCATCACAAAGAGGTACAGAAACTTCTTCCATTTTCCTGATCACAAAGGGAGGTACAGAAACTTCTTCCATTTTCCTCATCACAAAGGGAAGTACAGAAACTTCTTCCATTTTCCTCATCACAAAGGGAGGTACAGAAACTTCTTCCATTTTCCTCATCAGAAAGGGAGGTACAGAAACTTCTTCCATTTTCCTCATCACAAAGGGAGGTACAGAAACTTCTTCCATTTTCCTCATCCCAAAGGGAGGTACAGAAACTTCTTCCATTTTCTTCATCACAAAGGGAGGTACAGAAACTCCTTCCATTTTCCTCATCACAAAGGGAGGTACAGAAACTTCTTCCATTTTCCTCATCACAAAGGGAGGTACAGAAACTTCTTCCATTTTCCTCATCACAAAGGGAGGTACAGAAACTTCTTCCGTTTTCCTCATCACAAAGGGAGGTACAGAAACGTCTTCCATTTTCCTCATCACAAAGGGAGGTACAGAAACTTCTTCCATTTTCCTCATCTCAAAGGGAGGTACAGAAACTTCTTCCATTTTCCTCATCACAAAGGGAGGTACAGATACTTTTTCCATTTTCCTCATCACAAAGGGAGGTACAGAAACTTCTTCCATTTTCCTCATCACAAAGGGAGGTACAGAAACTTCTTCCATTTTCCTCATCACAAAGGGAGATACAGAAACTTCTTCCATTTTCCTCATCACAAAGGGAGGTACAGAAACTTCTTCCATTTTCCTCATCACAAAGGGAGGTACAGAAAACTTCTTCCATTTTCCTCATCACAAGGGAGGTACAGAAACTTCTTCCATTTTCCTCATCACAAAGGGAGGTACAGAAACTTCTTCCATTTTCCTCATCACAAAGGGAGGTACAGAAGCGTCTTCCATTTTCCTCATCACAAAGGGAGGTACAGAAACTTCTTCCATTTTCCTCATCACAAAAGAGGTACAGAAACGTCTTCCATTTTCCTCATCACAAAGGGAGGTACAGAAACTTCTTCCATTTTCCTCATCACAAAGGGAGGTACAGAAACTTCTTCCATTTCCTCATCACAGGGAAAGCCTGAAACAAACCACCAGATATTTAATGTACCTTTTAAGCAACGAGTGTGGATGGCATTGAAAGGCGAACAATCTCTGAGTCACATATGTGACATAAAATATCAGGATGTTTAAGGAATAGCTAACAATCATTATGCAACTAATGTCTTTTCCTCATCCACGTACAAAGGGAAAGCCTAAAATGAAAGCACCAATGTGCAATAGAGCACCACTTTCCAGCAATTACTTTAGAGGAATTGAAAGGTTCACAATCTCTGAGCCACATTTAAAGCGTGAAACATCAGGATAACCCAGAAGTATCTAATAAAAGATGTGTAAATAATGTATTATGAACTTTTGTCAAGGACACACTGGTGATTTGCTCTACAGATTCTAATTTATTGCTTTTGTACAGTGATAAAGCGATTTAAATGTCAAAGTTCCATTGTGTTCTAGCCCTATTTTAAACGTTAAATCCCATAGCTTAATGAGCATAAGGGCAATGAATCGTTAATTCTGACTCATTTCCCACCGAAACTAACTTTTTTTAGTGCCCATCAGAGTGCCCGTACCACAAACCCGCCATCTATTCACACTGCTGACTGACCCAGTCACGTTAGGAGAGAGCTTGCACTTTGTCTTGTGTTGCTGTTCATGCTGTGGTTCGTTTCCTGGAAGGATGAGCCACTCTCTTGCTGTGTTGTATGTCTGTTGCTCCACTGTCAGGTGTCAAACCCCGTGTCAGTCATGTCTGACTGTGAAAGACGATCCAGTCAGGTGTCTAAACCCCGTGTCAGTCATGTCTGACTGTGAAAGACGATCCAGTCAGGTGTCTAAACCCCGTGTCAGTCATGTCTGACTGTGAAAGACGATCCAGTCAGGTGTCTAAACCCCGTGTCAGTCATGTCTGACTGTGAAAGACGATCCAGTCAGGTGTCTAAACCCCGTGTCAGTCATATCTGACTGTGAAAGACGATCCAGTGGAAACGATCACTCCCCCTTCCCAACTGGTGTAGAGGTTCCCCTCCCCCCCCCCCCCCCCCCCCCCTCCCCCTCTAACCAAGGTGACCCTCTGCAGGTATTTATGAAATTGTTAGCAGAACGCTTCAACAAATTGTTAGCAGAACTCTTCAACACACTATGGGGGAGATGAACGCATGGAAAATACTGTGTTAGAGCTTCAAAATGAAGCGCATAAAAAATGCTATCTCGGAACTTCAAGAGGAGACAACAAAACCTCGTATCCTCATTCAGATTCTGAATGTGGAAATAAATACAAAAACAAATGGCACCATTAGAGAAGGCTGACTGACACATGGCGGATATGTTGCATAACTTTTCTGAATGTAACAGACATGATTCAGACCGGGGGAAAGAGATGTCAGAAGGAGGGGCGGGGAAGATGACAACTCGTGCGCTGCATCGGAGGCTTCAGAAGAAAGGGGACCACAGGTCTTTTAGACCATGGCAACAATTGTTTGAAGAACTCTGGAAAGAAGCTGGAAGCTTTCAGACTGAAGGCCTCACTGACCAGAAATTGAGTTCCAGAAAACTACCCCATGCCAGGAGTGCCATGCACGACAGCCCTCATCCTTCTCTACTACACAACTGTCAGACGGCCGTGCAACGCACATCGCAACGCAAACACTGTTCTCCTGCCATGCGGCCTCCTTTTTGTTCAGGTCAGCAGAACCCTCCACATGCCTGACAAAGCCAGAGACACAGCAGCCAGCCTGACTGGCTGCATAACCAGACTGGCAAAAAGCACTTTGCCTTTATATGCCATGCAACCTTTGACCTTTCCCCTTCACGAAGGGAAATATATCGGCCTTTCTACCACGAGACAGTGCTGGACTCTATGCATCGCACGCGACTGTGACGTGTGATTCCACCGTGCTGTGAAAGAGGCGAAGGACGCCCAAAGACTAAGCTGCTCTCTCTCTCACTGCTGCAGGAGGAAAACTTGGGAACAAGGCACAGACACGGAGGCCACAGCAGCAACAATGGCAACAGCCATCGTTGGGTGTTATTTTATTGTATTTTATTTTATTTTTTGCCGGGGCTATTGGCAGAAAAAACAGCCGGTATAAATTCCAGGACAATTTGGAAAGACCGGATAAACTGCACTGTGACACGCCAGTGAATGACCCCCCCCCCCCCCACGCCCCCACCCCACGCCCCCCACCCCCACCCTTCACGACATGAACACAGTGGCATTCTATCCCGCCCTTGAAACAACAACTGCAAGCAAAGCACGAATCCTTTGTAGCTTGGCAGATTGGGAGCCAATTGTAGACATGGGAAAAATTAGCATCAGTTAAAAGAGATAGTGCAATCTGTCAAAGGGGT
>CM031608.1:92325749-92370749 GCA_018398815.1 Conus ventricosus | reverse complement strand
TCTCTCACACACACACACACAACACACACACACACACACACACACACACACACACACAAACACACACACACACACACACACACACACACACACACACACACACACACACACACACACACACCAAACTCATCAGTTTTGACCGAAGAACACGATTCCACTGTGTCTATCAGAAGCATACGTCGTCGCTCTGCTGTTTTGTAACCCCTCAGTTACACTGCGCGCTGTTCACCAAAGCAGAGTGGTGGTGGTGACGCGTCCTCTGTCAGTGTATCTGTCTGCAGTGTGTGTGCCTCTCTGCCTCAGTATCAGTCTGTCTCTTTGTCTGTCTCTCTCTCTGTCTGTCTCTATGTTTCTGTCTATCTTTCTCTCTCTCTTCTCTCTCTCTCTCTCTCTCTCTCTCTCTCTCTCCTCTCTCTCTCTCTCTCTCTCCTCTCTCTCTCTCTCTCTAGGTGAGTGTCTAACCCAATACGCCACTCATCCGACCTACCCTTCTAATTACGGAGATGGAAGTCTGCACCTTTCATCTTCTTTCCCTGTAACCACTTCCAGAATCCGCACAAGAAGCACGGCAAACAACGCACTGCCATCCTCCCTCACAATACAATGAAGACAATGACGACGACGACGACGACGACGACAACGACAATGACGACGACACAGCTGTTACCGTAGTGGCTCGCTCCTCTAGTTAGCCACACCACACCTCGTGACTTCCTCCTCTTGTTGTCATCCTGCCAGGAGTAGGCACAGACAGAAGAGGAACTCTCCTAGTTGGAGAGCACTGATATAACGCAAAATGGAACAATGCAACAATCTTCACAAAAACGTAACTAGCCAAGGACCTCCACGAAAAGTGTAAAAATGGACGAAAAACGTTGACAGCTGTCACATTTTTCGTTGTGTGTGCGCGAAAATGTTAACCATTGTTACATTTTCCGTCAAGTTGTTCGAACCATGAAACAATTGTTGTTGTTTTTTTTCGTCGAAACTTGTGCTTTTTCAGGTCTTGTCGATCGCTAACTACTGAACCAAATGGGATTTTAAGTTTTCCTGTCGATGGGGAATAAATTGTATTTTGTTTGCTTAGATATTTCAGCAGCACCGAAATGAACAGGTAATAACTTTTTTTTTACGTTTTGCTGTCCACTTTGATAACAGAAACCTTGCTGCCAGACATTGATTCAGTGTAAGACCCCTTTCAGTTGATCATCTATTTTTTCTTCCCCAGGCCAGCGACAAGTGTATAAATGATTTGTCAACATTGCGTTGCTTCCTGATACTTTTTTTTTAAAATCTAAAAACAACGTCGATGCCGCATTCTCTACACACAAAAGTGTTTATAAAATCTGTTACATTTTCTATGTTTATGGCACAAAAAGTGTAACAATAGTTTCATGTGTTTGGCGGATAACATGCGAAGAAACGAAAATAAAAAGGTTACATTTTTAGTGGATAACGGAACCTGATATTTTTTCTTTGGTTAATTTTTCGTGGAGACTAGTGCATTTTTACATGTTTAGGGCAGACTGTTGCATTGTTACAGTCAACGTCGTAGCGTAGAAGCCGTGGAGCCAAGTGCAGGACAAGGACCCTTCACCATGTTGTGCTAATTGTGCCCGTCCCCTTCGCTCCGAGACGCCGTGAATCCTGAAGAGGCCGCGACAAACAGGATGGACAGTGGGTGTCGTCTTCCTGTTCTTCATGGTCAAAGTGGTCATTGAACACCTCATTCAAGCCAAGGAGACCTCCCTCCTCCCCAGTCCCTCTAAAAAAAATGGGTGTAGAACCTCTTAATGTAGGGCCCTGAGTGACTGACAGATGGAGATGTAAAGCAGTACCTTGGCTTGACTTTCTTTTTGTCGTTATCGTCATCGTCTTTATTATCGTGGAGGGCGTCGTCATCATTGTCATGGCCATCGTCATTATTATTGTCGGTATCGTCATCATCACCACCATCACTGCCATGTGATGGATTTTTATCACTGTTTTCTTCTTATGCTTCTTTTCTGACTGTCTGTTTGTCTTTCTTTCTTCGAGACCTCACCTTTTGTGTTGCTATTACCTTTGTTACTGATGCTGCTATAACTGTTGCTGCTATTGCTTGTATCACTATAAGAGATAAAGAACCCGACAGGAACACACACACACACACACACACACACACACACACACGCACGCACGCACGCACGCACGCACGCACGCACGCACGCACGCACGCACTCACACACACACACACACACACACACACACACACACACACACACACACACACACACTCACACACAACACACACACACACACACACACACACACACACACACACACACACACACACACACACACACACACACACACAGACACACACACACACAGACACACACACACACACAAAGAGAGACTGGAAATAGCGGAAGATGAGGGTCAGGGCAATGAAATAAACACTGTTGGACAGATTTTTATTCTGTTGATCGTCTTGATCCCATTTGATGTCGACTGAATCGTCCGGGATTTATTCACGTGTCTGAAAATGAATCTGGGAGCAGAGAGGAGGGCAGGGAAGTTGGGGGGAAGCAGAGAGGAGGGCAGGGAAGATGGGGGGGGGGAGAGAGAGGAGGGGAGGGAAGATGGGGGAGCAGAGAGGAGGGCAGGGAAGATGGGGGGAGCAGAGAGGAGGGCAGGGAAGATGGGGGAGCAGAGAGGAGGGCAGGAAGGAGGGCAGGAAGATGGGGGGAGCAGAGAGGAGGGCAGGGAAGATGGGGGGGGGGGGGGGGCAGAGAGGAGGGCAGGGAAGATGGAGGGGCAGAGAGGAGGGCAGGGAAGATGGGGGAGCAGATAGGAGGGCAGGGAAGATGGGGGGGGCTGAGAGGAGGGCAGGGAAGATGGGGGGGAGCAAAGAGGAGGGCAGGGAAGATGGGGGGGGAGCAAAGAGGAGGGCAGGGAAGATGGGGGAGCACAGAGGAGGGCAGGGAAGATGGGGGGGGGGGGGGGCAGGAGGAGGGCAGGGAAGATGGGGGAGCAAAGAGGAGGGCAGGGAAGATGGGGGGAGCAGAGAGGAGGGCAGGGAAGATGGGGGGGCAGAGGGGGAGGGCAGAGAGGAGGGCAGGGAAGATGGGGGAGAGAGGAGGGCAGAGAGGAGGGCAGGGAAGATGGGGGGGGGGGCGGGGGCAGAGAGGAGGGCAGGGAAGATGGGGGGGGGGGCGAGAGAGGGGGCAGAGAGGAGGGCAGGGAAGATGGGGGGGGCAGAGAGGAGGGCAGGGAAGATGGGGGAGCAGAGAGGAGGGCAGAGAGGAGGGCAGGAAGATGGGGGGGGCGAGAGAGGAGGGCAGGGAAGATGGGGGGGGAGCAGAGAGGAGGGCAGGGAAGATGGGGGGCAGAGAGGAGGGCAGAGAGGAGGGCAGGGAAGATGGGGGGGGAGAGGCAGAGAGGAGGGCAGGGAAGATGGGGGGGCAGAGGAGGGGAAGGCAGGGAAGATGGGGAGAGGGGAGGCAGAGAGGAGGGCAGGGAAGATGGGGGGGGGAGGGGCAGAGAGGAGGGCAGGGAGAGGGGGAGAGAGGGAGGGCAGAGAGGAGGAGGGAAGATGGGGGGGGGGCAGAGAGGAGGGCAGGAAGATGGGGGAGCAGAGAGGAGGGCAGAGAGGAGGGCAGGGAAGATGGGGGGGGCAGAGAGGAGGGCAGGGGAAGATGGGGGGGGGGGGCAGAGAGGAGGGCAGGGAAGATGGGGGGCAGAGAGGAGGGCAGGAAGAGGGGGGGGGGGGGGAGGGCAGAGAGGAGGGGAAGAGGGAGATGGGGGGGCAGAGAGGAGGGCAGGGAAGATGGGGGGCGGAGGAGGGCAGAGAGGAGGGCAGGGAAGATGGGGGGCAGAGAGGAGGGCAGGAAGATGGGGGAGGGAGCAGAGAGGAGGGGGGAGTGGGGGGAGCAGAGAGGAGGGAAGGGAAGATGGGGGGGTGCAGAGGGAAGGAAAAGGGGGGCAGAGAGGAGGGCAGGGAAGATGGGGGGAGCAGAGAGGAGGGCAGAGAGGAGGGCAGGGAAGATGGGGGGGAGCAGAGAGGAGGGCAGGGAAGGTGGGGGGGGGGGGAGCAGAGAGGAAGGCAGGGGAAGAGGGGGGGGGGGGGCAGAGAGGAGGGCAGGGGATGGGGGGGTGCAGAGAGGAGGGCAGGGAAGATGGGGGGGGGGGGGGGAGAGGGGAGGCAGGGAAGATGGGGGAGCAGAGAGGAGGGCAGGGAGGGGGGCAGGAGAGGAGGGAGCAGAGAGGAGGGCAGGGAAGGTGGGGGGGGGGGGGCAGGGAGATGGGGGGCAGAGAGGAGGCAGGGAAGATGGGGGGGGGGGGCAGAGAGGAGGGCAGGGAAGATGGGGGGAGGCAGAGAGGAGGGCAGGGAAGATGGGGGGGAGAGGGGGCAGAGAGGAGGGCAGGGAAGATGGGGGAGCAGAGAGGAGGGCAGGGGAAAATGGGGGCAGGGAGAGGGGGAGCAGAGAGGAGGGCAGGGAAGATGGGGGAGCAGAGAGGAGGGCAGGGAAGATGGGAGGGGTGCAGAGAGGGGGGCAGGGAAGTGGGGGGGGGGGGGCCAGAGAGGAGGGCAGGGAAGATGGGGGGGCAGAGAGGAGGGCAGGGAAGATGGGGGGGGGGGGAGCAGAGAGGAGGGGCAGGGGGAGGGGGGGGGGAGGGGGGCAGAGAGGAGGGCAGAGAGGGGGGAGGAGAGGGGGGCAGGAGAGGGGGGGGGATGGAGGGGTGCAGAGAGGGGGGCAGGGAAGATGGGGGAGGGGGGCAAAAGAAGGAACAGGAAGATGGACAGAGGGCGAAGGAGGACAGAGAGAGAGTGACTGAACATGCAAATCAAGAGGAGTCAGAAATGGGTCGCGGGACGGGTATTTGTCTAGACGAATGTGAAGGGCAAGATGGGGGAGCGATTTTTTTTTTCGGGAAGAAAGGAAGTGGGGTTGAGAGAGGAGGGTAGGATGGGGGGGGGGCGGAAAGAAGAGGGCATGGGAAGCAGTCCCCGCAGCTAGGAGCAGAGGGAGTTCCTATGACACCAAGAAACAGAAGATGAACAAGGACGTGCTGATGTCGAAGGATGGTGTAAGTGTGTATGCGCGCGCGCGCGCGCGCGCGCGCGCGTGTGCGTGTGTGTGTGTGTGTGTGTGTGTGTGTGTGTGTGTGCGTGCGTGCGTGCGTGCTTGCGTGCGTGCGTGTGTGTGTGACAGTGAGAGAGAGAGTACGGGGAACAAGGGGTGAGTTTGTTTTGTTTGTTTTTGGTTGGTCGGTTGGCTGGCTGGTTGTTCATTTGATTTTTTTTTTAGGGGAGGATGTCACCTCGTCACGTTGGTATCCATTCACGCTATTGCAAGACTAAATTTTCTTTCCACTGAAAGAACACGGAGATTATTCTCTCTCTCTCTCTCTCTCTCCTCTCTCTCTCTCTCTCTCTCTCTCTCTCTCGCAAAGAAGGCAGAACTGTTAATTAAGCTTCGAGCTTGCCACTGTGGCTTGAGGGTGATACGACCTCTCCCCTCCCCCCCCCCCCCCTCTTCGACCTCTCCTCCCGCCTTTCCTACCATTCCCCCTTCTCCCCTCCCTCTTCCCACCCTCCACCCCCCACCGTACATCCCCACCTCTCAACTTCCTGCATCCTTACTCAGTTCCCTTCACACACATACTGCGTGCCCGTTTCCCGCGGCTCTCTATACCCCACCCCTCTCCCTACTCTCCGCACGGCTCTCTATACCCCACCCTCTCCCTAGTCTCTGCGCGGCTCTCTATACCCCACCCTCTCCCTAGTCTCTGCGCGGCTCTCTATACCCCACCCCTCTCCCTAGTCTCTGCGCGGCTCTCTATACCCCACCCCTCTCCCTAGTCTCCGCGCGGCTCTCTATACCCCACCCCTCTCCCTAGACTCTGCGCGGCTCTCTATACCCACCCTCTCCCTAGTCTCCGCGTGGCTCTCTATACCCCACCCCTCTCCCTAGACTCTGCGCGGCTCTCTATACCCCACCCCTAACCCTAGTCTCTGTGCGGCTCTCTATACCCCACCCTAACCCTAGTCTCTGCGCGGCTCTCTATACCCCACCCCTTCCCTAGTCTCTGCGCGGCTCTCTATACCCCACCCCTAACCTAGTCTCTGCACGGCTCTCTATACCCCATCTCTCTTCCTAGTCTCTGTGCGGCTCTCTATACCCCACCCCTCTCCCTAGTCTCTGCGTGGCTGTCTATACCCACCCCTGTCCCTAGTCTCTGTGCGGCTCTCTATACCCCACCCCTCTCCCTAGTCTCCGCGCGGCTCTCTATACCCTATCCCTCTTCCTAGTCTCTGTGCGGCTCTCTATACCCCATCCCTCTCCCTAATCTCTATGCGGCTCTCTATACCTCATCCCTCTCCCTACTCTCTGCGCGGCTCTCTATACCCATCACTCTCCCTAGTCTCTGTGCGGCTCTCTATACCCATCCTCTTCCTAGTCTCTGTGCGGCTCTCTATACCCCATCCCTCTCCCTAGTCTCTGAGCGGCTCTCTATACCCCATCCCTCTTTCTAGTCTCTGTGCGGCTCTCTATACCCATCCCTCTCCCTAGTCTCTGAGCGGCTCTCTATACCCCATCCCTCTTCCTAGTCTCTGTGCGGCTCTCTATACTCCATCCCTCTCCCTGGTCTCTGAGCGGCTCTCTATACCCATCCCTCTTAATAGTCTCTGCGCGGCTCTCTATACCCTATCCTAGTCTCTGCGCGGCTCTCTATACCCTATCCCTAGTCTCTGCGCGGCTCTCTATACCCTATCCCTAGTCTCTGCGCGGCTCTCTATACCCTATCCTAGTCTCTGCGCGGCTCTCTGTACCCTATCCTAGTCTCTGCGCGGCTCTCTATACCCTATCCCTAGTCTCTGCGCGGCTCTCTATACCCATCCCTCTCCCCAGTCTCTGCACGGCTCTCTATACCCCATCCCTCTCCTAGTCTCTGCGCAGCTTCTTATACCCCACCCCTCTCCCTAGTCTCTGCGCAGCTCTCTATACCCCACCCCTCTCCTAGTCTCTGCGCAGCTCTCTATACCCCACCCCTCTCCCTAGTCTCTGCGCAGCTCTCTATACCCATGCCTTTCCCTAGTCTCTGTACACATCATGGCATTTCATTTAACAGTGTTGGAACCGTCCACACCTCAGTTCTCTATACCCCATCCCTCTCCCTAGTCTCTGTACACATCATGGTATTTGATTTAACAGTGGAACCGTCCCACACCTCAGCAGCCAAACTACCACATGAAGTCTCTGTACACATCATGGTATTTCATTTAACAGTGGAACCGTCCCACACCTCAGCAGCCAAACTACCACATGCAGTCTCTGTACACATCATGGTATTTCATTTAACAGTGGAACCGTCCCACACCTCAGCAGCCAAACTACCACATGCAGTCTCTGTACACATCATGGTATTTCATTTAACAGTGGAACCGTCCCACACCTCAGCAGCCAAACTACCACATGCAGTCTCTGTACACATCATGGTATTTCATTTAACAGTGGAACCGTCCCACACCTCAGCAGCCAAACTACCACATGCAGTCTCTGTACACATCATGGTATTTCATTTAACAGTGGAACCGTCCCACACCTCAGCAGCCAAACTACCACATGCAGTCTCTGTACACATCATGGTATTTCATTTAACAGTGGAACCGTCCCACACCTCAGCAGCCAAACTACCACATGCAGTCTCTGTACACATCATGGTATTTCATTTAACAGTGGAACCGTCCCACACCTCAGCAGCCAAACTACCACATGCAGTCTCTGTACACATCATGGTATTTCATTTAACAGTGGAACCGTCCCACACCTCAGCAGCCAAACTACCACATGCAGTCTCTGTACACATCATGGTATTTCATTTAACAGTGGAACCGTCCCACACCTCAGCAGCCAAACTACCACATGCAGTCTCTGTACACATCATGGTATTTCATTTAACAGTGGAACCGTCCCACACCTCAGCAGCCAAACTACCACATGCAGTCTCTGTACACATCATGGTATTTCATTTAACAGTGGAACCGTCCCACACCTCAGCAGCCAAACTACCACATGCAGTCTCTGTACACATCATGGTATTTCATTTAACAGTGGAACCGTCCCACACCTCAGCAGCCAAACTACCACATGCAGTCTCTGTACACATCATGGTATTTCATTTAACAGTGGAACCGTCCCACACCTCAGCAGCCAAACTACCACATGCAGTCTCTGTACACATCATGGCATTTCATTTAACAGTGGAACCGTCCACACCTCAGCAGCCAAACTACCACATGCAGTCTCTGTACACATCATGGTATTTCATTTAACAGTGGAACCGTCCCACACCTCAGCAGCCAAACTACCACATGCAGTCTCTGTACACATCATGGTATTTCATTTAACAGTGGAACCGTCCCACACCTCAGCAGCCAAACTACCACATGCAGTCTCTGTACACATCATGGTATTTCATTTAACAGTGGAACCGTCCCACACCTCAGCAGCCAAACTACCACATGCAGTCTCTGTACACATCATGGTATTTCATTTAACAGTGGAACCGTCCCACACCTCAGCAGCCAAACTACCACATGCAGTCTCTGTACACATCATGGTATTTCATTTAACAGTGGAACCGTCCCACACCTCAGCAGCCAAACTACCACATGCAGTCTCTGTACACATCATGGTATTTCATTTAACAGTGGAACCGTCCCACACCTCAGCAGCCAAACTACCACATGCAGTCTCTGTACACATCATGGTATTTCATTTAACAGTGGAACCGTCCCACACCTCAGCAGCCAAACTACCACATGCAGTCTCTGTACACATCATGGTATTTCATTTAACAGTGGAACCGTCCCACACCTCAGCAGCCAAACTACCACATGCAGTCTCTGTACACATCATGGTATTTCATTTAACAGTGGAACCGTCCCACACCTCAGCAGCCAAACTACCACATGCAGTCTCTGTACACATCATGGTATTTCATTTAACAGTGGAACCGTCCCACACCTCAGCAGCCAAACTACCACATGCAGTCTCTGTACACATCATGGTATTTCATTTAACAGTGGAACCGTCCCACACCTCAGCAGCCAAACTACCACATGCAGTCTCTGTACACATCATGGTATTTCATTTAACAGTGGAACCGTCCCACACCTCAGCAGCCAAACTACCACTTGCAGTCTCTGTACACATCATGGTATTTCATTTAACAGTGGAACCGTCCCACACCTCAGCAGCCAAACTACCACATGCAGTCTCTGTACACATCATGGTATTTCATTTAACAGTGGAACCGTCCCACACCTCAGCAGCCAAACTACCACATGCAGTCTCTGTACACATCATGGTATTTCATTTAACAGTGGAACCGTCCCACACCTCAGCAGCCAAACTACCACATGCAGTCTCTGTACACATCATGGTATTTCATTTAACAGTGGAACCGTCCCACACCTCAGCAGCCAAACTACCACATGCAGTCTCTGTACACATCATGGTATTTCATTTAACAGTGGAACCGTCCCACACCTCAGCAGCCAAACTACCACATGCAGTCTCTGTACACATCATGGTATTTCATTTAACAGTGGAACCGTCCCACACCTCAGCAGCCAAACTACCACATGCAGTCTCTGTACACATCATGGTATTTCATTTAACAGTGGAACCGTCCCACACCTCAGCAGCCAAACTACCACATGCAGTCTCTGTACACATCATGGTATTTCATTTAACAGTGGAACCGTCCACACCTCAGCAGCCAAACTACCACATGCAGTCTCTGTACACATCATGGTATTTCATTTAACAGTGGAACCGTCCCACACCTCAGCAGCCAAACTACCACATGCAGTCTCTGTACACATCATGGTATTTCATTTAACAGTGGAACCGTCCCACACCTCAGCAGCCAAACTACCACATGCAGTCTCTGTACACATCATGGTATTTCATTTAACAGTGGAACCGTCCCACACCTCAGCAGCCAAACTACCACATGCAGTCTCTGTACACATCATGGTATTTCATTTAACAGTGGAACCGTCCCACACCTCAGCAGCCAAACTACCACTTGCAGAGACAGGATCAGTGCTGAGGGTCCACTGTGTTCTACGGCAGTTCTGGTCACAACCCGACCAAATGATACCAACTGCTTTACAGTTATTTCTTCTGATGTTTGCAGATGACATGATTTTATCAGATGTAGGTCTGCACAATCAAATGAATCATCTTAAGAAAGAAAACCGACAGGCTATATTTAGAAGTAGATCTTTATATCAGATAGATGTACTAGTTTTCAGGGATGGTGGCGGTAGGGAAAGTTGGACATACGGAAATGAAGAAATAACAGTAATACAAATGTACAAATGTTAAGAATAAGTTGATTTCGAAATTAAATGCTAATGCTGCTCTCTCTGACATGAATAGAAAAGGAAAGAGGGGCGTTATGGAAATTCAGAAATCATGAAGAAAACTGCGTTCAATTGGTCCATGTATTCAATAGGAATCGTTTGATGCACAGACTGAACCTGTTCTCTAATGCAGCAGAAGCTTAGGGGTTAGAAACGAAAATGATAATTGAGATGTTTTTGCCTTTGCCTTCAAACGATTTCTGGGAGACCCAATGCACTCTTTTAACAAAATGTATATGGAGAAATCTGAAGTTACCCGCTTTTCATTGGAACGGCTGTTGAATGGGTCAAATACTGAATGACAGTAGTAAGATTACTGAAGAACAGAGTCGGCAGACAAGCCAGTGAAATGTTATTGTTAGAATTCAAACAAGGAGAAAGACGACTGGACAATGCAATTTCTAATAGAAAATGGGTTTGGAATCCCGTGACCTTGTCAAGACAGGCTGTGAAGAGGGGTTTCTACCTGAATTTAAGGAAAGGCTCATTTCAAGTTTAGGTTAAAGGCATGTTAGTTAGTTCCAAAGCAGGGCAACTGAAGGCGGAAATTGATGCAAATCTTTAAAAAGGAAAGATATTATTTCCGCAGACAAAACGAACGTTGTCATTGTCCTAAATGGTGTGTGTGTTTTTGCCTGAAGAAGACCCAAGAGGTGCAAATGCATCGTGTTTTTGTCCTGTGATCTGTTTGTGTGTTTTGTCTGCGGAAGTTATATCTTTCTTTTTAAAAAGAAAAGTAAAGCCATGTGTTTTACGCAGTGCAGAACAATCGCGGTTTTGGTGTGTGTGTGTTGTGTGTGTGTGTGTGTGTGTGTGTGTGTGTGTGTGTGTGTGTGTGTGTTCATGGTTGGGTGACAGGGCTGGGGTTGAATGCAATGCATTGTAAATTCGTTTTCGCACAAATAGTTTCTAACACGGGTTAAAAAAAAAGGTGTTAGTGGGGATGGGGGATCGATGAATGGGGATAGGCGATATAGGAGTTGGGGTAGAGGGAAACAAGGAGTGGGGAATATGATAGGCGATATAGGAGTTGGGGTAGAGGGAAACACGGAGCGGGGATGATAGGCGATATAGGAGTTGGGGTAGAGGGAAACATGGAGTGGGGAATATGATAGGCGATATAGGAGTTGGGGTAGAGGGAAACAAGGAGTGGGGAATATGATAGGCGATATAGGAGTTGGGGTAGAGGGAAACACGGAGTGGGGAATATGATAGGCGATATAGGAGTTGGGGTAGAGGGGAACAAGGAGTGGGGAATATGATAGGCGATATAGGAGTTGGGGTAGAGGGAAACACGGAGTGGGGAATATGATAGGCGATATAGGAGTTGGGGTAGAGGGAAACAAGGAGTGGGGAATATGATAGGCGATATAGGAGTTGGGGTAGAGGGAAACAAGGAGCGGGGATGATAGGCGATATAGGAGTTGGGGTAGAGGGAAACACGGATGTGGGGAATATGATAGGCGATATAGGAGTTGGGGTAGAGGGAAACAAGGAGCGGGGATGATAGGCGATATAGGAGTTGGGGTAGAGGGAAACAAGGAGCGGGGATGATAGGCGATATAGGAGTTGGGGTAGAGGGAAACACGGAGTGGGGAATATGATAGGCGATATAGGAGTTGGGGTAGAGGGAAACAAGGAGCGGGGATGATAGGCGATATAGGAGTTGGGGTAGAGGGAAACACGGAGCGGGGATGATAGGCGATATAGGAGTTGGGGTAGAGGGAAACAAGGAGTGGGGATGATAGGCGATATAGGAGTTGGGGTAGAGGGAAACACGGAGTGGGGAATATGATAGGCGATATAGGAGTTGGTGTAGAGGGAAACACGGAGTGGGGATGATAGGCGATATAGGAGTTGGGGTAGAGGGAAACACGGAGCGGGGAGTATAACTCAATGGGAGGACTTGGATTCAGTAGGGAGAGGGGCAATTGTTTGGGATGGTTATGCGTTCGTTTGAGTTCATGTCGCATAATATGTTTTATTGCTTCTAACTTCACGTTCATACTCTAAACTTTATATTGCTTTATTGCTTTGTTTTTCTTCGGAAAATGAAAATGGTGCGTTGTACAAAATTACTGTGTATAACCGTCTTGCGTTTATGGCTTGTTTTAGCTAGAGGCAATACAAAATCATTGTCATTGGCTCTCTCCCGAGAGAGAGAGAGAGAGAGAGAGAGAGGGGGGGGGTGGGGAGAGAGGGAGAGAGAGAGAGAGGAAGAGAGAGAACGTGTGTGTGTGTGTGTGTGTGTGTTGTGTGTGTGTGTGTGTGTGTGTTTGTGTGTGTGTGTTACAGTTTCTTCAGTTTAACGTCCTTCCACTAAAAGTGATATCAGACGATGTGTTGAAGTATATGGAATGTGTGTGTGTGTGTGTGTGTGTGTGTGTGTGTGTGTGTGTGTGTGTGTGTGTGTGTGTGTGTGTGTGTGTGTGTGCGCGCGTGCGCGTGCGTGCGTGCGTGCGTGCGTGTGTGTGTGTGTGTGTGTGTGTGTGTGTGTGTGTGTGTGAGTGAATGCATGCACGTGCGGGAGCGCGCTTGCCTGCACGCGTGATAGCATGTAAACGAGTGTAATTCTCTGTCTGATGTGTACCTGATTCTGATTTCTGCGAAGGGTGGTGTTTATTTCGCCGATTTTTATTTCTTTTCGTGTTGCAATGATGAACCCTTGCTGTGTGTTATCATGTTGCCCCATTTTCTCTCTGCCCACACCGTTCCCCTCGTCTCATGGCCACCGTGATGGACATTGCCACCAGCAGCTTGTAAACATCTCTGTCTGTCTGTCTGTCTGTCTGTCTCTCTCTCTGTCTCTCTCTCTCTCTCTCTCTCTCTCTCTCTCTCTCTCTCTCTCTCTCTCTTCTCCTCTCTCTCTCTCTCGGAATACATTGATGAAGATTTAACATTGGTTAAATGTCGTATTTCTTGCTGTCTTGTAGAAAGGTGAGGGGAAGGAGAGACAGACAGACAGACAGACAGACAATTGAACGAAAGGAGGCAGTTACTAATTCTTCTCTCTTTTTCTTTTTCTTCTTTTCCTCCTCCTCTGTATGCGTGCGTGCGTGCGTGCGTGCGTGCGTGCGTGCGTGCGTGCGTGCGTGTGTGTGTGTGTGTGTGTGTGTGTGTGTGTGTGTGTGTGTGTGTGTGTGTGTGTGTGTGTGTCTGTCTGTCTGTCTGTATGTGAGAGAGAGAGAGAGAGAGAGAGAGAAGAGAGAGAGAGGGGGGTGGAGGGAGAGAGGGAGAGAGCAAGACAAAGGCAGAATCATCGATGCCAGGGGCCAGTGTAGGAACTCCCTACAGATGATCTTTAATCCTAGTTCATCTCTTTCAACAGTGTTCCTCTGGAAGTTGTCGAAAAATCACTTTGAGATCTAAGAGACAACGACTGAGAGAAACTGGCAGGAAAACTAATTATTTTATTAGAGCGGACAAGAGAGAGAAAGAGAGAGAGAGAGACAGACAAAGACAGAGACAGAGACAGAGAGACACAGATAGAGACTGGGACAGGGAGAGAGAGAGACAGAGAGAGAGACAACAAGATGCGAAGCATATAAACGTACTTCCAGTTTTCCAAACCGCTTATAAATCAGCCAAGTGCTTTGTGACATAAGAAATAAAGGCAAAATAACGGTTTTAACGGTTATATAACCGATATACAGTTTTGAAACCGGTGTTTTAGTCCTCACTGGGCTAAAGCCTGTGTACATATCAAATTTCATCCAAATCGGACAATATGTCAAGAGTAACGGTCTTTTACGGTCAAATTTTGAAACACTCTATAGAAGTGCCATTTGTGTGTGATAAGCTTTCTATATACCAAATTTCATTAAAATCCACCTATATATAAGAAATAACGGCAGAATAACGGTTTTAACGGTTGTTTAATCCATTTTCAGCATTACATCACTTGCATATGGACAGAGGCTCCGATTTGTCACAAGATCATCCAAACCGCTTATAAATTGGCCAAGTACTTTCTGAGATATTCCATAAAGAAGAAAAACCGTTACAGGCCGTTACAACCGTTAGTAACGGCTATAACGGGGCAAACTAAAACTTCAGGCATCATCCATGACCCATAATGAACATACCTGCTAATTTTCATAAAGGTCGGCCAAGTACTTTCTGAGATATTCTATAAAGAAGAAAACCGTTACAGGCCGTTACAGCCGTTAGTAACGGATATAACGGTAAACTAAAACATCGGGCATTATTCGTGACCCATAATGAACATACCTACAAATTTTCAGAAAGATCGGCCAAGTACTTTCCGAGATATTCCATAAAGAAGAAACACCGTTACAGGCCGTTACAGCCGTTAGTAACGGCTATAATGAGGTAAACTAAAACACTGGGCATCATCCGTGACCCATAATGAACGTACCTGCTCATTTTTACAAAGATCGGCCAAGTACTTTCTGAGATATTCCGTAAAGAAGAAAAACCGTTAAAGGCCGTTACAGCCGTTAGTAACGGCTTATAGCGGCAAACTAAAACATCGGGCATCAACCGTGGCCCATAATGAACATACCTACACATTTTCAGAAAGATTGGCCCAGTAGTTTTGTCTGGAGCGAGTGGAACACATTTTGACCACGGACACACAGAGACAGACAGACGCACAGACAAACAGACAGACACACAAACAGCATTTCTTCGTTCCCATTCTAAAGTACTCCCTGTTCTATAAGAACTGGGAGTACAAAAAGAAAGACAGAGAGAGAGAGACAAAGAGAAAGAGAGAGACGAGAAAGAACAGAAAAAGAGATAGGGGGAGACAGAGAGAGAGAGAGAGGAGAGAGAGAGAGAGAGAGAGAGAGAGAGAGAGAAGTACTGTCAAAAATTTATTTTACCTCTTAAACAATAATACACGAACCATTTTATGTATGATGCTGTTCATTCCTGATTTATGGTAAATAGTACAAATTGTCGAGCGCTCTATTTTATTTTGCCCTGGACCCAAAACTGAAATCCCCTTGGAGACGCCCTTAGTTCTGACGCATTGCTTTCTTTCCGGGGACTGCAACGCGGGGGGGGAAAAACAGGGTTATAAAGAAGGATGTGGAAACGAAAGTAAAGGGCTTTTTTTTGGTTTTAATCTCCGCCTCTGTCTCTTCTCTCTCGTCTTTCTGTCTGTCTGTTGTCTGCTGCTGTCGGTCTGTCCTCTTCTCTCTCTCTCTCTCTCTCTCTCTTCTTCGCTCGTCGCACTAGCTTTTTTTCTTTATTTTTACTTTATGGCTTCTGTCTGTCTGTCTGTCTGTCTGTTGTTTGTCTTCTTTTGGTCTATCTCTCTCTCTCTCTCTTCTCCCTTCTCTCTCTCTCTCTCCTCTCCTCTCTCTCTCCCCCCCCCTTTCTATCTATCTATCCATTGCCCCCCCTGTTTTCTCTTCTCTAGCTTCTTTTTTTATTCACTTTATTGGCCTTCTCTCTCTTCTCCTCTCTGTCTCTCTTCTTTTTTTCTTTTTTTCTTTTTTTTCTCTCTCTCTAGCATTTTTTACGTATTTTGGTTCTCTCTCTCTCTCTCCTCTCCTCTCTCTCTCTCTCTCTCTCTCTCTCTCTCTCTCTCTCTCCTCCCCCTCTGTCTCTCTTCTCTCTCTCTCTCTTCTCTCTTCCTCTCTTTCCTCTCCTCCTGTTCTCTATCTCTCTCGCTCCCCTCCTCCTCTCTCCTCCTCGCCCCCTCCTCTCTCTCTCCTCGCCTCTCACCGGCAAAAGGGGCCGAATACTTAATCGGGGTTCAATTAAAGAAGAGCCTACTGTTGATCTTTATCCTAGTTGGCCTTCCAAGGGACGTGGTGGCTTTTAAAAGGGACACGGCGCCACCTCTCAGCAAGATCGAGGGGAGTTTTGAAAAACATTGCATGTTAAAGCGGGTTTGGTGAGAGAAAAGAGAAGAGAGAGGGGGGGGGGGGGGGGGAGAAGACAGCAGAAGACAGACAGACAAACAGACAAACAGACAGATGAGAAGAGACATAATGAAGGGGAAATCAAGAGGAAGAGAGAAAATAATGACTGATGACAGACAGACGACAGACGACGGGGTGAAGACAGAAAAGGTGAGGAGAGGTGGGGGAGTGAAAGGGAGAGGAGAAGACAGAAGCCAAAAGACAGACAGACAGACAAGAAAGAGAGAGAGAGAGAGGAGGAGAGGAGAGAGAGAGAAAAGGAGGGGGGGCTTTCAACTCCCCAAAAGCTAAATCTGTCTGATGTTTTTTTAATGCGGAAGCCAGCTGGATTTTCGTTCCTGTTGTCAGTGTTATTAACCGTTTTATTTTAGAAGCGACAAAAGTAGTTTGGATATTTTTTTTTATCTTTTGCAAGGAGAACAATAATCCACGTGCGCCAGCGTGCCGTCTATGACAAGCAGAAAGGCCTGGTCGGCTTTTCCCCGGGAATTAGGTGTTGGCGGGGGGCTTATTCTCATATTTTTTTTTTTTTAAAGACGAAGATCATGTTTATTTTAGGCTTTTTACGGCGTTTTTCTTCAGATTTTTTAAACGTAAAAAGGGGCTTTGTTGAGGGGCAATAAGTTAAAGATTACAAAAAAATTCTTTTAATTTTCCGAAACTCCCTTTCTTTGTTTTCAGTATTTTGGGCCCCTTTTGCTTTTGCCTTTCTGAAAATTTTCAGCGCTTTACTAAGAAATCAGTCGAAACGTAACCCATGACATTTTTTGTACTTAAGGGGGGTTTATCAAATGGTAAAAAACCCCCGGATGGTTTTTTTGGGTTTAGGTTCGTTTGTTCTATTGGAGGGGGGGGGGAGTTTTTACTTTCTTAATTTAAATTTTGCAGTGTGGTTGCTCGGGGCGACTGTAACTACCCTCTAAAATTTTTTTTCCCCATCTACCTACATTTCGTTGGGCTGGGAAAGGGGTTGTGATGGGAATTTGGGCTGTTAACCCCTCTTTGTGTTCAACTTTTCGTCGATAGTCAAAGACCCCCCCAACAACGGGCTTTTTTTTACTCATTCATTTGACAGGCCACACCCAACGACGGCGCGATGGCGTGTGATAGATTTGGGGGGGAATGATGTCGTCTTTGCGGCTTTTTTGTGGTGGTTTTTCAGGGGAAAGAAATCAAACATTTGAAAAAACACTTCATATTGTTCCTTTTTTTTTTCTTTGAATTTTCATGTTTTTGTTAAGATTTTCTTTTTTTCCCGAATCAGTTTTCTGGTGTGTATGTGTAAAAATAAGTAATGTTGCTTTTAAAACCACCGACGCAAAGGGCCAATCAGGGCTGTGTGTGGTGTGGGGGTGGGTGGGGTTGTTGTGTTGTGTGTGTGTGGAGACGTGTGTGCACGCGCGTGCACCCCGTGTTTATGTGCCTGTATGTGTGCGCGGCATACTACGTGCATGAATACGTTCGTGAGTGATAGTGTGAGTGTGTATATGATATGCGCGCGCGCTCGCACCGTGCTAAGGCTGAGTACTCAGCCCGGTGGGAGTGTGTGTGAGTGTGTGTGTATTGTGTGGTGTGTGGGTGGTGTGGTGTTGTTGTGTGTGTGTGTGTGTGGTGTGTGTGGTGAGGGTGTGTGTTTAGTGTGGTGTGTGTGTGTGGTGTGTGTGTGGTGTGTGTGTTGTGAGGGGTGTGTGTGTGTGTTGGGAGTGTGTGGGTGTGTGTTGTGGTGGTGGTGTGTGTGATGTGTGTGGTGTCTGTGTTTGTGTGTGTGTGTGTTAGTGTGTGTGTGTGGTGTGTGGGGTTGTGTGTGTGTGGTGTGTGTTGTGTGTGTGTGGTTTTTGTGATGTGGGTGGGTGTGTGTGTGTTGTGGTGGTGTGGGTGGTGTGTGTGTGTGTGTGTGTGTGTGTGGGTGTGTGTGTTGTGTGTGTGTGTTGTGGTGCTGGTGTGTTGTGTGGTGTGGTGTGTGTGGTGTTGGGGTGTGGAGGTACCCCCACGCTGCTCACTTCCGGGTCGTGTCCACAGCCTTTTCGGGGCTTGTTTGCCTCAGCCCCCCGGGCCCCACAGTCCTAGGGATGGGCTTTTCATGTCCTCTGCCTCAGCCCCCGGGACCCACATCCATAGGGGGTGGTCAGTGTCATGTCCCCTGCTCAGCCCCGGACCGACAGTCCATAGGGGAAAATGGTCGTTTATGTCCTGCCTCAGCCCGGGACCGACAGTCCATAGGGGGTGGTCCGTCATTCCTCTGCCTCAGCCCCCGGGCCCCACGTCCATGGGGGTGGTCACCCCTGTCCTCTGCCTCAGCCCCCGGGACCGACATCCATAGGGGGGGCAGCGTCATGTCTCTGCCCAACCCCCGGGACCGGGCAGTCAAAGGGCCGTCAGGGCCCTTTCCTCAGCCCCGGCACCGACATCCCGGGATGGTCAGCTCTTCCTCGCCCCGCCCCGGCACCCACGTCCATAGGGATGGTCACGTCATTCTCTGCCCCACCCCGGGACCCACAGTCCAAGGGGAAGTGGGCTGTCATGTCCTCGGGTTGTTCTGCCCACCCCCGGGACCCCAGTTGGAGTGGTAGTGTATGTCCCGGCTTGTTTCCACAGCCCCCCAAAAGACAGTCCTAGGGGGGGTCATATCTGTCCTCGGGTTGTTCGCCAAGCCCCCCGGGACCGACAGTCCCTAGGGAGGGTCAGATCTGTCCTCGGCTTGTTTCCACAGCCCCGGGACCCACAGTCCCTAGGGATTGGGCAGGTCATGTCCCCGGTTGTTCTGCCACGCCCCGGCACCGACGTCCCCTAGGGGGTGGTCAGTGTCTGTCCTCGCTTGTTCTGCCAGCCCCCGGGACCACAGTCCCCTAGGGGGTGGTTTGTGTCATGTCCTCGGTTGTTTGCCCAAGCCCCCACCGACAGTCCAAGGGAGTGGTCGTGTCATGTCCTCGGCTTGTTCTGCCCCACCCCGGCCCGACGTCCTAGGGAGTGGTCATGTCATTCCTCGGCTTGTTTTTGCCACAGCCCCGGCCCGACAGTCCCCAGGGGTGGTCAGTGTATGTCCATGAGGCCCCACCGGGGGAGACATGCACTGTTGCTGAGTCACTTCGGTGGGTTTTTAGTGGGGCCTGTTCTGATCGAAATACGCGGGCCCCCACCCGGCCCCTATAGACGACAAAAATTTTGTCGTGAGTCGCCCCCATCACGGGCGTCCCCAGGAATTTCCGGGTTTTGGGCCCCCTAAAGGAACTCACCAATGGCGGACGGGGGATCAAAACGAATGAGGTCATCATGAAAGCGGGGGAAGAAGGGGCCACAGCATTTCAGACTTTTTTTTTGATGCTGATCGACGGAGAATGAGGATGGGGTGACGGAGAATGAGGATGGGGTGACGGGAATGAGGTGGGTGACGGGGATGAGGGGGATGGACTGTGAGTCGGGCTCCATTCTGGCCCGGGCTCCAGGACGGGTGTGACCCTTTGCTTTTAAATTTTCCGACATCACCAGGCCCGGGGGGATTCCCGAACCTGCAGTGTCGAGCAGGAAAATTTTACAACACTCACCCTTTCATATCCACAAAAAGGAGAAACTCGACTGTGGTCCCAAACTTCCTGTGAGCCCCTAGCGAATCATCTATGTGAGAGCCCCGGGCGGGGCAGAAATATCTCATGATAAGTGGACCGAACCCCGACCCCCCAGCCCGGGGTTCCGCATCCTAAACCCACCCGCAAAAAACGGGCTGGTCTCTCTTGAAACCTTGATCCATGTCGTTCGCTGCCAATTAGAAAATTTCAGGGTCTATATCTGGGTTTCATCGTTCTCTGTAACTGCGGGAACTTAAAAGGGATTGTTCTCCTTTTCTGTCCATCCACCCCTTTTCCCCCACCCCAAGCATCCCCCCCCCCACCACCATCCCCACTGTCCTCCCCCCCCCAACCCCCTTCCTCCTCCCCCCTTTCTTTCTTTTTTAACAACTGGATTTTGGCTTGAGAAACCTTTGCCGTTTTTAAAGTCACCCCGGTCGGGGGGGGGGGGGGTGAATGGTTGGAAGGTGTGTGGTGGGGGGGGGGGGACAGAGAAAGAAAGAAGAGGGGAGAAAGGAGAGGCGGGGGAGGAGGGGGGGGGGAGGTCGACAGGACGTCCCTTATTTTTAAAGGGATTCCACTGGTTCTGACCCACGGGTTTAAATGTCGACGTGCACACAGAGTGCAGGTTGGATTCGATCGTTTTGAAAATTGGATGTTTTTTAAAAGACAGATCAGTTTACTCACCCGTCAAAGGAAAAATTCTCTGTTTTCTGTCTGTCTGTCTGTCTGTCGGTCGGTCGGTCGGGCTCCCCTCCTTCTCTCTTCTCTCTCTCTCTCTCTCTCTCCTCCTCCTTTTCTCTCTCACACACACCACAACCACACACACACAACAAAAACCAAACACACACACACCACACACCACACCACACCACGCACGCACGCCGCCGCACGCACGCCGCCGCCGCAGCACGCACGCCAAAACAAGCAGCCCTGCACGTCATAAACAAATAAAATGAAAAAATGGGTTTTTGGGAAAACAATGGAAAAAAACTTTAGCAAATTTGGGTTTATTTTATTCCCCCAAAAACAAGAAACCCCAAAAAACCGGGACACGTTTGGTTTCCCATCTGTAAAGAACAAGTAACCTATCTCTCGCAGGGTCTGTTCCCATTCTCCCCCTGCCACGGGTGCAGTCGGGGGATTTTGCGACAAGCTTCTGTGATGAAAATGATTACATTCAATATATATCCACACCCATCAAAATCACGACAAAAACAACAACAATAATAATAATTCCCAAGTAGAAAAAGGAAATGATGATGATGATGATGAGATGATGATGATGATGATAAAAGAGGGATGATGATGATGATGAAGTTATTGCTGAAGCCTTCACTTGTACAGTTGGGTATGTTGATATTTTTATTTTGAATTCATCGTTTTAATGCCCATAAGGAACCCTCTAGAAAGCCGAACGTTTCAATTATTTTGTCTATTTATGTATCTATTTACGTGCTTATTTATTTCATTTTTTTTACCTTTTTATTCATTTATTCTTGTTTATTTGGGCTGGACAGCAGTCAAACGGTTTAGTGAGTGATGAGTGATTAACAAGCTACTTAATATTTTGGTTTTTCAGCTAGCTACTACTAGCTAGTTTGCTTACTTTGTTCGTGTAATCAAAGTCCTGTATGTTACTGACATCTATCTTTCTAGCTAGCTAATTAGTTAACTAGTTAGTTTTAATGATGACTTAGTTAGCTAGCTTGCTAATTTAACATACTTGGGTTAGTGTAAATAAAGTCCGATGGTTACTGTATATCTAGCTAGCTAGCTGTCTGTCTGTCTGTCTGTGTACATTATACAAAGTATTATTTACAGCCGACAGCCGAGACAGAAATGGTTTGATGTTTTGTTTCCGCCTGTTTGGTCCATGCCATCTTCATCCCTCTCTGTGTTGCTCAACATTCCCCGAAGTTAGAGCTTCCCTGCGGAAACATTAGAGAAAGTGACCGCAGCATTAAATCTCTATAGGGAGGGAGAGGGAAGGGACTGAACTGGTGAAGCAAAGCTTCACTCACGAATGAATTGCAGTTCTTGATGTTGTTTCTGGTGACCGGGAAATTTACTGATGAATGGAAAGGACGGGGGTGCAATGTACGTCGTCTTTTTTCCAAACCATTGACAGAGAGAGAGAGAGAGAGAGAGAGAGAGAGAGAGAGAGAGAGAGAGAGAGAGAGAGAGAGAGAGAGAGAGAGAGGGGTTGAACTATTGACAGAGAAAGGAAATTCATCACCACCTTATTATCACTCCCACGCCCACGCGCACACAGACTAATACACCCAGCGAACGCTTGGCGCGCGCGCATGCCCCACACGCACGCACGCACACTTTACACACACACAAAACACACACACACACACCCCACAACACCACACACACACACACACACACACACACACACACACACACACACACACATACACGCGCGCGCGCGCGCCGCGTATGACGCACGCACACACTCACACACACACGTATGCACGCACGCACGCATGCGCGCGCGCACACACACACACACACACACACTCTCTCTCTCTCTCCCCCTCTCTCTCTCTCTCTCTCTCTCTCTCTCTTTCAAACAGGAAATAGATAGGGGGGAAGGAGACAAAACTCAGACAACGCACACGCGCACCCTCCCTTCCCTCCCTGCGCTCCCCTCCCCCTTCCCCTTCCCCCCCCCCCCCCCCACACACAACACACCACTACGCAGGGAACCAACATAAATCAGGTCTAAAACCTTTGAAAATAATTTAAAACTTCATTTCAAAATATCACCTCTATCATCAATTTTTCCACGACTTTGATTGTTTTTCTTTAAATTTTTCAAAACGTATCTGATTTTATTGTGTTCTTTTTTTCTTTCTTTCTTTATCTGTCCATCAATTCATTTATTTCTTTATTTGTTAACACAGACCTGGCCTTAACCTCCCCCTACAATTTATTCATTTCTTTATTTACTTGTTTATTTATTTTTGTCTATCTCTCTATTCATTTATTTCTTAATTTGTTTTGCATAGGAGAGCTGACAATAACCCCCACCAACAATTTATTCATTTATTTGTCTATCTATCTATTCATTTATGGTCCACCTACAATTTATGTGTTCATTCATTTGTTTGTTTATTTACTTATGTATTTATTCATTGGTGTATGTTTCTATGTTGTGTATATGTGTGTCTATTTATTGGTGTATTTTTCTATGTGTGTATATGTGTGTCTATTTATTGGTGTATGTTTCTATGTGTGTATATGTGTGTCTATTTATTGGTGTATGTTTCTATGTGTGTATATGTGTGTCTATTTATTGGTGTATTTTTCTATGTGTGTATATGTGTGTCTATTTATTGGTGTATGTTTCTATGTGTGTATATGTGTGTCTATTTATTGGTGTATTTTTCTATGTGTGTATATGTGTGTCTATTTATTGGTGTATTTTTCTATGTGTGTATATGTGTGTCTATTTATTGGTGTATTTTTCTATGTGTGTATATGTGTGTCTATTTATTGGTGTATGTTTCTATGTGTGTATATGTGTGTCTGTTTATTGGTGTATGTTTCTATGTGTGTATATGTGTGTCTGTTTATTCATTTCTTTATTTGTTTTGTACAGGAGAGCTGACGTTAACCCCCGCCTACAATTCATTTATATATTTTTTGTATTATTATTTATCTGTTTGTCTATCAATTCATTTATTTCTTTATTTGTTTTGCGCCGGAGAGCTGATGATAACCCCACCTACAATTTATTCATTTATCTATTTATTTATCTGTCTAACTTATTTATTCGTTTATTTGTCTATCTGTCTATTCAACTTCTTTGTTTGTTTGTTGTTGTGTTTTTTTTTACAGGAGAGCTGCCGGTAATTCCCACCAATTTACATTTTATTAATCGTTTTGTGCATTTATCTTTTGACTTTTATATTTTCGTGTGTGTGTGTGTGTGTGTGTGTGTGTGTGTGTGTGAGTGTGTGAGTGGTGTGTGTGTGTGTGTGTGTGTGTGTGTGTGTGTGTGTGTGTGTGTGTATGTGTGTGTGTGTGTGTGTGTGTGTGTGTGTGTGTGTGTGTGTGTGTGTTTGCACAAGGGAGCTGACGATAGCTCCCACCTTCAATTTACCTATCTCTTTGTCCATCGATCTCTTTACTTATCCTTTTTATTTTTTTTTTTATTTTTTTTATTTTTTTATTTTTTTGCACAGGGGAGCTGACCATCACCCCCAACTACAACCCCTTCTGGGTGCTGGAGAACACGCCGTTCACAGCCACCTGCATGAAGGACGCCGCCACCCGGGTGCCGCTGGGCTGGAACGTCAACGGCATGGACAGCCGGAGCCTGGAGACGGCCGGCTATACCATCAACAACTCCACCGTCCGCGTGGACAGCGGCCGCGTGCGCATGACCTCCCAGCTGAGCAAACTCCTGACCGTGGCCGACTCGGACGCCTACGGGCCGGGCTTCGTGGTCTGCGAGACGGTGCTGAAGGAGGAGGAGCCGGAGGACCTGAAGGAACAGATCTTCATCAGCGTCCACCTCTTCAGCGGTAAGGGGTCGTCTGTGTTGTTGTGTTGTGAGGGTTCGTCTGTGTTGCTGTGTTGTTGTGTTGTGAGGGTTCGTCTGTGTTGCTGTGTTGTTGTGTTGTGAGGGTTCGTCTGTGTTGCTGTGTTGTTGTGTTGTGAGGGTTCGTCTGTGTTGCTGTGTTGTTGTGTTGTGAGGGTTCGTCTGTGTTGCTGTGTTGTTGTGTTGTGAGGGTTCGTCTGTGTTGTTGTGTTGTTGTATTGGAGGGTTCGTCTGTGTTGTTGTATTGTGAGGGTTCGTCTGTGTTGCTGTGTTGTTGTATTGTGAGGGTTCGTCTGTGTTGTTGTATTGTGAGGGTTCGTCTGTGTTGTTGTATTGTGAGGGTTCGTCTGTGTTGTTGTATTGTGAGGGTTCGTCTGTCTTGCTGTGTTGTTGTATTGTGATGGTTCGTCTGTGTTGTTGTGTTGTGAGGGTTCGTCTGTGTTGTTGTATTGTGAGGGTTCGTCTGTGTTGTTGTATTGTGAGGGTTCGTCTGTGTTGTTGTACGGTGAGGGTTCGTCTGTGTTGTTGTATGGTGAGGGTTCATCTGTGTTGTTGTATGGTGAGGGTTCGTCTGTGTTGTTGTGTTGTTGTATTGTGAGGGTTCGTCTGTGTTGTTGTATTGTGAGGGTTCGTCTGTGTTGTTGTATTGTGAGGGTTCGTCTGTGTTGTTGTGTTGTTGTTGTATTGTGAGGGTTCGTCTGTGTTGTTGTATTGTGAGGGTTCGTCTGTGTTGTATGGTGAGGGTTCGTCTGTGTTGTTGTTTTGTGAGAGTTAGTCTGTGTTGTATTGTGAGGGGTCGTCTGTGTTGTTGTATTGTTGTATTGTGAGGGTTCGTCTGTGTTGTTGTATTGTGAGGGTTCGTCTGTGTTGTTGTATTGTGAGGGTTTGTCTGTCTTGTTGTATTGTGAGGGTTCATCTGTGTTGTTGTTTTGTGAGGGTTCGTCTGTGTTGTTGTATTGTGACGGTTCGTCTGTCTTGATGTATTGTGAGGGTTCATCTGTGTTGTTGTTTTGTGAGGGTTCGTCTGTGTTGTATTGTGAGGGTCGTCTGTGCTGTTGTATTGTTGTATTGTAAGGGTTCGTCTGTGTTGTTGTGTTGTGAGGGTTCGTCTGTGTTGTTGTATTGTGACGGTTCGTCTGTGTTGTTGTATTGTGAGGGTTCGTCTGTGTTGTTGTATTGTGAGGGTTCGTCTGTGTTGTTGTATTGTGAGGGTTCGTCTGTGTTGTTGTGTTGTATTGTGAAGGTTCGTCTCTGTTGTTGTGTTGTATTGTGAGGGTTCGTCTGTGTTGTTGTGTTGTATTGTGAGGGTTCGTCTGTGTTGTTGTGTTGTATTGTGAGGGTTCGTCTGTGTTGTTGTATTGTGAGGGTTCGTCTGTGTTGTTTGTGTTGTATTGTGAGGGTTCGTCTGTGTTGTTGTGTTGTTGTATTGTGAGGGTTCGTCTGTGTTGTTGTGTTGTATTGTGAGGGTTCGTCTGTGTTGTTGTGTTGTTGTGTATTGTGAGGGTTCGTCTGTGTTGTTGTGTTGTATTGTGAGGGTTCGTCTGTGTTGTTGTGTTGTTGTATTGTGAGGGTTCGTCTGTGTTGTTGTGTTGTATTTTGAGGTTCATCTGTGTTGTTGTGTTGTTGTATTGTGAGGTTCATCTGTGTTGTTGTGTTGTTGTATTGTGAGGGTTCGTCTGTGTTGTTGTTTTGTTGTATTGTGAGGGTTCGTCTGTGTTGTTGTTTGTGTATTGTGGTTGTCTGTGTTGTTGTGTTGTATGTGAGGTTCACTGTGTGTGTTGTTGTGTTGTATTGTGAGGGTTGTCTGTGTGTGTTGTTGTATTGTGAGTGTTGTCTGTGTTGTTGTATGTGAGGGTTCGTCTGTGTTGTGTTTGTTGTATTGTGAGTGTTCGTCTGTGTTGTTGTATTGTGAGGGTTCGTCTGTGTTGTTGTGTTGTTATTGTGAGGTTCGTCTGTGTTGTTGTGTTGTGTATTGTGAGTGTTCGTCTGTGTTGTTGTATTGTGAGGGTTCGTCTGTGTTGTGTGTTGTTGTATGTGGGGTCGTCTGTGTGTTGTGTTGTATTGTGAGGTTCACTGTGTTGTTGTGTTGTTGTATTGTGAGGGTTCGTCTGTGTTGTGTTGTTGTATTGTGAGTGTTCGTCTGTGTTGTTGTATTGTGAGGGTTCGTCTGTGTTGTTGTGTTGTTGTATTGTGAGGGTCGTCTGTGTTGTTGTGTTGTGAGGATTCGTCTGTGTTGTTGTGTTGTATTGTGAGGGGTCGTCTGTGTGTTGTGTGTGAGGGTCGTCTGTGTTGTTGTGTTGTGAGGATTCGTCTGTGTTGTTGTGTTGTATTGTGAGGGTCGTCTGTGTTGTTGTGTGTTGTGAGGGGTCGTCTGTGTTGTTGTGTTGTGAGGGTTCGTCTGTGTTGTTGTGTTGTATTGTGAGGGGTCGTCTGTGTTGTTGTGTTGTGAGGGATCGTCTGTGTTGTTGTGTTGTGAGGATTCGTCTGTGTTGTTGTGTTGTATTGTGAGGGGTCGTCTGTGTTGTTGTGTTGTGAGGGTGTCGTCTGTGTTGTTGTATTGTGGGGTCGTCTGTGTTGTTGTGTTGTGAGGGTCGTCTGTGTGTTTGTTGTGAGGGGTCGTCTGTGTTGTTGTGTTGTGAGGGGTCGTCTGTGTTGTTGTGTTGTGAGGGGTCGTCTGTGTTGTTGTGTTGTTGAGGGTTCGTTTGTGTTGTTGCATTGTGAGGGTTCGTCTGTGTTGTGAGGTTGTCTGTTTTCTTGTGTTTGAGGGGTCGTCTGTGTTGTTGTATTGTGAGGTTCGTCTGTGTTGTTGTGTTGTATTGTGAGGTTCATCTGTGTTGTTGTGTTGTATTGTGAGGTTCATCTGTGTTGTTGTGTTGTATTGTGAGGTTCGTCTGTGTTGTTGTGTTGTTGTATTGTGAGGGTTTCGTGTTGTTGTGTTGTTGTATTGTGAGGTTCGTCTGTGTTGTTGAATTGTATTGTGATGTTCGTCTGTGTTGTTGTTTTGTGAGGGTTCATCTGTGTTGTTGTATTGTGAGGTTCGTCTGGTGTTGGTTGTATTGTGAGGTTCATCTGTTGTGTGTTGTATTGTGAGGTTCGTCTGTGTTGTTGTGTTGTATTGTGAGGTTCGTCTGTGTTGTTGTATTGTGAGGGTTCGTCTGTGTTGTTGTATTGTGAGGTTCGTCTGTGTTGTTGTGTTGTGAGGGTTCGCCTGTGTTGTTGTATTGTGAGGGTTCGTCTGTGTTGTTGTATTGTGGTTATCTGTGTTGTTGTATTGTGAGGTTCGTCTGTGTTGTTGTATTGTGAGGGTTCATCTTGTTGTTGTGTTGTATTGTGAGGTTCGTCTGTGTTGTTGTATTGTGAGGGTTCATCTGTGTTGTTGTATTGTTTGTGGGTTCGTCTGTGTTGTGAGTTGTCTGTGTTGTTGTATTGTGAGGTTCTCTGTGTTGTTGTGTTGTTGTATTGTGAGGTTCTCTGTGTTGTTGTATTGTGAGGGTTCGTCTGTGTTGTTGTGTTGTATTGTGAGGGTTCGTCTGTGTTGTTGTTTGTTGTATTGTGAGGGTTCGTCTTGTTGTTGTATTGTTGTATTGTGAGTGTTCGTCTGTGTTGTTGTATTGTGATGTTATCTGTGTTGTTGTATTGTTGTATTGTGAGGTTCATCTGTGTTGTTGTGTTGTATTGTGAGTGTTCGTCTGTGTTGTTGTGTTGTGAGGTTCATCTGTGTTGTTGTATTGTTGTATTTTGAGGGTTCGTCTGTGTTGTTGTGTTGTGAGGTTCATCTGTGTTGTTGTATTGTGAGGGTTCGTCTGTGTTGTTGTATTGTTGTATTGTGAGGGTTCGTCTGTGTTGTTGTATTGTTGTATTGTGAGTGTTCGTCTGTGTTGTTGAGTTGTGAGGTTCATCTGTGTTGTTGTATTGTTGTATTGTGAAGGTTCGTCTGTGTTGT
Organism: Conus ventricosus; assembly: GCA_018398815.1. Lineage (NCBI taxonomy): Eukaryota > Metazoa > Mollusca > Gastropoda > Neogastropoda > Conidae > Conus > Conus ventricosus. Next base: position 92,342,362 of record CM031608.1, on the reverse strand, counting down.
TGTGTTGTTGTATTGTGAGGGTTCGTCTGTGTTGTTGTGTTGTTGTATTGTGAGGGTTCGTCTGTGTTGTTGTATTGTGAGGGTTCATCTGTGTTGTTGTGTTGTATTGTGAGGGTTCGTCTGTGTTGTTGTAATGTGAGGGTTCGTCTGTGTTGTTGTGTTGTTGTATTGTGAGGGTTTGTCTGTGTTGTTGTGTTGTATTGTGAGGGTTCGTCTGTTTTTGTTGTGTTGTTGTATTGTGAGGGTTCGTCTGTGTTGTTGTGTAGTATTGTGAGGGTTCGTCTGTGTTGTTGTATAGCGAGGGTTCGTCTGTGTTGTATGGTTAGGGTTCGTCTGTGTTGTAACGTTGTTGTATTGTGAGGGTTCGTCTGTGTTGTATTGCGAGGGTTCGTTTGTGTTGTTGCGTTTTTGTATTGTGAGTGTTCGTCTGTGTTGTTGTGTTGTTGTATTGTGAGGGTTCGTCTGTGTTGTTTTGTTGTATTGTGAGTGTTCGTCTGTGTTGTTGTGTTGTATTGTGAGGTTTCTTCTGTGTTGTTGTGTTGTATTGTGAGGGTTCGTCTGTGTTGTTGTGTTGCGAGGGTTCGTCTGTGTTGTTGTGTTGTATTGTGAGGGTTCGTCTGTGTTGTTGTGTTGTTGTATTGTGAGGGTTCGTCTGTGTTGTTGTATTGCGATGGTTCGTCTGTGTTGTTGTGTTGTATTGTGAGGGTTCGTCTGTGTTGTTGTGTTGTATTGTGAGGGTTCGTCTGTGTTGTTGTATTGCGATGGTTCGTCTGTGTTGTTGTGTTGTATTGTGAGGGTTCGTCTGTGTTGTTGTATTGTGAGGGTTCGTCTGTGTTGTATTGCGATGGTTCGTCTGTGTTGTTGTGTTGTATTGTGAGGGTTCGTTCTAGTGAAACAGGACCGTCATTCGAAAACGCTGTTTAGTTCTTGTCTACACTGATACTACTACTAGCGGCAACAAAGTTATACTAAGGCTGCTTGTGGCAACAAAGTTATACTAAGGCTGTTTGTGGCAACAGTTATACTAAGGCTGCTTGTGGCAACAAAGTAACACTAGGTAAGGTAATGTTGCTTCTAGCTCAACCGACTGCAAAGGACCATATCAGGACTACAACCGCCCTGAAGTCAATTCACAAGTCATTATGGGGGAAAATAACTGCTTGTAGCAACAAAGGGATACTAGGGCTGTTCGTGGCAACAAAGAGATACTAGGGCTGCTTGTGGCAAAAAAGGGATAGTAGGGCTGCTTGTGGCAACAAAGAGATACTAGGGCTGCTTGTGGCATGAAGGGATAGTAGGGCTGCTTGTGGCAACAAAGTGATACTAGGGCTGCTTGTGGCAACAAAGGGATACTAGGGCTGCTTGTGACAACAAAGGGATACTAGGGCTGCTTGTGGCAACAAAGTGATACTAGGGCTGCTTGTGACAACAAAGGGATACTAGGGCTGCTTGTGGCAACAAAGTGATACGATGGCTGCTTGTGGCAACAAAGGGATACTAGGGCTGCTTGTGACAACAAAGGGATACTAGGGATGCTTGTGGCAACAAAGGGATACTAGGGCTGCTTGTGGCAACAAAGTGATACTAGGGCTGCTTGTGACAACAAAGGGATACTAGGGCTGCTTGTGACAACAAAGGGATACTAGGGCTGCTTGTGGCAACAAAGGGATACTAGGGCTGCTTGTGACAACAAAGGGATACTAGGGCTGCTTGTGGCAACAAAGTGATACTAGGGCTGCTGTGACAACAAAGGGATACTAGGGCTGCTTGTGGCAACAAAGTGATACTATGGCTGCTTGTGGCAACAAAGGGATACTAGGGCTGCTTGTGACAACAAAGGGATACTAGGGATGCTTGTGGCAACAAAGGGATACTAGGGCTGCTTGTGGCAACAAAGTGATACTAGGGCTGCTTGTGACAACAAAGGGATACTAGGGCTGCTTGTGACAACAAAGGGATACTAGGGCTGCTTGTGGCAACAAAGTGATACTAGGGCTGCTTGTGACAACAAAGGGATACTAGGGCTGCTTGTGACAACAAAGGGATACTAGGGCTGCTTGTGACAACAAAGGGATACTAGGGCTGCTTGTGGCAACAAAGGGAGACTAGGGCTGCTCTTTCTCGATTACAACTACTGCTGTGTTTAGCTTGTTTGTGTGTGTGTTCGTTTGTTTGTTTTCTACTCGTGTCTGTCGGGTGAGTGAGTGGGTGATTTGTCTGTGAGCATAAGTACGCAAAGAATCCCTGCTCTAATGTCTGAGGAAACTTGGTGGAAAGACAGAATGGGACCCAAGGACGGACTCTTGAAATTTTGGTGCAAATCCTGAATTACAGGACGGACTCTTGAAATTTTGGTGCAAGTCCTGAATTACAGGACGGACTCTTGAAATTTTGGCGTGGGTCCTGAATCAAAAGACGGACTCCTGAAATGTTGGTGAGGGTCCTGAATTAAAGGATAGACTCTTGAAATTATGGCGCAAGTCCTGAACCAAAGGACCCACTGAATTGTGGTGCAGGTCCTGAGTCAAAAAAGGACGGATTTTCTTCCCACTCTCTCTAACATTGCACAATAAGGCATTTATCGACACTGTAACGGGGTGGAATCTGAGGTATGGTCTGTTTGAAGGTAAGAAGACTTGGACCGTGATGGAGGTCTGCGGTATCCCACGTGCCCATAAATTACCAGAGGTTTTCGGTTCCGGGCCTTATTTCCGGCTTTCCTTGTAGTTAGATGTTTTTCTTGTTGTTGTTGCTGTGTCGTTGATGACGTGTGTCTTTGTAGTGACAGTTGTGTTTTGTTGTGGTGGATCTTTCTCGAGGCGCGAGAATGACTGTTGTTTCCCTGAAGTGTAGATCAGGGCACAAACTAGCCGTGTTCCAAGGCTAGCACAGCTGACACACCGCTTTCCGCGCAATTGTCAGTCCTAACTTCATGATACTGACACGACCACCCGAAAAGGTCTTTCTCCTCGTTCCTCCAAGTACCAAACATCTCATGCTTTTCATTCAGGATTACGAAAACAAAACCAACCAACCTAATGTAAGCTTTGATCAAAATGCAATCTTAAGAGTGCTGTGGACTAAAAAAAAAATCTTCATTTTCATTGATCCCATCATCTGGAACTCTCTTCCTTTAATTTTAAAGATCAGCCAATACTCTTTATTCTAAAAGGTTTTTTTTCTCAATCTTGCTTCGTCGGAAAGCGCTTTGCTTTATGTGCAGTTTCATTAAACTTCATTGTTACTTGAATCTCTTTGAAATGCAGCAGTGTGAGTGTGTGTGTGTGTGTGTGTGTGTGTGTGTGTGTGTGTGTGTGTGTGTGTGTGTGTGTGTGTGTCCCTCTCTCTCTCTCTCTCTCTCTCTCTCTCTCTCTCCTCTCTCTCTCTCTCTCTCTCTCTCTCTGTGTCTTGTAGAAACCCTCCTAAATACCTCAATCTATTATTTTCCGTATACAATGCCTCAATCTATTATTTTCCGTAGCTGCCATTTGTTACAGTTGTCAATTATTCTTTTAATTCTATGCTAATGATAAAGTCCTATGATTCTTATAATTCTATGCTAATGATATAGTCCTATGATTCTTTTAATTCTATGCTAATGATAAAGTCCTATGATTCTTTTAATTCTATGCTAATGATAAAGTCCTATGATTCTTTTAATTCTATGCTAATGATAAAGTCCTATGATTCTTTTAATTCTATGCTAATGATAAAGTCCTATGATTCTTTTAATTCTATGCTAATGATAAAGTCCTATGATTCTTTAATTCTATGCTAATGATAAAGTCCTATGATTCTTTTAATTCTATGCTAATGATAAAGTCCTATGATCAAGTCCTAAAAGCGGTTAATCAACGCTTCTTTTTATTTTCAATAAGTTTTTTTTTTTCATTTTTCCTTTAACATTTGTTTACGCGTGCTCTCTCTCTCTCTCTCTCTCCTCTCTCTCCTCTCTCTCTCTCTCTCTCTCTCTCTCTCTCTCTGTCTCTCTCTCTCTCTGTCTCCGTCTGTCTCTCTCTCTTTCTCCTTCTCTCTCTCCCTCTCACACATATACGTTCTCTCTCTCTCTCTCTCTCTCTCTCTCTCTCTCTCCTCTCTCTCTCTCTCTCTCTCTCCTCTCTCTCTTTTCTCTCTCTCTCTCTCTCTCTCTCTCTCTCTCTCTCTCTCCTCTCTCTCTCTCTCTCTCTGTGTGTGTGTGTGTGTGTGTGTGTGTGTGTGTGTGTGTGTGCGTGTGTGTGTGTGTGTGTGTTTTCGTTCCACCTTAAAAGTGACTTCGGGTTTTTCCGTTCCCTCCACGCTCATTTCCTACACATGTGTTTTGTTCCCGTCACGCCTGAATGGTTGAAGTGTTTGTTGACTCATCTGGCGCCTCAGTTCTTCAGCATCTAATTTCATGTTTTGACTTCTGCGTGCTGTTATTAGACTTAGAGATCTGTCGAAGTTTATCTCCCAAGCATTCATCGATAACAGAGCTGCTTTAATATCTTTCGTGCAATTTGTCTCAGCGAAAGGCATCTGAGAAGGGGGAACTGCACAGTAGTCTTTTCTTCTTCTTCTTCTTCTTCTTCTTCTTCTTCTTCTTCTTCTCCTCCTCCTCCTCCTCCTCCTCCTTCTTCTTTTCTTCTTCTTCTTCTCTTCTTCTTCTTCTTTTTCTTCTTCTTCTCCTTCTTCTTTTTCTCCTCCTCCTCCTCTTCTTCTTTTCTTCTTCTTCTTCTTCTTCTTCTTCTTCTTCTTCTCTTTCTCATTTCCTCTCTTCGTGTATGCCAGCAGCCTTGATACAATCCAGATTTGTTGATCTTATGTTCCACGAGGGCTTTGACTCATGGTCTGTTTCAAGTTCTCTGTCGCCATTCCCTGAACAAGCCGTCAAGCTCTGCATGTCCACATGATTTCCATTGTTTGGGGAACGTGCTGGGGATGTTTTCTTTAATTACGGTGATCGAGTGGCTGTCGTTGTAACTGTGCAAATCATCCGCCATGGGAAGATCGCATTTCATTTCTCCATTTCTGAAATCGGCGAAATTCACAGCAAGATTAAATCCAAACCAAGCGACTCGAACAAAGGCACTCCCGGAGCAACTCACGCAGCTTTCGACTGTGAAGCAAAATAGCAGAAATTGCCGTGGCTAGGGTTGAGCTAGCTAGGCCTGCCTTCATCCAGAAAAGCACTCATACACAGTTAGTTGCAAAACGAGGTGACTGAGGGCGGAAAATAAAGCAGATTTATAAACGAAACAGTTTCAGTTCCGCCAGACGATACACACAAACAGGTCACAGGACAAAACACAGTGCATTTCGACCTGTTGGGTCTTCTTCAGGCAAAAACAAACAACATTTAGGGCCATGAAAACGAAGAACGAGCAGCCACTGATCTTCTTATAGTCGGCTCAAAATGGGTGTTGGGTGAAAACGAGGCCGTTGAGAAGGGGATCATGAGAGTTCAACCCCCACTCACCCGAAGTGATGACCTGATAGATCATTAGGAGGAAAGATGAGGGATGATTGGTCGTGTGTCAAGTTTCACTGGAACGACCGGGAGAACATTGTAGTCTTCAGTCTCTTGTGTCAAGCTTCACTGGAACGACCGGGAGAACATTGTAGTCTTCAGTCTCTTGTGTCAAGCTTCACTGGAACGACCGGGAGAACATTGTAGTCTTCAGTCTCTGGCACCACAGTCGCCTCAGTTGGCACTTTGACCACAGGTGACATCACGAGGGAGTGCAACTGACCGACTCACAGACTTGTTGGATTTGAGGGTCCAGACTACAAATGCTGTAGCCTACAGATTTGTGTGTCTGCTATATTTTGTCAAACTCAGGGTCTGCTATATTATGTTAACACTGGATCTGCTATATTGTGTCAAAGTGTGGCTCTGCTGTATTTTGTCGAACTGCGAGTCTGCTATATTTTGTCGAACTGTGGGTCTGCTATATTTTGTCGAACTGTGGGTCTGCTATATTTTGTCGAATTGTGGGTCTGCTATATTTTGTCGAATTGTGGGTCTGCTATATTTTGTCGAATTGTGGGTCTGCTATATTTTGTGGAACTGTGGGTCTGCTATATTTTGTCGAAATGTGGGTCTGCTATATTTTGTCGAAATGTGGGTCTGCTATATTTTGTCGAAATGTGGGTCTGCTATATTTTGCCAAACTGTGGGTCTGCTATACTCTGTCGAACTCTGGGTCAGCTACATATTATCGAAGTTCGGGTCCGATGTATTTTGTCGAACTGCGGGTCTACTCCATTCTGTCGAACTGCGGGTCTGTCGAAGTTTGGGTCTGCTATGTCGAAGTTTGAGTCTGCTATACTTTGTCGAACTATCCCATCAGCTTCAAATCATGCGTAGTGTGGTCTGGAAACTTAGCGGATGTGGTGTAGCGTATATGGACTAGTCCGCACGCAGTGACGCCTCCTTGAAACTGAAACTGAAACTTGTCGGAAAAAGAACGTGTTGGTAATAAGAATGGCGAATGAAAACCAGTTTTACGATAAATGTTTGTCTTCTTTGTCCACAGTCGTCAGTGGATTAAAGTGACAAACAAATAATTCCTATTCCTATCCAATTCTCCAGTCAACTTCGATGACACTAACAAGATAGCTAAGCAGGGAAGGGGTGGATGGGGGACGGGCAGCGGGGGGGGGGGGGGGGGGGGGGGGGGGGGGGGGGGGGGGGGGGAGCTGAAAGATCTTGACCTTAGTGGGCGTTTAAAGAAAAAAAAGGCAATTTATATTTTTTCAAACCACTGTAATACCTATGTGCCTTTCCTTGGAAAATGCACATAGGTATTACGTTGTTTTAATGTTGAAGTAAAAAAAAACCAATCCTATAAACTGAATCTTGCGAATTTATACAGAAACAAATCACGCTCTCTCGGCAGGTTGAGCTGTGTTTGTTCCGTTTTCAAAAGAATCATATTATGGGGATGAGCTGAATCTCTCCGAAGAGAATTGCTGGGCCGATCGACAGCATGTCATTGTTCAGTGTGTCAAGTGTGCAATCCTATGTATACAGAGAATAAGTGTGTGTGTGTGTGTGTGTGTGTGTGTGTGTGTGTGAACTTGATGAACTGTATACCCTTGCTAACCCTTCCGCCCTGCCTCCCCTCTCCCCCCTCCCCCCCTCCATTCCCGCTGCACCCTCATTTCCACCCTGCCCCTCCGTACCCTGCCCCTTCACCATCTCCCCTCCCCCTCCCCTCCCCCTCCCCCCTCCATTCCCGCTGCACCCTCATTTCCACCCTGCCCCTCCGTCCCCTGCCCCTTCCACCATGCTCCTCCCCCCTCTCCCCCCTCCCCCCCTCCATTCCCGCTGCACCCTCATTTCCACCTGCCCTCCGTCCCTGCCCCTTCCACCCTGCCTCCCCTCTCCCCCTCCCCCCCCCCCCCCCCCCCCCCCCCCCCCTCCCCCCCCCCCCTCCATTCCCGCTGCACCCTCATTTCCACCTGCCCCTCGTCCCCTGCCCCTTCCACCCTGCCTAATCCGCTCCACGACCTCTGACGTCACCGTCCAGATCTCCCTCCCTCTCGTCCTCCCCCATCCACCCCCCCCCCCCCCCCCAACAACCGCCTCATATTCACTCTATCCCGCCCCCCTCTCCCCACTCCCCGTTTCGTCCCCAACCCCCTCCGCCTCCCTATCGTCTCCATCGGCGAATTGCGGCGGACAGGGCACGAGATATCCTGCGACCATTCTTCACTTTGACAGGGCGGAAATGGCGGGAAGCGCGTGAACAGACATTGACCTTTGACCGGCCTGGGGGCGCGCGCATATCATTACCGACATTGAATGCAGCTTCCGCCCCAAGTTGAAGGGAAGCGGGCGGTCGGGGCCGTTTCCCAAAGGGACTTGGGCGAAGTGCATTGCTCTGTGTCGCGCGGTTAATCGGTTTTCGAGGCAGTCACACACAGAGTGGCTCCACACCAAAAATGAATGCGCCAAGGCCTTGCTTAAGGAGTCGAGTATTTATAGACCTGCGCAATTGGATTGTTCTGAGAATTTTTACCGTGTCTGAAATTTGGTTCTTCTCATTTTCTTTCCCATGGCCATCAAGGTACAAGCCAGGTGGTTCCAAGCAGACAGATTAACATCAAAGCAATGGGATTATTTTGGGGCTCTTGGAGCTGGCGCAAAGATAGGGTCACGGGTGAGTGCAAAGGCCTGAAATGTGTGTCAGCTAAAAGGAAGGTCATGTATTTGAAGATCGTTTGTGATTTCATCGGTTAAAGATTCCCTCCAAAGCAAGGGAAATGATTGGTGGGGAGTTGTTCTATTGGTCAGTTATCAGTTTAACATTAAATGCTGGTTCAAATTTATGGTGGGCCTCAAAACGCTTGGATGGATTAGTGTTTTCGTGCAAAACCTCTAATTAAGGTGTGTGGCGAACCCCTATCTTCTCGGAGCTGGCTGCTTTCTAAATCTCTCCCTTCCACGGCGTGTCCTTTATCCGTTTTGAAGCCGTTGCCTCTCGCTTCTTTGAAAGCACAATATAGAAAAACATGAAGGCGTGGTGGGACAGCGCAGGCCTCCGCTGAACGGGAACAGATCCTACGTCCGCTCCGTGAGTCAGTTCCAGCGTGGAGACAGAATTCGGTTACTCGCTAGGAGAAGTCAGAGTTGATGCGGATCAGATCGGATGAGTTCTGTCGCGAGCACTTTTGTTGGAAAATCGGAAAATGTCAATGTAAATATCACTAGAAAGTGTTTGTCAAGTGCAAGACAAAACACTTTCTTCCCAGTATGGACAAACCGCATTAAGCTGTATCTGATAGTGCCTATGTTTCTCTCTCTCTCTATGTGTGTGTGTGTGTGTGTGTGTGTGTGTGTGTGTGTGTGTGACAGTAGATGGTGGGGGAGAGGGGGGGTGAGAGTGTGTAAGAAGTTAAGTGTGTTTTCGGGTCTTAAATGGTAAACATTTTAGAAGATTTTGCTCATGTTTTAGCTCTCTCTCTGTCCGTTGGACTGTCTGTCTCTCCTCTCTCTGTTTCTCTCCGTCTCCTCCCCTTCTCTCTCTCTCTCTGTCTCTCTGTCTCTCTCTCTCTCTCTCTCTCTCTCTCTCTCTCTCTCTCTCTCTCTCTCTCTCTCTCTCTCTCTCTCTGCCTGACTATCTGTCGGTCTCTGAGTCTCTGTCTTTCTCACCTTCACTATGTCTGTCTCTAACTCACATGCTCTCTTCCTTCCCCTTTTGGCTTGTCTCTGTCTGTTCCTCTTTTCTCTATTATCATCACCTGTTTCCCCCATCACAGTTTCCCAATCATTCATATATTGTAGTTCATTTTTCCCCTATGTGCATATTTTATGACAGCAGGATTGAGAGAGTGGATGAGAAGGGTGAATGGGAGGGGGGTGTAGGGTTGAGGTTAGCGGGGTTTGGAGGAGGGGGGGGAGGGTGAGAGAGAGAGTGATGTGGGTTTGGGCGCGCGGTGCACACACACACGTTGTGTGTGTGTGTGTGTGTGTGTGTGTGTGTGTGTGTGTGTGTGTGTGTGTGTGTGTGTGTGCGTGCGTGCGTGCGTGTTTGTATGTGTGCGTGTATGCGTGCGTCCGTGCGTGCGTGTGTGTGTGTCTGTGTGTGATATTTTTGTTTCCTGAACTTGATGACTCTGTAAAGGTGGACAAAGAGTCACGGGTGAGAGGGGGGGGGGGGGAGGGGGGTAAGTGAGAGACAAAGGAAGTGGCGACAGTTCAGCTCGGTGCATCGCCCAGGGCTTCACCTGTTCGTCTGAATTTCGCTTTGTCTTGGACAGCTTTTCTTTGTTCTGTTGGCTTGTTTGTTTTGATGATACCAGTACTGCTTCAACTACAACCACTGCTACGCTTCTACTACTACTACTACTATTGCTACTATCATTACTACTACTACTACTACTACTACTGCCGCTGCTGCTACTGCTGCTGCTGTCACTGCTGCTGCTCCATCTATTCCTGCTGCTGTTGCTGCTACTTATACTAGTACTAAGAATTAGAAAATAATCATAATAATAATGATAATAACAGTATTAATAATGACCACAAAAATAATAGTAATAGAAGTAACAATGATAATATTGATAAAAAATGTTATGAACCTCTAATCCGTCGGATGTACGGTCTTCGAAGCGCCTTATAATAATAAAACATGAGCATTGGTTTGACAGGACTGATTGTATATGCACACGACTTCATTGAACAAATACCATTAACATTCACCCGAAATCTATTGCTCACGAACACTCAAACGCGCGTGCGCACGCATGCGGATGCTCGCGCGCGCGTAACACACACACAGACACACACGCGCGCACGCGCGCATACACACACACACACACACACACACACACACACACACACACACACGCACATACACGCACGCACGCACGGACAGACACACACACACACACACACACACACACACACACACGCACACACACGCACACACACACACACACACACACACACACACACACACACACACACACACACACACACACACACATACACACACACACACGCACGCACGCACGCACGCACGGACACAAGACAGAGAGAGAGAGAGAGGAGAGAGAGAGAGAGAGAGAGAGAGAGAGAGAGAGAGAGCATGAAACACAGTCATGAAGGAAGACCTCAAGGGCCACAGTCATGATCAGCGAAGGAAATGGAAGGGGAACGAGTCAAACATAAACAGATTTGTCAAAGAGATGTATTCTGAGAGGGGCTCAAAAGGAATAAATGGTTCTGGCATAACGGACTGCGTATTGAAGCTCGTTCCTGTTTTGGCATGGGTATGCAGCGTGAAGGGGAGTTGGGAGGGGGGGGGGGGCGATGGCAACAAAGCAAAACATTCTTTCTGGAACAGAATTTCAACTGACTCTTGTGACTTTCAGTCTTCTAAAGTTAGGAACTTTCAGTGTTCATATGTTAAGCTTTTAAAATGTGTAGATCGTATTACGTGTGAACTGCCGATGTGATTTGTAAGAAGGAATTAAATCTGTCAGTTTTTTCACGACCCAACTCTGTTTATAGCACTGACACATCTTCTGCGTGTTCAAAACTGCATTGGCGCAGAGCTGAGCTGCCATTGATTGGACTGAAACAAAGGTGTGATGGCTATCTGGTTTTGGACTGAGGAAAAAGACATGTGGTAGAGTTCTGGACTTTCCACGACTTATCAGGGAGATTCAGAGGACAAGCAGCGTAACGACTTGTCACAGTGATCTAATCTGGACAACACTAGAGCTCTAAGATTGAGAGCGGAGTAGCTAGGGTGGTTAGGAAGTGACGATGTAACGCTGCTTTCCTAAGTTAAAGGTAGGTGGGACTGCACATATCCTGTGTTTGTTTGGAGAGGTCAAGGTCGCAACGGACGAATGGCCTTAGATGTTTCACTGAGGGATGGAAATTTACATTCTTGTCATCTACATGAAGAACAGAGAGAAGAGCATTTTGATGTAGGGGCATTGTAAGGAATTCCACGAGGATGGATTTAGTTCTGGTGTCTTTTTTGTTCTCCTTTTTTCTACTTCAGTCGTTGTTGTAATCGTTCTTGTTTTCTTCCGTCCCTCTTCCTCTTTGCATTCTTTCTTCTCTATCTTATGTTGTTGTTCGTAATGTTAACACACACACTGAGCATGGTTCCTCTGCAAGTGTTGATATTTTGCAAAACGAAATCTGTATTGAAGTCAAGTAATGCGAATGTGCCAACCAGTAAATAAAACCCACCACCTTTCTTTCGCTTGTGATGTCAGCTGTAGGTCCTTTGAGTTATTGCTCACCTTCACCTTCACTGCCGCTTGTGATGTCAGCTATAGGTCATTTGAGTTATTGCTCACCTTCACCTTCACTGCCGCTTGTGATGTCAGCTGTAGGTCCTTTGAGTTATTGCTCACCTTCACCTTCACTGTGATGTCAGCTATAGGTCCTTTGAGTTATTGCTCACCTTCACCTTCACTGTGATGTCAGCTGTAGGTCCTTTGAGTTATTGCTCACCTTCACCTTCACTGTGATGTCAGCTGTAGGTCCTTTGAGTTATTGCTCACCTTCACCTTCACTGTGATGTCAGCTATAGGTCCTTTGAGTTATTGCTCACCTTCACCTTCACTGTGATGTCAGCTATAGGTCCTTTGAGTTATTGCTCACCTTCACCTTCACTGTGATGTCAGCTATAGGTCCTTTGAGTTATTGCTCACCTTCACCTTCACTGTGATGTCAGCTGTAGGTCCTTTGAGTTATTGCTCACCTTCACCTTCACTGTGATGTCAGCTGTAGGTCCTTTGAGTTATTGCTCACCTTCACCTTCACTGTGATGTCAGCTATAGGTCCTTTGAGTTATTGCTCACCTTCACCTTCACTGTGATGTCAGCTATAGGTCCTTTGAGTTATTGCTCACCTTCACCTTCACTGTGATGTCAGCTGTAGGTCCTTTGAGTTATTGCTCACCTTCACCTTCACTGTGATGTCAGCTGTAGGTCCTTTGAGTTATTGCTCACCTTCACCTTCACTGTGATGTCAGCTATAGGTCCTTTGAGTTATTGCTCACCTTCACCTTCACTGTGATGTCAGCTGTAGGTCCTTTGAGTTATTGCTCACCTTCACCTTCACTGTGATGTCAGCTATAGGTCCTTTGAGTTATTGCTCACCTTCACCTTCACTGTGATGTCAGCTATAGGTCCTTTGAGTTATTGCTGACCTTCACCTTCACTGCCCTTGCTCATTTCCACATTTCCTTCACAATCAGCGGTGAGGGCACCAGCGCGTGGGGTGGTGGGGGTGGGGGTGTGGTGGTGGTACCTGTAGTCCTATGGGCAGCTTACAGGCGAGGCGACAGAATGCTCCATGCTTTTCATTGAACGTACCGTTAGTTCACGAAATCTTATCGTCTGTTAATGCAATCTTGGCGATACTGTTGCAGACTGTTTTTGTCCTCAATTGCGTTAACTCTTAGTTTACGAGAATGAGACGTATGTCAGTCTAGCCAGCAGCTTGAGGGAATCATTCCTTCAAGTCAAAGTCCTGGCTATAGATCTTGGAGCAAGGGGACAGGGGAGGAGGGGGGGGGATCGGGGGGTATTGTAGGCTTGTCAGCCTCTGATAGCGAATTCTGGTAAGAAGAGGACCAGAACTTTAAAGGAAACGGCCGGGGGAGCTGAAAAGAATTCTACCTGGACCTTGTCGAGAAGGAACGAAAGTGAACTTCATAAGGAAAAAAAAAAATCTGACAGCAGAAGAATCTCTAGGGGTCATGACCTGGATACGACCCAGCCCCCATAGGGTGTAAGGAAATTCCTACGGGGTTTTCTTTGAAGAGCTGTTGTCAAGCTCTGCCAAGAGTTCCGTCCTGCTGCAATACAAGACTGCTGAGTAACGCGCTCCCCGACAATGGCAGGCCGGCAGACAACAAAGGATCGCTGAACATACTTCTGAAATTGTTGAGGTGTGGAGAGAGGGTAGTAACGATGTCAACACTGTCCTGTCATGGAATCCATAGGATGACTGGTCTTCACCCGTCTGTGTCCAAGCTCAAAGCAGTCGACGGACATTTGCACTCTCAGTTCCAAGGAAAACATTTCCTTCCGTTTTTAGATGTTTCGGGACTCTGCAAATGAACGTAAAATTTGTGAATAAGAGATGTCTTAACACAGTTTTACACCCTATCCAAAACAGTCATCTAAGTGAATCTCAGTAGACCGGCGCGCAGATTTTGCAGGATTTAAGGATGAGTTCCATCCTTCGAGAAAAGCTAGTCTAATAAAGACAACCATCTGTCGATTGTCACAACACAAACTTCCCTATGAACAAGATCGTTGGACATCTAGGTCACTTCAGAAATGTAGGATCGTCGTAAGGCGGCGATTGAACAAGACATGCAAGTCTGAGTCAGTCACGTGAAGGTTCTGCCATCATGGGTTGAAGTCTGAGTCAGTCACGTGAAGGTCCGTCCATCATGGGTTGAAGTCTGAGTCAATCACGTGACGGTTCTGCCATCATTGGTTGAAGTCTGAGTCAGTCACGTGACGGTCCTACTTGGTTGAAGTCTGAGTCAGTCACGTGACGGTCCTGCCATCATTGGTTGAAGTCTGAGTCGGTCACGTGAAGTCCGTCCATCATTGGTTGAAGTCTGAGTCAGTCACGTGACGGTTCTGCCATCATTGGTTGAAGTCTCGGGCTGGGCAGGGCTGTTCCACTTCTTCTACATGATACCGCGTGAGCAATGGTTTCAGTGAAACATTGCGGATGAGGAAAACGCTTCACATCAAAATTCCTCACGTTCAGTATGTAACACGTGCAGTTAATGACGTCAAGACAACGAAACAGTTGTCCCAGGCAACATTTATCTACGAAAATAAATCTGACATTTAAACAGACACAGAGAAAAAAGGGTGACATCAGATACGGACTACATGACCTCTCTCTCTCTCTCTCTCTCTCTCTCTCTCTCTCTCTCTCTCTCTCTCTCTCTCTCTCTCTCTCCATAAAGTCTATCCAGTACAACACAATAGTTGAAAATCGTTCGGTGGCCATCGGAAACAACCAAACTTGAATTCCTTCATTGCATGCTTCAGGGACATTCAGTGGTTTGTCATCTGTTCAGCAAGGACAGTAGGCAGACGGAAAGTTGAAAAAAGACCTCAGTGACCTCAGCCCTGGCTCTTCCCCCACCCCCTTCACTTCCACCCACGCCCTCGCCTCATTCCTCCTTCTCCTCCTTTTAATGTTAAAGAAACAATTGCTGAATCTCCTCCTCCTCCTTCCCCTCCCTTGTCAGCTGGTTGGAAGCAGTAGAACAGTAACAGCTATTGCTATATCCGCACCCCTTGCTGAGGGTCTCATCCCACTAAACTGTCTGCCTCTCAACATCCCCACGGCTTTCTTTATTGCTTTGTACTCGTAGGTTCTTGTGAGAGGTGGCAGAGAGGGGAGGAGGGGGGGGGGGGGGGGGGGGGCACGGCGATTGGCTTAAGAAGAGGGGAGAGGGTTGTTAGGGAGGAGAGGATAGGGTGAAGGCGAGAGGGAGTGGGCTTCGTTGTAAGAGAAAGCCAAACCCAAGGAGGGACATTTGGCAATGCTAGACCAGCTGGTTTTGAAAGGCCGGTCAGACGTGTTGAACCAGTTGGACGATAAGATGACAGACCTCTCTTAACCCTTTCAGAGCTAAGGTCAATGCACGTTTATACAAAGTTTGTGGAATCCCTGTTCACTACTTCCGTTTAAATCATTCGTTTCATTTCGTTTCATTTCATTTTTTGAGTGCAATTTAGAGCTGGTGTCGTTTGATTTGCTCCATTCTTTGGAGAATTTTTTTTTTTAAATAAAAGCTTGGACTTAAAACAGTGGGGGGTGAGGTGGGATAATACGATAGAATAGCACACACACACACACACACACACACACACACACACACACACACACACACACACACACACACACACACACACACACACACACACACAGCAGAGGCTCGCACACGTGCATGTGCGTGCGCAGAGCATGTGTGCATGCATGCATGCATGCACACACAGCAAGCATGTGGTCACATAAAGCAAAGCAAAACACCTGCAACGCAGACATAAAAAAAAAAAAAAAGAGAGAGAGAGAGAGAGAGAGAGAGAGAGAGAGAGAGAGAGAGAGAGAGAGAGTTAGTAAACCTTTCGTATCTGTCTGTCCTACAGTTGTCACAGGGGAAGAAATCCTCTTGTAGGCGCAGAGGTCAAGATGCATTTCCCTTAAGAGAAATATAAAGTCCAAAGTAACCAGCCAGCTTCCAAACCCATGCTGACAGTCTTGGAGAACTGGGTTTTCCAGCCCCCAGGACACGGCTGGGTAGGGAACGACAGCTACAGGGTTTCCTGGCACCCGTCATTTGGCGTTCAGTAAACCAGTGTCATGAAACGAGTGCTGCTTTCAATTGATGTCCTGTCAACAGTTCTGGACAGTAAAGTCATAGTCGGCTAAAACTCACTGCTAGTTTTAAAGACAAGGGGACAGGTCTTGAGAGAGAGAGAGAGAGAGAGAGAGAGAGAGAGAGAGAGAGAGAGAGAGAGAGAGAGAGGAGAGAGAGATGAGGGAGAGAGAGGGGTGAGGGAGGGAGGGAGTAATATGAGAGAGAGAGAAGAGGAGAGGTTGTGAAGGAGACAGAGATACAGACAGACAGAAATAGACAGAAGAAAAGGGAAGGGAGAAGGGGAGGGGGGTGACATAGACTCTCCCTTCCCCTCTCACGCTTACATCGCCAGTTGCTGTTCATAAATCTCTTGCAGATGTGGTGAGATAGAATCGCTGGCCGACAAAAGACATCGCTCGTAGACGTGTAGTAATCAGGAATCGTCGGCAGCCTCAAAGGTCAACACAGTTCCACGAAATAAAACGAACAGACAAAAACAAACAAACAAACAAACAAAAAAAACAGGGCACCTCTAAGACAGTCTCTGGCAGCTGGTCTCCCCCTTCACCCCACATGCACCGAACTGTTGTGAGTCACGGATGGCAGTGCAGCCCAGCAACCATCACCACAGTCATGGCCCAGTGCTGCAGAGGCTGTCTGCTTCGGCCATTAGGCTGTCTGGTTCGGCCATTTGAATCAAGGCCATGCTGCAAGGTGCCCTCATCCACACCTGCCTCATATCCTGAAGCAGTCTAAAGA
>CM031608.1:92307236-92318149 GCA_018398815.1 Conus ventricosus | reverse complement strand
GGTGGTGAGGTGGTGAGGAGTGTATGTTTGTGGTGCGTGCGTGCGCGTGCGTGCGTGCGTGCGTGTGCGTGCGTGCTGTGTGTGTGTGTGTGTTGTGTGTGTGTGTGTGTGTGTGCGTGTGTGTGTGTGCGCGCGCGCTCGCGCGCGCGCGCGCTTTTGTGTATGCATGCATGTGTATGTGGTTTTCTGTTTCTTTGATATTTTCTTAAATGCACAGATTCAGGATAAGTCATATTATTTACAGTCTCGGCAACTTAAGAGTCCGTATTTCAGGGTGAGTGCTGTCTGGGTGGAAATGCACAATGCATGAATACAAACACTGACAACACTCTGTGTTAGGATACTGAATTCTCTCCAGCTCAATACTTTTGTTTTCTTTTAAGTAAGAAAAACGTCCGCAGGCACAGTGCATATATGTACTCTGTTTTCCAGAAGGTTTGTCAGTTGTTTTATAACTTGATGCTTTAAAGAAATAGGTTAAACAGAGACGAAGAGAAATGGGACCCACACAAATACAGCCCTGAGGAAGAAGATTGGAAATGTTGTTGAAGATTTTTGTAACTTTTCTGTTTGATGTTCCCTCAAGGCCGTCCGTTATGAGTTTAAGTGAGTTCCCCTTGTGGAACACTGCAGGACAGTGAAACATGCATCGGCTCTGGAAGAAATTTGATGTTCCCAGTTGGCTGCCTACACACACACAGTTTTTGCTGTGTCTTTGTTTTTCTTTTGCATTACCAAATTTTTTAGGCATTTGCATTAAGAATTACAAAGTGGCATTTAGCGTTCAAACGAGTATCAGATGGTTTTGGTTACTTTTCTTTGTTTATTTTTGTTGTTCATATCAATGTTGTTCTTGATGTTTTTTTGCTTGTTTGTTTTTTTTGTTTTTGGGGATGGGTAAACATTCAACCTGCACCACAAAACAAAGTATTTATATAGTGCTATCAAGATTAGGTTCCTGTAAACTTTGGAGAGACAAAACCTTGGTTCAAAGCCAAGAATCCGGTGTTTATCTGCCGAATGTTTTCTCCGACCAGGTCCTGCATTTCTAGATGCCTTTGAGGAGAGGAGGAGGAGAAGGGAGGGTCCGATTGTTTTTTTTCAGGTCAGTAATTCATGTCAGTCACCGGACTGGGCACGAGGGAAATGTTAATGTGTGGGCCATAAAACCAGAAAGCATGTGATTCAGACACGAAGAATAAAACGGATGAGTAATTAACGTAATGGTTGAGGGAGATTAGATGACCCTGCCAGAATTTATCGTCCTGTTCTTTTCTTTACTCTCTCAGTGCCGTCGTCAGAGTCATGCTGCAGCGAGGCCAGACCCCAATGTCAGATCGATAGGCTCCAGCACAAGGGAGGTTACTGAAAGACCGAAACCTCTTTGTTGTGGGAGGAAGAGAAAGCCCAAAATAGGTTTGAAAGGTGGATACACTTTCATTCATCACCACTCCCCGTCCCATTTAAGAACAGCGCTGGACTTGTTGCTGATGACTTGAAATGATGATGATGCAGGACGTCAAAGCCAGTGACTGAAGAATGGCACAGTGCTGGGAGGACGTCATAGCCAGTGACTGAAGAAATGGCACAGTGCTGGCAGGACGTCACTTGCCAGTGACTGAAGAATGGCACAGTGCTGACAGACGTCATAGCCAGTGACTGAAGAATGGCACAGTGCTGGGAGGACGTCAATAGCCAGTGACTGAAGAATGGCACAGTGCTGACAGGACGTCATAGCCAGTGACTGAAGAATGGCACAGTGCTGACAGGACGTCATAGCCAGTGACTGAAGAATGGCACAGTGCTGGCAGGACGTCATAGCCAGTGACTGAAGAATGGCACAGTGCTGACAGGACGTTCATAGCCAGTGACTGAAGAATGGCACAGTGCTGGGAGGACGTCATAGCCAGTGACTGAAGAATGGCACAGTGCTGGGAGGACGTCATAGCCAGTGACTGAAGAATGGCACACACACAGGCTTCACACACATACTGGCTTAATCTACGTGCCACTTTGCCTCTCTCTCTCTCTCCCCTCTCTCCTCTCTCTCTCAACTCTCTCTCTCTCTCTCTCTCTCCTCTCTCTCTCTCTCTCTCTCCTCTCTCTGTCCCTCACACACACAGACACACACGCACACACACACACACACGCGCGCGCGCGCGCGTGCGTACACACACTCACTCACAATAGATAAAATAATTGGTAAGGAGAAAACAAACGCGGGCAAACAAATCACAAAATCGTTATGAATATGGCTTGTTGTTAAGTTAGTTTCAAATTTAACGTCTATCCACTCCAGTGATATTAGACGGAAAAAAACCCAAAAAAAACCAACAACAACAAAAAAACAACCAAACAAACAAAAACCTACGTCAATGAAAACAGTCAAACAAAAGCCTCATGATAAAGTGATAAAGCTAGAAAGCTACAAATGGTTTTGATATGGGAGAGTACAGTGAGAGGTAGGGGACGGATAAGGATGGTCCTTTCGTATATGTTATGTAAATTTAGTAGTAGGTTAATGATTGACTCACTTAAAAGTAACCTCATAAGTATGAGTAAATAAATGTAAGAAACTATAAGTACTTACTTATTGGACTCTTTGATAAAGAATTAAAGAATTCATAGGTTAATGCTGGTGATTCGAAAATATATTGTAATAGTATATATAGAAAGTATGGGTATAAATTGTTTGATAGCGGCACGTGAGATAATATGATCAACTGTGATGCTCTGTCCACAAACACATGAGGCATTTTTACTAAATTTTGTTGTAAAAGCATCGACTTTCCACTTATACATCAGGACGATAACTTCCTGCTGATGTGGGAGTCTGTTTTTAAGTTTGCAATACTAAAATCTGCGTAAATAAGCTTTTTGTGAGACTTTTTGAAGTAATTCTGGAAATGGTTCCAAGCAAATGATTCCACTATACTGTATTGTTCTTGAACCGTAGTGGAAAATCTATCCTGAGAGACTCTGAACTACATTTGCACCTTGTTTTGCAGGTGTGTGTGTGTGTGTGTGTGTGTGTGTGTGTGGTGTGTGTGTGTGTGTGTGTGTGTGAGAGAGAGAGAGAGAAGAGAGAGAGAGAGTGTGTGTGTGTGTGTGTGTGTGTTTGTGAGAGAGAGAGAGAGAGAGAGAGAGAGAGAGAGAGAGAGAGAGTGCGTGTGTGTGTGTGTGTGTGTGTGTGTGTGTGTGTGTGTGTGTGTGTGTGAGGTTATGGAAACCACAAAAACTCGTTGATGTGTCTACAAATGGCGGGTATGCCCTGAGGTACATTCCTGCACAGACAGTGATCCATTTGTAACCAGTCACCTCGCCCTAGTTATGATCAGTGGGCAATTTCAAATAATCTGTCTGAACAGATTTGGATCTGCCCTTTTTTCTGTCCCATTTTCTGTTCCGCCTTAGTGGCAGTGAACCCACGCCGCTCAGTCCGACCCCCCGCTCCCCCCCCCCCCCCCCACCCCCTCCCCGTCCACAGCTGCAGTCGGGCCTGGCCCGCAGCAGCCCCGGCACTGGCAATCCACAGGGAGCAGTCAGTGTCAAGTAGTCAAGAGGCAATTACCCACCGGAGGAGACCCCCCACTGCACAGCTGCCGAGTCACTCCGGTGGTGTTCAGTGGCGCCTGTTCTGATCCAACATACTCAGGACACCACCTGCTAAGCCCCCTACTGACGACAACAATTGCTTAATCACGGAGGCGGCGTGAGTGAGCTGTCCCTCCAGAGGGCGCCACCACGTCCGTCCAACGACAGCCCCCATGGACTCGCCGATACCGGTGACCCTGATGGAATCAGACCTAGACCACAGACGTGGAGAGGACATCGTAACTCAGGTCACAATGAGAGCAGGGCATGAAGGGACACTGAAATTTGAGACTTTTTTTTTAATGCTGATAGATGAGAATGAGGATGATGAAGATGATGCTACAGATTTCCATTCCGGTCTGAGACTACATGACAGGGCTGTACTCTACGCTTCCATTTCATAATATATCCCGGCATCAACCAGGCCAGAGAGATACAGACACCTGCAGCGTTGGTTAGGAAATTTGAGCAGCACTCTCAGAGACAGTGGATGAAACTCGACTGTGTGGTCCCAGTCTTCCCTATTGAGCCCGTAGCAAAGTTACCTCTAGATAGGAGCCGGCCGGGTAGAAAAAAGTCACACATGGCTCTGATGAGAATCGAACCCACGACCTTCCAGCCGGAGTCCGTGACGCTAACCCCTTCGCCACGGCGGCTGGTTTTGGATTCGGATTCACTCCACCACAGATTAGCTGCAAAATTCAATGGAGTTTTTCTTGGGCCACGTTTCATCTGTCAACCAAATTTGATCAAAATCGGTCGAGGAGTTATAACGTTCTCCTGCTGACAGACAGACAGACAGACAGACAAACAAACAAACAAACGAACGTGCATGAAAACATTATCTTGTAAACAGTAGTGACAGCCTCTCATTTTGTCACATTTGTGCCAGTACCCGTATGTCTGATAGTTCCTATTCAATGTTTATTTGCTTGTTCGGTTTGTTGTTTTTTTTTTTTTTTTTTTTTTTTTTTTTCAAATCACTAGCGGTCTCTACAGTAGCTACTGCATTAAGCTAGACGTGCAGATGGAAAATCACGTTTGAGGAGCAATTTGATAGAATATTCTTGTTTCGAAAAATTGCCTGAGAACCTCATAGCATGAAATTCTAAACGTTTTGCAGCGCATATTTCAGAAAGAGAGAAGAGAGAGAGGAGAAGGAGAGAGAGAGAGAGAGAGAGAGAGAGAGAGAGAGAGAGAGAGAGGCAGACAGACAGACAGAGAGACAGAGACAGAGACAGAGAGAGAGGTGAAATAAAGGGGCTGGGAGGAAACTCCTGTAAAGCACTAAGTCTTCAATTACCGTCCCCTCCCTCATCCTCCTTCCCCCCTCCCCCCTCCCCCTCCCCTCCCAGCTTGCTCTCTGCCCGCGCTCTTAGCCCCGACTTCACTCAACAGCAAATTAACTCCCCTGACTTCCGTCCACTTCCCTCCCTTGTGTGCCCGCCAGCCTGCTTGGACGGCGTACACGGAGCTCGCCACTAGACCTCCCTGTCAAAATATTGACGTGTTTATTAGCTGTCCCCCCTCCCACCCTCCACCCTCCATCCTTCACCCACCCACCCCCCCACCCCCACCCCGTTGAAAATGTAGCAAATGTCCTCGACCGGTGGGTGTAGTAGGCCCACCTGTGTTCTTCATCTCTCACTGCACTTGGCCTGTCTCAGTTGTCATGGCAGCATGCCTGGACAGTTTTTATTATACTCTTCCTGTTAAGTTGTGCACGTCACTTCAGCCCTCGCTTCCTCCTCCGTTTATCTTGTTTTGTGTGTATGTGGGTCGGATTTTCTTCATATCTTGAAAGACATTATTTATGATGGTAAGGCCATGTATTTTGACAGGTGACATCCCATTTGGTCTACTCCCATTTCGTCTACTCCCATTTCGTCTACTACTCCCATTTCGTCTATTTCCATACTGACCATACTGCAAGGCTCCCCCCTGGCGTAACCAGTGTCCCAGTCTACTCCAAAGCAGAATCGATGGTCTTTAGATTAGAGTAGGGCGAAGCCCGAGAGAGGACGAAGGACGAATGAACGAAGGCCGTTAGGCCAAGTCGTGCTCACACATTTCTGTGTAGGCGAAATGGGAGTAGACCAAATGGGAAGTAACCTTTTGACACAGGTGTTTTTTTTCTTTTTCTAGAGGGCCTTCTCAAGGCACTTTACAACACAATTCTTTGTCTCCTAAGTCCCCGTTATCCCTCCCACTCCCTTATCGCACTTCACTCTCTCTCTCCTCTCTCTCCTCTCTCTCCTCTCTCTCTCTCTCTTCTCTCTCTCTCCTCTCCTCTCTCTCTCTCATCTCTCTCTCTGAATGTAAAGAGATTGGTTTTACTCGGTGACTTCAATGTAGATCTTTGAAATCAAACAGCCAATGGAGCCAAACGATAAGTGTGTTGAATTTACATCAGATTATCAAAACACCCACCAGAGAAACACCAACTTCAAAGACAATCATTGACCATATCTATATCTCAAATGAAAATAACATACTAGAAGCTTGTGTACCAGTCTTCTCTTCTAGTGATCATTACCCAGTGTGTGTTACATGGTCTAACATGGAGTGAAAATCCCAAAACCAGGCCACAAAACCATAACCTATCGTTGCCTTCTCAAAATTTAACGAACAAAACTTTCTGCTTGATTTAATGAACTCAGAACTTAATACAGTATACAATATTGCTGATCCGGATTCAGCGATTGACTTTTGGATCGAAATTTTTACAGAAGTCTATAACAGACATGCTCCGTTAAAAACAATCAGAGTAAAGCATATCCCAAACCACCGTGGTACACGAAAGAATTACAGGAGGCGTGCTACCTTAGAGACCTTTTGAAAGAACATGGCTATGAAGAAGAATCAAGACACTAAGAAACACATAAACTCTCAGAAGCGCAGGGAAAAAACTAAATACTATCGCGAGTTATTAACTTCCAAACAAAATCCAAAACTGGTTTGGCAAGCAATAAACCAGCTTAACAACAACAGTTCTTCTTCAAAATCAACTGTTATCAAAGGTATTTCTGCTGAACAACTTAACACTCACTCTCTACCATTCTAGATACAGTTTGTTACTACTGATCATTCAAGCGCTAATGAACTTAAAGAACTCCATCAATTTTGTCACGACAAACAAATCACGTCTGAACTAAACATCCACTTATAACTGTGCACGAGGTGTATCAGTACCTACTTCATCTCAAACAGTCAGGAACACGTGGACTAGATGGCATAGATGGCAAAATTCTGAAACTCTCGGCTCCAGTAATAACTGACACGTTAACGTATATCTTTAATCTGTGCATAGATAAAAAGTTACTTTCCTAATGCGTTCAAAAAAGCAAAAGTATACCCATTCATAAAACTGGTGATAGTACTGATCCTTCAAACTACAGACCAATATCAATCTTATCTAATCCTTTCCAAACCTCTAGAAAAGCATTTAAATAAACACATCCTTCATCACTTCAACAAGTACGATTTGCTCCATCCCGGACAGTCTGGTTTCAGACAGAAACATTCCTGCCATTCTGCATTAATCAATCTTGTAGATGTGTGGCTTAATAATATTAATAACAACAGATATTGTGGTGTCTTATTCGTCGATTTTAAAAAAGCATTCGATGTCATTGACCACATCTCCTTATTCGAAAACTGGAGATATACGGTCTTTCAAAATCCGCCCTTATCCTTCTAAAAATCATACATACACAAAACGACAACAAATGCGTCTTATCGGGACGGCTGTCTCTTTCTATAACAACTCTTAAGTATGGCGTTCCACAAGGCTCCATTTAGGCCCGTTACTCTTCTCAATCTACATTAATGACCTACCCCTACATGTGAGATCTACATGCGAACCTCTTTGCAGATGACACCACAATTCACACCAGCCATAATGATCCTTCCAGTCTTTCAAAACATTTGCAAGAGAGTACCAACGACCTTGTAAAATGGACCGAACTAAATCATATGTCACTTCACCCTCAAAAAACAAAACTCATGTACATTACAACTAGGCAAAAAAGACAAAAGCTCACCAATGGTTTCCCTCCTATACACCTCAATAATGTACTTGTGGAACAAGTCACTCATCATAAAGTATAGGACTAATAATTGACAATAGTCTCAGCTGGAATCCCCACATAACGTTACTATGCAAAAAGCTCTCCCAGAAAGTCTATCAGCTCACCAAAATCAAACACTTTCTGACCTTCACTCACGAAAACTTTTTTCCATGCTCATATTCAGTCTCATGTTGATTATGCATCGACTATATGGGATTCTGCAAGTGCAAAACACACTCAAACCATTGTTCAGAGCCACATAAACGAGCGCTCAAACTAATCCTTCTGAAGAAAACTAGCCTCGAAAGCTCTGATTATAAACATCTTCACATTCTTCCATTCAGCCAGAGACTCAAATACAACAAAGGGCTATGATGCACAAGATTCTGACCGGGAATGCTCCAACAACTTAATGAGACGATCTCAAAAGTCTCGTCGAGAAACTCCCACAAACATCCATATCCCAATCCCCAGAAATTGACCTATTTAAATCAAGTCTAACGTACTCGGGAACCTCTTTGTGGAACTCCCTTCCAGAATACATCAAACAAATCCATTGTACCACAACTTTCAAAAACACTTACCTTACCCATCTTCTGCGGTAAAAAATAATTTAAAAAAAAACATAAAAATAAAATAAAATAAAAAAACCATAAGTAATACCAAGTAATCACAAAAGCATAAATCATCCCTTTTCATGTACTTAACCAATTTGTCTTTTCTAACTTTTTTTTTCTTCTTCTCTTTTTTCATGTATCAAGTATCTTGATATATAAATATATATATATATATATGTGTGTGTGTGTGTGTGTGGTGTGTGTGTGTGTGGTGTGATGTGTATATGTGTGCATAGGGATATAATCTATGAAAAATGATTATATGTTGTCCCCTTTTTCACTCTCTCTCTCTCTCTCTCTCACTCCTCTCTCTCTCATCTCTCTCTCCCTCTCTCTCTCTCTCTCTCTCTCTGCCTCTCTCATTCTCTCTCTCTCTCTCTCTCTCTCTCTCTCTCTCTCATCTCTCTCTCTCCTCTCCACTCTCTCTCTCTCCTCTCCTCTCTCTCTCTCTCTCCTCTGTCTGTGCATGTGTGCGTGTGTATGCTCCGAATTTCGTATATATTTTGTCATGTTCATTTACTGTCTGATTTTAATACAGGCTAATTATTGTGCGTTTTAGTACAGTTCCATTTCAAATCATTACATCTCATGCTGTTCCCCCTCTCCCTTTCCATCCTCTCTCTCTCTCTCTCTCTCTCTTTTTTTTCCTTCCCATCCTCCCCCCCCCCCCCCCCCCCAATGTCACTCACTTTGCTTAATACGTTCGACGTATTCATCCTTTGCAAAATGACGCATTGGTGCCTAGCCTCTCTCTCTCTCTCTCTCCTCACTCACTCCCTCTCTCTTCCCTCCTCCTCCTCTCTCTCTCCTCTCTCTCTCCTCACCTCTCTCCTCCACTCTCTCCCCTCTCTCTCCCTCTCCTCCTCCTTCTCCTCTCTCTCTCTCCTCTCTCTCTCTCTCCTCTCCTCTTCGTTCTCTCTCTCTTCTATGCGTGCAACGTGCGAATAGTGTGTTCAAATAGTCAAATCCCTTCACTGCTTTTCTCTCCCATCGTGTACGTTGTAGTACACTTACCTATTTTCCCCAGCCCACCTCACTCCCTACACCCGCTCTCACCTTCCTCTTCATCATTATTATTCTCTTTTTTATTCATTTTTTTTTTTTTTATCATTTAGTTGTTGTTTTGTTTATTGTTATTCTTATTTTTTTTTTGTTTTTCATTTATCTTCTATTTTCATTCCTGAGTCCTCTATGATTACATGACCCGCTTTTCTTGCTTCTCTTGATTTCTTACATTAATTGATTTCCTGCATGTTGTATCCCTACTCAGCGAGACTGGATGTAAAAAAGCACGTTAGTCTTATCTATTATCCTCGAGAAATCAAGAATTTTGTCTTGTCTTGTCTTGTCTCTCACTCTCTCTTCTCTCCTCTCATCTCTCTCTCTCTTCTCCTTCTATTTCTCTCACCCCCCCCCACCCACCCACCTCTCCTCAGGCAACCCACACCACGCACGCAGCACGCACACACACACTCACACGCACGCAGTCACCATCACACAACACACACAACACACAAAGCACCACACACACACACACACACACCCACTACACACCACTCAACGTACACACACACACACACCTATCCCTCCCCAAACCCCCATCTCCTTTTCCTTCTTTTCTCGTGCACAGCTGCCTTGCGATCTCTCCACTGACTCATTAAGTATTCTGACCGGGCTGTCTAGGCGCTAATTTATGAATGTGACTGTGTTTGTCTCTGGGCGTAAGGAGAGAGAGAGAGAGAGAGAGAGAGAGAGGAGAGAGAAGAGATAGAGAGTGGGGGGGGGGTGTAAAGGGGCGAGAGAGAGAAAGAAATAGTGTGTGTCTGTGTCTGTTTTGGGCGTAAGGAAAGAGGGGGTGGTAAGGTGGAGAGAGAGAGAGAGAGAGAGAGAGAGAGAGAGAGAGAGAGAGAGAGAGAGAGAGTCTGTGTCGTCTGTCCGTGTGAAAAAAAAAACAAACAAAAAAAACAAAAAAAAAGGAAGGAAGAATAAGAATTCGTTCACATAAAGGCAACTTGGAAAAGAATTTTCTGTCAATAAAAATCATGTCTTTGCAAAATTCCCCAGAGAACTTGCAAACTTTTACAAAAAAACAAACAACAAACAAACACAGAGGTTACTGTTCCTAAATTCCCGACCGAATCTGTCAGGTCGTCTGGAGGGTTCTGGTTGATGAGTGGTCGCTGGCTTTATCTTGCTTGTGTTTTTTTTTTTTCCAAAAATAGATCATTTTCAGATTAAACATAGGTGTTTTTCTTGAATCTAAATTTCATTTATCTAATCGAAGTGAAATAAATATTCTCTAGTGTGTTTCTATTAAATTTTCAACTCCAAAGATTGATTAAAAGGCAGAACAATTTCAATCCACTGAAGTTTCATCGTAGAAAATCATCGTCACGGTCATCTCTCTCTCTTCTCTCTCTCTCTCTCTCTCTCTCTCTCTCTCTCTCTCTCTCTCTCCTCTCTCCTCTCTCTGTCCTTGTCTGTCTGTCTGCTGTCATTTACTGTATTCAGTCCCCCCCCCACTCATCTCTCACGTCACTCCCCACCCCACCCACACCTGTGTCTGTGTCTTCTGTCCCTCTTTTTTGGCGTCCCTATTCCTGTGAACAAGAAGGAAAGTCTTTTTTTTTTA
>CM031608.1:92295811-92307136 GCA_018398815.1 Conus ventricosus | reverse complement strand
GCTCACGTTGTTTTCAAGATCCACAGTTTGCCACCATGTATACGACATATGAAGGGTAGAAGGAAAGACACAACTTTATATCGACATGAGAACTTCGAGTACAGATGTGTTGAAACGCTGCGGGTTAACGCGATACCTGTCATGCACAGATGCTGATGCAACAGGCCGAGCGATCATCAGAGATGACGTGTGCGCAGTCAACAACCCCCACTCACACGGACCGCTTCCAGACAACCACTTCACGATACAAAAGGTACGGCCGGTTACCATGGTTAAAAATTTAGTTTTCAAAGAAACAAAAAAACAGCACACATGAACACGCACACACAAAAAAAAACATCTTTTCTCTTTTCCCCTCACTCAGTCTCGATCTCTGCAAACGAATTTTGTTCAGGTGTAAATTTGGAGCGTTCCCTGAAGATGCTGAAGTAATTTTTTTTCTTTTTCCTATTTAGAGACACTGTGGGGTCGACGGGGGTTTTTGCTATCATCTTCACTGACTCTGGACGCGAGACGCACACACACTTTGACGGGTATGAGGGCCCCTTATTCTGCGATGGAACGTTCAAAGTGACGCCACCACTTTTAATTCCTACTTACTGTGCATCTACAACTGGAGAACCACGTTTTCCCTCTCTTCTCGCACTGCTGACCTCGAGATCGCAGCAACTGTATGAAGCATGCTTGAACAGGATGAAGCAAGACATGGGCTTGATCACCATTTCCCGCACGATGACGGATTACGAAATAGGACTTATGAACGCCTGTCGTGAAGTCTTTGACTGTCCAAGTCATGGGTGTTGGTTTCACTATTCACAAGCGCTTTTAAAGCGGGTGGGGTAAAACTGGGGCTGTTGGGAACATTCAATGGAAACCGATCTGAAACGATTCATCCACAGTTGATGACCTTAGCACTTCTACCAGCCGAAAACGTCGAGGCAACATTTCATGAACTGCGAAACCAGCGACCTCGACTTGCGCCCATACAGAACGGAAGCTGAGCGATTTCCTTAGGTACTATGAACGTTACTGGTCCCGGGTAATTACCCCTGAAATACTCTCAGTGTTTGGTCTTCCACAGCGAACCAACAATAGCGTTGAAAGTTTCCACGCCCGTGCTGAGGCGCAGATGGGTATCCTCATCCGAATTTCTACAAATTCTTGGGATTTTTCAACAAATTGATAGAATGCAAACTAAATGATCTTTCTCTTCTGACAAACGGCGAGGAGATCGCGAGGAGGGTTCGGTGTTGCAGATCACTAATGAGCGACGTCTTGCAGCCATTGGCGTACAATCACAGGTCAACAAAACACACCGTGGGGCCCTTCGTCAAAAGAGCATGCTCGTTCATTAGAAGATACGCCGAAGATCACGCTGAGGCATCAGACTCCCAAAACTGACGAAGATGGCAAAGCTGATGGGGCACGAGAAGGCAGTACAGATAGAGAGCCAGAAAGAGAAGAGGAAAAAGTCAGCGACCAGGATGATCAGGACGACAACACCCCCACAAGGGCACCTGAAACTTGTGCCCCGTTTGTTCTTGAACCCCCGGAGCGCAGTTTTCGTCCCTTGCGGACATGGGCCCTTTTGTTATGACTGTGGGATTCGCATTCGGGGCAACGTGGGTACCCAACAACAGATGTCACTGCTGCCGTGCTGATATAGCGAGTGTGGTTCGGGTTTTTTGGAATGACATAGACAAGACCGAATTCCATATTATTATTTACTTTAATGCACATACATTTTGAATATATACGGTGAAAAAAAGAAACGTGAATGATTTCGTATGTAATGTATTGGCGGGATTTGCGTAGATTTATGAGAAAACATTAAGTGCTTAGTTTTTTGATGATTTTTTGCATGTCTTTATTGTCTCCATTTTTTAAAAGAGAAAATCTTTTTGTAGTCAGCCATTATGAGAGAACAAAAATATAAAACAAACATGAAGAAAATTCTAGCACACACACACACAAATGTCACGGTCAAAATAAACACAAGCAAAAGTCGTGGTTAGTCGCCAGCCGGTTCGAATCGGCTTAAGCCGACTCAGACATCCCGACGCCTTCAAGCATCGCCTCAGCCAATTTGGGACCCGGGAGGAGGCTAATCCTCATCCTCCCCGGAGACGGTCCGGTCCACCCAGACAGATAAGTAGCTGGACGACAGGTCTCGACAGGTCTGGTCAGACATCTGGGCGCCTACCTAGACTCATCTAGCCA
This sequence comes from Conus ventricosus, assembly GCA_018398815.1. Classification (NCBI taxonomy): domain Eukaryota; kingdom Metazoa; phylum Mollusca; class Gastropoda; order Neogastropoda; family Conidae; genus Conus; species Conus ventricosus. The sequence continues at coordinate 92,304,916 of CM031608.1, read as the reverse complement.
ATTTACAATGACCAGTGCCCACACGTTAAGCCACACGGCGCCAGTTAAGTAGGGAAGGGGGGAAGGTAGTACGTGGTGGGGGTGAAATCTAGCTAATCAATTAAATGACCAATTGACCACCACAGAGAGTAAGGCGTGTAGGCGTGACTGTCATGATTTGAATATCCAATGGAATTAGAGGGAGATAACTTCGGCTACGAGGCGGTAAAAATACTGACCAATGGTACTCGCCCTTTTTGACAGATCGGAACGGGATAAGAAGGATGTGAGAGTGAGAGAACGGGGGAACGAGGGGAAGAACGAACAGAGAGAGAGAGAGGAAGAGGTTCTGGGTGTAGGTCTGCTTGAGAGAGAAGCAGAGAGATGAGGGGAGGAGAGAAGAGAATCAAGTTGAGAGATTAGCGTGAGATAGTCTGCAGAGGAAGGACTAAAGAGAGATGTGGAAAGAGAGAGTTGCTAACTAATGAAGAGAAAAAGAAAGAAAAGAAAAGGAAAAGAAAAGCAACCATGTCCATTTAATAGAGCAGACTAGGAGAGAGAGAGAGAGTGCAATGCGTTATTGCAGGAAGAAAGAAAGGAGAACAGATCGATGTTGATAGTCACTGTTCCATCTTAACCGGGGTTCGACCTCATACCTGGCAGCGTCACTTCGTCAAGCAGAACCACAGACCAACGCCAGTGCCAGCAGACCAATACCAGTGCCAGCAGTTGCGTCGTGTTGTGAAAGTGACAGTGAAAAGAAAAAAAAAGAGAAAAGAAAAAGACAGTGATTCGTGAATAGTTAAGATCACCTGGCCAGGTAAAGTAGAAATCTATTTATACCCGGGTTAGTTAATGATGTTTTAGATAAATGATTTTGTGAAGTTCAGGAAAGAGAGAATGTTTTATTTTGTTTGATTCCATATGCATTGATGGTTCTTTCTATGATCATGTGTAGTAAAGTTATAGACTTTACTAGTGGTTTGATGTGACGAATGCATGATATATGAATGAGATTGTAAGCAAGCTGTGAGTGTGTTTGGGCTGTGCGCTAGTCCTTCCTCCATCGACATCACCCGAGGTTGACACACACACACACACACACACACACACACACACACACACACACACACACACACACACACACACCACAATTTCACAAACAAGCGTGCGTTATTCAAGCAACACCAGCAGACCTTCACTGTATCAATAGTAATAGTAATAACTTAAACAGCGTCAAATTTAAAAACTGAATTCGGTGTCAGGCAATAATTGGAATTCGGTGTTAGGCGGCATTTGGCATTTCGATATTAGGCGACGTTTGGCATTCTATGTTAGGCAACAATTGGAATTCGGTGTTAGGCGGCATTTGGCATTTCGATATTAGGCGACATCTGGCTTTCTATGTTAGACGACAATTGGCATTTCGACATTGGGCGACAATTGGCAATTCGTCATTAGGCGACAATGGAGCAATTCGACGTTAGGCGACAATGGTAATTCGGTGTTAATCATGTTACCCGTGAAAATGATGTTATTGAAAATGATCAGGAAAAACACAGGATTAAGCAAAAACTAAAATCTGAAAAGTTTAGTAAATTAGTATTGAAAACGGATAATCCTACACAGTATGCATGTTTGTAGGGTTTACTAGTTAGAGAACTAATAAATACCTAGCCTAGGGAAACCGCCCTAAACTGGTTGAGGGCGGTTGAGCTAGGCTTGGTCCACAAAGACAGGAAAAACAAAACAAACAACAACGCAGGTCGTCGTCGCCAACCCACCCCCACCACCCATCCCCATCCCCACCCCCTTCAACCCTCCTTTTCTTCCCTATGTTACCTGATGGTGCCGTGATGCCCGTGAGTGAGCGGCCAGACTGTGTCCTTGGCCACACATTCCACTCACTGCAAAGGACGCTAGAGTCTCCCTCACGCACTTCGTCAACTCACCCGTGTCCCGCACGTGGCGGACCACGGTATCTTCACGCATCAAACCGTCGTCCAATGTTTGTTTGTTTGTTTGTTGATTGGTTGGTTGTTTGTTTGTTGTTGTTTGTTTTGTTTTCCTGTCTTTGTGGACCATTCTTCAGTCTTAGTTCCGGAAACTCTCAGACATTTTTTTCTCTCGTGATGACAGTTCATGACACGCCAGCTTGTGTGTGTGTGTGTGTGTGTGTGTGTGTGTGTGTGTGTGTGTGTATGTGTGTGTGTGTGTGTGGAGTGTGTGTGTGTGTGTGTGTGTGTGTGTGTATGTGTGTGTGTGTGTGTGTGTGTTTTCGTTATCTGGTGACTAGGATGTGAAAATGTATGTATGCTGTCCAGAGTGGACACTGTCCATTCCGCAATGTCTGTCTGTTGGTCCATATGGCTGTTGTATGTTATTTTGTGGCATCTGTCCAGAGTGGACACTGTCCATTCTGCAATGTCTGTCTGTTGGTCCATATGGCTGTTGTATGTTATTTTGTGGCATCTGTCCAGAGTGGACACTGTCCATTCTGCAATGTCTGTCTGTTGGTCCATATGGCTGTTGTATGTTATTTTGTGGTATCTGTCCAGAGTGGACACTGTCCATTCTGCAATGTCTGTCTGTTGGTCCATATGGCTGTTGTATGTTATTTTGTGGCATCTGTCCAGAGTGGACACTGTCCATTCTGCAATGTCTGTCTGTTGGTCCATATGGCTGTTGTATGTTATTTTTGTGGCATCTGTCCAGAGTGGACACTGTCCATTCTGCAATGTCTGTCTGTTGGTCCATATGGCTGTTGTATGTTATTTTGTGGCATCTGTCCAGAGTGGACACTGTCCATTCTGCAATGTCTGTCTGTTGGTCCATATGGCTGTTGTATGTTATTTTGTGGCATCTGTCCAGAGTGGACACTGTCCATTCTGCAATGTCTGTCTGTTGGTCCATATGGCTGTTGTAGTTTATTTTGTGGCATCTGTCCAGAGTGGACACTGTCCATTCTGCAATGTCTGTCTGTTGGTCCATATGGCTGTTGTATGTTATTTTGTGGCATCTGTCCAGAGTGGACACTGTCCATTCTGCAATGTCTGTCTGTTGGTCCATATGGCTGTTGTATGTTTATTTTGTGGCATCTGTCCAGAGTGGACACTGTCCATTCTGCAATGTCTGTCTGTTGGTCCATATGGCTGTTGTATGTTATTTTGTGGCATCAGTCCAGAGTGGACACTGTCCATTCTGCAATGTCTGTCTGTTGGTCCATATGGCTGTTGTATGTTATTTTGTGGCATCTGTCCCAGAGTGGACACTGTCCATTCTGCAATGTCTGTCTGTTGGTCCATATGGCTGTTGTATGTTATTTTGTGGCATCTGTCCAGAGTGGACACTGTCCATTCTGCAATGTCTGTCTGTTGGTCCATATGGCTGTTGTATGTTATTTTGTGGCATCTGTCCAGAGTGGACACTGTCCATTCTGCAATGTCTGTCTGTTGGTCCATATGGCTGTTGTATGTTATTTTGTGGCATCTGTCCAGAGTGGACACTGTCCATTCTGCAATGTCTGTCTGTTGGTCCATATGGCTGTTGTATGTTATTTTGTGGCATCTGTCCAGAGTGGACACTGTCCATTCTGCAATGTCTGTCTGTTGGTCCATATGGCTGTTGTATGTTATTTTGTGGCATCTGTCCAGAGTGACACTGTCCATTCTGCAATGTCTGTCTGTTGGTCCATATGGCTGTTGTATGTTATTTTTGGCATCTGTCCAGAGTGGACACTGTCCATTCTGCAATGTCTGTCTGTTGGTCCATATGGCTGTTGTATGTTATTTTGTGGCATCTGTCCAGAGTGGACACGTCCATTCTGCAATGTCTGTCTGTTGGTCCATATGGCTGTTGTATGTTATTTTGTGGCATCTGTCCAGAGTGGACACTGTCCATTCTGCAATGCCTGTCTGTTGGTCCATATGGCTGTTGTATGTTATTTTGTGGCATCTGTCCAGAGTGGACACTGTCCATTCTGCAATGTCTGTCTGTTGGTCCATATGGCTGTTGTATGTAATTTTGTGGCATCTGTCCAGAGTGGACACTGTCCATTCTGCAATGTCTGTCTGTTGGTCCATATGGCTGTTGTATGTTATTTTGTGGCATCTGTCCAGAGTGGACACTGTCCATTCTGCAATGTCTGTCTGTTGGTCCATATGGCTGTTGTATGTTATTTTGTGGCATCTGTCCAGAGTGGACACTGTCCATTCTGCAATGTCTGTCTGTTGGTCCATATGGCTGTTGTATGTTATTTTGTGGCATCTGTCCAGAGTGGACACTGTCCATTCTGCAATGTCTGTCTGTTGGTCCATATGGCTGTTGTATGCTATTTTGTGGCATCTGTCCAGAGTGGACACTGTCCATTCTGCAATGTCTGTCTGTTGGTCCATATGGCTGTTGTATGTTATTTTGTGGCATCTGTCCAGAGTGGACACTGTCCATTCTGCAATGTCTGTCTGTTGGTCCATATGGCTGTTGTATGTTATTTTGTGGCATCTGTCCAGAGTGGACACTGTCCATTCTGCAATGTCTGTCTGTTGGGTCCATATGGCTGTTGTATGTTATTTTGTGGCATCTGTCCAGAGTGGACACTGTCCATTCTGCAATGTCTGTCTGTTGGTCCATATGGCTGTTGTATGTTATTTTGTGGCATCTGTCCAGAGTGGACACTGTCCATTCTGCAATGTCTGTCTGTTGGTCCATATGGCTGTTGTATGTTATTTTGTGGCATCAGTCCAGAGTGGACACTGTCCATTCTGCAATGTCTGTCTGTTGGTCCATATGGCTGTTGTATGTTATTTGTGGCATCTGTCCAGAGTGGACACTGTCCATTCTGCAATGTCTGTCTGTTGGTCCATATGGCTGTTGTATGTTATTTTGTGGCATCTGTCCAGAGTGGACACTGTCCATTCTGCAATGTCTGTCTGTTGGTCCATATGGCTGTTGTATGTTATTTTGTGGCATCTGTCCAGAGTGGACACTGTCCATTCTGCAATGTCTGTCTGTTGGTCCATATGGCTGTTGTATGTTATTTTGTGGCATCTGTCCAGAGTGGACACTGTCCATTCTGCAATGTCTGTCGTTGGTCCATATGGCTGTTGTATGTTATTTTGTGGCATCTGTCCAGAGTGGACACTGTCCATTCTGCAATGTCTGTCTGTTGGTCCATATGGCTGTTGTATGTTATTTTGTGGCATCTGTCCAGAGTGGACACTGTCCATTCTGCAATGTCTGTCTGTTGGTCCATATGGCTGTTGTATGTTATTTTGTGGCATCTGTCCAGATGGACACTGTCCATTCTGCAATGTCTGTCTGTTGGTCCATATGGCTGTGTATGTTATTTTGTGGCATCTGTCCAGAGTGGACACTGTCCATTCTGCAATGTCTGTCTGTTGGTCCATATGGCTGTTGTATGTTATTTTGTGGCATCTGTCCAGAGTGGACACTGTCCATTCTGCAATGCCTGTCTGTTGGTCCATATGGCTGTTGTATGTTATTTTGTGGCATCTGTCCAGAGTGGGACACTGTCCATTCTGCAATGTCTGTCTGTTGGTCCATATGGCTGTTGTATGTTATTTTGTGGCATCTGTCCAGAGTGGACACTGTCCATTCTGCAATGTCTGTCTGTTGGTCCATATGGCTGTTGTATGTTATTTTGTGGCATCTGTCCAGAGTGGACACTGTCCATTCTGCAATGTCTGTCTGTTGGTCCATATGGCTGTTGTATGTTATTTTGTGGCATCTGTCCAGAGTGGACACTGTCCATTCTGCAATGTCTGTCTGTTGGTCCATATGGCTGTTGTATGTTATTTTGTGGCATCTGTCCAGAGTGGACACTGTCCATTCTGCAATGTCTGTCTGTTGGTCCATACGGCTGTTGTATGTTATTTTGTGGTATCTGTCCAGAGTGGACACTGTCCATTCTGCAATGTCTGTCTGTTGGTCCATATGGCTGTTGTATGTTATTTTGTGGCATCTGTCCAGAGTGGACACTGTCCATTCTGCAATGTCTGTCTGTTGGTCCATATGGCTGTTGTATGTTATTTTGTGGCATCTGTCCAGAGTGGACACTGTCCATTTCTGCAATGTCTGTCTGTTGGTCCATATGGCTGTTGTATGTTATTTTGTGGCATCTGTCCAGAGTGGACACTGTCCATTCTGCAATGTCTGTCTGTTGGTCCATATGGCTGTTGTATGTTATTTTGTGGCATCTGTCCAGAGTGGACACTGTCCATTCTGCAATGTCTGTCTGTTGGTCCATATGGCTGTTGTATGTTATTTTGTGGCATCTGTCCAGAGTGGACACTGTCCATTCTGCAATGTCTGTCTGTTGGTCCATATGGCTGTTGTATGTTATTTTGTGGCATCTGTCCAGAGTGGACACTGTCCATTCTGCAATGTCTGTCTGTTGGTCCATATGGCTGTTGTATGTTATTTTGTGGCATCTGTCCAGAGTGGACACTGTCCATTCTGCAATGTCTGTCTGTTGGTCCATATGGCTGTTGTATGTTATTTTGTGGCATCTGTCCAGAGTGGACACTGTCCATTCTGCAATGTCTGTCTGTTGGTCCATATGGCTGTTGTATGTTATTTTGTGGCATCTGTCCAGAGTGGACACTGTCCATTCTGCAATGTCTGTCTGTTGGTCCATATGGCTGTTGTATGTTATTTTGTGGCATCAGTCCAGAGTGGACACTGTCCATTCTGCAATGTCTGTCTGTTGGTCCATATGGCTGTTGTATGTTATTTTGTGGCATCTGTCCAGAGTGGACACTGTCCATTCTGCAATGTCTGTCTGTTGGTCCATATGGCTGTTGTATGTTATTTTGTGGCATCTGTCCAGAGTGGACACTGTCCATTCTGCAATGTCTGTCTGTTGGTCCATATGGCTGTTGTATGTTATTTTGTGGCATCTGTCCAGAGTGGACACTGTCCATTCTGCAATGTCTGTCTGTTGGTCCATATGGCTGTTGTATGTTATTTGTGGCATCTGTCCAGAGTGGACACTGTCCATTCTGCAATGTCTGTCTGTTGGTCCATATGGCTGTTGTATGTTATTTTGTGGCATCTGTCCAGAGTGGACACTGTCCATTCTGCAATGTCTGTCTGTTGGTCCATATGGCTGTTGTATGTTATTTTGTGGCATCTGTCCAGAGTGGACACTGTCCATTCTGCAATGTCTGTCTGTTGGTCCATATGGCTGTTGTATGTTATTTTGTGGCATCTGTCCAGAGTGGACACTGTCCATTCTGCAATGTCTGTCTGTTGGTCCATATGGCTGTTGTATGTTATTTTGTGGCATCTGTCCAGAGTGGACACTGTCCATTCTGCAATGCCTGTCTGTTGGTCCATATGGCTGTTGTATGTTATTTTGTGGCATCTGTCCAGAGTGGACACTGTCCATTCTGCAATGTCTGTCTGTTGGTCCATATGGCTGTTGTATGTAATTTTGTGGCATCTGTCCAGAGTGGACACTGTCCATTCTGCAAAGTCTGTCTGTTGGTCCATATGGCTGTTGTATGTTATTTTGTGGCATCTGTCCAGAGTGGACACTGTCCATTCTGCAATGTCTGTCTGTTGGTCCATATGGCTGTTGTATGTTATTTTGTGGCATCTGTCCAGAGTGGACACTGTCCATTCTGCAATGTCTGTCTGTTGGTCCATATGGCTGTTGTATGTTATTTTGTGGCATCTGTCCAGAGTGGACACTGTCCATTCTGCAATGTCTGTCTGTTGGTCCATATGGCTGTTGTATGCTATTTTGTGGCATCTGTCCAGAGTGGACACTGTCCATTCTGCAATGTCTGTCTGTTGGTCCATATGGCTGTTGTATGTTATTTTGTGGCATCTGTCCAGAGTGGACACTGTCCATTCTGCAATGTCTGTCTGTTGGTCCATATGGCTGTTGTATGTTATTTTGTGGCATCTGTCCAGAGTGGACACTGTCCATTCTGCAATGTCTGTCTGTTGGTCCATATGGCTGTTGTATGTTATTTTGTGGCATCTGTCCAGAGTGGACACTGTCCATTCTGCAATGTCTGTCTGTTGGTCCATATGGCTGTTGTATGTTATTTTGTGGCATCTGTCCAGAGTGGACACTGTCCATTCTGCAATGTCTGTCTGTTGGTCCATATGGTGTGTTGTATGTTTATTTTGTGGCATCAGTCCAGAGTGGACACTGTCCATTCTGCAATGTCTGTCTGTTGGTCCATATGGCTGTTGTATGTTATTTTGTGGCATCTGTCCAGAGTGGACACTGTCCATTCTGCAATGTCTGTCTGTTGGTCCATATGGCTGTTGTATGTTATTTTGTGGCATCTGTCCAGAGTGGACACTGTCCATTCTGCAATGTCTGTCTGTTGGTCCATATGGCTGTTGTATGTTATTTTGTGGCATCTGTCCAGAGTGGACACTGTCCATTCTGCAATGTCTGTCTGTTGGTCCATATGGCTGTTGTATGTTATTTTGTGGCATCTGTCCAGAGTGGACACTGTCCATTCTGCAATGTCTGTCTGTTGGTCCATATGGCTGTTGTATGTTATTTGTGGCATCTGTCCAGAGTGGACACTGTCCATTCTGCAATGTCTGTCTGTTGGTCCATATGGCTGTTGTATGTTATTTTGTGGCATCTGTCCAGAGTGGACACTGTCCATTCTGCAATGTCTGTCTGTTGGTCCATATGGCTGTTGTATGTTATTTTTGTGGCATCTGTCCAGAGTGGACACTGTCCATTCTGCAATGTCTGTCTGTTGGTCCATATGGCTGTTGTATGTTATTTTGTGGCATCTGTCCAGAGTGGACACTGTCCATTCTGCAATGCCTGTCTGTTGGTCCATATGGCTGTTGTATGTTATTTTGTGGCATCTGTCCAGAGTGGACACTGTCCATTCTGCAATGCCTGTCTGTTGGTCCATATGGCTGTTGTATGTTATTTTGTGGCATCTGTCCAGAGTGGACACTGTCCATTCTGCAATGTCTGTCTGTTGGTCCATATGGCTGTTGTATGTTATTTTGTGGCATCTGTCCAGAGTGGACACTGTCCATTCTGCAATGTCTGTCTGTTGGTCCATATGGCTGTTGTATGTTATTTTTGTGGCATCTGTCCAGAGTGGACACTGTCCA
>CM031608.1:92270811-92288311 GCA_018398815.1 Conus ventricosus | reverse complement strand
TTAAAAAAAAAAGGGGGGGGGTTAGTTACCGCCAAGAACACAAAGTACAGGAGAAAACAAATGCACTTCGACCTGTTGGGTCTTCTTCAGGCAAAAACAAATAACATGTAGGACAGTGAAAACGGAGAACAAGAACCCACTTTTCTTCTCATATTCGGTGCAAAATCAAAAATGTTTTGATCATTTTTATTTTACGCCGAACCATTTCTGATTTTGCGCCGAGTATGAGAAGATACGTGGTTTCTCGTTCTTCGTTTTCACTGTCCTACATGTTATTTGTTTTTGCCTGAAGAAGACCCAACAGGTCAAAATACATTGTGTCTTGTCCTGTACTTTGTTTGTCCGTATCCCTGTCGGTAGCTAACCCCCTCTTTTTCTACGTTTTGCTTCATTTTCCGCCACTCCGTTCTGAAACTAGTGCAGCTCCTGCGTTCATTCCTGTCTTCCAGCGGAGAAAGAAAGAACCCATAACACAAACAAGAGAAAAGGAACAAAAAAAGACAGAAAGAAAGAAACCATAACACAAACAAGAGAAAAGGAACAAAAAAGACAGAAAGAAAGAACCCATAACACAAACAAGAGAAAAGGAACAAAAAAAGACAGAAAGAAAGAAAAACTGAAGGAAAGACAAACTAAAAGAAAGAGCACCAGCCTCAAATGCAAATCTCTTCTTCCTCATCTACAAAATGATCTAATGGAAGCAGAAACACCCCCCTCCCACCACCACCACCACCACCATCCCCTCACCCCTCACACCCTACCCCTCTCCACCTTTTTCTCTCCAAAGACCACACAATGAAAGCTGATACAAGTCAAGCGTTTTAACCTCAACACCTCAGGGAGCTGGAGACTCGGTGGGGGCCGGGTGCTTGACTTGCCCGGTGTTAGAAACCAAGTGGCATGAACACAATTCTGCCAGAAGCCCTGGGGTCGTGTTCAGCTCCACAGCACGTTCGTGTCGTTCACCGCAGCACGCCGTTAACGTTTTCGTGTGCCGGATGACCGTGGTTAAATACGTGTCGCCTAACGTTCCGCTAACGAGGCAAACAACACGGTGACTGTTTTCTTTTTCTTTTTGTGAGCAAACTAGATTGCTGTGTGTTGTGCAGCTGGAGACATCTCCAGACACGTCATGTCTGAGTACTGAACGAAAGATTTCACATCACCTGTTCTTTTCAATTTTACTTCTATTTCCCTTGACTGTAACTCCTATGCTCACACCTGTCTGTCTGGGACCAGATTTCTTCCAAATCAAATACCGTGACCTTTCCTACCCAGCGGGTCACAGATGGCGGATGGCAAAACTGTCTCCAGTCATTGAGATTAGCTGCGAAATAAGCCAGGCTTGCTCTGACGAACAAACAGTCTAGGACTAACTGCCAGGAGGGGGTGGGGTAACAGGTGGCGACGATGCCCTCGGTGAAATCATCCATCCGGAATAGCTCAGTTGGTAGAGCGCCGGACTCGCAATCTTGGTGATCCTGGGGTTGCGGGTTCGAACCTCCGCCGGGGTGTTTCGGTACAGGGGGATTTTTCCCTCGGAGTTAACATTGGTTCTGACTCCATTTCCCATACAGTCCTTTGAATGAGACTATAAACCGAGGTTCCGTGTGTGAACGCACGCATAACATCTTGCACACACGTAAAATCATATCACCAACTTTTGGAAGAGTAGGCCAGTTTTGCCGTTGGTATGGATGACACGTTACACATAGCATGCACCCTGCGTGAGAAATGGAAAGAATGAAGGAAGTAAGGAAAATGAGTGATCAATATTGAACGACACTGACTGGATGACACGGGAAACGACTGAATGCAGCGCCGGCTGGCAGCTCTTCAGTCGGCACTACCCAGGTAGGCAGCCCGTTGTGTAAATGAGTGTTGATTGTAAAGCGCTTAGAGCTTGGTCTCTAGCCGAGAATAGGCGCTATATAAGTATTCATTATCATCATATCATCATCATGTGTCCAACAACGCGTTCTTCATGCAATGAAGATCGACACTCGAATCTCTGGCTCCAATCCCCTCCTGAGCCCACGACTGGAGTTAAGGCTTGGGCCGCCCTACAGGAAACCTTGAAGGCTAAAGAGAGAGTGTCATGTGACGTAGCCTCACATCAAGGCATGTGACGCTCTATCACATGTAGTTAGTGATATGAATCATTTCCCCGTGCCACAATTAAAGGAAGAATATTCATGTGGCTTGACTAGTGTAGCGGGCGTCCCCAAAATAATTGTGAGTATGACTCATTCAAGAAACGAATGTGGTCATTGGGTGAAAGTGACCACTGAGTGATAGTTTAACAAGGGCTGGTAAGGTAAGGTGCTGGTCATGTGTTTTGAACACTGAGTATGCACTCACTAGGAGAAGGGGGGAAAGAGTCAGTTTTAACCCAGCAGATGGCCTAGAGACTCGAACCTGTCAGGACGGTGGTCCTCGTTGCTGACCAGTTATTACGAGGTGAGCGATAGATAGTTGGGGAAAGCTACAGGGGGAAAACTTAAAGAAGAGAGAAAGAATTCATATGTTGAATTGAGAAGCAGGTTACTTACACGAACCTTATTCGTGTTTCAGCCCTTCACCCTTCACCCTTCACCCGTCACCCTTTACCCTTCGCCCTTCACCCTTCAACTTTCACCCCGTGAGGTGGTTGAAGATGGCCATGGTGTGGGGAACACACCGGTAGTTCAGCCCCAGCAAGTACCAACTCCAGGGAGAGGAGTTGAAGCTCGTCATTTCGCAAGAGACAGAAGAAGTCGCGGAAGAGAAGACGAGACTCGTATCTCCAGGACAAGAGAATTCGAGGGGGCAGTATATTGTCTCAGAGAGAGAGGCAGGGAAAGGAGAAAGCAGGGAAGCTTTTACTTGAGGCAGGCAGGTCCTCAGTGATTACGGGAGTTATGTATTCTCCTGGTCCGGAATTTTGGGATAACGGAATGTGAAGGCCATAGCTTCATAGAAGCGGAACTAGATTATTTTATCTCTCGGTGTGAGGAGAGATACATGTGTGAAGATTGATTTGTCTCTTGGTGTGAGGAGAGATACATGTGTGCAGATTTATTTGTCTCTCAGTGCGGAGAGAGATACAGGTGTAAAATCTGTTTACAAGTTGTTGTTGTGACTTAATAAAGTGTTTTCCCTGAAGGAGAGGGGAGAAGAAAAACATTCGGTAGTGCTCCTTTTGGGTGATTGGAAAGATTGCGTGTGCGTATGGAGTAAATGCTGTCATGAATGCGGGTATGCAAGAGTGACAGTGTGACAGAGAGGCTCTGGGGCAGTGTATGCCTTCCAACAAAGCAAAATACCATCCCCCCCCCCCCCCCCCCCCCCATCGCATGAGGATCATATGATCAACACGCTCAGCTGGGAACACCCATCGAGCCACCTCTAGGCTTACAGGCATCCAGCCTCTCAATCAGTGGACAGACCCCCAAACCATGGTGCAGAACGAATGCCCTCCAGACCACCCTGTGGAGCAGAAACGTAGCAAAATCCGACTGAAAAGTCCATCTTACCAAAATTATACTGAAAAGGAGCAGCTTCGTCCCTGAGAACGAACAGCTGTCTGGAAAGAAGCAAGACCAGCTGCCAAAGGCCATCCTGCCCTTTCCATCATCAGACTTGCCACAGCCCCGAGCAGCAGACCAACCTGACATCACAGTCTGCACTCACGTCCCCTGTCTCATCCCTGAGATGGACAGGACGCTGAAATGAAGCGCTCTTACCCTTGCCAGCATTGTTGACAGGTGCCCTAAGGAGGCAAAGACCCAGGTACACACTGAGAGATCAGCAACCAACGCCGTGGCGGATGGAGGTGCAGTCATCGTGGTCAGATTCCCCGATGGTGAGACCACATGGACACACTTCAGATACTGCAAAGCCCTCGTGCAGGCCGCCTCCATAGCTCAGGCGTCAAAAGACTTTCAGCAGGTTCTTCTGTCCCACACCTTCTCCGTCCTCCACGCACACCAAAACAACAAGCTGCCTTCTCTGATTAAAGTACCGCAAGGCATTACCGCTAGACAATCGTCCTGCGATGGAGCCCTACCCACAGTGGAGTTCCTGAGAACGAGAAGTCTGAAAACCTGTCAAAGGAGCACGCTGGAGGAGAGCAACCCAGCACTGGCTGAAGGCGGAGAATCATCGGGGCATTTATAACGCCAACGATGTCCAGGGGTGATTACCACCTGTTGACTTAGTGCAGCCAGATGAGGCCCCACACTAGTAGGCACAACAGGCTGAGCTGTCACATGTGGCAGAGGCTAATAGGTGCCTTCTCCAGCATAGCCACGCAAAGACTGCACCATGTGCTCCAGATGTGCCCTACCCCCACCCCCTCCATTGCTCAGGAACACTTGAGGGGTGCCCCAGAACCTGAAGATCGAGCTCTACAGCCACTACTGAGATCTATTTTTTTTAATTCATGAACTGGACCTTTTTTCGTCATGGCAGTGGGTGCAAAAACGAAGCAGACGACAACCGATGGGCCGTTTTTTTTTTTTTTTTTCACTGTGCATTCAGGCACCTTTACTCCGTTTTCGGGGTCGACAGTCTGCTGGGTGTGTATATGTTTCCATGACACTGAGCACTATGAAAATCGTTGCCCAATACAAACGTGAATATCTTGGTCTTCTACAATCACGTTTTAGCACTGGCGTTGCGAGTGCAAATGAAAAAAAAAATCAAAAGTACGGTGACAAAAAGAATAAAGTAAAAAAGTAAAGAAGAAGAAAGAAAGAAGGAAAACAAAAGTAGCGGCACGTTAATGTTTACATAACACACCATCACGTTAAAACGAATTACCACGTATTTAGCATATTTATTCAACACTCTGCACTCTCTTTTCAAGAGGACATTTCTGAGATTGCATAAACGAAGTTTTAAAGAGAGATGGAAAGGAAAAAACAATGATGCAAGCAAACAAGGAAAAACAATTAAAAACTGACAGACGAATATACAAAAAACAAAGAAAGACAAGAAGATGGAAACAAAAAAGAAGGAAAGAAAGACAAAATGAAGGAATGACAGACTAAACGAAACAATACACACTCAAAGCGAATCTCTGTCTTTCTTGCTCTCAACAATAACCTAACGGAACAGACCCCCACCCTCCCTCCCATAGCCACCACCACCACCAACCACCCGCACCATTCCGAGCCAGTCTCTCCCCTTCTCCCCCCAGTGTTATGCCTCTCCAAAGACTAAACACCGAAAACTGGTACAAGTCAAGCGTTTTAAGCCAAACAGCTCGGAGAGCGAGAGATGCCGAGGGACCGAGTGCTCGACTGGCCCCAGCGTTGGAAGCCCAGGGGTATGGAGAGAATGCCGCCACAAGACCCCCGGGCCGTGTTCAGCTTCAGTACACGTTGGAGTCGTTCGGCGTGGTGGGCAGGGCACAGTGTGGTGTTCTGCGTGACAGCAGGGAAAGACATGTCTCCCGACGTTAAGCTCACGAGCAAAACAATCCAGTGACTGCTTGTGTGCGTTTCCGTTTTTTGGTGGTTTTTTGGTTGTTTTTTTTTGTTTTGTGTTGTCGTTGTTGTCGTTGTTGTTGTTGTTGTTGGTGGTGGTGGTGGGTGGTTGGTTGGTTGGTTGGTTTTTTGGTTGGTTGGTTGGTTGGTTTTTTTGTTTTTTTGTTGGTTTTTTTTTTTTTTTTTTTTTTTTTTTGGGGGGGGGGGGGGGGGGGGGGGTTACTCATCAGCAAATTCAGTTGTTCATTCTACAGCTGACCACACATCCAGACATGTCAAGGTGTTGAAGAGAAAGCTTTCATCTTTTGCCTTGTTCAGTATTTCCTCTGCTGTGCTTTGTCCGCGACTCCTACGTTGGTGCCTGTCTGGCAGTGGATTCCTTTTTCTTTCCCTATCATCATAACTGTGATTATCATCAGTAGTAATTTACAGTCCATGCTCCACACAATGGCATGCCTTCCTGGGTAGAGCTGATTTACGAGCTGCCTGCTGGCGCTACCATTCAGCCGTTTCCCTTGTAATGAAGTTGACTGTCAGTCACTAAGGTTTTCACTCACTCTTTCCATTGCTTACGGAGGATGCATGCGATATGTGTATATTTGTCATCCATACCCAACGGCCAAACTGGCTTCCTCTTCCGGAAGTTGGCGATGGGATATACTATGTAATCAGGCAATCAAACTCCCTTTTTTGTTTGTTTTGGATTTGGATTTGATTTTTTTTTTTTTTTTTTGCTTTGGGTCAGAGGCAGAAGAAGGGGAAGAAGGAATTGGGGGAGAGGGGGTTGGGGGGCGAGTGTTTGTAGGACGTATTCGTCTTTCCAATATACTCAGTACGCCCATATCGATTATCAGACTTAAGCATGTGTATTTTGATCTTTCATATTAACTTCTCGAAACAGGTGTTCCAAAACTACATACAACAAAATTTTCAAAAAATACAGAAAGTTAAATACGATAGACAGACGGGAAAAAGGGGGGGGGGTGAGAGGAGGGACAAAAGATTAAAAGGAGAAAACAAACCACCAAACAAAATTCATCTTAAAGAAAAAGACTCGTTACTTTAAAGATAGGACTCTCAAAAACAAAAAGAATGAAAACAAGAAAAACAAAAACAAAATTCTTCAAGAAAGACTTGACGCTCCAAACATATCACTCTCCTTTCTTTTCTCCATTATAACCCAATGGACACTGAGGAGAGAGTGAGAAAAAAACCCTACTATTCACCGAATCGCCTCAGGGATCCAGACAGGTCCAGGACTGGGTGCTTGACCCTGCCCCAGAATCTGGTGCCAAGACTCGGTGCTTGTCTTGCCCCGGTGTTGGAAGCCGAGAGGTATGGACAGAAATCGGCCCCCCAGGCCTAGGGTCGTGTTCAGAGTCAGAACATCTCCGTGCCATTCAGTCTGACTCCACAGAGACAAGACAAAGAATTCAAGTGCTGGGTGCTGATCTGTGGGTATAACCCAGGACTTCAGAGCCATCTTCTCTTCGCCGGCTATTGTAGTGTTGTCAGATCTGAACCCCACACGTCATGGGCCCTTAGTGCGGGAGTCCAGTGTTCTAACCTCTAAGCTGTCACTCCTGTCTTTTGCAAAGTGCACAGATCGAATTTCAAAACGTGGCCTGCCGTGAAGCCCACAAAATACATATTTACAGAGAGAGAGAGAGAGAGAGAGAGAGAGAGAGAGAGAGAGAGAGAGAGAGAGAGAGAGAGAGAGACAAAGAGAGAGACAGACAGACAGACAGACAGACAGACACAGAGAGATGAGAACGAAGGTTGAAAGGGAATGAGATCAATGTGTTTCAGCTCCTTCCTTCTTAAAGAGTACCTTAATCTTCAATGCAAACAAGACAGGTTACACACACGCACACACACACACACACACACACACACACACACACACACACACACACACACACACACACAAGGAGGAAACAGATGAGTTGCTCTGATGGAGGACATTCATGGAACATTTGCTGTGAAATGTTCACAGTTGCATCGCTTGGCGCTTCAGCAACGATGGTAAAGGCCAACAACTCTTTTCTACCTCATTCAAAGCGAAGAGGCCCCAGACTGATCGCCATCAGTTTACACTATGCAACAGAAGCCCTTTCTAAGACATTCTCCCTCATTGCCATCAGTTTACACTATGCAACAGAAGCCCTTTCTAAGACATTCTCCCTCATTGCCATCAGTTTACACTATGCAACAGAAGCCCTTTCTAAGACATTCTCCCTCATTGCCATCAGTTTACACTATGCAACAGAAGCCCTTTCCAATACATTCTCCCTGACTGCCATCAGTTTACACTATGCAACAGAAGCCCTTTCTAAGACATTCTCCACTTCAGGCAAAACCTCAAGTTTAGGGGCCTCCTATTTTCAACATTCACTCGCATTCGTCTCACTGTTCTTTCCATCAGAAATCACACCAGTACAGGACAAAGATATGTTTCAATTAATTCGGCCTCAAATTTTGATGGAAAGAAGCCATCTTTCACATCTGTGGCTTGGCCCAGACTTTATTAGTCTAGACTTTGCACAGAGATTGTACTGACGTCTACTTTCATTTGCCTTTACCTAAAAACTTCATCATATCTTAGGTCTTACGATAACTTTTTTTTAGTCTCTTAATCGTTTTATAAGTCATCTTCGAGTATAGGAACATCGTCGCTATTTGGCGAGGTCCTTCATAATATCTTCTTTTAGAAATTAAATACACATCGACCATAGACGATTTCTGCATGGGAAGTAACTCACTTAGCGCTTTCTCTCTTACAGGAACGAAAAAAGCTGGATCCGGACAGGATTTTGCAGCTTTGACAGCTGAGCTGTTTGGGTTTTAAGGCTCAGAAATGTTGCCACCAATACAAATTGGGGATATTCTGTCTGTCTGCAGTAGACTGAAATATCGTTAACAAGAATCGTTCTCCAAACTCTCGCGAAAGCGCCGACTTCTCTGAAAATATAAGCATTACGGTGGGCAGGGAGAGAGGAGAGAAGTCACGAGAAAAGAGTTCCAAGCAGTCTAGAAGTGTCTCAGGAAAAAGGAACACGACTGAGTGGCAGGAACATGGATTCTGTGAAAGCGAACCTGCAAAATATCCCCGTCTTTCATTTTCTCTTTAACAGAAAACCCGGAATACATGATGATTAAAATGTACAGTACAGACTTGAAACCTTTCAGTATTTCTGCGTTTTCGGGTCACAGGTGAGGATTGAAACTGATCATAAACATGGTGGAACGCATTTCTCATTTTTCATATGAAAAAACACAATTAATATGATTTCAGGGGCATGGAACCTTATGATCATAGAAACGTGTCCGAGAATCAATCCAAAATGGAAACTGATCAATAAAACCTCAGTAGACGTTCGCTTTTAACTCATGACACGTTGGTCCGACTTGTTTTACTTTTCCTGTATTATACAATACTACATAAATACAAATGTGTTTTCTGTACACGAAAATTTTCTGAGAGATATGTTCTTACGCGTTTGTTTTGTTTTGTTCTGTTTTGTTTTGTTTTGTTCCGTTTTGTTTTGTTTTTAGTTCTGCTGCATTTGGCATTCGACTTGAAAATAATTGAACGCTGAATTTGTTTTTACATGATTTTTGTTTGTCTTGTGCTTAGTAGCGACGAACATTAACTGTTCAATAGATCAAAATGTACCACCTGGTGAGACTTTTTTTTTTAATAGCATTCCATCATACGCATCCATAAATGGAGTTCTTTCCTGAATGTTTCTGATTCAGGTTCAGTTCCCATGACGTTTTGAGAGAGAAAAGACATCATTAAAAAGTAGATGTAAAGAGTTTTCTCGCTTATAATGCCATTCCTCAATCGGGGCGAACAGATTCCATTTAAAATCAAGCGTTTTGTTCGAAATTCTTTTTGTCTTTTCGTAAACTCCGGTTGATTTCTTTCTCATTCTCGGCATTTTGGCCATTCTGATCGACTTGCTCGCTTCTCTTCGTTAACTGTTGGCCACAACTGTATTGCGGAACTGTGCCGGTTGCTTTGGGGTGGGGGGGGGGGGGGGGGCGTGGGAGGACGGAAGGGGGGTGAAAGGAAAAGGGGGGGGGGGCGCATAGCAAGATGGAGGAAAGAAGACAGAAAGGGGAGGGAAAAGGGTGGGGCGTAAAGGCAAGACATCCCTCTGCCAATTCCTAGACGTAATCTAATAGAGTGCTGTCATCAAGGCCGGGGTAGAATCTCGGGGAAAAGGGGGAAGGAGGGAATCGGTGGGGACGTAGGGAGGGGGGGGGGGGAGGAAGAGGGGGCGGAGGGCGGACCTGGGCCACGGATCGGAGGAAGAGAAAGGGGCGGAGGAGAAGTAGCAGGGGAAGAAGGAGGGAGGGTGCTGAGAGGGGAGGGGTGGGGTGGGGGGGGGGGCGCACTGTCCCAGAGGAGCCTCTGGCGGAGACGTGTGACCAAGTGAAAGGGAGGAAATCGGAATTTCAGACTTGGCTGGGCATTGGATTCCTTTATGATTTTCCTCGGCCACTTGCCCGCTTCTCTGGTGATGAACCTTACCCCCACACTCACCACTCCCACCCTTCCCCCAACCCCGACCAGTCTTCCCCCCCACCCACCCCACCCCACCCCCCACCCCAACACCTATATTTCCTTCCACCTCTACTTAACCCTTTCCACCCACTCGCTAACGTTTCCAGTTACAGAAGTCTCCAATCCTTCCTCCATTACCCTCTCGCCTTCCACCCTCTCCCAAGCCACTACCCCCCGTCTCCACTCCACCCCCACCCCCGTTCCGTCCCCCTCCCCGTCATTCCGGTCTGAGCACAGTCAGAGGGAATGAAGATGGGGGCCCTGCGGCCCGGTTCATCAGTCATTGAGCTGTCTGTGGGGTTCACTATCTTGATCTTTCACGTCCTCCTCCTCCTCGCCGTCGTCCCCTATCCCATCGTCCCTCTCTCTCTCTCTCTCTCTCTCTCTCTCTCTCTCTCTCTTCTCTCTCTCTTCTCTCTCTCTCGTGGTGGACTCGTTTCCTTCCATTTATCTTTTGGTCAGTCGATCTGTCCGTTTGTTGGGGGTCTGATAGGGGAAGACAAGCGCGTGCGGGCGTCTCTTCTATTCATACTTTTAACAGGTGACCAGAAGAATACATCCTCTGTCTGTCTGTCTCTCTTCTCTCTCTCTCTCTCTCTCTCTCTCCCTCTCCCTCTCTCTCTCTCTCTCTCTCTCTCTGTGATTCACACTGCGTAAACAAAGTGAGTCCATGAGATCGTACTGTCTCAGTTGTGTGAGTGTATATGAGTGCGCGCGTGCCTGTGTGTGTGTGTGTGTGTGTGTGTGTGTGTGTGTGTGTGTGTGTGTGTGTGTGTGTGTGTGTGTGTGTGTGTGCGTGCGTGTGAGTGTGTGTGTGTGTATGTGCGTGTGTGTGTGTGTGTGTGTGTGTGTGTGTGTGTGTGTGTGTGTGTGTGTGTGTGTGTGTGTGTCAATGCATTGGTGGGTGGTAGGGGTGAGTAGGTGAGTGAGTGCCTGTCTGTCTGTCTGCGTCTGTATCTGTGTGTCTGTGTATGTCTGTATGTGTGTCTGTCCATGTTGGCATTTTTCTCCGGACGTAGACGCACAAGCATAACCAGACTGGCAGAACACCACATATTGATGAGACATGTCCTGCCATCCCCTGCTCGAAGATGTCACACCATAGTAATGTCCGTAAATCTGTGGTTAACATACGGCGATCATTCATCTACTGCTTTGAAATGCACATTAAATGACATAATAACGAAATAATCAACCACACTCTACAACGATCGAACCTGTTAATGCAATTTCTACCAAGCACAGGTGCAGGTATGAATAGTCTACTGGATCTAAAACTAAACTAACCAGACATTGCTAAATGCAGTCAATATAAAACCATGTAAGTTCATCACTTGAGGTGAATCAAAGCATCTAATGCTACATTAAAGTAGCGAATGAAACAGTCTATCTGGTTTCAACACAACCGAATCTATATCATTAAAAAAAAATTATAATGATAATGAAAACTTAATAAAATGCCTGCCGATTTCTACGTCATTGCCAAAATAACTGGAAATTCGTGTTAACCATGAGAAAATAAAACATGAATATGATTTATGCAATACAGTCTACCGTCATAAAACGTTAAAGTTAGACGCAATATGTAAGATCAAAGTTTTTGATGAGGCTCATTTGGAACAAGATAAGACTTGTCGAGGAAAGGCGAACTGATATGAAAGTGTGTGATTGAGCTAGATCATTCACATGGACTTTTCACCCCCAGGGAGGAGAGTCCAGGAATGAAGATTTGGCGAAAACGATCCGTACTGCCCGCGGTCGTTGTGTAATGGCCACCAAAGAGTGCAGAAATGGTTATGGTTAGGACAAGTCATATTCTGCGAGAGAAAGAGAGGGGAACGATAAGTATGAAAATGGAGTAAGGGGGGGGGGGGGGGGGGGGGGGCGTAGAGGAAAGGTGGGAGAAAAGGGAGGAGGAAGAAGGAGGGGGTGGTGGGTAGTAAGAAACAAATGGTCATCAAGTGTGGCCTTGCCATGTCGTCTGCTGCTACTGTAGATGCTGAGTGTCTGCACGCGTTAGTGCCTGTTGCAGGCTGATTGGGAGAGTGAGTTTCTGCACGCGTTCAGTGCCTGTTGCAGGCTGAATTAGGGAGAACGCTGAGTTTCCTGCACGCGTTTAGTGCCTGTTGCAGGCTGAATTAGGGGAACGCTGAGTGTCCTGCAGCGTTTAGTGCCTGTTGCAGGCTGAATTAGGGAGAACGGAGTGTCCTGCATGCGTTTAGTGCCTGTTGCAGGCTGAATTAGGGAGAACGCCGAGTGTCCTGCACGCGTTTAGTGCCTGTTGCAGGCTGAATTAGGGAGAACGCTGAGTGTCCTGCACACGTTTAGTGCCTGTTGCAGGCTGAATTAGGGAGAACGCGGAGTGTCCTGCACGCGTTTAGTGCCTGTTGCAGGCTGAATTAGGGAGAACGCGGAGTGTCCTGCACGCGTTTGCCTGTTGTAGGCTGATTAGGGAGAACGCGGAGTGTCCTGCACGCCTTTAGTGCCTGTTGTAGGTGAATTAGGGAGAACGCGGAGTGTCCTGCACGCCTTTAGTGCCTGTTGTAGGCTGAGTTAGGGAGAACACGGAGTGTCCTGCACGCGTTTAGTGCCTGTTGCAGGCTGAATTAGGGAGAACGCGGAGTGTCCTGCACGCGTTTAGTGCCTGTTGCAGGCTGAATTAGGGAGAACGCTGAGTGTCCTGCACGCGTTTAGTGCCTGTTGCAGGCTGAATTAGGGAGAACGCTGAGTGTCCTGCACGCCTTTAGTGCCTGTTGCAGGCTGAATTAGGGAGAACGCGGAGTGTCCTGCACGCGTTTAGTGCCTGTTGCAGGCTGAATTAGGGAGAACGCGGAGTGTCCTGCACGCGTTTAGTGCCTGTTGCAGGCTGAATTAGGGAGAACGCTGAGTGTCCTGCACGCGTTTAGTGCCTGTTGCAGGCTGAATTAGGGAGAACGCGGAGTGTCCTGCACGCGTTTAGTGCCTGTTGCAGGCTGAATTAGGGAGAACGCGGAGTGTCCTGCACGCCTTTAGTGCCTGTTGCAGGCTGAATTAGGGAGAACGCGGAGTGTCCTGCACGCGTTTAGTGCCTGTTGCAGGCTGCATTAGGGAGAACGCGGAGTGTCCTGCACGCGTTTAGTGCCTGTTGCAGGCTGAATTAGGGAGAACTACTATAATAACGAGATTTGTTTAATGGGAGCAATGGGCATGCAAGCTGGATACTTGCTTCTTTACTTTCTTTTTTGTTTCTTTCGTCTTCTAGGACCACTCCAAACATGTGAGGCGTTTTATCAGCAATTTGGCGTTGGTCATCCTACAGAAGTAGTTGCCGTTGATATTCGATCTACATGCCTCTATTCTCTGGCGTTGGTCATCCTACAGAAGTGGTTGCCGTTGATATTGGATCTACATGCCTCTATTCTCTGGCGTTGGTCATCCCACAGAAGTAGTTGCCGTTGATATTGGATCTACATGCCTCTATTCTCTGGCGTTGGTCATCCTACAGAAGTAGTTGCCGTTGATATTGGATCTACATGCCTCTATTCTCTGGCGTTGGTCATCCCACAGAAGTAGTTGCCGTTGATATTGAATCTACATCCCTCTATTCTCTGGCGTTGGTCATCCCACAGAAGTAGTTGCCGTTGATATTAGATCTACATCCCTCTATTCTCTGGCGTTGGTCATCCCACAGAAGTAGTTGCCGTTGATATTAGATCTACATCCCTCTATTCTCTGGCGTTGGTCATCCCACAGAAGTAGTTGCCGTTGATATTGGATCTACATCCCTCTATTCTCTGGCGTTGGTCATCCCACAGAAGTAGTTGCCGTTGATATTAGATCTACATCCCTCTATTCTCTGGCGTTGGTCATCCTACAGAAGTGGTTGCCGTTGATATTGGATCTACATGACTGTCCATTCCCATTCACTCCATCCACCCTACACTCTTCACCCTCTCTTGCATACATTCATGATATGAGGATCCAACAGGCACTGCCTCGCTTGTTAAGGGTTGGGGGGGGGGGGGGGGGGGGCGATTGCAATCTAGTGCTTGTCCTTTCGTATTTTTCTCATTGCAGTGTATGCACTTCATCAATATCTTCTCCTCTCTCTCTCTCCTCTCTCCTCTCTCTCTCTCTCTCTCTCTCTCTCTCTCTCTCTCTTTCAACTTTTTATCATCCGCCTTTTTTCCTTTCTTTCTTTTTCTTTCTTTTATTTACGTACTTGACATGTGCTTTCTGTTTGCTGCAGCGCGAAACAGAGCAACATACAGGTACATCAGTCACATCAACAACACAACTGCCAAGAATAAACCAGCAGGGACTTGGGTTTTTGAGAGCGCCGTGCATCCTGCGGCAAGAGCCAGGCGGCCCGGCATCAGGCTGCCAGTTCCAGCATGCCACGCACTCTGACCTTTGTGTACAACGCACTTTAAAACTCTTAAAATTCGCTTTTTCCGCTGTGAAATTCGCGCTTCCAGACGATTCTGGACTCCCAAATCTTAGCGTGGCTCTGGCTGACAATCACAGCTGTTCGCGCTGTGTAAATGCACTCCCTCAAAAGTGGCCACTCAATGAAGCTGGTGGTTCCCGTCCCACGTTTTGTGGCACAGCCAGGTGGCGGGTGAGACAGGTACGTGAGACTGACTATGACAGGAAGGAGCAGGTAGTACCACGTGTTACAGCCTGGTGGCGGGTGAGACAGGTACGTGAGACTGACTATGACAGGAAGGAGCAGGTAGAACCAAGACCACTGAAACGGCTGCTTTGGAATGCTGAAGCATGGCCTAGAAGGAGAGCCCTTTTGTTGAAAGATAATACCAGCGTTGGCTGCATCCAGCACACACGCCTTACAGAGAGCCTTCGCTTTCCTGTAAGAGACCACCTGACCTATCGTGTGGACACACAGGACAGACGCAAAGGAGGAGTGCTCACCCTAGCCAAGAACCAGGTACCAGAAAATCAGATGATCGTGGACACTGCTGGACAGGCAGAAATCACCGGTAAGGGCAACACGGTGGAAGCGGAGCAGATTGGGATGTACAGCACGTATTGCCCACCAGATCGACAACTTTCACAACACACCATGAATATTCCACACGATGGATGTCGGACTGCCACCGACTTCAGCAGTCACTCCCACAGCCGAGAATACCGTGAAACAGATGTAAGACTGGAAGACGTGATGGCAGAAACAGAACAGGCATGACATTTACCGAAGAGCCTGATGACTCTGCGACATTCTCCTCATACTGACGTCAGTAACGCCAGACACAGCCTTTGTCACCATCCACCCACAGGCAGGTGCTGAAGCAGCTGTCCAGGACCAGCTGGCAGGCAGTGATCACGTTCTTCATGTGTAGTCACCATCCCGAGGGCTAAACAACACTATCCCAGTTGCAATCACCGAACACCGGCATGAGGAGACAACCCTGATGAACACATGGCCAGCATCAACACTCATCGGAAAGACACTAACAGCATTACCAAGGCCTTCAAAGGGGCACTACTGAAGGCTGGTTGCAGGGACCTCCCCAACAGCAATCTGGAAAAAACTTCGGGCCATACTGGGCTAAAGAACTCCAACAGCTTGAATGCTAAGTAAATGCAGCCAGACAAGAAAAAGAAAAAGAAAAAAAAAGGCTACAAAAGAACCAGCATCTGGAAACAACATCAGCCTGAAGGACAAGACAGCTTTTACGAGCAGGCTTTCCTTCGAGCAGCTTGAAGCAATGAAAAACTGTCAATCTGAATAAAGACAAAGAAGAGAGAAACCTGTGGCATCTCATCAGAGCTATAAATAATGAAAGACCATCGCCGGCTCCCGCAGGTCTCGGAGCAACCAAGGAAGTTTTCACTGGAAAGCAGGCCTCGGATCACCTTGTCAGCCGTTTGGAGAAGATCAGCGGCATCAATATCCCTGAGAACAGAGAGAGAGAAGAACTGGAACAATATGCCCAGCAAGGGATGCCGACACCAAAGAGAAAATCACGACAGAACCCTCCACAGAGCAGGCACTGATCACGACAGAACCCTCCACAGAGCAGGCACTGGTCACGACAGAACCCTCCACAGAGCAGGCACTGGTCACGACAGAACCCTCCACAGAGCAGGCACTGGTCACGACAGAACCCTCCACAGAGCAGGCACTGGAAAAGGGAATCCGGAAGCTGCAGAAAGAAAAATCACCTGGACCTCACCACATCACGAATGAAATGCTGTGACACTTTGAGGGAAAAAAACAGCAAGGAACATGTTACAGGGGATCTTCAGCACCAGCTGAATGAATGCATCGGTACTTCATCCCGAAGAAATGCTGACAAAACCAAACCAAAACGAACACAGCCACAGACTCTTCAGTCTAATCCAGCCGAGTTGGGAAGCTTACGTACAGGCTCATAGACAACAGACTGGACTTTGAGCCTTCGAAAAGGGAGACAGCTCTGACAACCAGGCTGGATTATGGCCGCACAGATCCCCGAGGATTAGGTTGCGTATGTTGTCCAAGAAACAAAAGATGTAGTCCGAAACAAAAAGCATACTACCGCTACACCTTAGAAATGCTCTGGTGCGGCATCCCAGTCACAGGAGCAATGGATCAGCCAGTAACTCGCCAACAGAAAGACTCAAGAGGCCGGATCCTGACTTAATGCACCAAGGAAACAAAGAAATGTCAATGCACAGCACAGAAATAAGAGAAAAATTGAAACGTTTTTAAAAAGAAAGAAGGAAAGACATTCCAGTGCACAGCACTGCACCAGTTTACAAACAATATCCATTCCCTGAGACCGGTGACAGCATTCATGGCATTCTTGCCTGACAACAAAACAGTTACCTTCCAGATCTTGGAACATCCACGCCTAAGAGAGCTGTGGACACATGCATTCACAGATGGCTCGGCAGAGGACGTTGACAGGAATGGAGGCAAAGGGATTTCACACTGACAGATGGGACAGTAATCTGTTCATTTATTCCGGCCGGAAGGTTCTCCACGGGCACAAATTAGCAGCTTAAAGCAGAGGCATTTAAAACAGCAGTCAGAATACTCTGCGACAGCATGGGGTGATGAGAAGGGGAGAAGTGCTGCAATCCACTTCAGAGTCGGAACTTTTAAAAAGCATTCTCTGGGTGACAAGTCATCAAGAAGCCCCAGAGCAAGGAACTGAATTCCTTTGTCGCTGCCTTGGCTACCCTGCAAGAACCCACCAAGGAGACAGTCATCCCTGGTAGCAAAGGAAGATTAGCTGCCACAAGAGGACCAGGAGGATGTCTTTGAGAGGTCGAACCAATGGTCAGGGGCAAACAGACGAGAGGATGGCTTCGGCAGCATCCAGACTACAGCAGCATTCAGACTACAGCAGCATCCAGACTACAGCAGCATCCAGACTACAGCAGCATCCAGACTACAGCAGCAGAGATGTTTACTACCTTCAGCCCGGGGAAACCGCATGACCATGGTGAGACTGATGGACCTGACTCT
>CM031608.1:92243311-92258311 GCA_018398815.1 Conus ventricosus | reverse complement strand
AGGTAGGGAAGGTACAAAATCAGACGGTCGCAAAAGCTATGAGGCAGCTGTTGATGGCCTATGCTCTGGCAAGAGCAATGGGCCTAAGTAAGTAAGTAAGTAAGTAAGTAAGTAAGTAAGTAAGTAAGTAAGTAAAGGGGGCGGGTAGAAGTGGTGGAACAGGGTCGGTTTAAAAAAGAACAACTTTAAAGATGAGAAATATGAAAGTTTAAAAAGATAGAAAATGTAGGGAAAGGCATGGCCAGAGAAGGGTAGGGAGAAGAAAGAATTCAAAAGGTATATAAAAAATTAAGATATAAAAAAGAATAAGAATGTAAACGATGGGAAAATGTAAGACTTGATAATGTCGGAAAATGTAGAAAAGAATTGAAAAAGTACGCGAAAAAAAAAGATACGGTAGGGAAAAAAGTGAGAAATCAAACGTACGAAAAAGTCAGAATCTAAAAGATATGAAAACGTAAGAATTTCAAAGATAGCAAAGAGTAAGAAACAAAAATGATAAATGTAGAAAATGCTAGGGAAAGGTCAGAATTTAAAAGGCACCAAAGGGTAAGAAAAACAAGATTATTAAATGTAGGAAATGGCAGGGGGGGAGGGGGGGGGGGGGGGGGGGGGAGACAGACTTCAAAATTGATTTTTTTTTAAAGGTAGTAATGGCTGGTTGCAAGAATGTAACTATTAGGGAGAAATTGGGAGAAAACAAGAGTGACAGTTAAGGAACGATGAGGCAAAGTAAAAATGTAAAAAAGCAGGAAAAGTTAGGGGAAAAAAGGAATTTAACAGACAAGAAAAGTAAGAATTTAGAAGGTAAGGAAAGTGCAAAACAATGAACCGCAGGAAAATGTTCACGTCAGAATAAGTAACAATCTTAAAGGTAGGAAAGTACAAGGGAAAGGTGAGAACTTAAATGATAGGGAACACTATAAAAAAAAATGCAAGGTATGAAAAGGTAGAAAAGGCTCTAACAAATCGGTCCGAATTTAAAGGTTACTCTCAAAGGGTAGAGAAAAAAGTAAGAATGCCAAGTGAGGAACCAGTAAGATTTATGTGGTAAAAAGCGTAGGATAAGGAAGAACTAAAAGGTATCTTAAAAAAAGAAGAAGAAGAAGAAGAAGAAATGTAAGAATTTCAAAAGTGGGAAAAGTAAGAAAAGGCAAGTTTTCAAAAACGAGGAAAAGGCGGACGGGGAAAGAAAGAATTCATAAGGCAGGACTGCATCAGAATTTACCCTACCAACATGTCCCGGCGTTTACTAATGTTCCTGTTACTCTAGCTCCTTCATCTTCGTGTACTAGCATCTAACGTCACCCGTGTCACCGTGACTCTCTCATCATCCAGGTCCCAACGTTTATCATCACCCCTACTACCCTGGCTGGCTCCATCATCGTCATGTCCAGGCGGTTCACCCCCCCCCCACCCCACCTCTCTCTCTCTCTCCTCTCTCTCTCATCTCTCTCTCCTCTCTGTTACCATGTCTATCTCCTCATTAGTTGTCAAGACAACGTCCTCGGGCGAATCAATGTTTATTCGATGTAACGGGATATGGATTTTAAACTGCATGCGCTCGCTCGTCCGAGGGTTCGTGTTTTTTGCGTTCTGTCGAGATGTTGTGTGTGTGTGTGTGTGTGTGTGTGTTTCAAGTGTCATTGCTTTTTACTATATAGATATTATGTTCACACAATACATTTATTTTCTATCATCATCATCATCATCATCATCATCATTATCAATATTATTATTTTGGTGGTGGTGTTGTTGTTGTTATTGTTTGTTATTGTTGCTACTGCTGCTGCGGCTGCTGTCATCATCATCATCATCATCATCATCAATCATCTCCTCATCCTCATCATCATCACCATCACCATCCCATCACCATCATTACATTCTTAATAGTATGTCTGTATATATCCACAGGTACGCTCAGATATACACACGGTGTATGCGTGCAAGTCCGCACTCACAAAATAGGCATACACACACTTGTACGCACAAGCTCACTCCATCGTGCACCTGGAACACGCACACACAGGCGCACAGATCGCACGTGCGCGCTCACACAGAGAGAGAGAGAGAGAGAGAGAGAGAGAGAGAGAGAGACAGAGACAGAGACAGAGAGACACAGACAGAGAGAGAGAGAGAGAGAGAGAGAGAGAGAGAGAGAGAGAGAGAGACAGACAGACAGACAGACAGACAGACACAGAGAGACGGAGAGGAGAGACGCCGACTATGTCGGATAGGTTATTCGCGGTCCGCTCAGCTCAGCGCGTCGTGGTGTTAATCGCAGGTCAGACATCTGCCAAGTCTTGTCCACAAGACCCTCCTCTGCCCACGCCAGTCTCTGCGGCGTCCGTTACTATCGTTCAGCCATCCGGCTGTACATCCTGCATGCAGTGGTCTCTCGGCATCAAGGTGTGCACTTAGCGTACATGACTTGTCATCTCGCAGTGACTCCTCTTTGACGAAACTGAAAACTGAGCTTGGGTGCGCGTGCCCGCAGGGAAGCTCGCGGGCACGCGCTTGATTGACGTCGGTCAGAGTGGTGATGATTAAAGCTACGTTGAAACTTGAAGGCGACTGAGACTGATCTGCTTTCCGTTTTTCGTGTGTGTGGGCGTTTCAGAAGCCAAGAATACTACATCTTCCTTCTACCAATCACTAGACGTTAGAATACTACTATCTTCCTTCTACCAATCACTAGACGTTAGAATACTACTGTCTTCCTTCTACTAACCACTAGACGTTAGAATACTGCAGTCTTTCCTTCTACCAATCACTAGACGTTTAGAATACTTCTAATCTTCTTCTACCAATCACTAGACGTTAGAATACTTCTATCTCCATCTACCAATCAACTAGACGTTAGAATACTACTGTCTTCCTTCTACCAATCACTAGACGTTAGAATACTTCTATCTTCCATCTACCAATCACTAGACGTTAGAATACTAACTGTCTTCCTTCTAACCAATCACTAGACGTTAGAATACTTCTATCTTCCATCTCCAATCACTAGACGTTAGAATACTACTGTCTTCCTTCTACCAATCACTAGACGTTAGAATACTTCTATCTTCCTATCTACCAATCACTAGACGTAGAATACTTCTGTCTTCCTTCTACCAATCACTAGACGTTAGAATACTTCTATCTTCCTTCTACCAGTCACTAGACGTTAGAATACTTCTATCTTCCTTCTACCAATCACTAGACGTTAGAATACTTCTGTCTTCCTTCTACCAATCACTAGACGTTAGAATACTTCTATCTTCCATCTACCAATCACTAGACGTTAGAATACTGCTATCTTCCTTCTACCAATCACTAGACATTAGCATTTTGGTGTATGTGGATAAAGCCAATGGCTGAACACAATTCGGAAAGAGTTCCCTTTCACTGACCTGTGGCCGTTTACCACATTTGTCTCGTTCACATCGAAGTTGAGAAAATAGATACACACGGACAGAGGCTAAATGGGACTGACGACTCAGATACTGAAGGAAAAGCTTTCAACAGAGACGTCGTTAAGCGGAAACTGGGCAAAAACCGCCACAACACACACACACACACACACACACACACACACACACACCACACAAGAGAGAGAGAGAGAAAGACAGAGACAAGACAAAGACAGAGAGAGAGAAAGAGAATATCTATACTGGAAAAAAAATTTTTTCCCCTTCTGTCCCATGAAATATTCTCCTCTTGGCGGCGAAAATACATGCGGCGAAAATATAAGCGGCGGAAACACAGGCGGCGACAGCAGAAAAACAGCCGAAAACCCCTCTTCCCTCACATATACAAATAAAAAGAAAGCAAAACGAGAAAAAAAGACAACTGAAGCCCTCGCAAACTGGAAAATCCAGGAGTGCCATCTCCCCATTTCACCCCCACTCACACCCCCCTCCCCCCCTCCCATCTCAGCCCAAATCCGCCATCTCCAACTCACCACCCCATCTTTAAACCCTCCCCACCTCCCCAAAACCCCACCCCCCCCCCCCCCCCCCCCCCACCCCTCTCCTCCTTGTCAGTTGTTTAAATAAGATGGGGGGGGTGGGGTTCTGAAATCAGCCCCACCCCACCCATCCTACTCCTCCTCCCCCCCTCCCCCCTCCCCCCCCACCCCCACCCCACCCCCCACAAACGGTTTTGGCCTTTCTAAAGGGTTTGGGGTTCGGTCCTTTATCCCCATTCCCACCCAAATTCCCTCCCCTACCTTTTGTTGGTCTGTTTTTTTTCTTTTTTGTTTTTTGTACCCACCCGAAATTCCCCCTTACTTTTCGGGTTTGGGCCGAGTTTGTTTGTTTGTTTGTTTGTACCCACCCCCCAATTCCCCCCCCCTTTTCTTTCGTTGGGCAGATGTTTTTTTGTTTGTTTGTTTGAACCCACCCGAACCCCCCTTACTTTTTCGGTTGGGCAGTTTTTTGTTTGTTTGTTGTTTGACCCACCCAATTTCCCCCCCTTATCTTTTTGGGTTTGGGCAGTAGTTTGTTTGTTTTTTTGTTTGTTTGGTTTTACCACCCGAATTCCCCCCCAAAATTTTCGGGGGGTCATAAAAGTTTTTTTTTTTTTTTGTTTGTTTTTTTGGACCCAAACCCCCAATTCCCTCCCCTTTTTCTTTTCGGTTGGTCATATGTTTTTTTGTTTGTTTGTTTGACCCCCCCCGAATTCCCCCCCCTTATTTTTTTCGGGTTGGTCGTAGTTTTGTTTTGTTGTTTTACCCACCCAATTCCCCCCTTATCTTTTTGGGTGGGCAATGTTTTTTGTTTTTTTGTTTGTTTGTACCACCCAAATTCCCTCCCTTATCTTTTTCGGTTGGGCATATGTTTGTTTTTTTGTTTGTTTTGTTTGTTTTTACCCCCCCCGAATTTCCCCCCCCCCTTATCTTTTTTCGGGGTTTGGTCTATGTTTGTTTGTTTGTTTGTTTGTAACCCACCCCCAATTTCCCCCCCTTATCTTTTTCGGGGTTTGGGCAGTATGTTGTTTTTTTTTGTTTGTACCCACCCGAACCCCCACTTTTTTTCGTTGGTCATATGGTTTGTTTTTTTTTGTTTGTTTGTCCCACCCCAAATTTCCCCCCCTTTTCTTTTTTTGGTTTGGGCAGTATGTTTTTTGTTTGTTTTTGTTTTTGTACCCACCCAACCCTCCCTTTTTTTTTTCGGGGGGTCAGTAGTTTGTTTGTTTTTTGTTTTTTTATCCCCCCCGAATTCCCCCCTTTTATCTTTTGGGTTGTCATATGTTTGTTTGTTTTTTTTTTTGTACCCCACCCGAATTCCCCCCAATTTTTGGTTGGGCAGTATGTTTGTTTGTTTTTTTTTCGCCTTTCGATGAGTCTTTTGGGTTCCAACCCACTTCATAGTAAACTTCAAAAAAAACTTTCCCTCATTTTTTTCTCTCTCTCTCCTCCTCTCTCTCTCTCTCTCCCCCCTCTCCTTCTCTCCTAACCCATGCCCCCTCCTCCCCCTCCTACCTCGCCTCCCACCCCCCCCCCTCCACCACCTCCCCCTCCCCACCCCGCCCCCTCCCTCTACCCCCCACCCCACTCCTTCCTGCACGAAGGGAACACACACACACACAAACACCACACACACAACACTCACACACACACACACACCACACACCACACACACCCACACTCAACCCCCAAAACACACACACACACACACACACACACACAAACTTTGGGCCCTGTTTTCGCTGGTTGAAGTTCTCAGCCCCCTCAATGGCAAATAGCTGGGGCCGGCCCCACACAAAATCGTTTTTGGGTTTCCCTCCCCACGTGACCAATAATGGTGGCCCGGGCACTGTGGAAGGGAAACAAGAGAACTGGTGGGGAGGGGGGGGCAGGGGGGAGGGGGGGGGGTCAAAGGGAATACGACAGACATTGGTCCTTGGCTGCACTGAACCACCTCGACCAGCCCATGTGAAAAAAAGAGAGGGGGAGGGGGGTGGGGGTGGGGGAGGGAAAAATCCCCCTCGCTCTCTCTCTCTCTCTCAACACAACACACCCCAAACCCAAAACACCCACACACACACACCACACCGGGGCGCGCGCCGCGCGCGCGTGCGCGCGCACGCGCCCACACACACACACACACAAACCCACACACCACAACACACACACAAAAACACACAACCTTACAACAAAAAAAATTTTTACAAACGGTAACTGTAGTGTGGATTAATCATGGTAAAACCATTTATTGAACCACTTCCAAGAGCAAAGAAATTCTTTCGCAAATCTCGCGTTTAATCCATTAAGGAAACCAGGAGACTCAGAAATCCCTAGTGTGAGGACTGGGTCTTCTTGCTCGCTTGAATCTTGTTTCACAGTCCCCCTATGGGTGACGGGCTTCTTGCCGCGTGAAATGCCTTGTTCACATCCAGTAGTGTGAGTGACTGTGGTCTTCTTTTTCTCGCTGGAAATCTTTTGCACAGCCCAGTATGGGGGTGACGTGGCTTCTTGCCGCTGTGAAAATCTTTTGCACAGTCCATTTAGTGACTTGGGCTTCTTTTCTCGCTGTGTAAATCTTTTGCACAGTCCAGTATGTGAGTGACTGTGGTCTTCTTTTTCCGCTTTTAAATGCTTGTTGCACATCCACTGGCTTGACTTTTTTTGCCCGCCAGTTTGAATCTTTGAATTGCTGGGTTTTTTGACCAACCCCTCCTACAAACACACCATTTGTTCGTTCCCCCGCACATGCCGCGCGCAAAAAAATAAGAACCCCGGGGACAAATTTTTTTAATTGAACAGATATCTTTTTTTTTCAAAGAAAAACGAAAATTTAAAAAAAAATCACAATACACTACTCTCAAAAACGTCTCGCTCGCGTCCTAGAGAACATTTCAAAAAATGCACATTCATACAACTCAAAAACATATTTTCGTGTCTTTTCCCAACCCAAGCGTATAACTTTATCGGGAAAAACAAAAAAATTTAAGGGGAAAAAAAACTGGGAAAGAGAGAGAGAGAGAGAGAGAGAGAGAGAGAGAGAGAGAGAGAGAGAGACAGACAGACAGACAGACACAGAGAAACAGAGAGACAGACAGAGAGAGAGACAATGACAAGGACAATGGCAATGTTTTAATGTTAGACCTCCAGCCTGTAAACAGAGAGAGAGAGAGAGAGAGAGAGAGAGAGAGAGAGAGAGAGAGATGATTTAAATGCGAAGTAAATCACAAAATTCAATGGAGAAAAATAGATGGGGTGCTTCGAAGCATACCTCCTTCAAAGCAATCAACGCTGCACAAAGTAACGTCACAAAACATCACAAAACGTCACAAAGCTTACCCTTGTCTACTGTACGTCAATTCGGCGCAATGCGTCACAAGTTATAATGACATCCTGCGTCAGTCAATGAAAAGACTTTACGGCGGAACAACACGTTAATGCATGAGTATGCGCGTGTATATACCGACAGTCAAGTCGGCTTAATGCGTCATATTGGCACTCATCAGTTAACGAAAGGACTAAAACAGAACAAGATAATTTACCTGTGAGCGTCTGTCTATAAAGGCATACACAAATGTACTCATTAATGCATGAACACACACACACACACACACAGGGTGCAGCGTCCCACTAACTGGACATTCAGTCCCTTACATTCAGGCCGATGGGTTCAGAAATGTACCCAGTCTCTGAATGACGGAGGATTCCAGGGGCGTCCAGTGGACCCAGTCTGTGATGTCTGCGAACACCTGGTGCGCACCAGCCACCCGTAACACGGCACAGACTGTGTCCAGCACTATTGCAACGGGTGCCCCCTGGCGTGGGTTTCTGCCTTGTCACAGACAGAAACAGGGGCAGAGACAGACAGAAACAGAGGCAGAGACGGACAGAAACAAAGGCAGAGACAGACAGAAACAGAGGCAGAGACAGACAGAAACAGAGGCAGAGACAGACAGAAACAAAGGCAGAGACAGACAGAAACAAAGGCAGAGACAGACAGAAACAGAGGCAGAGACAGACAAAACAGAGGCAGAGGCAGACAGAAACAATGACAGAGACAGACAGAAACAGAGGCAGAGACAGACAGAAACAGAGGCAGAGACAGACAGAAACAATGACAGAGACAGACAGAAACAATGACAGAGACAGACAGAAACAGAGGCAGAGACAGACAGAAACAGAGGCAGAGACGGACAGAAACAAAGGCAGAGACAAACAGAAACAGAGGCAGAGACAGGCAGAAACAGAGGCAGAGACAGACAGAAACAAAGGCAAAGACGGGCAGAAACAGAGGCAGAGACAGACAGACACAAAGGCAGAGACAGACAGAAACAAAGGCAGAGACAGACAGAAACAGAGGCAGAGACAGACAGAAACAGAGGCAGAGACAGACAACAACAACAAAAACAACAAAGTATTGCTAGCGGAGTATATTCAGTGTCGTTGCTAAATGGTGATGCTCATGCTTGCTTGTTCCGCCAAACAAGAATTGCGGGAGCTGTTTGATGCTTGCGATTGTGTCTTATAAGCTTTCCTGGCATTAGACCTGTTTTTTTTTATCAAAACTGTTTTTGTTCAACTGTCTTATTGCACGAGGTACACTGAGGAGGGTATGTTGTCATAACATACGAAACGTATACAGCGAAACAAAAAAGCGAAGCAAAGGACACAGCTAGCGATTCTCAAATCAAACAAATGAATTACATGTGACATAAATGAAGTATCCCCTGCAATTTCCAACATTTGCAACACCACCAGTCACCCTTACAGTTTTTTTAAACACAGAAAGAACCAAAAAGATATATCATAATCTGTTCTCTCTCTCTCTCTCTCTCTCTCTCCTCTCTCTCTCTCTCTCCACACACACACACACACACAACACGACACACACACACACACACACACACACACACACACACACACACACACACACACACACACACACACAACACGACACACACACACACACACAGCATTTCAACCGCCCCGAATCCCCCCCTTACAACGCCGTGATTTAAAATTAAACAAACCACAAAAAAAAAAATCTCAGCTGCAGAGAGTGACATCGCTCAAATAAACCGCAGCTTCAGTGAGTGGTGTCCTCGCTCTCCCCGCGGTGACAGGAACCGGAGGAGAAGCGGGTCTGTCAAGTCTATTTTTAAGCTAAAGGCGCCGAAGAAAAAGAGACAATAGTATTGGCACGGCCGCAACTGGCAGAAAGGAAAATGACATTATCTGCACGACCACTTCAAGTCTGCGCACGTCCTCCTAGGCTGCTTGGGTTGCCCTCAATTCCCCCTCCCTCCAGAATAAACTCCTACTTCAAACGAATTTTCTGGGAAGGAAGGAAGGAAGAGAGGACATGGAAGACGGACGGAAGGAAGGAATGGAGGCTGGAGAGTGAGGGAATAAAAGAAAAAGTGGGGGGTGGAGGTGGGGGTTGGGACTTGGAGCAGAGAGGATGAGGGGGTAGTAGCCACAGTGAAAGGGTTGATGGAGGTGTACATTTTCTTCATTAGGAAAACCAGCCGTGGAGTGTGCTCGTCCGTGTAGACGCATGTCAGCTTCATAAACCTGTGACAATTGGTTTCCTCCTCACCCCCATCCCCTCCCCTCCCCTCCCCTCCCCTCCCCAAGGATGTCCTTCAACAAAGTAGTGATAACGCAACGTATTTTCACAAGAAGTCGCTTAATGTCGTCGTTTTCACGGAGGTTACTAAACCTTTTTGCTTGAGAAAACGGTGATAATCATAAATTGTTTTCCACATCATCACTGTTTTCTTGAAGGATGATAACTTTATTCCCCCATTTCCCCCCCCCCCCCCCCCCCCCCCCCCCCCCCCCCTTTTCAAAATAGTCAAGATTATCACCGATGTCCACACCATCACTGTTTTCTTGAAGGATGATAACTTTATCCCCCGATTTCCCCCCCCCCCCCCCCCCCCCCACCCCTTTTCAAAATAGTCAAGATTATCACCGATGTCCACACCATCACTGTTTTCTCGAACGATCCTGTTTTCCCGTTTTCCCAAAGGAAAACGAGATCAACATCCATTCCTATATTATCACTGTTTTCTTGAATCGCATTAACGGTTGTTGTTGGGTTGGGGGTTTTTCGGGAAAAAAAATATGGAAAGCGATTATCATGGGATATGACCGTATGCCCCCTTCATAATCCCATTTATAAACTCTTTGCCCTGGTTTCCACAGGAAATTACTGATATTCCATCAGAAAACACCGACTGTGTCACTTTTCTTGGGAAATCATTTATCATCCCTAGTTTGTTTCGTTTTAAGGTAATAAGTCATCATTACTGGTTTTAACGTAATAAGTCATCATTACTGGTTTTAACGTAATAAGTCATCATTACTGGTTTTAAGGTAATAAGTCATCATTACTGGTTTTAACGTAATAAGTCATCATTACTGGTTTTAAGGTAATAAGTCATCATTACTGGTTTTAACGTAATAAGTCATCATTACTGGTTTTAACGTAATAAGTCATCATTACTGGTTTTAACTTATGTCTCAGTTTTCTCAAAGGGTAACGGTTTTCCTAGGGTAAGAAAAAAACAGATACAATAACCGATTTCCTTGTAACAAACATTTACTGTAAAGACAGGACACGATGAAAATGGGGACAGGGTAACAAGAGGAGATGCTAAACGTTGGGACACGATGACAGCGGAGACAGGGAAAGACAATAAACTGTTGTCCTCGGGAACACAGTGAGAATGACGGATATCTTTGTCGTCGCTGTTTTCTTCAACGATAATTAATGCTTCTGTTTTCCTGGGATGAAACCGCCATTTCTACTATTTCGGCCGTTTTCTGGAAGACAACAACTGTTTTCTTCGGAAAACAGAGAAAGCAGATATCACTGACAACAGGAGCATGGGTGCTTCATAAGCCCGAAATAGTTGTCTCCCTGTTCTCTGCAGGTTTACTGTGATTATCCATTAAGAACACAGTGATGACATGTTTTCTCGTGTGTGTGCGTGCGTGCGTGCGTGCGTGCATGCGTGCGTGTGTGTGTGAGAGGTGTGTGTGTGTGTGTGTGTGTGTGTGTGTGTGTGTGTGTGTGTGTGTGTGTGTGTGTGTGTGTGAGAGAGAGAGAGAGAGAGAGAGAGAGAGAGAGAGAGAGAGAGAGAGAGTACAACCGTGAGTTAATCTTGGTTTCAGTCAGTCAGTGTGTGTGTCTGCGCGCGCGTGTGTACGTTTGTGCGTGCGGGTCTGTTTGTATCTCTACGGATGTTCTTCAACAACTGAAAAAGGCTTGATTACGGTGTCTACGTCAATGTCCTATCTATCATAACTAAAGAAAAGCCCATAATTTCTACGTCAATGTCCTATCTATCATAACTAAAGAAAAGCCCATAATTTCTACGTCAATGTCCTATCTATCATAACTAAAGAAAAGCCCATAATTTCTACGTCAATGTCCTATCCATCATAACTAAAGAAAAGCCCATAATTTCTACGTCAATGTCCTATCCATCATAACTAAAGAAAAGCCCATAATTTCTACGTCAATGTCCTATCCATCATAACTAAAGAAAAGCCCATAATTTCTACGTCAATGTCCTATCCATCATAACTAAAGAAAAGCCCATAATTTCTACGTCAATGTCCTATCCATCATAACTAAAGAAAAGCCCATAATTTCTACGTCAATGTCCTATCTATCATAACTAAAGAAAAGCCCATAATTTCTACGTCAATGTCCTATCTATCATAACTAAAGAAAAGCCCATAATGTCTACGTCAATGTCCTATCCATCATAACTAAAGAAAAGCCCATAATGTCTACGTCAATGTCCTATCCATCATAACTAAAGAAAAGCCCATAATGTCTACGTCAATGTCCTATCTATCATAACTAAAGAAAAGCCCATAATGTCTACGTCAATGTCCTATCTATCATAACTAAAGAAAAGCCCATAATGTCTACGTCAATGTCCTATCCATCATAACTAAAGAAAAGCCCATAATGTCTACGTCAATGTCCTATCCATCATAACTAAAGAAAAGCCCATAATGTCTACGTCAATGTCCTATCCATCATAACTAAAGAAAAGCCCATAATGTCTACGTCAATGTCCTATCTATCATAACTAAAGAAAAGCCCATAATTTCTACGTCAATGTCCTATCTATCATAACTAAAGAAAAGCCCATAATGTCTACGTCAATGTCCTATCCATCATAACTAAAGAAAAGCCCATAATTTCTACGTCAATGTCCTATCCATCATAACTAAAGAAAAGCCCATAATTTCTACGTCAATGTCCTATCCATCATAACTAAAGAAAAGCCCATAATTTCTACGTCAATGTCCTATCCATCATAACTAAAGAAAAGCCCATAATTTCTACGTCAATGTCCTATCCATCATAACTAAAGAAAAGCCCATAATTTCTACGTCAATGTCCTATCCATCATAACTAAAGAAAAGCCCATAATTTCTACGTCAATGTCCTATCTATCATAACTAAAGAAAAGCCCATAATTTCTACGTCAATGTCCTATCCATCATAACTAAAGAAAAGCCCATAATTTCTACGTCAATGTCCTATCCATCATAACTAAAGAAAAGCCCATAATTTCTACGTCAATGTCCTATCCATCATAACTAAAGAAAAGCCCATAATTTCTACGTCAATGTCCTATCCATCATAACTAAAGAAAAGCCCATAATTTCTACGTCAATGTCCTATCCATCATAACTAAAGAAAAGCCCATAATTTCTACGTCAATGTCCTATCCATCATAACTAAAGAAAAGCCCATAATTTCTACGTCAATGTCCTATCCATCATAACTAAAGAAAAGCCCATAATTTCTACGTCAATGTCCTATCCATCATAACTAAAGAAAAGCCCATAATTTCTACGTCAATGTCCTATCCATCATAACTAAAGAAAAGCCCATAATTTCTACGTCAATGTCCTATCCATCATAACTAAAGAAAAGCCCATAATTTCAAAGTACGATGCTTGGAATAACGAAAAGAACTCTGCTGCTCTTTGAAGATCTTTTTTAAATGTATTCAACTCCCCCTGACAGATTGTTTCCATGTCATGTGGGAACGTCATTAAAATGTGTGTGTGTGTTGTTGTTGTTGTTGTTGCTTTTCTTTTTATCTTAAAATCAATAAGCACCCGCGGGTGCACACACCCACACACGGGTGTAATCCATTTCAGCCACGTTACTTTTCTGTCTGGAGAAAAAAAAATGAAAAAGAGAAGAAATCGGCAGAAAAGTAGTGCGAAGTTGTAAGGAGTGTAGGTGACGTGCTGCTCTCACACACACACACACACACACACACACACACACACACACACACACACACACACACTGAGCACAAATCAAAACACAGACTGAGAAGGACGAGACTACGAGAGAAAATGGCATGGACTGAGACGGAGACAGGAAGACTGGTATACAAAGAGAGACACAGACCCTTGACGGAGAGAGAGAGAGAGAGAGAGAGAGAGAGAGAGAGAGAGAGAGAGAGAGAGAGAGAGAGAGAGAGAGAGATGAACAGTAATGGTTTGAGGGAGAACCAAAATCAGAGACAGTCTGAGACCGATAGAAAATGATAAAGCCTGCGTCACAACACACACACACACACACACACACACACACACACACACACACACACACACCGACATTTAGAGAAAAGATTTAGAGAAACAAAATCATGGACAAAGAGAGAAAGAGAAAGAGGGTGAGATAGAGAGACAGACTCACAGACAGAGACAGAGAGACAGACAGAGAGATAGACAAGTCAGATAGAGAAACAGACAGACAGACAGACAAGTCAGATAGAGAAACAGACAGACAGACTGACTGAAAGCAGTTGAGACAGAGACCGGTAAAAAAAAAAAAAACAGAAATTTAAAGAAACTGTTTCACAGAGTGACAAAGATTGCGAGAGTGACAGATGCACTAAAACGGGCACAATTGGCAGAGACATAATTTGAAATACAGACTAGAAAAGACAGACGGACACATAGTCAGAGAGAGTGGAAGAGAGAGAAGGGGAGAGAGGTGGGAGATGAAAACAGACAGACAGACAGAGAGCGAGCGAAAGAGAGAAAAGTAAAGAGAGAGAGAGGAGAGAGAGAGAGAGAGAGAGAGAGAGAGAGAGAGATTTTGACAAAGGGACAGCTAAACAAAAGGCAGAGAGAAAGACACGTTCAGGCAAGAGAAAACGAGAGGCAGAGACACTTGCAAAGACTACACGAGACTACACAGAAAGTGAGACTGGGAGACACAGACACGCGTAACAAACTGAGAGAGTGTGATTTGACTGCGACTGAGAATGAATCAGACGGATACAGACACACATACGCACGCGCGCGCGCGTGCAAACACAAACACACACACACACACACACACACACACACACACACACACACACACACACACACACACACCATACAGCGGCCCGGGGTCCAGGTAAATCACTCCTATCCCATCAACTCTCAAAGCACATCAGTCCTACGACGACGTTTCCATCATAGCCTCCACCCCACCGTACCC
The DNA here is from genome assembly GCA_018398815.1 of Conus ventricosus. Taxonomy (NCBI): domain Eukaryota; kingdom Metazoa; phylum Mollusca; class Gastropoda; order Neogastropoda; family Conidae; genus Conus; species Conus ventricosus. The sequence continues at coordinate 92,243,813 of CM031608.1, read as the reverse complement.
TGCCCTACCTTACCCTACCCTACCCCAGCCAACCCACACGTCCCCTGTCCCAAGTTCCCCACCCCTAACCCCCTCACATCTCTACACCCCCCCTAACCCCCCCCCCCCCCCCCCCCTGCCCACCCTCACCCCCTTCCCATCCCGGGCGGAGCTTCAGTGGCTTCGTTCCTTATACTTGGAAAGCTTCCCTATCATTTTCTTATCGGAAGGGAGTCGCCGGGCAGGGGACGTCATTGTCTTATTGCGTTACAGTTGGGTTTTCTCCGGCCCCGGCGAGAGGCGGATGGGGAGAGAGAGAGTCGGACTGTGTGCCTCATTGCATATTCATTGGCTTTGGCAGGTCCGAATGGAAAGGGTGGAGGGGACGTAGGGGAGGAGGAAACGGGAGAGGGGTGGGGGGTTGGGGGGGGGGAGGAGGAAGAGGGTGAGGTGCCGGAGATGTAAGAGGAACTCTCTCTCTCTCTCTCTGCTTTTTTTTTTTTTTTTTTTTTTTTTTTTTTTT
>CM031608.1:92237543-92243211 GCA_018398815.1 Conus ventricosus | reverse complement strand
AGTGATTTTCCCCCTCCACCACACAGTATGGATCTCACATAAATGGATAGTTTCCCACCATCCACACAGTATAGATCTCCATGAGTATTCCCCATCCACACAGTATGGATCTCCATAGTATTCCCATCCACACAGTATGGATCTCCATGATATTCCCCATCCACACAGTATGATCTCCATGATTTTCCCCCACCCACACAGTATGGATCTCCATGAGTTTCCCCCCATCCGCACAGTATGGATCCCATATTTCCCCCGATCCACACAGTATGGATCTCCATGAGTTTTCCCCATCCACACAGTAGATCTCCAGATTTTCCCCATCCACACAGTATGGATCTCCATGAGTTTTACCCATCCACACAGTATGGATCTTAGTGATTTTCCCCACCACACAGTGTGGATCTCCATGAGTTTTCCCCCCATCCACACAGTATAGATCTCCATGAGTATTCCCCATCCCAGACATGCCTACCCTAAAATTTGCTCATCAGGAACAAATGTCTCAGAAATCGGGAACACAGGATTTTTGTCAGGAACAGACAGTTCAAGTGCGTCTGCCTGTTAAGACTGTAATACACATACAATAAATGAACACACAAATTCAATTCAATTCATGTTGCTTATAGTCCAGCCAACTACGAAGAGCCATATCAGGCTGTTGAACACACAAACATGACCATTTTGCTACATATTATTATTAACAAGGACTCACCTCTATTTACACTATGTACAAGTGTGATTGATGGATTTGAAAATCAAGCAGATGTCAGAGACCTGTAGTAGGCACTCTTGAAGTCTGCAAGGTCTTTCTTTCCGTAGGTTCCTCCCAGACAATCTCCAGGCCTGGATTTCACCACCAGCAGAGCTTCAAGAGTGTCATGTCCCAGCTTTCTCCTGGACTCTGTCTGGTTTTTTCCTCACCAAGGAGAAAATCCGCTCACAATGGCTGATGAATGAGGAATGGCGAGCAGAGACAACATCAGCCTTGGAAGCAACTTGAAGATGGGCTGTCCATCCTCTAGCAATTTCCCTATCTTGGCCCAGGTAGTGTCCACTCTGTCTTCAATGCACTGCTGAATGTCAGTGCACTGGTACTGTGCAAATTCCAGGCGCACATCAGCAGTTGTCACTTCATCTGGCAGAAGCTTAGGGAATCTCTGGATGAAGAACTCAATAGAGGAAAAGTTAACATCCATCTGCTTGACAGGATCCAAAACTTGTGCATGCTCCAGGACTTTGTCTGAGATGGGCAGCTTGGTCTTGATGTATTTGCAGGAGGTCTGGAAAAAATTTCTGGCATTCTCAAAGAACTCCAGCTTCCTCTCGTCTCTCAACTTAGCTTCTGGAGAAAATCAGTTGCTGCCTGTCCAATCAACAGCTCTGTGTCGTCTTTAAGATGGTGTTTAGTTTCGAAGTCTACATCCTGTACAAGCTTGTACAGCATAGCAGAGGGTTTCACGAAACGAACGAGCAGCTTTCTCAAAAATCCTTCAAGGCGTTCTTCAAGACATGGATTTTGGGTTGTTCTGACTGCAATTCTGTATTTATCTCATTGAAAGGCTTCAGAACATCCAACAAGAAGAGGCAGTACAGCTATTGGTTCTGGACTGGAACAACTTTCGTAATCTCCCGGTCCGCTCCACTTCAGCCGATCCTCCTGCATTTTCTCTTCTTGCTGAAGAAAATCATACAAGACTTCCCAGTTTCCAGAAGCCTTGGCAAGCAGTTAGATATGCTCAGCCATCTGGTGGAAACATGCTTGAGGATTTTGGGCCTGCTTCACTTCATGGTAGAGCTGGATGTCTTTCAAAGCTGCCTGTCTTTTGCTACTCTTGTCAAGGTAATAATAGACATCAATTAGCAGCTGGTATAGTTCAGTGGCAAGCAGCTGCACCTGCACACACACACACACACACACACACACAACACACACCATGAAAACATGCTGTTGCCAGATAAAAAAACAAGCGGCAAAGCCTACAAGGCTCACGTGTTCCCTTTAACTAAATGACCTTTGACCTCTTAATTTGAATAGTGATATCTTCATATGAGGATGGCTAGAAAGGTCATGTGAATATCTACTGTGGTGCCAAATTTGGTTTCTCTGTCATTCAGGTTGCTGAGAAAATGGCAATGTTAAAGTTTCCACAGACGGCCATCCATCCATCCATCCGCCGGACAGCAGCCGTCAGACAACCAAACGCGCACGATAACAATAGTCTCACTTCGTGAGCCTAAAAATTAAAAAAAAAATAATTAAAACAAAACTCTGATATTTCACATTGCTTTAGCAAGACCATAACATTAACACAGCAATATTGAAAATAACAAATTTTCTCAATACATAAGTTAATATTTCATTTTTAATAGAACTGAAAATAGACTATATCACACAGAGAGAGAGAGAGAGAGAGAGAGAGCGAGAGAGAGCGAGAGAGCGAGAGAGAGAGAGAGAGAGAGAGAGCGCACAGAGTTCTTTCTTTGCTTCTTGCTAACACCTACCTTTTTCAGCAGCAATGTGTATCAGATGGCAAACACATCCTGAGAGGTAAGCAGCAGGATGTTGCCTCAAGAGACAGCCGTAGACACCCTTGTTTGTTTCCCGTCATGACATTGGCGTTGTCGGAACCAAAGGCCAGGCAGTTGTCCCATGGAATGTTGTGCACTCTAAACTCATTGTCAATGAGTCCAAAGATCTTTTCACCTGAAACACAATTTCATAGGGCTGGGTGAAAACAGCAAACAGAATAATCAAACCTTATCATGGGGATAAAATGTATGTTTAGTTCCCCAGCTTATCACTCTAGAAGTGCTAATCATTCTGATACACTCTCCCACAAACTGTCTCACCACAGCAAGACAGCACACTGGATGGAAGATCACATACTTTATGGCAGTTTTTTTTAATTGCCTGCCATTTAGGCAGCCACACTCCAACCTCAGCTGATAGAAATGAATGAAATTTTTAGCACAGGAAAATGTGTGTGTGTCAGTGTATTCATGTGTGAGCATAAGTATGTGCACTTGACAATATTTATTTATCATAAATGGACAACTTTGCAACATCATTTCATGATTTCTGATTACAATGAGCTGCATGCTAACACGTTAAAGAATTCAAAATATTAATCACATAGTGCTGGAAAAAGATCAGTATGCACATTAACACCTGACTGTATAAAACTTTGACAAAATATGTCGTATGAAAAAAATTAACAAGAGAGAGAGAGAGAGAGAGAGAGAGAGAGAGAGAGAAGAGAGAGAGAGAGAGAGAGAGAGTGTGTGTGTACATTGAGAGAATAGAAAAACTTACCAGTGGCAGATCCTTCACAAGCTGGCACAGCAAGAACTTCAGACCGCACCTGCATGGAGTTTGCATCGTAAGTTCGAACGACCAGTGGAAACAGCTTGGTGCTGCCAGCATCGTTGCTCCCATCGGTGGAGATAGTGAAAGGATGGCTTTTCATGCGGTCGGCCAGCTTCAAAGACTCCTTCGCCGCCATTTCTTTTACAATCACCGTTGCTTTACTCCTCCCACACTGGAACTGTTTGGCTGTCTCCGAGTCCTTAAACATCCGTTTTGAAGACTTTGGTCAACTTGTCGCAAGCTTGAATGGCAGATTCAGCTCGTAACCAAATCCACCAGCATCGTCTCTGCTTCAATGAGGCCGTTGTCTGATGATTTAGTGGATGAAGAACTCAAAGTGAAAAATCCTGATATTTTCAGGCATTTGCCCACTTCCTTGGCTTTGCTCTCATACTCGGCATGTTTTTTCGATTCGATGTGCCGACGGCAGTCGTCCTTTCCACCATGAGCGACGGAAAAGTCACACTTGCACACAGAGCAAAATCCGAATGTTTGCCCCTTCTGTCCAGGTCTTAAACAGGGCGACTTCTCGGAATAATCCGTTTTGAAAGCCTGCATTCGTCATGGTTTTTTTCACATCCCGTGGTGGAGTTTCAGAACGATCTTCAGACGAACCACACTGATCGCTTTGCTTCCTCTTGCTGGCCATTTTGAAACTTGAATGCCTGCACCTACTAGCCTAGGCCTAGCACAGCCAGCGAGCTTGAAGGGAAGTGAAGTGAAGTGGGTCAACCAATCAGAAAACTTGGTTTACAAAGCGTTTCCCATTGCGCATGCTCGAACTCACACTTGGTGAAGGCAAGCCAAAATCCCCCCCCCCCCACCCCCCGCCCCACGAAATTTTCCACGGCGTTTTTTTTTCTCCGGAGCATACTTTCGATAACCGTACTTTCCGGACTAAGGGGATATTTTTACTTAGATCCGATCAAATACGGCTGCTCAGGAACGGTAGGCAACTCTGCCATCCACACAGTATGGATCTTAGTGAGTTTTCCCCATCCACACACAGTATGGATCTCCATGAGTTTCCCCCCCCATCCACACAGTATGGATCTCCATGAGTTTTCCCCATCCACACAATATGGATCTCCATGAGTATTTCCCATCCACACAGTATGGATCTTAGTGAGTTTTCCCCCCATCCACACAGTATGGATCTCCATGAGTGTTCCTCATCCACACAGTATGGATCTCCATGAGTTTTCCCTCATCCACACAGTATGGATCTCCATGAGTATTCCCCATCCACACAGTATGGATCTCCATGAGTATTCCCATCCACACAGTATGGATCTCCATGAGTATTCCCCATCCACACAGTATGGATCTTAGTGAGTTTTCCCATCTACACAGTATGGATCTTAGTGAGTTTTCCCCATCCACACAGTATGGATCTCCATGAGTTTTCCCCATTCACACAGTATGGATCTTAGTGAGTTTTCCCCATCCACACAGTATGGATCTTCATGAGTTTTCCCCATCCACACAATATGGATCTCCATGAGTTTTCCCCATCCACACAGTATGGATCTCCATGAGTTTTCCCCATCCACACAGTATGGATCTCCATGAGTTTTCCCCATCCACACAGTATGGATCTCCATGAGTTTTCCCCATCCACACAGTATGGATCTCCATGAGTTTTCCCTATCCACACAGTATGGATCTCCATGAGTTTTCCCCATCCACACAGTATGGATCTCCATGAGTTTTCCCCATCCACACAGTATGGATCTTAGTGAGTTTTTCTCCATCCACACAGTATGGATCTCCATGAGGTTTCCCCATCCACACAGTATGGATCTCCATGAGTTTCCCCATCCACACAGTATGGATCTCCATGAGTTTTCCCCATCCACACAGTTTGGATCTTCATGAGAACTCGTACAACGCAAACATTAACTGTTGATGCATACATTCTGACAGCAGTATAAACAAAGGTACAATGCATGCATTCTAACAGTACTATAAAGAAAGGTACAGTGAGAATGGTTTAACAGGCACCTTCTTTAACACTTTACACAGCATTCCTGCATCAACAAAATACATATTCAGAACACAGAAAGAGCTAAAATTAACCTGGAAAACTCACTTTTTTCCCAAAGAAATCATGAAACTTTTTTAGACCTAAATCACACCAGTTTTTGTAAAAAAAATCTTTTTTTTTTAGTGAATATTGATTCATATGCATATGCCCTTTATGCGTTGTTGAACTTTAAAATGACCATCGTGGTAATTTGCCTTCATTCTATAAGTTTGGAATCTATCAATAAACTTGATAACAACTCCCGCTTCTTG
>CM031608.1:92227543-92230043 GCA_018398815.1 Conus ventricosus | reverse complement strand
ATCATGGGGTGACCTTCCACAGCAAACAAAGCACTGGTGCACAGTTACTGGCTGGTGGTCAGTGCTGTTTGGATCAAACATACTCAAATCATGAGGTGACCTTCCAGGGGAAACAAAGCACTGGTGCACAGTTACTGGCTGGTGGTCAGTGCTGTTTGGATCAAACATACTCAATCATGGGGTGACCTTCCACAGCAAACAAAGCACTGGTGCACAGTTACTGGCTGGTGGTCAGTGCTGTTTGGATCAAACATACTCAAGTCATGAGGTGACCTTCCAGGGGAAATAAATTACTGGTGCACAGTTACTGGCTGGTGGTCAGTGCTGTTTGGATCAAACATACTCAAATCATGAGGTGAACTTCCAGGGGAAACAAAGCACTGGTGCACAGTTACTGGCTGGTGGTCAGTGCTGTTTGGATCAAACATACTCAAGTCATGAGGTGACCTTCCAGGGGAAACAAAGCACTGGTGCACAGTTACTGGCTGGTGGTCAGTGCTGTTTGGATCAAACATACTCAAATCATGGGTGACCTTCCACAGCAAACAAAGCACTGGTGCACAGTTACTGGCTGGTGGTCAGTGCTGTTTGGATCAAACATACTCAAATCATGGGGTGACCTTCCACAGCAAACAAAGCACTGGTGCACAGTTACTGGCTGGTGGTCAGTGCTGTTTGGATCAAACATACTCAAATCATGGGGTGACCTTCCACAGCAAACAAAGCACTGGTGCACAGTTACTGGCTGGTGGTCAGTGCTGTTTGGATCAAACATACTCAAGTCATGGGGTGACCTTCCAGGGGAAACAAAGCACTGGTGCACAGTTACTGGCTGGTGGTCAGTGCTGTTTGGATCAAACATACTCAAGTCATGGGGTGACCTTCCACAGCAAACAAAGCACTGGTGCACAGTTACTGGCTGGTGGTCAGTGCTGCCTGTTTGGATCAAACATACCCAAGCCACTGCCTGTCAATGCATCCATTGATGACAACAGTGGCTTAGTTCTGGAGTGTAGTCAGGGTCGGCCTACTTAGTGTGCCATTTGTCAAGCCTTAGCAATGTTTTACCTACAGCAGATAATCTACATGAACCATAACTTCACTGCAACAGGTAATGGACCCATTCCGGAAAGAAAAAAAAAATCTGGGGAAAATAATGTCTGTTTTTCTGCTGCAAATTGAGTGACCCTTTTTTAGTTTATGGGTCAGGCAAATAGATCTAGTGAGTAAGATATTTTGTTTGAAGCACAGGTCAGAATAATGACTGGGATATCTGCTCTATGTGCCCAGTTCACATTGCAGTCACAGCACTGCAATTCCCTCAGGACACCTGATTTTGACCTTTTCTTTCATTAAGTTTCCTTAAAAAACTAAATCCGACAGTGACTTTATTTTTGTACAGTGAAATAAAGTTATCTTTCATCTTCTTGATGATTAATGTTTTAGAAGCCAAAATAATTATTTCGTTGTTGTTTAGCAGAGTTGAAAATGACGTACTTTGAACAAGGAGCACTGATTCAGTGCTTGAAGACGCCCCAATGAAATCGACTGTTAGTAGCTTGCTAACTGGCATGATACGACGTAGGAAGGACTGTATCTGTATGCTGACACCACCGGTTAAAAATGCTCTGGAAAATTCTGTCATATCCATTTCAGAAGACTGTCACTATCATTCTCCGACATGCCCTGAGTGACAGATCGCTTGCTGCGAGTATTTTCGCTCCTAGTCGCCAAGTGCTAAGTCGGGCACCACAATCATTCTCACGGCCTGCTGCAAAAAATTAACACCCAGGTTTGGGCATTTTCTCTTTCGGATTGAACTGTTCAGCCGACTGATGGAGCACAACTGCTTTGCCCAGCTTACCAATGGCATATGTCCCATGAAAACAGCTGGTCACTCTCATCAAATGCAATGTCTGACACAGATTACCTCCCTTACAGATTTTTGAGCATCATCTTCTCTATTCAAGTGTAGCAAAAAAAACACATCAGCAACAATGGAAAACTGAAATAACATGAGCATGATGATCACAGTCAAATCACTTACTAGTGACAGATATCTTACCTGCAACAAATACCTGTCAACAGCAGTGATGACACACAAAATGTTAGTGCCTGATAATCATAGTCAGTCTGGACAGTTACTAGTGACAATATTTTTTGTCTGCAACCGGTAATTCAAAAACAAAAATGAATGTTTTTTTTGTGTCTCCTCTTTCACGTGTCTCTTCACCAGCCTCATCTTCCTCTGCTCCTTTCTTCTCCCCTTGCATAGCCACACCCAGACTCACTGCACTGCAGCCTCAGCCCTGGATGTCCACAAGCAGCTGTGATATCAGATCCCCATGACCAAACTATCCAGAGGAGACACTGCACTGCCGCGGAGTCACTTTTTCCCTGTTCAGTGGAGCCTGCTCTGATCTAACACATAGAGGACGCCATCTACTGAGCCCATACTGCTCACTCTCCCTGTTCAGTGGAGCCTGTTCTGATCTAACAC
>CM031608.1:92220043-92222543 GCA_018398815.1 Conus ventricosus | reverse complement strand
AAGACCCTGCCAGTGGTGGGGGGGGGGGGGGGGGGGGGGGGAGGGGGGGAGGAGGACACACACAGGGCTTTAGCACAAGAGCAGGGCATGATGAGCCCCGAAGACCCTGTCAGTGGTGGGGAAGGGGGGGGAGGGAGGACACAACAGGGCTTTAGCACAAGAGCAGGGCATGATGAGGCCCCTAAGACCCTGTCAGTGGTGGGGAAGGGGGGGGGGGAGGACACACACAGGGCTTTAGCACAAGAGCAGGGCATGATGAGCTCCCTAAGACCCTGCCAGTGGTTGGGGGGGGGGGGGGGGGGAGGACACACACAGGGCTTTAGCACAAGAGCAGGGCATGATGAGCCCCTAAGACCCTGCCAGTGGTGGTGGGGGGGGGGGGGGGGGGGGGGGGGGGGGGACACACACAGGGCTTTAGCACAAGAGCAGGGCATGATGAGCCCCTAAGACCCTGCCAGTGGTGGTGGGGGGGGGGGGGGGGGGAGAACACACACAGGGCTTTAGCACAAGAGCAGGGCATGATGAGCCCCCAGAAGACCCTGTCAGTGGTGGGGGGGGGGGGGGGGGGGGAGGACACACACAGGGCTTTAGCACAAGAGCAGGGCATGATGAGCCCCTAAGACCCTGCCAGTGGTGGGAAGGGGGGGGGGGGGAGGACACACACAGGGCTTTAGCACAAGAGGAGGGCATGATGAGCCCCCGAAGACCCTGCCAGTGGTGGGGAAGGGGGGGGGGGGGGGGGGGGGGGAGGACACACACAGGGCTTTAGCACAAGAGCAGGGCATGATGAGCCCCGAAGACTCTGTCAGTGGTGGGGAAGGGGGGGGGGGGGGGGGAGGACACACACAGGGCTTTAGCACAAGAGTAGGGCATGATGAGCCCCGAAGACCTGCCAGTGGTGGGGAAGGGGGGGGGGGGGGGGGGGGGGGGGAGGAGGACACACACAGGGCTTTAGCACAAGAGCAGGGCATAATGAGCCCCGAAGACCCTGTCAGTGGTGGGGAAGGGGGGGGGGGGGGGGAGGACACACACAGGGCTTTAGCACAAGAGCAGGGCATGATGAGCCCCGAAGACTCTGCTAGCGGTTGAAGAAACACACAGGGCTGTAGTACCTGATAGTCGGAGCTGGTGAAGGAACAGCAGGAGAGGTAACTGGTGTGAGTGGCCACCGCCTTCTTCCTTGTCGCTGGGTCTTCCTCCAAACTCAGGGGGTAGATGGTGCACTTGTTGTCCAGGCCCCTGTGTGTCACACACACACACACATGTACATACACACACATATGTACATACACACACACACACACACATGTACATACACACACACACAATATACATACACACACACACATGTACATACACATGTATACACACACACACACACATGCATATATACACACATACATACACATACACACACACACAAATAGAATCATACACATAGACATATGTCAAGGATCCACACACACACACACACCACACACACACACACACACAACCACACACACACACAAACCCTAAAACATGGAACATCCCTAAAACTAAGTAACTTTTGATTATAATCTACTTCATATTCTGGTACTTCAGATTTCACCTTCCACGATTTGTCAAGCATCTGACTAACACTTCCAGCAAAACTGAACTCAAATGTTTATGCCAGTGTCAAAACTGATCATGGATTGTGCTAGAAATGTTCAAGTTGTATCAGAATTTTAAATCATTTAGTTACCACGTCATTTACTGCATGTTGTTGGTAGTATTTATCTGGACATAATATTTTTATTTCTTTCAGATGTAATTTTTTTGTGTTCAGGATGTGACTTTTCTTTCAATACAGCTTCCACAGGTCTGCAAAGGTTATGTGTGGTTGGCTTGGCCATAATACTAAAATCATAAAGGTTATGTGTGGTTGGCTTGGCCATAATACTAAAATCATAAAGGTTATGTGTGGTTGGCTTGGCCATAATACTAAAATCATAAAGGTTATGTGTGGTTGGCTTGGCCATAATACTAAAATCATAAATAAACAAATAATTGAAAAAGCAAACAAACAACCAACCAACACCCATGAGCTATAAAAACTAATAAACTATAACAGCAAAGATCACAGCTACTTCATGCTAATCTACCTTTTAATACAGATGACTGCTTTACTTTAAAGAGAAAAGGCAGTACCATCAATCTGAAGAACAGATATGCAGCTCCATGCTGACTGATACTAACCCACAGGCAACGACGCCCCCTGAAGGTCCATACGAGCAGGCCATGACCCAAGTTGTTGGCATTGTGATAGCATGTTCCTGGCGGGAAAAAAAAGAAAAAAAAGTACAATCAACAGTCACCTAACATAATGCACACCTCATTATCGACCGATACCACATCTTAACAATGACACAGACCGTTGATGTCGCTCGAACCAAATCTTGAATCCCAACAAGTGAAAGGGAAAGATGTTTCTCCACTCTGCACATTGTGATTGCGGGTAGAAAACATCTTTTAATAG
>CM031608.1:92207543-92215043 GCA_018398815.1 Conus ventricosus | reverse complement strand
ACAGTATTATCATACTGGACATGCCAAACAGATTCATACTGGTCACACACACACACACACACACACACACACACAGAAGCAGCTTTACAAAAAAACAAAAAATGCACCAAAAAAGGAATGTTTCATCCATACAAATAATTTATATTTATTATGAATGAAATCATGATCATGTGTTTGCTGAATTTGCTTATAAACAATAAACTTGCATGTTGTTAGGCCTAATACCTTCAGACTGAATTATTCTAAATTACACCATCGCTGTTTCTCATTTACCTACTAACTGCATAAAAAGTTGTAATAAAAACCAAAAAAAAGTCTTGCTTTCTTCTGATCTCTTTCGGTTAGAGATGCACATGTGACGAAGATTTGCCAAAAATAGATCAAGGTAATTACTGTACGGAGAAGATCGGTAAACAAGCGGGCAGAAAAACAACGAGAAATCACAGAAAAGTGAATCTCTCTCTCTCCCCCCCCCCCCCCCCCCCCCCCCCCCCCCACTCCCCCTACCACTCCCACTCTTCTCTCCTCCCTTTCCGCCTGCCTTGCCTGACAATAGCCAATGCTATCAAGAAACCATACACGTAACTGCAAATTCACAGGATTAAAAAAGAAAAGAAAAAAAGTTTGCCCAACGCAGCAACGGCTATCTCCAGCCATCTGCCAGTGTCGATTATGCTTAGCACTGTGTCCGCTCCATTCTTAGTTCTCACTGCTGTGTCACTTACTGTCTACATCATTCAGCTTGGCTTTCTCCTCCGCTAACTTGGCCTGGAGAGATTCGGCCTCACGGGTCAGGGCTTCCACGGACTCTGGAGCTTCTGCCCGCAGAGCCGACATCACTTTCACTTCCCTCGCCATTTTAGATGATGCCAATAACCCGGATGCTTTCAAATGTCTTCGATCCTCTAGGCCTAGAGTTGTCGGCAGCAGCAGCAGCAGCGAGTAGCACCAACGCTGCTTGTGTACGGAGCTTGCTGCGCCTACTCGCTTCTTCCTTCTTCGTCTAGAATATGATTACATAGCTTTTGGTTAAGATCGTGTTGTCCAAACATCTGTTTTTCTGTTTTTTTTTTAATTTTTATAAATGTTATTATTATTATTTTTAAAAGTCAATATGAGGAAAGTACGATCAAATCATGCCAAAGTCATGTGTCAGTTCCTTTGGCATAGTTGACGTAATCGCGATGGAAACGATGTATTGACTTGTAGCGGTTGTCTCCCATGGACTGTCGTGGGCATTGCCCGACTAGCCTGGCGAAAGCAAGCCCTTGAAGTTCACAAAATTATGTGATCTTAAACGAAATGAGAGAGAGAGAGAGAGAGAGAGAGAGAGAGAGTTGGGGGCGGGGAGCGGCGCGCGCTATATGCAGTATGTGTGTATTTATTTGTACGTATGCATGTGGAATTGCAAGCATAACATCAAAGAACTGCTACCATTAACAGGTCAGAGTAAACTTACCTAACTTGACCATAAATGAAGTAAAAGACAGCTTTGAAAGCAAAATCTATATGAAACAAACATAACAATATATACATATATGATATATGATAGGCTACAGGTTTATATAATTTTTTTTTATGCGGTGCTAAACTTTGCTTTGACAGCATCTAGTTCCTGTTGATGAAAGCGCTGAATTTTCCGTTTTGATTCATATCACGCTGAACTTGTAAGTTTCGAATTGCTTTTAATATAATCAAAGTTAAAAGTTAAAGAACTTCCAATCGCCGCTAGATTTAACACGTTCTGGTCATTTCTGAAACAGCCCCAAGCCATCTGTGTTCTTTTGCATTACGACTCCCTTGTCGAGTGAACGGTACAATAAGTGTCGATGTACATACGTTTCAGTTTTAGCACTTTTCTTTTGTTTGCAGATCTGTCAGCGATTTTATTAACCAAGACTTCGCAACGTCACTAAGAAATGAAATGAAACAGAAACTCACGCATTAACATTTGAATAGAATAACACACTTATGTTACTGAGAACGAATTTTTACCCACTTAGAATTAAACACACACACACATACACACACACACACACACACACACACACACACACACACACACACACTACAAAAACAAACAAACAAACAACAACAACAAAAACCCCAACCTAACACTGACATCGACTCTATACAAAATTTAACTCTCGAAAAATTGATTATGGTTGGTTGATTATAGTCAATGCCATGAGAATAGCTATCATTATCAACGAATATAGCTGACCGCCAACTGAATATGTTTTAAGCGATGGAATAACAAAAGCGGACTCGGCCTCTTTGTTTTGTATTAATGAGCCATCTGTCAGACGGATAGACTGCACACTTATCACAATCTTTACTGCTTAAGATGTGAGGTCGGTCCGCTTTCTTCGCCCTAGTATGGTTAAGATCGAACTCGCGTCATGTTTCTTTCCCAGTTCGGAATGCCATCAGTGTGAGACAGGTTTGCCAATGATTCAACAGTCACGGCAGTTTCCTTCAAGAAAATCCGATAACTAAAGGATTAATTTCGTTTTTTGTTGTACTCCCAGTTATTATAGAACTGGGAGTACTTTACAATGGGAACGAATAAATGCTGTCTGTGTGTTTGTCCATGGTCAAAATGTGCTCCACTCGCTCCAGACAAAGCTTCTCGGCCGATCTTTGTGAACATTTGTAGGTATGTTCATTATGGGTCACGGATGCCCGGTGTTTTTTTTTAATTTTATTTTACCAGAATAGCCGTTACTAACGGCTATAACGGCCCAAAACGGTTTTTCTTCTTTATGGAATATTCAGTGACGAAATGCATTATGACGCATGTTTGATTGTGACGTCCAACACATTATGACGCATGTTTGATTGTGACTTTTTAAAAAAGATAAACTGGGAGTACGTTTATATGCTTAGCATCTTGTTTGTATTCTATCATGTTACCGTTTATACCACGTACTACTTTGTTCGGCATTATCCTCACTCCGCTCACTGTTACAGCTCCTCAACCGTAATCACACCCGTCTTGTCCCCATCGCCGCTTTGGCACCGATTATTTTACAGGGAGAGTACACTGCTGTCAAGTTGTCGTGAGGCAACCCACCCAAGGAGACGCAGCACCGCTGCCGAATCAGTTCGGTGGCCGCGGTGTTCAGTGGTGCCTGCCCTGACCCAACACACGCAGGACATCACCTGCTACACCCTGCAGGACGTCACCTGCCACACCCTGCCCATGACATGCAGGACATCACACCCTGCCCATGACATGCAGGACATCACACCCTGCCCATGACATGCAGGACATCACACCCTGCCCATGACATGCAGGACATCACCTGCCACACCCTGCCCATGACATGCAGGACATCACCTGCCACACCCTGCCCATGACATGCAGGACGTCACCTGCCACACCCTGCCCATGACATGCAGGACGTCACCTGCCACACCCTGCCCATGACATGCAGGACGTCACCTGCCACACCCTGCCCATGACATGCAGGACATCACCTGCCACACCCTGCCCATGACATGCAGGACGTCACCTGCCACACCCTGCCCATGACATGCAGGACGTCACCTGCCACACCCTGCCATGACATGCAGGACGTCACCTGCCACACCCTGCCCATGACATGCAGGACATCACCTGCCACACCCTGCCATGACATGCAGGACGTCACCTGCCACACCCTGCCCATGACATGCAGGACGTCACCTGCCACACCCTGCCCATGACATGCAGGACATCACCTGCTACACCTGCCGATGACAATAATTGGCTTAGTCGCGGAGCAGCGTGTATGAGAGTCCTCCAGCGAAGTTATTCACCATTGATTTTCTCAGACCGGCGACTTCGACACGACCGAACACACTACAGGCCTAGACATGGAGACTGGTGAAATTAGAACAAGTCACCATGCATGAGAGCAGGGCATGAAGGGCCAGTTTTAGACTTTTTCTCGGGACAATGACTGCGAGGATGATGAAAATGATGTTGTGGAGTTCAGTTCTGGTCTGACACTTCAGGACCGGGTTGTACTCAAACGCTTCCTTTCATGATATGTCCCGGCGTCAACCAGGCCGAGAGAAACAGACACCTGCAAATGTCGGTCAGAAAATGTAAGTGGATCAGCTAGGAGACGCAGCCATTAGTGGATGAAACTTGACTGTGTGGTTCCCCTCTTTACTCAGCAAACTCAGCTCCGGGTAGAAGCGATCACAGGCCTAAAACTTCCACAAATGAAAATGACTCTGATGGGAATCGAACCCACGACCTCCCAGCTGGGAGTCTAGGGCGCTAACCACTACGCCATGGTGTCTGGCTGGCTGTATGATTTGAAGTCGCAAGCTTCAGTGAGCATTGTGCTTGCGCATGTGTTAGAGGACCGCGTCGGAATGAGCAATCATCCAAATGATTCAGCCAACATGGTGGGCAGAATAACTGTGAGATGCAGTTCATATTCGATGCTAGAACGGATTCATGAATATACACATTGAATGACAACGAGTCTTCGGACTGAAAGCATTACCTTTAACCAATTAAGAAAAGACCATTTGTCCGTTACCGATGCACTTCTTTGGACTTCAGTTGTCGCATGATGTCCTTGGAATCTTAGCAGTGACTCCCTCATATCAAAGGGGAAAAAAAAAAAAGAAAAAAAAAAAACAAGAGAGAAAAAAAAACACAAGAACATATAAAATAAATGCTGAAAAAATTCCATGAGCCTTCACTTTTTAAAAGATGATCTGTTTGACTAGCCAGTTGTATGTTTCTCCTTTTTCATTACTGAACTTATTAACATGATTATGGTGGTCTGTGTCAATCAAGTTCTTACATATGAGTTTGTTTTAACCAAACGAAAACACACATGGATCTTTTAGAAACATTAAGAATGTTCACACACACACACACACACACACAGAGGCACACACACACACACACACACACACACACACACACACACACACACACACACACCACACACACACACAAACACACACACACACACACAGAAGAGAGAGAGAGAGAGAGAGGAGAGAGAGAGAGAGAGAGAGAGAGAGAGAGAGAGGAGAGAGAGAGAGAGAGAGAGAGAGAGAGAGAGGACATTGAGGCTGTGCTTTTCTTTTTGCCTCTGCTTTTCTTTTCTTTTTTTTTTTCCAAATCGTTGAGTTCCCACTTCTGTTGGCAACTGCAGATATTGGTAGATGCCTTTAAATTGTTTGAATGAATTCATGCTGCGCGGAGCTAAACAAACAAAACAAAACAAAACAAAAAATGAAAAGAAAAGAAACGATAGAGAAGACTCCTACAAATAATAAGCCCTAACTCTAACAAGTTCTTTTTAACACGACCATGGACATCGGTACTCATCGTTATCACTGCCATCATCATCATCATCGTCATCAGCATTATCACTGGGATCGCTATCACCATCATCACGGTTATTATATGCTCACACTGGACGGCGCTGCACTTTGTGTAACACAGTGTCAGCCAGCCACCGGATCAGCCGTGCATGCAGCAGCAAGGCGTAGCGCTGCAAGCCGCCGCAGACCCAAGGTAGGATTAGCCAAAGCAACGCCGGCGCCGCGCTGCTTGTGCGTCCGCCTGCAGCATCCGTCAAACCGAAGCCGTGCACTTAACCCCCACCCCCCACCCTCACCAACCTCCACACACACACACACTCTCTCTCCTCACCCCCCCCCCCCCCCTTCGCCTCTCCAGCACCCTCCCCCTATCTCACCCCTTCCCTCCCGCTCAGTCCGTTTGCCAACCTCTGGGTTTTTGAGACATGAGAAGAGGGGGACTGCTCTCTCCGACTGGGTCGTCGTTTGGTGTCGTTTCACTTTCTCTGGAGTTGTTTGTTAGCTTCCGCTGCTCCGGGTGTTTGTGACTTGGTTTTACGCTTACCTGACAGTGAGTTTATTTGTGTGTGTGTGCTTGTTTGTGGATAGGATGTAACATAAGTCCAGGGGGTCTTTCCTGTTCCGCCGAAAGCAAAAACAAACTCAAAAACTCGAGTTGTTTGCATTTTAAAAACTTTTTTTTTCGCCCCAAAGAAGTCAAAGCCGGGTTCGCTTGTATAGGGACTTTGGGTGAAGTTTGGAGACTTCCGCGAGGAGGAGATAGAGTGGTGAGGGTGAGGGGGGAGTGAGGGATGGAGGGAAAACCATTCAAGCTTACTGTGTTCTAGCGTAATTATTACCAGTTGAATTATTACCGGTTGCGTCTCGAGCAGAAACGTGACCGAAGCGTATTGATTTTAACGATCATAGTAATCCATAATGACCAGGCATAATAATGAAGGGGAAAAAAACTGTCTAACCTGCTTTTGTCAGCTGAGCTGGGCTACGTACAAAGACCCTAAATCCACTCATGTTATGAAAGTGCTATTGCTGGTAGTTTTTGTAGATATATGTCCCCCAAATCACCCTCTACACCGGGCGCACGCCGGCACGCATGCACTGCACGCAGTTTACTGACGGATATGCATCAATGCATCCAGGAAAACCGGCGTCATCCTCTTTAAAAATCCGCGACATGTCCCTCCCCCCTTTCCTCGGCTACCTGACATCTTCAGATACACATGCACGCTCTCTCTCTCTCTCTCTGTCTGTCTGTCTGTCACACACACACACACACACACACACAGAGTTCACACGGCGAAAGAGCCGATTACCCTCGAAAAGATCTTGTTTCCCGAACCACACACAGACACAGGGCTTTTTTTCTTTCTCCTTGTTATTCGTGCTTTTCCTCCTTACTCTGTGTGAACTATGCACTTTTTTTTTCTTGTTTAGGGCCTTCTCAGAAGGTCATCGGCGTTTTCAATCACAATTGTCGGCTTGTCTGCCGGTGACAAGGTTACTGCGCCAAAAACGAATGCACCGATTTAGCTTTTAAAAAAAAAGAAAGAAATAATGATGATAAAAAAAAATGTTGGTGATGGTAGAAAGATGAAATATGGCCCGCCGTTGAATTTAGGACGTGGGCTTACTCATTAAAGTTTGGTGCGTCCCGAGATCCGAACAGGATGTACAGGTGGTTTTGAGATCCTTTCAGCATCAAAAATCACATCAAACAACTACTGGACCGACTTGGTGGGAGTCACGCTCCAAGGACGAACCTAGGAAAGTTTGGTACAGAACTGTGCAACCAGTCTAGCCTGATCAAAGAGTGGGTCCAACAGACATGTTCCGGGGGGGGGGGGGGGGGGGGGGGGGGGGGTGGGGGGGGGGGAAGAAGAAAGTCAAGGGAAGTTAATGCCCGTCTCTTCATCGCAGAGTGACCTTTTCTCAGTTTATCAATCGTGCAAATAGCCTACATCTAGAGTCAAATATTTGACTTGAAGTGCATGTCGGGATAACGAGCGGAGTATTGACTGTCTGCATTACCGTTTCACACCCATGTTTGGCCGGCGATGTCTGTCTCTGATTGAACTGTTCAGCTTACTGACGGGGGCCAAATTGCTTTGGGTTCGCCCAGCAGACTCATCTCACTCATCATCATCATCATTCTCTTGC